>JANRMT010062850.1:8542895-8611535 GCA_026402145.1 Polypterus bichir lapradei | reverse complement strand
TCTCCTATATGATATATTTAACTGACATTTTTTATCGTAACAACCAATGATTTATACAGGAAAATAATGACTATTAACAAGGTTGCCCAAACTTTTGCATCCCACTGTATAGATTCTAGTTATTGATTGGCTAAGTTCTTCTCACAAGTTTGAAACTTGCCTTCAGGTGGTCATGATTATTGATCAGATACAGTATCAAGGTCTAAATGCAGTTCAGTTGGAGGCTGGGGTATTGCTTTTAAAAGGTTCAAAACCTTTAGGGCCTGAATGCAGAATAAGAGATTATTTTAATGAGTGATTTGATATTCCAAAGAAAACATGAAAATGGCACCAAAGTGTTCATTGGTAGACGCTGTGTTGAAATGACATGTTTAATGAAGTGTTATTGTACGAGACGTAGAATTAAAATCTGTGGCAAACACGCTAGCCACATGACAGTTGACTGGCAATAAACGTGAAAGAGCAGCACAGTGGGTGATTACTCTGCTGAGGAGACTACCCGATGTTCAGCTTGTTTTCTATGCTTAAAAAGAGGGAAAGTTATTATTATTTATTTATTTTCATATTGTTTTCAAAAGCATATGTCACATACATAGTTAAAATGGTCATTTTCTACAATCACACAAGTACTATTGTGCTTTAGAATATTTAATTTGTTATTTAAGAGGCCTGATATAGATGCTACTTCACTGACACTTGAAGGGATTTAAAAGATATTCTATAATATCGGACATCCACTACCTCCAATTAGTCTGTTGAATCTCAGAAATATCCTGTATTCCTAATCAATCAAAGCAACCAACAGGCTTTCTAATGACACGATAACTACCATTGACAGCTTTCAGCTAATCCATTAGATACATAAAAAACAAATGAACCATGGGTGACAAATGGCCATCAGCAACATACGTTTTACTGTTGCATTTGTACTGCAGCTGCCAATGACCTCAAGCCTCATCCACAGGAGATTAACAAAGAGAAAAGTACATTTTAAGGTTGTTTTAAATTTCTTATTACAATTACATATTACACCTGATCTGCTCGATTACTGCATCCAGACATACAAAAAATCTTAAAACTCCCTCTCAGTTCAATACACTGTCAGGTCTTCTTCAGCCCCCATTATTGATCTTTTCACCAAAGTAATTACACTTAGTTCTTGATTTGGTGGCCATTTATATTTAAAAGCAATGGTCTGTTTCCTCTAGGTTAATATACTGCACTGCCCGCTAGTGGTACCTGAGTGCATTACACTACCGACTCCTTAATTGAAGGAGCACAGAACTCTGAAACGCTGTTGTTACTTGGCATGGGTCATCATCCAGTGGAGCACCATATTGGTTCTTTTTACAAGGGCTAAAGTGACAGAGCCTGTACTTTCGGTGTTTCTACACCCACGGAGCCCTTGGCATATTCAATTCCTATGCCCAGTAACACCTAGCAGTGCCATTTTAACCCAAAAGGTTTTTTATTTACTGCAAAATCTCTATGTTCACCACTTCCAGAAATTCTCCACCTAAAAGCTATGATTTTTTATCCGTTACTTACTATGTGTTGTGTGCACTTATGACAATGAAAAATTGGCAATCTCACACGTTCGTATTGTTCTCTCTGAGTGGGAGGTGCGTTGCTGCCTCATATACAGGAGTTTAACTGCATCAAGGTCTTGTTCACAAGTGAGGGGAAAAGGGATGGTGAGAATGATGGACAGGTGGGGCGGCGATCGCAGTTATGAGGTCAAAATACTGATCTGTAGTGGTGAAGAAGGTGCTGAGTCAGAGGGTGAAGTTCTCAATTTACCCGTCGATCTACGTCCCTACCCTCCCCTATGGTCATAAGCTTTGGGAAATGATTGAAAGAATGAGATCACGGCTACAAGCAGCAGAAATGAGCTTTCTCTGCAGGGTGGATGAGACAGGATGAGAAGTACAGACATCCAGGAAAGAGTAGGAGCAGAGCTGCTGACTCTCCGCATCGAGAGGAGCCAATTGAGGTGGTTCGGACAGATAGATAGATAGATAGATAGATGATAGATAGATAGATAGATAGATAGATAGATAGATAGATAGATAGATAGATAGATAGATAGATAGATAGATCTTTATCGTCATTGTCACTTTAACAAAGGAACAAACCGAATACTAATAAAAGTACTTTGCAAAATATACAAATTGCACTGGTTGACTTAAGGTCTATATTGCACATTAGGAGAATGATATGGCGGAGTTTTATTCTGAGTTCAGGGCCATGATTGCTTTTGGATAACCAGGATGTGATGAATCCTGTGAAATGTCTATTGCTTTTTTGCGACATTGGGAGGTGTAGATTTGTTCCAGAGTGGGGAGGGTACAACCATTTGTTCTCTCAGCTGTCCTGACGACTCTGTGGCGCGCTTTCCTTTCTGAGGAAGTGCAGCTACCGTACCACACACACAGTCCGTGCGTAAGCACACTCTCGATGGAACAGTGATAAAAGGAAAGGAGCAGATTTTTGGGGAGATGATTCTTTCTGAAGATTTTCAGAAAATACAGTCTCTGCTGTGCCTCCTTGGTGTTGGCGCTCCAGGTCAGGTCATCCTCCAGCTCAATGCCCAGAAACCTAAACACCCGGACCCTCTCTCTCCACACAGGCCCCACCAATGATGAGTGGCTGGATGTCAGTCAATAACAAGCTCCTTCGTTTTTGTGGTGTTGAGGAGCAGGTTATTGACTCTGCACCACTCTGACAGCTGCTCCATCTCGTGGATGTGAGTGCCACTGGGCGGAAATCATTCAGACTGTGATGGATTTTTTCAGCAGCGGAACAATGATGGAGGACTTGAGGCAGGATGGGACAGTGGCCTGGGACAGGGATTGGTTGAAAATCCTAGTGAAGATTCCGGCCAGTTGATCCGCACAGTCTTTCAGCACCCGACCAGCCATACCGTCGGGTCCTGCGGCCTTCCTTGGGTTCACCTTCCTCATCACCCACCTCACCTCACACTCTTCCACCGTAAGTATGTTACTGTTGTGAACAGGCGGCTGTAATGGAGCTGCTGTTGGTGTCGCCTCAAAGCGGGCAAAGAAGATGTTCAGCTCCTCTGCCACAGGTGCGCCTCCCTCAGCAGCCCAGGAGTTGCTGGATTTGTATCCGGTGATGTGCTGGACACCCTGCCACACCTGCCTGGTGTTGTTGCTTCTCAGATGGTCCTCTATCCTCCTTCTGTATGCTGCCTTGGCCTCTGAGATGCCCCTCTTCAGGTTCGCTCTGGCTACACTGTAAAGAGCCCCATCCCCAGACCTGAAAGCAGTATTCCTGGTTTTCAGCAGACTCTGGACCTCCCTCGTCATCCAGGGCTACCTGTTGGGATAAATCCTTATGCGTCTGTCCCTGGTGATGTTGTCCGTGTAGAACCTGATGTCATCCAGGACTGCCATAGTGTGGTTCTCCAAGTCTTGGTGATCAAAAACCTCCCAGCCAGTTCTCTGGAAGCCACCTCGGGCCATATGGTAACAGTCCTGGTCATAGTGGGAGCTTGTTTCCTGAGAGGGGTAAATGCAGGGATCAGAAGCAGGCAGGGATGTGTGATCAGACTGGCTAAGGTGTGCTAGGGGTTTAGCCCTATAGGCCTGTCTGATGTTTGTGTACAGCTTGTCCAGTGTTTTTACTCCCCTGGTTGCACACTTTATGTGTTGATGGAATTTGGGGAGAACTGCTTTTAGACCTGCATGATTAAAGTCCAAAGAAATGATGTGAACAGCCTCAGGATGCTTGCTATTTTTACTGCTGACGGTGTCATGCAAAAGCCCCAGAGCCGAGCTAGCATTAGCATCTGGTGCTATGTACACAGCAGTTAGCAGTATGGCATTGAATTCACGGGGGAGATACGAGTGGGTCTGCATTTAATTGTCATAAACTCCACGTCTGGAGAGCAGTGTCTTCCTTAGAAGGCTGGCATCTTTCAACATCTGCAATAAGATGCTGCAGATGTTCTATCAGACAGTTGTGGCGAGTGCACTCTTCTACACGGTGTTGTGCTGGGGAGGCAGCATGAAGAAGAGGGACACCTCACGCCTGGACAAACTGGTGAGGAAGGCAGGCTCTATTGTAGACACGGAGCTGCACAGTTTGACATCCGTGGCAGAGCAACGGGCGCTGAGCAGGCTCCTGTCAATCACGGAGAATCCACTGCATCCACTGAACAGGATCATCTCCAGACAGAGGAGCAGCTTCAGCGACAGACTGCTGTCACCGTCCTGTTTCACTGACAGATTGAGGAGATCGTTCCTTCCCAACACTATGCGACTCTTCAATTCCACCAGTGGGGTAAACGTTAACATTATACAAAGTTATTGTCGTCTGTTATACCTTTATTTTTATCACTCTTTAATTTAATATTGTTTTTTATCAGTATGCTGCTGCTGGAGTATGTGAATTTCCCCTTGGGATCAATAAAGTATCTATCTATCTTTCTATCTGATACCTTCTGGATGCTTTCCTGTAAAGGTTTACGGGCATTACCAGCTGGAAGGAGACCCAGGGGAAGACCCAGACCCATTATATCACCCAGAGGGCCTGGGAATGCCTTGGGACCCCACAGTATGAGTTGGCAAGTGTGGCTGGGGTAAAGGACGTCTGGGCCGCACTGCTAAGACTGTTGGCCCCATGACTGAGTTTCGGTTAAGCAGTGGAAAATGAACGGGTGAATCATGTTTCCAATGCCTAACAAAATTCCTGATAAATTATGCATCGATGGGAACCAAACAATATCAAAAGTGTTCATGAAAAAAAAGTCAAGTTACTTGTGTTGCATAATCCTTATGCCTGGTGTCCAGCTATTTACTCCAAATGTGTATTTTGGTTAAAATATTGTTAACACATTGATTGCCACAGTAGACAATAGGTACATTTGTTTGATTGTAAAATTAGAGTGTTATTTTAATTTAATAATTGAATACATTGTTGATATTGAGCAAAATTCACAATAAAAGTTATTTTCTCCAAAAAAAAAAAAAAAAATTAAGTTAACTTGTAGTTGGCACTTGGAACAGAAAATTCTTGTAGTTGGCAGTCAATGTGTTAAATAAGCCCCTTCTGGAAACAGGAGTGCGTAGGAACAGAAAAGAGTTTTTGAACCGAAGACCCGCCCCCTTTCCTCATTCGTTGGTTGTTAGGACACAAATTCAGTATTCCATTGGCTGTTGCTGAAACTGCAGTGGTGAACTGGCTGCTGTTTGAATTGATTCTGTTTGTTGAAGATTTTCAGATATACAAAAAATAGGAGGCTAATTTACCATCTGATAATATTTTCACTTGCTTTTCTTTAACTTTTAGCCTGAAGAAGGGGCCTGAGTTGCCTCAAAGGCTTGCATATTGTAATCGTTTTAGTTATCCAATAAAAGGGGTCATTTTGCCTGACTTCTCACTACATCCATAATGGTTAACATGGTACAACACCCTAGTACTCCAGTCTCTAGTTGTGTGTGTCTCTCAGACTGCACACCACAATACTGATATCATATAAAGCAGATGGCAGCCATTGAACAAGCTCTGACTGGGCAGGACTTCTGACCAGTAAATGAAGGAGGAGAAATAGGCCTTCAGTTCAAAAGCTTGTTCTCGTTTCAGCACATTCCACTTTCATTCATGTGGAGATTCTCCAGAACTCATTTATTTAACATTTTAGTAAAATAGATGAGCTTGGGATGTTGTGAGCATGTGACTGGATATCTAACGTATGTGGCACAAGCAATTTGAATTTTTTTTTTTCATGGACAAATTCACAATCCTGGATACAGAAAAGGAGCCAACCCTGGACGGGACCGCAGTATAGAGTATCACATGTAAACCACACATCTGCACAAAGCCAATTTAGGGACGTCAGTTAAGGTAAGACAAAAAGAAAAACAAGAGTGCATTTCAGCTCATAGTATTCCTATTATGACCACTGATCAAACCATAAAGCAGATAATTTAATAGGTCCAGACATACTGGATTTGTTTACACCACTTTTTCTTCATTTGTACAAAGTGAACTCTCTTCACGTTTACCAGAGTGAAGAACATTTTGTAAAACCAAACACTTAGCGGGCGCTCGTTTCTGGTTTACAGAGTGCCTCCTATTTTTCCACAAGACCTGAGTTGGCAGTCTGCTTCTCCTCCTTTATGACCTGCATGAGCTTGACTGGCACCCTGGCACATCACCTAACTATTCTGATCTTTGCTGAAACAAAGAGCAGAAGACACTCTGAAATATCCTAAGCTTTCAGTCCACTTTTCGTGGTTTTCCTTGTGTTACCAATAAGGAGTGAAATAGGACACCATATTGCACCCTTCACTGTTGACAAGTTACACGTTCATGGCTAAAACAAAAATTAAAGGCATTTTTAAAATCATGAGGTAACTGCAATGGTTAGAAGCTGAAGCAATACAACATGTCCACAATGACTTATGGGTAGTTTGAACACACACACAGAGCACAGCATTCTGCCGTTAGTCTAGTTGAAGCCAAGGTCAAATGAACGTGGATGTTCTGCTGTTGGATTGCACCCTTGTTGAACGACACACCATAGTGACATTTCATTGGGCCAAAGGATCGTCTCTTTATAATTTTCAAATTTCCTTTATACACTGATTTATACACGTATAAAACAGCAACAGGAAGTCATGTTAATGTAAATGTGGTCTTACAGATGATATAACAATTGCCGTAAATACTGTGGACTTGAACCCGGACACACACAGACGGACATCGTAAGTTCCACCACACACTGTTTATTTACAATATTTACAAGTCAATATTCGTGCACACAAACCCCCCTGTGCCTCTTGCACCGTTCCCCCAATGTCCAGGCCTCACAGTCTTTGTGCCTTCCTGGCCGCCTCCAGTCCTCTCTCTCCAGCTCTGTCTCTCTTCCACCCGACTTCCCCTCTCGACTGAAGGGAGGCGGCCCCTTAAATAGGAACCCGGATGGGCTCCAGCTGCTTCCCGGCACTCCTCCGCAGACACGCCCCAGTGTGGCGGAAGTGCCGGCTGCGCACCCGGAAGCCGTCCGGGTGTCCCCTGTCGTCTTCCCCCCAGCACTTCCTGGTGTGGCGGAAGTGCTGGGCTCCAGGGTAGTTCAGGCACCGGGGCGCCGCCTGGCGGTGGCCACGGGTCCCTACAGGGCTGGGCTTCCAAGCCCTTTACCCGTGGCCCCCAACATAACCAGGGCGGACGCCCCCTCGCGGTCTGGAGGAGGTACAAGCCCTCCTCCGGTCCTCCTGGGCGTCCCGGCCGGGATGCCACATTGCTCACAGATAAGTTCTCCCGTGGATAAGTCGGGACTTAGTTTTACTGTATAATTTCTGATATTTTATAAGTCGAATGCGTAAAACTCACGCTATTGGTTCAAGAGATTATGCTATGCTAACGCCCACCTGAGAGAGTAACCACAGAGCACACTGTCTTTTTTTCTCTATGTGGCTGTATCAGCGCAAGCTCCTAATCTCTTTCTCTCTCTCTATTGTGCCTAAGTGACCACACGGTAAGACCAAACTATTCTGAAGCAACGTTTGCACTGTTGTGTTTTTTGTATCTCACACTTTTATCATAAGAGCATCTCTTATCTACGATGGAGCAATCGATCAGAAGAAAATACAAAACTGGTTTTAAATTAAACATCGTTGAAGTAGCGAAAGAAATTGCTAACTGCGCTGCTGCAACAAAATTCGATGGGTCTGAGAAACTGGTGCGAGATTGGAGGAGGCAAGAAAATGTAAAAAAAATAATTAAGTGTCGCATTTTTGAACGGTCGTATAAGTCGGGGTCTGATTTTATGATTGATTTTTTGGGTTTCAAGACCTAACTTATACATAAGCATATATGGTAATCAGTTTTAACACGAAAAGATGCCGACGAAAGAAGAGAAGAAGCGGGCCGCTAGGGTGGAGAAAAGAAGAGCTGCTCAGGAAGGAACAAGAGCATCAACCTCTGAGCAAACGAATGGAAAACGTACAGAAAAAGAGGATGAAAACTAGGAATGCACAAGTCAAGTGTATTCACTGCACGTTATCATGCAGTGCGCCGTTACTGGTATAATATAAAAAGTATTAAAACCAAAGCCTCCAAAGCCAAACTTTCCCAATTGACATGATAGTAAAATGACTTGTTAATATGAAGGCCTCACAGGTCTTATACTAAATATGTAATATTAAGAGAAATGTGTCTCAATCAGACGCTGGTTTTAAATTAAAAGTCGTTGAAATTGCTAACTGTGCTGCTGCAACAAAATTCAATGCGTCTGAGAAACTGGTGCGAGATTGGAGAAGGCAAGAAGATGTAAAAAAAAAATTAAGTGTCGCATTTTTGAACGGGTGTATAAGTCGGGGTCTGATTTTATGATCGATTTTTTGAGTTTCAAGACCCGACTTATACGTGAGTACATACGGTAATTAAAAAGAAGGGGACAAAACTAACGACAACATTACTGGAAAATATAAACCTCTAGGGATACAGGGGCACACACTGATAGCGGTTTGCCCACAAGTCAATAGGCACCATGCCTTCACAATATCCAACATAATTAAGCTTATTTTTCATAACTGTCTATTGTAAGGTAATATTTTTCAGTTGATAGGCTTTGCCTTGGGCGGCACGGTGGCGCAGTGATAGTACTGCTGCCTCGCAGTTAGGAGACCCGGGTTTGCTTCCCGGGTCCTCCCTGCGTGGAGTTTGCATGTTCTCCCCATGTCTGCGTGGGTTTCCTCCCACAGTCCAAAGACATGCAGGTTAGGTGGATTGGCGATTCTAAATTGGCCCTAGTGTGTGCTGGGTGTGTGGGTGTGTTTGTGTGTGTCCTGTGGTGGGTTGGCACCCTGCCTGGGATTGGTTCCTGCCTTGTGCCCTGTGTTGGCTGGGATTGGCTCCAGCAGACCCCTGTGACCCTGTGTTCGGATTCAGCGGGTTGGAAAATGGATGGATAGGCTTTGGCTTACCATGACCCTGAACTGGGTTGAGATGGTTATGTTATTTTGAAGTTTTACATGGATATCCATGTTACTTTTGTGCCAAAGCCAAGATAGCCCAGTTTTAAAAAGGAAAACCCTTAACAAGGATGGGCAGTTAAATAACAGCTGGTGTCCTGGGCACTGACATTCATGTCTCTGGTGACTCTTCCTATGAAGTCAGTAAACGGATTGGGAGTGCATGGGGGGTCATGAGGTCACTGGAAAGGGGTGTGTGGCGCTCCCGATATCTATGCAAAAGGACGAAGGTCCAAGTCTTTAGAGTCCTGGAGCTTCCTATCTTACTATATGGTTGTGAGACGTGGACTCTATCCAGTGACCTGAGATGAAGACTGGACTCCTTCAGTACTGTGTCTCTCTGGAGAATCCTTGGGTACCATTGGTTTGACTTTGAGTCAGATGAGCAGTTGCTCATGGAGTCCTGAATGAGGCACATTACCTGCATTGTGAGGGAGCGTCAGTTATGACACTATGGCCATGTGAGGGTGATCCAGCTCGTAAGATCCTCATTGTTGGAGGCACGAGTGGCTGGACCAGGCCAAGGGGTCACCCATGTAACACCTGGCTGTGGCAGATAGAGGGTCTTTTCTGGAGGGTGGGAGTGAACCGCGTGTCTCCCTGGGTGCAGCAATGTGCTGTACCAGTGCATAATGCCCAGCTTGACTTGACTTGAACTTGTCCTGTAGCAGGTGTAGAGCAGCAGGACTGGGGCTTCACTTGTAAACAGTCTCAGGCTACACTTACACTACTATGTTTTCATTTAAAAATGAAATTAAACGTAAATGATCTCTGTCCTCACTAGCATTTTCTTGTTCTTAATGAAAGTATCTCCATGCACATTAAAACCCCTGTAAACACATGTGACATAACCATTCACCTGCGACAGGCATCTGCAAACTGTCAGAAACATGAAGAGGTAGTGTCCTCCTTGAAGGGATGGTAAGGCTGCAGGAAATCTGGAAATTCTTTGCTTTTTGTGTGTATAAGAAGCATTCAAAAACTACAAAACGCAATTTAGACGCCTGGCGATAAGCAACACAACAAGCTCCATGGAAAGCAGCTCCTCTGTGTTGAAATATAGCTTTCTTCTGTGAAGTGTGACCAATCAGGGACTGAGAAGCTGTAATAAGCAGGATCCAATCAGGGAAGGGCCATGACCCAATTAGAGTCTGCGTGTTCAAAACTGTTCATTTTCACACATCCACTTTGTGACACTAAGGCATCGCTTTCATTATTATTCAGGGGTTAAAAACGCAGGGGTAGCGTGGACGGAGGGCGAAAACAGGGACTAATGGCGGCGTTTTTGATCAAAAATGTAGCAGTGTGACTGTAGTCTCACTCTGAGCTGAGTCTCTCTTGCTATAGCCTCAAGGATGCTGACTCTGCGTCTCTCTTCATAGCTCTTTGCCTGAAAATGAGAAGAATTTTTAAATAATGGCAGCACGGTGGCGCAGTGGGTAGTGCTGCTGCCTGGCAGTTAGGAGACCCGAGTTCTCTTCCCGGGTCCTCCCTGCGTGGAGTTTGCATGTTCTCCCTGCATGGGTTTCCTCCCACAGTCCAAAGACATGCAGGTTAGGTGCATTGGCGATTCTAAATTGTCCCTAGTGTGTGCCCTGCGGTGGGCTGGCACCCTGCCGGTTTGTTTCCTGCCTTGCGCCCTGTGTTGGCTGGGATTGGCTCCAGCAGACCCTGTGACCCTGTAGTTAGGATATAACGGGTTGGAGAATGGATGGATGGATTTCTAAATACAGGCAGTCCCCGGGTTACGTACGAGACAGGGACTGTAGGCTTGTACATAAGTTGAATTTGTATGTCAGTCGGAACAGGTACATTATTTTAATAAATGCTATTGTTGACCGACTGTAACCAAGTGCTCTGCCAATGAATGATGGAGTTTCACCTCTCTCTGACCTTTTTATTATTTCTACTTTATTTTCAATGGTGATGGTTTTCTCTTCTTTACTGAATCACCAGCACTTGCATCAGATTTGTGTTTCAGAGACATTCTTGAAGGTTGAAAACAAAAGGTTAAGATGAGCTCTTCTGCACACTACTGTCCACAATATCACAGCAGGAAGGCACCCGTCGTCAACACGTCTGATGTCCTGAACGAGAGACAACTTCCTGCTATGTGCGTAACAGTACAAGCAGGCTTGCTATTGAGAATGACTTGTTCATCACTCGCCCACCACACAGTCACCTCCACTACAGTATGCTGCCTGCAGCGTCCGCACACCGAGAACGAACACGGTGTGGCCAAAGGCGGGTAGTGAATCGCCCAACCCCAATTCAACAGGCGCACTACAATGCTACCGAGTTCACGCTCAATGGCCTCCGTTTAGCCACAACTGGGTCAGCGCTTGCAGCATTACCAGCTGTGTATGGTGGGCGAGCAGTGGAACGCCCCCCTCCGCTCCATCCAGACAGCGTCCAGTCAGGAGCAGCAGCTGCGGTGGCGTAGTGGGCGGGCAGTCGTCCTGCACACGAGCGATAGCTGTGACCCCGGTGACTATGGACCACAGGTCATCGCTTGCCGCCGGGAGCCGCCCAAGGGACACTACACTGCGCGAGCAGCGAAATCGTCCCCCTCCACCAGGCCAAAGATGACGGAGCGGCAGTTACTGAGGTGCATGCGTCGCAGCTGCGGCCTCATTCGTAAGTCGTAGGTCGGATGTCCAGAACCTGGGGACTACCTGTAATTGGACTGGATAATTTCCGACTCACATTATTTATTATATATCAAGAAAAAAGTGAGAAGACTTTCATATTCATAAATGACAAAAAAACCCCAGAAACTTAGAGCTGTTACCTGTTGACATACTGTATGTACAAAGTGTAACAGGTATAAAACCTAATTTAAAACTTAATGAGTGTGAAACGTAACCCTAAGGGTGTTGAAGAAGAACGCTTGATTGGTGTGAATAAAATTACAAAGCTGTAAACTTGCAATCTATTTTAATAATAAGAAAAAGAAGAGGAAGAATTTATAATGTGCCTTTGTCAGAATCGGCAGATATGAACAGCGAAGCGCATTTTGTCGCGCTGTTTAGAAGACCATTTCTAGTTATTAATTTTTTACAGATATTCAAAGTATCACTTCGCTTGTCCCTTATGTGTGATCAGCACACATTCTGCAGTCATTTGTCAAAGTGGGCACACATTCACAATCGTCTTATTTCGTGACTTTTTTTTTTACTTGCTTGTCATATAAACAGACTTTAGCTCTTATTTGTTTTTTCAGTCAGGCAGTGTAACTAACACAAATGTTGATTTCTTTCTTCCAGAACCCGAAACTGATGGATTGTCTTTTCTAGCTGTTATGAGCGCCTTAAAAAAAATGAAATGTTGAGATTTTGCATTGAGTAATTTATCAGCTTCCAGCAGCTTCTCCATCTTTTCCAAGGTAAACAGCACCACCGACAGACAGCATATAAATGATTCGCCTTGAACTGTCTTTTCTATTTCCAACGCACATTGGCTAAGCCTAATAAATCATTTCAATCACATATCCATCTATAGATGAATCCATCCATTTTATTAAAGCAGCTTATTTTCACATGATGTGACAGTCCAGAGTACATTCTGCCAGTAAGCAGACCCAAATGATGACGTCTGGCATTGCCGGGCATAGTCACCAAGACCCCCTCGGACCACTGTGAAAGAAAACGTACAGTGGGTACGGAAAGTATTCAGACCCCCTTCAATTTTTCACTGTTTGTTATATTGCAGCCATTTGCTAAAATCATTTAAATTAATTTTTTCCCTCATTAATGTACACACAGCACCCCATATTGACAGACAAAAAAAAGAATTTTTGAAATTGTTGCAGATTTATTAAAAAAGAAAAACTGAAATATCACATGGCCCTAAGTATTCAGACCCTTTGCTCAGTATTTAGTAGAAGCACCCTTTGGAGCTAATACAGCCATGAGTCTTCTTGGGAAAGATGCAACAAGTTTTTCACACCTGGATTTGAGGATCCTCTGCCATTCCTCCTTGCAGATCCTCTCCAGTTCTGTCAGGTTGGATGGTAAACGTTGGTGGACAGCCATTTCTAGGTCTCTCCAGAGATGCTCAATTGGGTTTAAGTCAGGGCTCTGGCTGGGCCATTCAAGAACAGTCACAGAGTTGTTGTGAAGTATTTTAGCTGTGTGCTTAGGGTCATTGTCTTGTTGGAAGGTAAACCTTCGGCCCAGTCTTAGGTCCTTAGCACTCTGGAGAAGGTTTTTGTCCAGGATATCCCTGTACTTGGCCGCATTCATCTTTCCCTCGATTGCAACCAGTCGTCCTGTCCCTGCAGCTGAAAAACACCCCCACATCATGATGCTGCCACCGCCATGCTTCACTGTGGGGACTGTATTGAACAAGTGATGAGCAGTGCCTGGTTGTCTCCACACATACCGCTTAGAATTAAGGCCAAAAAGTTCTATCTTGGTCTCATCAGACCAGAGAATCTTATTTCTCACCATCTCAGAGTCCTTCAGGTGCTTGAGGGGCTTTACTGCTCAAGCGTTTAACCCCATCCAGCGTGTGCTGCACTCAAAGACCACTGCCTTCCAGTTCTGCATGTGATGACTTTTCTGAGCTACAACACTTTCTTACAAACTCAATGATTAATAACACTTCATTCTTAAATTTCCTTTTCAGGGGACCACTCCTACAAATTTAGATGGTAATACTTCTGACTGCCCTTAAAAGTAACGGCTATCGGAGTGAATTACCTTTGGACTTATCATTCAATCCCGAGACCACCGGGTCCAGTAGACTTACCGTGTCTCTATGTCACTGCAGTGTGAGCTGCCAGCTTCAGTGGCTCATTTAGGGAGGCAGTGGCAGAGATGATTGGCATCGCTGTGATTTGTAGTTCAGGGCCTCAGGCTGCTAAAAGGAATAAAAGCACACAGCAGAGTTTGTTAGCAGTTACCTTCGTTGTCATTCTACCAAGTTCTTTATCATTAACATAACATACCAAACTGATTTCATGTATTTATTTTTATTATGTTTGTATTTCTTTATACATTTTTACATTTTTGTAAAGTACTTTGAGCTACATGTTTTGAATTATTATTACTTAACTAGCTGTGATACCCTTCTAAGACAGGCTGATAGCTAAATAATCAACATGGACCTCAGCATTAACATTTGTGGTGAACCATCTATTGCAATGTATTTGTAATGCGGGTAGTAAATAACTGCATTGTATTTGCCATTCCAACAGGGCAAGCATCATGTTTGTAGTAATAAAATGCATTAGTACAAATGTTTGTGATACACCATCTGTTACAATGACAAGTGCAATGCATACATTTCTGTTATTTACCATTTGGTATGGGATTTGTAAAAGCAGTGTTAATGTCTGTGATGCACCAATAGTTGGAATGACATATGTAATTCATTTTATTACTACAAATGTCTGTGATGTGCCATCTAGTAGAATGTCAAATGCAATCCATAGGTCTCTGTTATATGCCATTTGCTATGGGATTCATAAAAGCAGTGCTAATGTTTGTGATGCACCATCAGTTGGAATGACATATGTAATTCATTTTATTACTACAAATGTTTGTGAAGTGCCATCTGGTAGAATGACAAATGCAATGCATAAGGCTCTGTTACATGCCATTTGGTATGGGATTCATAAAAGCAGTGTTAATGTTTGGGATGAGCCATCTGTTGGAATAACAAATGCAATCCATATGTCTCTGTTATATGCCATTTGGTATGGTATTCATAAAAAAGCATCGTTGAAACAGTACAAAATTGGAAAAACAGGCAGGTTAAGTGAGTTGCTCACGGTTGCCTAGTGTTAGTAGCAGGTTTTGGACCCACATCATCAATAGTTGAAATTCAAAGCCTTAATCACTACACAACACTGCCTTAAAAATGTTCTATAGAAGTATATGTTGTTTCAAAAAAGCAACCTGATCAGTCTACCCAATGACCAAACAAATCATCAGTTCTGCACCCCATTTTTCTTTTTTGACTTTACTTTTCCCAGTCTTTCCTCCTTTAACTTCACAGCTGCAGATTTGCCTTTAAACAAGATGATGTGAATGGCTGGCAGGTCAGGGCACCTCCTGGCACCGCACAATCCTTGTAGTGGAGAGTCTGACAAGGTGGTGAGCAGCGCAGTCCTGAAGGAAGCCTCAAGAGTCGATGACAGCTGGGACACTCCTGCCCAGACTGACCTAAAAGTTGGAGCTCATTTGTTACTTATTAATTTTAATCCTTTTGGGAATGTCTATCTGACCAGTTGCTAAGCACACATTTAATTTAATTTTTAATTAATTTTTTTTATGTATAAAATATGCTGATTAATATTTATGTCAAAAGGGAACTACTGTATGTGGAAAAAGCCTGTTAAAAATTAAAAGAATTTATATTCTTTAAGGAAACATTCCACCTAAAATGTTATTTTTCATATGGAAGAAAATTAATCTCATGTTTTCATGCAAAACAGATATAACAAACTTTCTGATATAACAGGTGTCACAGATGGCCAGGGTCCTTATCTGGCCAGGACGCCTCTTCACGGAGATGACCAGGGGAGCAAGCGTGGGCAGAACAGTACCTTCCCCGGGACGTTAGATGGCAGCCCACATGGGTTGCAGTGGTGCCTCGGATTCCCGAAGGGGCTTCATGGGAGTTGGAGTCATCTACAGCCCTGTTGGGACCTGGGGGTGCGGTCGGGGGTGTGGTCAGGGGGTGCGGTCAGGGGGTGTGGTCAGGGGGTGCTGCAACAGCTGCCAGAAGTAGGTCAACGAGCACCTGGAGCACTTCTGGGGGCGTTATAAAAGGAGCCAGCAGCCACTACTCAGAGAGTCAGGAGGACGATGACGAGGACAACGACGACTAGGATGACTGCTGGAGGGAGGGAGGGAGGGAGGAGGAGAAGGAAAAGTATTGTGTTGTGCTGGGAACTGTGTGTTATACTTGTGAGGAATGGGGAAGGCGTTTCCCACAAGGGAAAAAGAACATAAAAACCGCTTGTGCGCTTTGAACCGTGTCCCACGTCTGTCTGTGTCAGGGCTGGCCTTTATTAGTCTTCTTTCTATCTCTGGTATTCCGACCCCTATTAGCAACTCTAGTAACTTATATGAGAATAAGAAGAAGCTAAATTAGTGTCAATTTATTTCCAATCTTTAAATAGTGGGCGGCGCTACTATCTGACAGCTTCAAACTTTTGGACTCGGTCCTTGCCTGTGTTGGATTTTGCATGTTCTCCACTTGTTGACATGGACTTTCCTCGGAATGTTCTGGTTTCTCCTCGCACATCCCAAAGGCACACATATTAGCTTAAAAAGGCCCAGTCTGGGTCTGCCCCGTAATGAAATGGTGCCCTCTGTCCAGGGTTGGTTCCTGCCTCAACTGCAAAGCTGCCGACAAAGGCATCACAACCCTGAATTGAGTGGAGTGAGTTTGATAATGGGTGGATGAAATTTTCCACTCAAGGTTATGGAAACCATAAGGCTATCAAGGCAACGATGAGCACAACATAGGACACCAGCCCATTAAAATATAAACTGCTCAAAAAAATTAAAGGAACAGTTTTTAATGAGAGTAGAGCATCAACTCAATGAGACTTGTGGGCTGTTGATCTGGTCAGTGAAGTAGCAGAGGGGCTTGTTACTCAGTTTCAGCTGCTTTGGTGCCCAAGAGGGCCAACAATGAGACGACCCCCAAAACAGGAATGAATGGTTTAACAGGTGGAGTTCCACTGACATTTTTCCCTCCTCATCTGTTTTTTCACTCGTTTTGCATTTGGTTACGGTCAGTGTCACTACTGGTGACATGAGGTGATACCTGGACCCTACAGAGGTGGCACAGATAGTCCAACTTCTCCAGGATGGCACAGCAATATGTGCCATTGCCAGAAGGTTTGCTGTGTCTCCCAGCACAGTCTCAAGGGCATGGAGGAGATTCCAGGAGACAGGCAGTCACTCTAGAAGAGCTGGACAGGGCCGTAGAAGGTCCTTAACCCATCAGCAGGACTGGTATCTACTCCTTTGGGCAAAGAGGAACAGGATGAGCATTGCCAGAGCCCTACAGGCAGGGCACTGGTGTGAATGTCTCTGACAAAACAATCAGAAACAGACTTCATGGGGGTGGCCTGATGGCCCGACATCCTCTAGTGGGCCCTGCTCTCACTGCCTGGCACCATGGAGCTCGATTGGCATTTGCCATAGAATACTAGAATTGGCAGGTCCACCACTGGCGCCCTGTACTTTTCACAGATGAAAGCAGGTTCACCCTGAGCACATGTGACAGACGTGAAAGGGTCTGGAGAAGCCGTGGAGAACGTTATGCTGCCTGTAACATTGTTCAGCATAACCGGTTAGGCGGTGGATCAGTGATGGTCTGGGGAGGCATATCCATGGAGGGATGCACAGACCTCTACAGGCTAGACAACGACACCTTGACTGCCATTAGGTATCGGGATGAAATCCTTGGACCCACTATCAGACCATATGCTGGTGCAGTGGGTCCTGGGTCCTCCTGGTGCATGACAATGCCCGGCCTCATGCAGGCAGTTCCTGGAGGATGAAGGAATTGATACCATTGACTGGCCCAGTGCTCGCCTGACCTAAATCCAATAGAACACCTCCGGCGTCCAGGAGCTCAGTCATAAATACAGATCTGGGAGGAGATCCGCCAGGACACCATCCGTCGTCTCATTAGGATGTGGTCAGGCATGCATACAAGCACGTGGGGGCCATATATACTACAGAGTACGATTTTGAGTTGCTGCAATGCAATTTGGGCGAAATGGACTAGTCTGTCGCATCATATTTTCACTTTGATTTGCAGGGTGTCTTTGAATTCTGCCCTCTGTAGGTTGAGAATTTTCATTTCCATCAAGTGATGTGGCATCCTGTCGTTTCTAACACATTACCCAGTCCATATCAGTAGAGACAGTCAGCAGGATTTCTTTCCTGTTGAGTTCTGATGTGTTTTCAAAGTGTGCCTTTAAATCTTTTGAGCAGTTTATGGCACATTAAGGTGGTCCGTGATTCAACATCACTGATAAAGTAGATCCAGCAACATTCCTTCGTCTTAAGAGTGAGTCATGTACTTGAGGACATCAGTGTAAATTAAGTGGAAGTGCATATAAGACTGAAGCCAGGAAGCACTTCTTTACACAAAGAGTTGTGGGACTCTGGAACAAACTATTGAGTCATGGAGTTGTAGCAGAAGAACCTGGATGAGATATTGGGGCAGGTCAGCTATCAGCTAAACAACTGAGTTTGATGGACTGCATGGTTTCCTCTCATTTGTCAAATTTCTTATGTTCTTATTATACTGAAAGAGATCTGTCAGTGTGGCGTCTGGCCATGTTTACACCCCGGCTGGATCGACCATCCTGCGGATTGTTGGGTTAGTGGAGTACAAGCACCATTGCCACTGGAGGTAAAAACCTGTTTGTTTTCCAAGGAAGGCACAGCCTGTCCATCTGAAAAAGCTCAGGCCTGATCGTCTCTTCTTCGTTCATCTCAATGTATGTTCACATTGGTGTAATCTGTGAAGGCAGAAGCAAACAAACTTGAGCTGCTTGTACATTGCGGTCCGAGTCCAACATTCATTAAGTACGAAGGAGAGTTCTTCTTGACTTAAGTCAATGGCAGAGCAAAGAAATAAGCAAACTGGCACTGCCAGCACCAACCTAAGTGATGCGCCATCACACCCAGGCCTTCAACGACAACAGTGCTGGTATTTATGACTTTTTTTCTTTCTTTTTGTGCACACAACTACTAAAATGACAAATGTAACATAACTCCATTAAATCACTGTGAAAAATAAAAATAAAAAAGAACGCTGTGGTTGTATGCCACATTTATTGGCTTCTGGTTTAAAGCCTTGAAACAAAGTCTGTCATTTGTTATAAAGTCTGCATTTTTTTGTGTTGTGTTCCTTACTGTGATGGAGAGTTTACCTCCTTTGGGTTTATACTTTCTAGAAAGTGAAGCTTCCTTTTCTATCTTTTAAGTTTTCTTACCTGCAGCAAGACTGCAAGATGTGACTCCTTTTGTCATGGGGATGGAAATTAGACAAAAAAAATGCATCACTCCAAATTATCTGATCCAAAGTTCATGAAATACAGAATGTCTTTTACTGTTGATACAACTTCAAATCTAGATTTTAAAGCCTGTCAAAAGCTCATTCAAGAAACAGAGTTAAAACAGCGGAAGGTGATGTGCAAAATCCGAACTGTGTTATTACGTCAAAGTGGTTCAGCCGATGGTAATGAACTTGGCACATTGTTCAGGTTTGGCCCAACTCAATGTTATATAGTTACGTGTATACAGGTTGGCACTATTCGTGGCTTTGTAATTAATAATTATAAGGAACTTATTTTGTGAGTATTGCAGAAAACCGCAGATGACGCTGTAACAGTGCTACTTAAATGGACTGCAAATCCCAGCAACCCTGGGAGTACTGCATCGTTGGGAAGCTATGGCAGTTGCTGCAAAGGCCGCTGCCAGAAAGGTGAGGGCGCCAGTTTTAAAAGTCAACGCTGGGCACCTCTGCTAGTTTAAAACACGGACTGAGGGAGCAAGTTTTAAAAGCAAGCCATAAGAAGCTGGCGGAATAGCAATTGGTTGTGTCTTTTGTTTCTTTGTTTCATTGTTTCACTGCACAAGTGGATTACAATTACACCCATCAGATTACAGTTTCTCTGGATTTACGGTACGTTCCTGTCTTCTGCACACTTGTTCACGTGATTTCATCAGCGTTGGAAAACGTCTTTGTCTGGGAGCACTCGAAACTTCCTCATATTTATAAGGCAGAAGGCAGTTACTGGCGGTGATTGACAGGTGGTCCCGCCTCTTGGGGGACCATCTACAAAATACATGAGAGCATAAAACAGGCCGCTCGTATACATAGAAAAAAATCGGGAGTGCTCTCCCCGAGACTTTCTCGTATACTCAGATATGGGGATGGATATTTGAGGAGTAAACTGCAAGGCAATGATTATATTTTTATATTACGTTCATTAAAGAACCATCAACAACAAATCAAATCAATAAAATATTGAACAATTATTATCAAAGTAAAGTTGAATAAATCAGACTCTGCAGCTGCATGAATAAAAGGCAAAGTACCACTTTCGGTTAGCGGAAAAAGCCCAAAAGTTGATAGAAAGCTACGTTTTGTACCTAATTGTACCTAAGTGGATTGCTGCGGACTCACACCACCAGGGTTTGTGCTTTAGTGAACTGCCGGCGCTGAGCTGTGAACCCGCTGTCTGTAGCTCAAAGGCGTGTGCCGTGTGGCGTCAGTTAAATGGAGACCTTCATCCCTTAGCCGCGTAGAGCCCGTCTCTGTCTCGCTGCGGGCTAAGCACTCTCTCTGGTGACATCAGCGCCCTGGAGCAGCTATCCGAGGTGGCATCGGTCCGCTTTATATCAGTGCCACTGTACATGCTTAAAGGTTTAATGTCGGACTGCTGGGACCACAAATCAGTCGATTTATAACGCAGCGCTGCAAACTAATATCCAGCCATCCGTGATAGATACAGTGGCGGCCAAAAAGTTTGAGAATGACACAAGTATTGGTTTTCACAAAGTCTGCTGCTTGTATACAAAATGTGGTTGACCGAAGTGAAAGCGTACTCAAGTTGTCGTGTTTACACACACAGACACAGATGGACACTCAGACATAATCCCAGAAATGGTATTTTAGGACTCAGGGAGGTTTCTGGAGGATTCCACTACTTTCCTTATACTTTGTATGCGAGAAAGTCAGGGAGGTCTAAAACATCGAGATTCATCAAAATCTCGAAATGGAATTTTTGGGACGCCAATACTTTTCCTATACTTCGTATGCGAAAAAGCCAGGGAGGTCTAAAACGTTGAAATTCATTCATGAAACAAAGATCAGCATCACGTCTGGACGAAAGCAGGCCCGACTCATCACCTGCGCGGTACAACTCGCACAGTGAAGCATAGCGGGCAAACACATCGAGAGACATGAATCACGTGACGTGCATATGTGATAATAATCCTTAATGACAATCCCATTTTATTAATAATAACACAACATTCTTACACTCAGACTCATGGGGGACCAGAGTCGACCTGATTTACATATAACAGAAACCCAAAATGAGTCCATTACTACGAGAAGTGACATGAAAAGGGATGGACGGATATTATTGACAGTCTGTCCTCCGTCACATTACTCCTCGTGTCCTCGGGGATTTTCTTTGGACAGGGCAGAGCTACAATATGTCCATGAGCCATTTATTTCAGATTGTTCCAAATTGATTTATGAAGGAAATCACATCAGGAGGAGAAGGTGACCTCTCAAATAAATCACTCGAAATGAAAAGCAGTCAGCAGCCCAGTCCCGTCTGATCACAACAACCTGATGGTGCTCTGGCAGAGCTGCCCGTCCGCACAGGTGTAATAGACACTTAGAAACCCCATTAGCTCCAGCGTTGACCTCTCAACCTCCGAAACGTATTCACAATCCTGGCTGGAGCAATTTATTGCCATCGATTTCTACGCTTTGTTGTACCTGCCAGGCAGCTCCCATTTGAACAAGAAGTCCACATCCTGTCACTGTGACTCTCTGAAAACACAGACATTGAACCGCAGCTGAACGATCTGAAGAGGAGCTCATTTCTTGCTCGGAGTTCAAGTGGCTGCCACTGCTCAAATCACGTTTTAACTCTAACTTCATGGAGTACCAAACGTGAGAAATTTCCAAAACCTGCTTAAATTATGAATGAATTTGACTGAAAGTTCTAGAAGATTTTATATTTCTTTTGTATTTTTCACTGAACTTATTTGCTTCTGTTGTCTTAAAATGCAGACAATTGAGATGCTACAGTATTTTGGAAAATTAAGAGTAGTGGGGTCCATCACCCAAAGCATGTATATTAGTGTATCACACAACCAATCATTCTATGGGGTTTAAATGTCCAGTTTTACTTTCTTAAAGCCCCACTGCACTCCCACTTCTGGCCAGCAGATGCTGCTCTATCAAGCCCTTCACTTTGTACTTCCAAAGAAACAGAGCATTGTATGAGCTGGCAAGGCCAATGAATAACCTTGTAATGAACCATCAGGGAGTGGTGGTGGTCGGCTTTAGGATTCATTTCATTGTGGGGTGACCTTTAGGCTTATTTAACAGCGTTGGTTCGACGGATGAGAGAAAGCACACGGATTCTCCTTCCTCCTTTGCCTGCTTCTGTCTCACTTTCTCCTGTGGGGCCTTGTGATGGCAAGATTGCTGCTGCACAAGGGTTCATCCATCCATCCATTATCCTAACTACAGGGTCACGGGGGTCTGCTGGAGCCAATCCCAGCCAACACAGGGCGCAAGGCAGGAAACAAACCCGGGGCAGGGTGCCAGCCCACCGCAGGACTGAGGTTTGGACACACTAAGGCCAATTTAGAATCGCCAATGCACCTAACCTGCATGTCTTTGGACTGTGGGAGGAAACCCACGCAGACACGGGGAGAACATGCAAACTCCAGGCAGGCAGGACCCGGGAAGCGAACCCAGGGTCTCCTAACTGCATGGTAACAGCATTACCACTGCACCACTGTGCCGCCCACAAGGGTTCAAAGAAAAAGAAACCCACAGAAGGTACAGAACATCCCTGATTATCTGTGTCCCGACTTACCGAGGTGAACCTGTAAGTGTTATAAACTGCTTTTCTTATAAAACGTAAAAGTTTTACCGTGGATGGTGAACCAAGCAGGTAAACGCTTTACTTGTACCCTCAACTGCACCAAGCAAGCAGCTGAGGAACTGGCGACTGTACGAATGTGGTTGTGTCTCACCCCTCGGAGTCGGCTATTGTCAGCGTGTCACCAGCATCGACTGTGTACACATCCTCTACTGTTCTGTTCGCTTACAGTTTCTGTGTTTATACATCTCAGAGCGATGTGGTGAACTGCTGGTGGGAATTGAGTACCCGTGCTCTCCGGCTCAGAGGTGAGCGCTCTGTGGCATCCGCTAAATGGAGAGGCCACACAATGTGAGCGGTGCGCTTCCCTGGTGTCGTCAGCTGATCTCTCTGTCTGTCGGCCTTTACCTTCTCTGTGCCGCATCATCACTACGTCACCCATCGAGAGTGCAGAGCCCACCCTTGACACCAACTGGATTGCTGCGGACTCACACCACCAGGGTTTGTGCTTTAGTGAACTGCCGGCGCTGAGCTGTGAACCCGCTGTCTGTAGCTCAAAGGCGTGTGCCGTGTGGCGTCAGTTAAATGGAGACCTTCATCCCTTAGCCGCGTAGAGCCCGTCTCTGTCTCGCTGCGGGCCAAGCACTCTCTCTGGTGACATCAGCGCCCTGGAGCAGCTATCCGAGGTGGCATCGGTCCGCTTTATATCAGTGCCACTGTACATGCTTAAAGGTTTAATGTCGGACTGCTGGGACCACAAATCAGTCGATTTATAACGCAGCGCTGCAAACTAATATCCAGCCATCTGTGATAGATACAGTGGCGGCCAAAAAGTTTGAGAATGACACAAGTATTGGTTTTCACAAAGTCTGCTGCTTCAGTAATTTTAAATCACTTTGTCAAATTTTTCTACGGCATACTGAAGTATAATGACAAACATTTCATAAGTTTCTAAGGCTTTTATTTACAATTACATGAAGTTTATGCAAAAAGTCAATATTAGCAGTGTTGGCCCGTCTTTCATTTTCAAGACTTCTGCAGTTCACCCTGGCATGGTGTCAATCAACTTCTAGGCCAAATCCTAACTGATGGCAGCCCATTCTTGCATAATCAATGCTTGGAGTTTGTCAGAATTGGTGGGTTTTTGTTTGTCCACCCGCCTCTTGAGGATTTGACTACAAGTTCTCAATGGGATTAAGGTCTGGGGAAGTTTCTGGCCATGGAGCCTAAACTGCGATGTTTTGTTCCCTGAGACACTTAGTTCTCACTTTTGCCTTATGGCCCGGTGCTCCATCATGCTGGGAAAGGCATTGTGCGTCACAAAACTGTGCTTGGATGGTTGGGTGAAGTAACGACACATTTGAAAGGTCTCACAAAACAACTTTTTTTTTGTTTTTTTTTTTTTTTTTTTTTTTTTTTTGCATCTTCACACCAACATCAGAATGTACGGCGGAGTATTTGAGCCACAGAGCAAAAAATTAAGGACACGGTGAAAAGGCCTCTTTTGTGATTAAAGTGGAAATTTCGGCTTTACTCTCAAAGTGTCCACTTTAACCTCGTAATTTACTTTGTTATTAAAGTAGACCGTCATAAAGGTCATCTTAAAGCCGACCCAGAAAAGGAGTGGAAAGTAGCAATGAAGAGAATTCACTTGAGCTCCATATGCGCAAAGCATACACTTATTCAACTCAAAATTATATATCGAGCACATCTGTCTCGACTAAAACTCTCCAAAATGTTTCCAGGGCAAGATCCAACCTGCGAACGCTGCAATCAAGTCCCAGCCTCACTGGGTCACATGTTCTGGGCCTGCACCAAATTAACATCATTGTGGACCAAAATTTTTAAGTGCCTTTCAGACAGCCTTGGAGTCACAATCCCTCCTAACCCACTAACAGCTGTGTTTGGGGTTCTTCCAGATGGGTTTAAACTGTAATTGCCTTTACTACACTATTGGCACGCAGACTTATTTTGCTAAACTGGAAGAATCCTAACTCTCCTCTTTTAAGTCAGTGGGAAACCAATGTTTTATACAATTTGAAATTGGAAAAAATCAAATACTCAGTTAGAGGATCTGTGCAGATTTTTTTCAAAACGATAATATTTTAGAATAAGCTCTTAAAGCACCGAGGAAGCAGTTCTCTCCGCATTTCTTTTTCTTCTCCATTCATCTCTATTGGCCTATCAAACTCATCAGCTTAGGTATGTTTACAAGCCTTAAGCTTTACCCCGTTGGCTATCTTCTCTCTCGGGGGTGGGGGTCGACTTGTTCTCAATCCTATTTTTTGTAAAAATTGATCAATTTGTATGGAATGATTACAATAAAATTAATTTTAAAAAAAATTAAAAAAACGACCCAGTTGTTAATCACTATGAGCTTCTGGGGCTTCCTCCTGACCTGACAGCAGCAATAGATCACCACACAGAACACAGTAAATGTATGATATTCTAACTCTCTATACATTTAGGATCCTTAGATTTATACTTGATATCACTTACATGATGAAATGCATTAAAGTGTGAATATTACATTTTACAGATAAATCGTTAACTTAATTTAAATAATGAATACAATAAATAATTACACATGTTGTGGCCGCACGGTGTGCCTCGCAGGGGGTCACGTCCCTTCTGTTCCCTGCCTGCTTACCTGGTGGGTTTCCACCGTGTGCTACGGTTTCCTTCCAAACATGTGCAGATTTGGTGACGCTAAAATGAAGCGAGTGTGTGTGTGTGTGTGTGCTTGTGTTCACCTTGCGAATGAGCTGATGACCCGTCCAGGGATTGTTTCCGCCTCGCACCCGATGCTTGCAGGAATGGGCGCATCCCTGGATTGATGGATGTAATCATTAAACATCCTTTTCAGAGATATTGCAGCAAGGTGGACTCGAAATCTAACGGGTGTTTCAGGCAATTCACAACACAGCAAAGCCGAACCTGCTCTCACCGTGACGACATCTCGCACTGTCGCCTGGTGGATTCTTCCAGATTTACGTAAAGTACGCGCGCCAGTATAAACAGTACAACGCTTGCGTAGCAGGAGCGTCCACTGGAGCATGCGTCGTGTCGCGTCTCTGTCCTAAAGCCTCATTTGTTTAGTGTCTCTCATCATCATCATCATCATTAGAGGGGGATCAGGGAACAAAACAAAATTGGCACAAATAAACACGTATGATTGCACGGTGGGCTTAAAGTGGAAACAAATAAATGGCGGTGTACTTGTCCATGTTTGTGTGCTTATCGGTCCTCCACGTGGTGATGTTTTAATTTAACCCAAGTTCCTTATCAAGCCGGGCTCCCGTTCTGTTGTAAACGTGCCGTGACGACGGCTGCAGCACTGAAAAAAAAGTATACTTTCTGAAAAACTATTAGCTGGGTAGCCTGCTAAAACCGGGACATCATGCTATTTTTCAGTTGTTTATCGGGACGCACAGAGTGAATTCTTGACTGTCCCTGCCGTCAGGTCACCCGAGTAAATTACAGCGTCAGTTAAATAGTCGATCTTCACAATCTGCAGATAACTGAGGTACGATGGTGGTTTAGAAAACGTTAACACAGTGATTGTGTGTGTGTACTCTGTGCATAATAACTTAATTCATATCTAGATAAACTTTTATTTTCCATGCTTGTATTTTTTTACTTTCACAGTTAAGAAGACCATTTAACTCACCTGTTCCAATTTGTACCAGCCGGAGGACTGAGGTGTTCATGCACCGCACTGCTTCTCGTCTGTGTGCGCCCAAGCAGCGCGACCTCAGGAAGTGTCCCGCGCAGGCAATCAGCCCGTGATAGCGACTTTCCACTCCCTTACGCAGTCGGCTGGTGCTTCGTTAATTTGTATTGGGAGTCTGTTGTCTGTCAGCAGCAGCAACCGAATGTGACAAACAGCAAAATATACAACTTAATGTAACTTTTGTGTTACGAATTAAAGCATCGGGAAAACGGAGGTGCTGATGCCCTTGTGCTTTTCTGCGTAATCCGCTAGTGACCCCGCCTGGTGCTTGCAGTCAGTAGCAGCTATCTGAGGTGACAGAACAGCAAAATATACAAGATGGTCAAACCACTGTCAAGATAAAACTGATGCAGTAATCTAATTCCCGGTTGATGTTGCGCGGAATGTTTTTTCATTTGAAGATGGACAAGTTCGCAGATTTGCCCATGCTTTACAAAGGTAGATTGGGAAATATCAAAACTGCATACAACACGAAGTTTTTGAGATATCGCAAAGAAAATTGAACAGGATGGAAACATTTCTTTCAAGAATAAGCATGCCATATTTCAACAAAATTGGTCTACGTTTGTATGTATGTATGTATGTATGTATGTATGTATGTGTGTGTGTGTATGTGAAGGCGGTGTTGTTTCGTAAGGACGGACGGACAGACAGACAGAGCCGGGCTGTCGCCATAGGTGCTTTGTGCTGTATATGCGGACACACGTTAAACTGCACAAATGAGCACAATCGCAGGTGACGGAAGCAGCAGGCCTTCCGGGTGTTCAGGATCGCCCCAAAGGTCTGCTCGCAAGCTGCACACTCGGCCAGCGTAAAGGTGACTGTGCTGACTGACTAGAGAAGCAAGCAGGCAGGCAGCAAGCAAGCAAAAAACATTCTGATTCCATAGAAATGGACTTTTTCTTCTGCCATTTTGAGGGATGCTGTGTTGGACTAGTTTTCTTATTCCAGAGGCCGCTGGGCTGTCTGTGGGCATTTCACCTATTGTGCAGTTACCATTCCGGATTGTCTGTTCTGATTTGAGGGTTCAGTGCTTACTAGGATTTTTTATGGGGCAAAACTACTGTCAAAGAACTGAAAAATAACACATTTAAAAGACAGTGCCAAGCAGCAGTTAAAACAATTGCCACACAGCTAGTACTGTAACTTCTGTATTGTACTTGGGACAGACTAGAAGCTTTTTTTATACATTGAGTCAATACTGAAAATGCGAGTCACAGGTTTTAGCAAATGATGTGTGCGCCAGTCTGTCTTCAGTTTTTGGAGCATATTGGGAGGTGACGTCCACAAAGAATCTCACATATTAATGGCTTAACACTCGCGACTCAGCCCCAACTCTGAAGGGAGACCTTACAGAACTTCTCACCAACAATGGTGGGTGACCACTAAGTTCAGCTTGCTGCGATAGGTTGTGTATTATTGTGCAGTGAAATAAAGGATAGTCCATCTTGTTTGGAAGAAAAAAGCACCCATCTTTGCTGCCATTTTCTATTTAAAGGAATATTCCACCCAAAACCATTTTTTTTTTTTTTTTTACATACCCCCTCTAGTTTGTAGTGATGGGCGAGAAAAATTCTAATCTTGTGGTTTAAAGGAGAAGAGAGAGAAAGACTTTGATAGAACAGGAGCCAATGGTGGCCAATATTGTACAACAGCAAACAATATCAGAAACGTCCATGAAAAAGCAGACGTTAGTCGTGTTACATAATCCAGCACGTTAAGTTATCTGTGCTCACAGCATACACACCGTGTGTATTTGTTTTGGTATGATATTGTTAAATAAATACATTTGGAAAATAAAAGCAGTTCACCAACAGAGGTCCCGTCCCATCAAGTCAGCTTTGAAGACAAGGCTCTTAACCAATGTATGTGCGGGAGAGGCAGGTCTTCAATTCCAAAGGATAAACCAATAGGTGTCTTCTCAACTTGAAAAGGACCTGAAGTTGGCAAGGCCACATCAAATCAACCCCAGTGACAAAAAATGTCAAACGAATCACAGTGGATTAAAATGCTGTATAGTAATAAAATGTGGACACTTACAAAAGATGAATACTTTGCAGGCACTGGTTAAAACTTGCTTGCTACCCTTACCATGAATGTCTATAGTTCATATTGACACACAAAAAAGGAAACTTAGAATTTCTCAGACTTCTGGAAAAGAAAGTTCCAACCAAATAATGACCTATAAATTAAAAAAAAATGCCTGAAAGTGCAGATTTAAAAGTGCATTTTTAACTCCATGTTTTACAGTTTTTTGGTGCAAAGCTTACAAAACCAGGAAAGCTTTAGATATGCAATGTGAATTATAAATGGAAAGCAGGGTTATTAAAAACAAATTTATTAATAGTCAAACGAATACATTATTCAATCCTTGCTTGGGGGCAGGGTGGGGTTTAACAAAAAAAACAGGACCTACAAAATTCCCCAAATAGGGGTAACAATAAAATGAATTTGTGCTTTGAAGCAGCACCTGAAAATGGCCCATTTCCTTTCCCTTAGCAGTTCAATTACGAAGAACATGCATGCCATTTCTGTACTGATTAGAGTACAGAAATGTTGTGCATTTCAAGCTACGATAAAAAAAGTATAAAGTATACAATTGTTTTAAATACAAGTAAAAATACTAATTGTAAGCAGCGCACAGAGCTGATAAATTCAGATTTCTTCTAAGCACAACTCACCACAATGTAACCTTTGAAAAACTTTATTCAAATATCAAAAATACTGATTATTGCCTATATTCCCCTGAAAGAAACATTCGATCACATCCTTTTGAAGGATGCTTTCAGCAAGATATTAACTTGCTAAAAGTTATACCACATCGATAATTACTCTAAATATGACCGCATATACTCGTAATGCCACGTTTTCGCAAATGGGTAAAACGTAATTTTACTGGAAATATACCATTAAAACAAATAGCCATACCACCAATTTGCCATTCATAATTTGTCTTAAATTAACATTTACTTACGAGTATATCCGGTACATCACAGTTGACATTAAAAACATCATGCACTAAATTTCCCTGTATTTATTGCCAGGTTTAGTTGTCTATAGTTTACTGCAATTTTTAACTTGCCATGTTTAAAATTTTACAAGATAGGAAATTTTCCTGTGCACTTGTAGATAATCCAGGTGGACATTATGCAAGTTTAAAATTGCACAGAAACTGCACAATGCTACAGATTTTCATCATTGTTAATCAGGCACTTAAATTTGCTCACAGGGCCACCCACTGACCAGTGTAATGAATTTAAATTAATCACACAGATGAAGCACCATTAAAAAACAAAGTAATATTTCTGCAAGTGGCTTTATATCTTACACATTAAAATTAAAGGAAAATAAAATCTTACTGAACAGATAGACTCAACTCTGATCATTAAGAAATAAAAATAGATTATTCAGTTTGTGCAGCAAAACAACTCTAAAACTAAATTATTTTGTCCAAAAAGTGGTATTCACAAGCATAAGTTGCTCTTCTAATTCACCATCTTGTTCTTAAGCAGACTGAATTGCTATAGGAAAAAGGAAATAAAGATGATAGTCCTCCTACCAGAATGACACATCAAGCTTTGCTAGCACATTATACTAGGTGAATGTTAGTATTGTCTACAATATTTAAAACATTGTTTCTGCTTAAGTCATCAGAATGTTTGCATGCTTGTCTCCTAAACATTCATATACAAGCAAAGACTGTTCTTTAGCATTCTTAAGCATTCCTAACTTGCTTGACATTAGCCAAGGTACAGGATTTACTAAGATTCAACAGTAACGTGTTAAACTTTCTTTTATAGTCGGACAAGGACTACACCAACAATTTCAATTTACTGCAAAGCATAGCTTGAAAATGATTAAAACACTTTCGTTAATGGGTCAAAGTCAAATAAACTCTTAAAAATTGTCTATTTTTTTCCACATTCTAAATGAGGTTCCAAAAAAAAAAAAAAACTTAAAAATAAAATTATACATGTGATGACAGATACAAATATCTAACCTCTGCTCTCACATACATTAAAAACAAAACTTTGCAACAATATTCACAGACAGCAACTCCTCATTTAATAATTTTTGTGATGACTGTTTTCAAGATAATATTGCCAGTCTCTCATTTTCTTCAATTTTAACAGAGCTAACAGCATCAACTCTGTGGCTTATCTTGAACCAAAAGAACTGTATGCTGCCCTCCACTGGAAACAGACAGCACTGCTCTTTTCTCAAGTTGCTTCCCAGTCATTTCAATAGGACTCCATTCATCATCCTCTTCTCCAGTTCCTAGTTGCATGTTTGTGCCCATTCCCCATGCATAAAGATATCCTGCAAAACAGCAATTTAACTTTAAGACACATTGTTGTACATATTTTATATTACACTCACATCCTTGAATTAGAAATGACTTAATATGAATTAAAGCCAAGCAGAACCCTTAGATGTCACATAGTGATTTGTGTTTATAGAAGCAATAAATGACATGATCTAACAATCTCCAGTCTGAACTCCAATTGAAAAAGTTTACTTTCTGAATCATTCAATATGAATTCTTCTTTGCTTTTATAAAAACTAATCTTTGTAAACACAAATACAATTTGAAGGCAAAAAGTAAAACTGAGGAAGTACACCCTACCATTCCTTGTGACAGCATAACTGACAGATGCACCACATGCAACTGAGACTACATCAGTCAAAACGGGAACCAGAGTGGGGATTCTCTTTTCTTCTGCCTCTTTTCCTAGGCCAAGTCTTCCATATTCTGCTCTGCCCAGACTATATACTTTACCTAGAGAATGGAAAAAGCAACCCATTAATACAAGGTATAATGTAACTTAAAGCATTCTTGCCACTGTATAGTATTCGGGAGTTTTGGTAAATTGCTGATGATGCAAACTATCGAGACTTGCAAACAACCTGCACTCCCTCATCATTTTACTTCTGAAGACCTCAAACTATATTAAAGTTTTATTGGTTAGAAAATTAAACATAAAACAGCTTCAGCCTAGAATGCCTATATTTTCACTTTTAAATCATTCACCATCACAGTGAAAAAGGATCACACTCATTTTAACACTTGACAATATTAAGAAAACTCCTGTCACATAGGCTGTGGACCACACCTGCCCCAACTACAAAATTACAAAGACACACTACAGGCACCTAATAGTATAATGAAAAAGTTGTAAAAATATTCCCTCAGTCACATTTACCCATTTTAACAAGCACAATCAAAAGAGATTAAACATTTTAAACTATTCGTCTCTGCCTATCTTTTAAAGAAAAAGCTGAATAACTTCTCAAATACACTTTTAAAACACAATTTTAACTAAAATGAAGGACATGTCTCCCCCCCCCAGGGCAAAAGGTCATTGGCTAGAGGTGCAACAGTTCATGTTTTAATTACAGGGGGTCCTCGAGTTACGTTTCGACATACGTTTCAAGTTTACAACACTCACTCCAAAAAAAACTTTAAAAAAATTGAGACATGAGAAGGAATAAAGGCAAGCATTTTTTTTTACACTAATTTTTTCTGTTACTACAGTACAGTGTACAGTAGAGTATATTTATGTCCTTTTCTTTTTTCTCAGGCTTAGATTGTGTTTTTATGTTCTTCATTATGATTTTGCAAATGTGTTAAGATAGGGAAGTGACTTAGGCTAGAGTGTGTTTCGACTTACACCAAAATTCGGGTTACATCACTGTTGTAGGAACGGAACTGTGTCGTAACCCGAGGACCCCCTGTATTGAACTGCTGAATACAGGCCTTTACAGTTCACAGATAAGATATTTGTTAAGCTGGTATTAAGTCTTTTGGCAGAAACCCCCCCCCCCAAAAAAAAAAAAACAGGCATTATACATGTACTCATTAACTCTCACGTCCAGTGTTCTGGATTTGAAATTAAAAAAAAAAAAACACCCAAATCTAAGATAGCTTTCATTTTACACTTATTATGAACAAAACTGTAACTAGTGTGATTTTTTTATTTCCCCCTACTATTCGCAGTTTATGAAAATGGCCAAGAAGTGGCATGCACCCCCACCCGGTTTAACATATGGCCATGTTCTCTAAATTGGCATCCTACATTAAGTTTATATATTTAAAAAAAAAAAAAAAAGCTCTCTCAAATAGCTAAGAAACTAAAAAGATTTTTTTTTTTAAATATGTATTTGTGAGATTGGTAAAAAGGGTCTCTCTGGTACGCATGAGCAAATCCATCATCTTGAAAATGAGAGCTAGCACACTCCTCCAACAGAACATTAGAACAATCTAGATAAGAACAGGCCATTCAGATCATCAGCAAAGTGCACAAGATTTAATGTAAAAGCAATTAATTCATTAATCTTTATGAAGGATCAACTTGTTAACCCTCATCAGACATATTTCATGCTAGAAAGAGAGGACTGTTATGTGAGAACTTAAGATTTTATCTGCAGTATAGACAGATACCACAAGACTATACTCCGCTAAAAAAAACAATTAAATTTGATGTAAAAAGCATCACCTACAACACATTCAACAGAAACCTGACAAAGTCCAGGTATGATTACAGTTTTGCACTTATGATTCTGTGGCTAATAAAGCATGCTCTTTACATTAGAGTTAAAAGTCAGTGAATGTTTTAGCTTTGTATTGTAGTAGTCCTACTTTAAATAAAAAATGGAAATCAGGTACCTGTGGCAAAAAAAAGTTTCAATACTTTTTGCCAGGAACTGTATATTCGGCAATAAGGTAAAATGTGAAAACAATTCCCAATTTAGAGAGCAAGATATGTTTCATGTTAACATGAAACAGGTTTTCCAAAATAATGTTAGCTCTTATGACTAAGATTTCTATACAAATTTCTTGTCAAAATGAAAAGAACTTGTCAGCAACTTCCCAATTGTAGCACATGCTCCGTTAAAATTAAGAAGTTTGCAATGTGCATTGACATTTTGGTCAGACAGACATATGGAACAGTTTAACTACATACTTTTGGCTACAGTGAGCAGCAGTAAAAAAATCATTAAAATCTACAGATAAAAACAATGAACACTGTTACTATATAAAAGGGTGAAAGACATATGCAAACTGCAAGAACAGTATTTCTTTGTCTCTTTCTGCTACCTTCAGAGTCAAGACACACTGTATGGTGCTGTCCTCCAGAAAATGCTACCCATGATTTTGTTGAGTTCTTGAAAGCAGTTAGATTAATCGGGGTGAAACAAGAATTATTGCTCACAGTGCCTACAAAAAAGAAAAACAAGAAAGCAATAAAGCTAAATATAAATCAAAACACATTTTTGTAAGTTTGTAGTAAGAAGAAAAAAAAAAAACAGTAATAAAATACAATAGATGGCTTAGATACGAATATTGTGAATTTATACTTGCCTAGTTGGTGGTAATTTGAAAGCCCAAAGCCATACACATGACCTTCTCTAGATATAGCAAAAGTGAAGTAAGCACCACAAAACACATCAGAGAAAAGCACCCTTCCTTTGCCTTTAAACTTGATGCATTGAGGAACAAGGAGACGCTCTAAAACAAAAAATACATTAGAATTATCAGGTGAAATAAGTTTACAAATATTTGTATATAAAATACACAGCTAAATGTTTAATTTTGTACACCTTCCAAACACCAATTTGGAGAAACGGCTAGTGAGGCAGAGTATAGTAAATTTCAGAACAAGGGTGGGGGAAGAAAAAAACAAAAACAGTACAATTCCTATAACCATGAAGGTTTTCATTATTTAATATGACAGACTGGGAGGAGGCACTATACAGTAATTTGAAAGTATCAACAAATAACCCGCTTCATTACATGTGTGGCTAGGTGTGTGATAGCTGTGTTTATTATTTCTTTGGCCACTCAGAAAAAACAGCTTAAGTGAGGAAGATCCACAAAACTGTCCTCATCCAAATATACACCACAGCAGTATCTGATCACTGTAACTTTACCACAAATGGTGTAATCAAAAGATATTCCAATTAATATATTCAAATTAAAAACTGAAGAAAATTTCTCAGTTCACTTATTTTGTTTTGACATATCTGTCCAACACATTTATTTGTGTACATACAGAACAGAGTTGAAAAATACCTATTTAACTTCGTAATAGCAGTTTACCATTTAAAATAATCAATTTTAGTACTGGCATAATAAAAATTGTTTTTTAAATATATCAGAAGATGTGCTAATTTTCTTTTCTCCAAGAACACAAATGTAGACAGTGTATCCATTTATTAATAGGAACAATGACAACTACAAATATCAGCAAGTCTGCAAGAATTCCTAGTACAAAAATCACTAATTTATACTTGGAGGTTATAATGGGAAGGGAAAACAAAAAAAAAAAAAAAAAAATAAAAAAAAAAATCAGTAAACATTTTGTGCAATGGGCCTCATTCTATCCACAGCAAAGAACAAGTCTATGTGAAGCTGGCATAGATGAAACCACAAATGGAGTAGTTCACTGAATTTGCTTGAGAGATGTGGTCTTCATATGCATCTGTGGGTGTTTTGTTTGCCAAGTCCTGGCCAACTAATGCGGTTTCATGTGAAGTGTAAACCTTAAATTTGTAATTATATTTTCCATTTGATCAGTGAGCACACTTTGTTTGGATCATGGCACCGATTTAAATCCTCAATGTATGAAAATTTAACTGAAAACTTTGAAAATGGGATGTTAAGTCATGCAAGGACTTATGGCTCCATTTGCAATCACTCAATTGTCAATATGTTGGTTACAAAGTATACACATTATTGTAATTGAGGAAATGTGAGTCTGGTGTGGGTCACTGGTAGCCATACTTTTACAGCTGCCTGGAATGCAGCAGCACAAAATGATCTTCAAGTCTCTGTGTACGCATGCAGGGTCCATGTAAGGCAGTGTTTCTCAACCACTAGGTTGCTGATGCTGGTTTACAAGAGGGTTGCGATGAGTTGCCTAAATTAGTGTTTCTCAAGCACTCAGTCGCAGGTTGCCATAATTGGTTGGCATGTGGGTAGCCTAAACAATCAGCAGCACTACACGACAGGTATACCCATTTTTAAGTGAGCTTGTTTCACCTATATATACAGTGGCTTGCAAAAGTATTCGGCCCCCTTGAACTTTTCCACATTTTGTCACATTACAGCCACAAACATGAATCAATTTCATTGGAATTCCACGTGAAAGACCAATACAAAGTGGTGTACGCTTGAGAAGTGGAACGAAAATCATACATGATTCCAAACATTTTTTACAAATAAATAACTGCAAAGTGGGGTGTGCGTAATTATTTAGCCCCCTTTGGTCTGAATGCAGTCAGTTGCCCATAGACATTGCCTGATGAGTGCTAATGACTAAATAGAGTGCACCTGTGTGTAATCTAATGTCAGTACAAATACAGCTGCTCTGTGACGGCCTCAGAGGTTGTCTAAGAGAATATTGGGAGCAACAACACCATGAAGTCCAAAGAACACACCAGACAGGTCAGGGATAAAGTTATTGAGAAATTTAAAGCAGGCTTAGGCTACAAAAAGATTTCCGAAGCCTTGAACATCCCACAGAGCACTGTTCAAGCGATCATTCAGAAATGGGAGTATGGCACAACTGTAAACCTACCAAGACAAGGCCGTCCACCTAAACTCACAGGCCGAACAAGGAGAGCGCTGATCAGAAATGCAGCCAAGAGGCCCATGGTGACTCTGGACGAGCTGCAGAGATCTACAGCTCAGGTGGGGGAATCTGTCCATAGGACAACTATTAGTCGTGCACTGCACAAAGTTGGTCTTTATGGAAGAGTGGCAAGAAGAAAGCCATTGTTAACAGAAAACCATAAGTCCCGTTTGCAGTTTGCCACAAGCCATGTGGGGGACACAGCAAACATGTGGAAGAAGGTGCACTGGTCAGATGAGACCAAAATGGAACTTTTTGGCCAAAATGCAAAACGCTATGTGTGGCGGAAAACTAACACTGCACATCACTCTGAACACACCATCCCCACTGTCAAATATGATGGTGGCAGAATCATGCTCTGGGGGTGCTTCTCTTCAGCAGGGACAGGGAAGCTGGTCAGAGTTGATGGGAAGATGGATGGAGCCAAATACAGGGCAATCTTGGAAGAAAACCTCTTGGAGTCTGCAAAAGACTTGAGACTGGGGCAGAGGTTCACCTTCCAGCAGGACAACGACCCTAAACATAAAGCCAGGGCAACAATGAAATGGTTTAAAACAAAAACATATCCATGTGTTAGAATGGCCCAGTCAAAGTCCAGATCTAAATCCAATCGAGAATCTGTGGCAAGATCTGAAAACTGCTGTTCAAACACGCTGTCCATCTAATCTGACTGAGCTGGAGCTGTTTTGCAAAGAAGAATGGGCAAGGATTTCAGTGTCTAGATGTGCAAAGCTGGTAGAGACATACCCTAAAAGACTGGCAGCTGTAATTGTAGCAAAAGGTGGTTCTACAAAGTATTGACTCAGGGGGCTGAATTACGCACACCCCACTTTTCAGTTATTTGTAAAAAATGTTTGGAATCATGTATGATTTTCGTTCCACTTCTCACGTGTACACCACTTTGTATTGGTCTTTCACGTGGAATTCCAATGAAATTGATTCATGTTTGTGGCTGTAATGTGACAAAATGTGGAAAAGTTCAAGGGGGCCGAATACTTTTGCAAGCCACTGTAGGTGAAACAAGCTCACTTAGAAACCTACTGTGCAATAAAAACAATGATTTGGGCATCACTTTGTAGTATGTCTGGCAATCTGGCAATTCCTGCCACTAAATGGACAGGTTCACTTTGATCCATCTGCCAGCTCAAACTACTGAGGAGCCATTTAAGCATACAAAGGAAAACCTAAAAGACACCATTGCAAGCAATGCAAATCAGTATACTTTGTTTCTCAAAGTAAAAACTGTTACTAACATCTTTGCTTTATTTCCACTTATTAAAAAAAATAATTAAAAACACACACCCCATGTTTTTCTGGACACTAGAATGTAAGGTATGGATAGCTTTACAAGTGCAATGTCCAGTTGTGCACTCTTAACTAAGCAGGAACACTACTGATAATAGTTGCACTTTAAAAAGTTCAAATAGCAATTACAAAGTAATGAAAACATGTATAAAACAAATGTTTGTCTGATTGCTATCATGTGAAACTCATTCTAACAGTCATGATTTGAAACATGGTTAAAGTAGTTAACAGGAAAAAAAAAGATTTTTTGTTCAATTTAATATAGCAAACACTCATATTACAAATTATCAAAACTAACCTAGGCCTCTCCTTCCTCCTCTGTTGGTAAACAGTTCAGGAACTCTTCCCAGTTGCCCTTGATCTCCACAACCTGAACTGTAAAGGATGCCACCAGCTGTCAACATCATTAGGTGATCATTTCCTTTATTAAAAAAAAAAAAACACATCAGTAAACACTGTTGGAAGAAACCTAACACACACACAGAGCAAAACTTTCCTGGTAAGAGGTTTTTAAAAAAAAAAAAAAAAAAAAAAATGTGCAAGAACATACACTAAGGTAGCTATACTTAACATATATGTGTAATAGCAAAAGTTACCGCAAGAGTTTCTAAAAACCTGCAGTATTATGATCTGAACTTTACGCAGCTCTATTCACACATACATTTATATGCGATCTAAGAGTTTAAAAGCCGATTACATGTTGTATACATAAAATATAAAAAGCCAATACTTAAAGTATTTTCAAACATACTACCAATTTTTATTTTTCTGATCACACTATCTATATATATAATTCACTAAGGCAAGACACCCATGGAAAGGCAAGAAACCCATGGAAAGCACGCTGGAAGGGGCGTGGATTCACTAAGCCGCCAACAAGTAAGACGCTCATGGCTCACGCAGAAAGGAGCCACGCCCACCAACTCTAAGACCATTGGATATGAGGACAACTCGCAGAACCACGCCCACCAACTCAGACGCGATGACACAGGAAAAATGCCGTCATTTATGTTAGTCTGTCGTACAGTCCACATGCACCTCTGAGCCACGTTGACTGTTAATAGAGGCATGTTTCTCGCGGAAGTGAATCGCTATATGCAGTGTGTAAAACGGTTTGCGAGGGGTATCCCATGGGATCCTTAAAACAATCCTTTAAAACTGAGGTTAAAACACAATGAAGGAAGCAGTCTTTAAAAACCAATAAGCCCTGTGCCTCTGTTTCATTACCGTCTCACCTGCTTCACCATTGCAGGCCCTGCAACAGTCGAGACGCTATCTCAGCAGCTGACCTTCTCTGTGCCTGACCGGTTCACACAGAGGCAGCGCGAGAGAAAGCCGTGTGCACACACACAGGAAGCTGGTGGGCGGGTCTCCATGAGTTTCTCTTGCGAGCGGGCACATGACCAGGCGGTGTGTATGTTTCGAGAACGAGGCAGGACGTGACAGGACAATCTAAGAACAGGCATGTTTGTTGCGGATGTGAATCACTGTATGCAACGTGTAAAACAGTTTCCGAGGGGTTTCCCATGGTTGGTGGGCGGGTCTCTGTCAGTTGCTCTTGCGACCGGGCACATGACCAGGCAGTGTGTATGCTTCGAGTGCAAGGGTGGACGCGACAGGACCATCTAGGAAATCTTAGATGCTCCTGCAGGAACAAGAAAGACGTTTCCCTGGCCACCAACACTCCTTTTTCAGCGGCCAGCGTCTACCCTCGCTCTCTAGGCATTCACACTGCCTGCCCATGTGCCCGGACGCAAAAACTCACTGACCACCCAGTTAGTCCCTTTCGTCTGTGCTAGGAGTCCACATGCACGTCTGAGCCAAGTTGACTTTTCATTATTCTTTTCGGTTTCGACACCCGACCATGTCCACCATTAAAAACCATGCGAAAGGAACAACGAAGCCCCACCTTGCTACTACCATGGTCGGGTGCCTTGGTGGAATATATATAGAAAAGCAGCCACAACCGCACAGAGCAATGAAAAGTCTACGTGAGTCACAGGTGCATCTGGACTGTGCAAAGACAACAACGACTCAAGTGCCGAGTTGGAGGTGGGCACATGAGCAGGCAGTGCATACTGAACGAGAAATTCAGTCACGGACGATTGTGTGTTGGTTCGCTCCGTGCATTGTTACAATGTTGCTTTTCTTGCTGATTTATTACATTACCGATTTTTCAAATGTTAATTTTCTCCCTGTGCTTAATCATTAAAAAACCGGCCCGATTAGTCAACCCGCAGAGTACCATACGCCGCATAGTGTATGTAAAGAAGCTAAGCCTATACAGTTTAAGCAAAAGAAAATTAAGAGGCGACATGATTGAAGTGTTTAAAATTATGAAGGGAATTAATACAGTGGATCAAGACTTATTTTAAAATGAGTTCATCAAGAACACATGGACACAGTTGGAAACTTGTTAAGGGTAAATTTCACACAAACATTTCCAGGAAGTTTTTCTTTACACAAAGAACGACAGTCACTTAGAATGAGCTACCAAGTAGGGTGGTAGACAGTAAGATTTTAGGGACTTTCAAAACTTGACGATGTTTTTTTAGGAAGAAATAAGTGGATAGGTCTGGGAAAGGTTTGTTGGGCTGAATGGCCTGTTCTTGTCTAGATTGTTATAATGTATGAAATTTAGGTACCTGATGCAATTTTGACAACTGAATGATCCATCTTAAACTGCACTGGTTTGGCACATGGCTTCAATGGTTCTAAAAGACCAATTACCCCATTATTATCCTGCCAAAAAAAAAAAGTTAGAATTACTGACAGTACTGAACTGAAAAGTGACATACACAATCAACCCAGGACATGCACTTTCAGAAGACAAGAGCTCTCAATTTTCAGTACAGCTCACAAGATTACAAAAGTATAAAGGAATAACACATTTTCTGGTTAACAGTAATACAATTGTCACATTCTCTTCTAACTTGTGATATTTGACTCCATTTAAGTGAAAACTCCCCATAAACTGACAGTTACAGGTATATAAATTAAATTAAAAATTGTTTCTTGCACTGTCCAGTTGTTACTGGTTCTATGTGCTTGTTTATATTTGAGGTTTACACTTAATATGATACTGCAATAAAAGTAGCAGTAACTTACGGGTTCCAGACCACCACCAGTGGAGGTCAACAACTCCATTACGGTCAAGAAAGCACACTGACCATTACTGTTTGATACATGAAACAATGACCAGTTTCTAAAGCTTCATTATGATTCTGAACCTCTCCATCAGTTTGGCATGACAAACTCTTGACTGAGGACAGGAAGCAGCTAGACAGATGGTGTGCATCACTCCCATCTCATTTGTTAATACATTCCCACTGTGAACTTGTTCTAGTTTGCCAGACTAAAACAAAGCCATTAAGATATTATTCAAAACAGTTGCACTCTGGTGATTCTCTTTTCCGTCTGTTAAATAGGTGAGGCAGATCAAAATTAAGACTACAAATTTCAGAAAGTATGGCAAGCTGCTGTAAACATCAACTTAAGTTTTTACACTGCAATTTGATGAATACGATGAAGTGTATTTTTGTTAAATTGTCTAAAGATTTTAGGAAATGGTTGGTCAGTCTTTATGGAACATTTATGTATTGATAGTTTGTATAAGCTTCCCCAAGTGAAACTCCTTAAAACTAATACTACAAGAATATGCAGGATATTTATCATCATAGTGTCATTGCTCCACTTAGTAATATTGTCATTTTTATTTAGCGTTTTCACCAATGGAAACAGGCAATCAATATTTTTTTCTAGTATAAAAAATTACAATATATTGAATAGTTTACAAGCAAAATGGGGATAGCTATTGGGCTTTTGGTGTGCAGTTAAGCAACAATAATCTATGGGTAAAATTACTAACAGAACATTAACTTATTTTGAAGATAAGGAAAAGAAAAGAATTACCCTGAAAGACCCCCAGATGTAAACTCTACCATCTTCTGTTAATGCAGCTGTATGGCTATCACCTGCTGATACTTGAATAATTTTCTCGTTTAACTCAACTTTTGCAGGGGCCATTTCAGAGCCTTCCTCATTAGTGTCACGACCAAGGGCACCTTCATCATTGCACCCAAAGGTATAAATCTATAGAGTGAACAGAAAAAAATGCAGAATTACATTTGTTTAGAAACCAACAATGAATGAAAAATCTATTTACCAATTCAAACAAAATTACTCCTCAGGAGGCAAAGTATCGATAGCTATTGAATACTTGTTCCAAACTATTCGAAAGGATTCATACAATTTGTTTCAAATTATGTTAATGACAGAGTGACATACTTATTAAATGAGACTTGTCAACAGACCACCAAGACTCTACTGAAATGTATCAATAACCTGTCAAAAGTCTGATAACACCTCTAGGTAATTTTTCACCTTAGGTGAAAAGTACAAAAGTTAACATGCATAGAATATATTGAAGTATTTAAGAGTCCAACTTTAAACACACAGCTGTGAAACAGGGTGGACCGCCAATAATATTAGTAGGAGCTACACAAGACTGCCTTTAATTTCCTTGCACACCTTTTTCACAATGCTGGAAATAAGTGCTTAGTAGGTAAATAATAAAAATGCATTGAAATGAAGTCTTCATGTTTATACCTAAAGTATTATTTAGTAATTACATTTTCCTTCACAGATTTGTGGGACTAAAATATTTTTCAAGAGGTTCTAGGTATATGACCCAAACAAAATGTTACAGCTCTGCCTTGGGCTGCCTAACACAAAGAATCACTACAGCTATTACAAATAAATCTCAACATTTCAGCATATAAAAAGGTGCTCATATCAAGATCTGAAAATGATCCCACTCACCCACCAAACCCACTCTTAAAAGAGCAAGAACATTTATTTTCTAAACTTAATTGTGATGAACATTAAGAAAATTAAATTTTGTAAGTTACAAGAAAACTAAACAAAGGTCAAGTTCTAGAAATTCCCACCTGTCCACTTTTCAATAAACAATCAGCCAGTGACAAGAACTAGAATATTTTCCACTCTTGCTAGGTGGCTGGCATTTTAAAAATGATTTTAACAATCATTTGACAATTTTAATATAACTAAATTGAGCCAAATGCTTATTTCAGCTAGGACATGGAGTCAATAAAACTAAAAAAGAGTCATGAGGAACATTTGTTTTCCACCAATCTGAAATAGGATAAAAGACATCAATAATCAAGTTTAGCCAGTATACTTATTTACCAATGTGCCGAAAGTACTGGATTACCAGCAGAAGTGGGAAGGTACACTGCGTGCCTTAACCTTGTGCTGTAAGATTTTACGTTTACTAAGGTGGAGATAGCTATTTGGGGAAAGGAAGGGTTATAGCAATTACAATGTATGACTAATACAATAAAATCTGATTTCATAGTTTGAACTTTAGTCATATTTATCAACTGGGACCGGTTATTCATTTCGCACCACCTCTGTATTTGATTGACATGACCATAAGTGAATTTACACCTATACATATATACACATGTGTGTGTATACATACAAGGGGGCTCAACAACCCCTGTGTTTGGTTAATCGGATATACAATTAAATTTTTTTTTGTTTCTTTGAAATTGTTTCAATTTCATTATTTGCACTTTTACTTTAAAGCTTCAGTAAAAACAATATTTTTTGGAGACAAACTGACAACGCAACGTGTAACTGCCCATGAGTGAATATTGTTTCTGTTTCTCTAATAAATAATCCGACTTTTTCTAATGTTTGTCCCTGTGATTTATTGAGTGTCATAGCAAAAGCTATGCTCACAGTAAACTATAAACATTAATACAAATTGCATATCACGAGCTCCTTTGATGTCTAATGTTATTCGCGGAATATATACATTACCTTTCTTGTCGCCTGTTAAAATTTGCATCGCTTCTCCGTGATCATAAATATACACCTGACCGAATTGTGTTTTCTTTGAAATTAAACTTGTTGCTTTAACTGTTGCGGGACCACAGATTCTCATAGCGTACGGTCCATTATTCTGTAAATCCACATTTTGTGCATTGAATGATGCGAATGCGAAATGACTTTGTTGTCTACTCTTTGCCTTTTATTTCTGACCTCGCTTTGTCCTGCTGTTTTTTCAATTACACCTGGTTCTGATCATTAATCACCCTTTATTTGTGGTAATGCGATCTTTACTATCTTGTCTTTGATACTGTAGTGACTGACGTGATAAAGTGTCAAAAAAGGTTTACTTGATCAATCGCCAACTTCGTAACCCCAAACAACTTTCTAGCACCCTCTTCAACCCCCCCCCCCCCCCTTACCACATCAATCAATACCCCACAATCAGTCTTTCGTGCTGTACTCCACCCTCCCTCAATCAGACCTAATAGTCACTTAAAACCCAAAAGGCTTCAACTTGGCTGGGACGCTACAGTACTTTCGAATTTCACTGCTTTCATATTCTGTACCTTTCTCTGCATGTGTATCACACCATTGTTTGAGCCTTTCGAATTTCACTGCTTTCATAATCTCATCTGCCTTTTTTTCCTCTAAATTCTTAGTGTGTGTATATTTTATATATACAGTAATCCCTCGCTATATCGCGCTTCGACTTTCGCGGCTTCACTCTATCGCGGATTTTATATGAAAGCATAACTAAATATATAACACGGATTTTTCGCTGCTTCGCGGGTTCTGCGGACAATGTGTCTTTTTACTTCCTGTATATGCTTCCTCAGTGGGTTTGCCCAGTTGATTTCATACAAGGGACGCTATTGGCGGATGGCTGAGAAGCTAACCAATCAGAGCACGCAGTTAAGTTCTCCTGACTGAGAAGCTAACCAATCAGAGCACGCAGGAGCTATGCAGTGTTAACCAGGAAGTCTCATCTCGCTCATTCAGCATCAACGTGCTTAGCTGTGTAAAGAGTTGTGCTCTTTAGTGTTTATCTTTGTGCATAGTCAAGCCCTTCATTATGGCTCCAAAACAATCTGCTACTGCTTCAGGGGCCGTGCCCAAGCGCAAGAAGAAGATGTTAACGATTGCCGAAAAGGTAAACGTTTTGGATTTGTTGAAGGCTACGATTCTTTTCATTTAAAAAGTAGGAAAGGAATATAAGATCTACGGCTGCAGCGTCCTTTTAACCAGGGTGCAAAACGAGTTGTAAGTGGATGTAATAAGGCAGTAGTCTGGATGGAATCTGCTTTAGGGATTTGGATTGAAGACTGCCAGAAGAAGAACAACGGCAGTGCTACACAATCGCCTGAAGTGGCTCCTTTACAAGGGCTGTAACGCTCTCCTTTGTTGTGCAGTAAAATTAAACTCATTGTTATCGGACAAGTCATCGTGTCATTGTTGGTGAGTAACCATAAATAATTAATACATTTACTGTATACTATTTTTCTTGCAATGTACGTATTTATTGCTGGTGACCTGTCTATCGTAATGGCTGTAACATATGTGATATCGGAGACACTCAATATCTTTAAAATAATATTTAGGTTTTACTGTATATAAACAGTGTGTGTGTTTATATACATAATTTCAATGAATCTTACCTAATATCTAAGAGAATACAAAGGGATTATGCTGTATAACGCTGCGGGGAATATTTATAAACAGTGCGGGAGAGTTTATAAGGGCTTAAAATATATAAAAATAACCATACAAACATATGGTTTCTACTTCGCGGATTTTCACCTATTGCGGGGGGGTCTGGAACGCAACCCCCGCGATGGAGGAGGGATTACTGTGTATATTATATATATATATATATATATATATACATATACATACACATATACACACACACACACACATATTTTATATATACATATATCTATCTATATCTCTCTCTACACACATACACACATTTATACACACACAAAAAACCCGCACTTCACAGCGGAGAAGTAGTGTGTTAAAGAAGTTATGAAAAAGAAAAGGAAACATTTTAAAAATAACGTAACATGATTGTCAATGTAATTGTTTTGTCACTGTTATGAGTGTTGCCGTCATCAAGGATTTGATTATCATTATTTCTTTCAATCAGGTTCGTATTTGGAGGACGTGTTGTGTTCAAGTTACATTCTGTGTTTGTCAACCATTGTAAAGATAACAGGTTTCATTCATCGAAGTGGTCACTACCCAAATCGGTACTCGTGAATCTAAGATGTTTAACAGGCATTCCCGGTATTAAATTTTGGATTTGCCTGCGAATATTTAGCGGCAGTGTGTCTATTAACTTGTGGATTTTTCTGCGAGTATTTGGCGGCAGCATCACAAAGTTGTTTCTGTCTAGCTGCATCAGAAAATGTACCACGACGTCTGACACGCCTCCTTTTTACTGTTTTCTTACAGCTTGGATTGCTGCTGTCATAACTGATTTGAGTTTCAGGAAGTGACAGTTCTTTGATCGATGGTGATCACCTCAATAGACATGTTAATGGGGGTACGGTTGGAATGGTAAAGGACATGGGTACCTGAACAGTAAACCAAGTCTAAAATACCTACACAATAACTATAATCGTAATAAACGAACAGCAGCGGAGAAGCCGTAGATTAAATAAAAAGGCTGCAGTTATCAGCAGGGAGACATGAATACCGTGGCGAAGCAAGGAAGGGAATGAAGAGACCGGAGCGACGGACGGCCTTATAGGGGCAGGCAGCCCATTACGTGGGAGGCGTAGGGATGGGGGACGCAATATAGGCAGGCAGCCCATTACGTGGGAGGCGTAGGGATGGGGGACGCAATATAGGCAGGCAGCCAACTACGTGGGAGGCGTAGGGATGGGGGACGTAACGCCGCCTCACACAGCGACCGAGCTGCAGGCTATGGACGTATATATGTACGTAAGTAGGATTCAGTTATGACGTTACAAAAGTTAAGCAGGTTTCATTTCGAAATTCTACGCGCAAGTAACCTGTAAGGAATGAGCCTGCCAAATTTCAGCCTTCTATCTACATGAGAAGTTGGAGAATTAGTGATGAGCGAGTCAGTGAGGGCTTTACCTTTTATTAGTATAGATATATACACACACACACACACACACACACACACATACACACAGTATCTCACAAAAGTGAGTACACCCCTCACATTTTTGTAAATTTTTTATTATATCTTTTCATGGGACAACACTGAAGATGACTCTTTGATATAATGTAAAGTAGTCAGTGTACAGCTTGTATAACAGTACAAATTTGCTGTCCCCTCAAAATAACTCACACAGCCATTAATGTCTAAACCGCTGGCAACAAAAGTGAGTACACCCCTAGGTGAAAAATGTCCAAATTGTGCCCAATTAGCCATTTTCCCTCCCGTCATGTGACTCGTTAGTGTTACATGGTCTCAGGTGTGAATGGGGAGCAGGTGTGTTAAATTTGGTGTTATCGCTCTCACACTCTCATACTGGACACTGGAAGCTCAACATGGCACCTCATGGCAAATAACGCTGAGGATCTGAAAAAAAGAATTGTTGCTCTACATAAAGATGGCCTAGGCTATAAGAAGATTGCCAACACCCTGAAACTGAGCTGCAGCACAGTGGCCAAGACAATACAGCGGTTTAACAGGACAGGTTCCACTCAGAACAGGCCTCGCCATGGTCAACCAAAGAAGTTGAGTGCACGTGCTCAGCGTCATATCCAGAGACTGTCTTTTGAAAATAGACTTATGAGTGCTGCAGAGGTTGAAGGGGGGGGGGGGGGGGCAGTCAGCCTGTCAGTGCTCTGACCATACGCTGCACACTGCATCAATTGGTCTGTATGGCTGTCGTCCCAGAAGGAAGCCTCTTCTAAAGATGATGCACAAGAAAGCCTGTAAACAGTTTGCTGAAGACAAGCAGACTAAGGACATGGATTACTGGAACCATGTCCCGTGGTGTGATGAGGCCAAGGTAAACCTTCAGATGGTGTCAAGCATTTGTGGCGGCAACCAGGTCAGAAGTACAGACACAAGTATGTCTTGTCTACAGTCAAGCATGGTGGTGGGAGTGTAATGGTTTGGGGCTGCATGAGTGCTGCCGGCACTGGGGAGCTACAGTTCATCGAGGGAACCATGAATGCCAACATGTACTGTGACATACTGAAGCACAGCATGATCACCTCCCTTTGGTAAACTGGGCCGTGGGGCAGTATTCCAACAAGATAATGACCCCAAACACACCTCCAAGACAACCACTGCCTTGCTAAAGGTGCTGGACTGGCCAAGCATGTCTCCAGACCTAAACCCTATTGAGCATCTGTGGGTCATCCTCAAACAGAAGGTGAAGGAGCGCAAGGTCTCTAACATTCACCAGCTCCATGGTGTCATCAAGGAGGAATGGAAGAGGATTCCAGTGGCAAACTGTGAAGCTCTAGTGAACTTCATGCCCAAGAGAGTTAAGGCAGTGCTTGAAAATAATGGTGGCCACACAAAATATTTGGACCCAATTTGGACATTTTTCACTTAGGGTTGTACTCACTTTTGTTGCCAACGGTTTAGACATTAATGGTTGTGTGTCAAGTTATTTTGAGGTTGTGTGTTGAGTTACTTTGAGGGGACAGCAAGTTTACAGTTATACAAGCTGTACACTGACTAATTTACATTGTATCAAAGTGTCATATCTTCAGTGTTGTCCCATGAAAAGATATAATAAAATATTTACAAAAATGTGAGGGGTGTACTCACTTTTGTGAGATACTATACATATATACAGTGGGATGCAAAAGTTTGGGCAACCTTGTTAATAGTCATTATTTTCCTGTATAAATCGTTGGTTGTTACGATAAAAAATGTCAGTTAAATATATCATATAGGAGACACACACAGTGATATTTGAGAAGTGAAATGAAGTTTATTGGATTTACAGAAAGTGTGCAATAATTGTTCAAACAAAATCAGGCAGGTGCATAAATTTGGGCACCACAAAAAGGAAATGAAATCAATATTTAGTAGATCTGCCTTTTACAGAAATTACAGCCTCTAAATGCTTCCTGTAGGTTCCAATGAGAGTCTGGATTGTGGCTGAAGGTATTTTGGACCATTCCTCTTTACAAAACATCTCTAGTTCATTCAGGTTTGATGGCTTCCGAGCATGGACAGCTCCCTTTAACTCACACCACAGATTTTCAATTATATTCAGGTCTGGGGACTGAGATGGCCATTCCAGAACGTTGTACTTGTTCCTCTGCATGAATGCCTTAGTGGATTTTGAGCAGTGTTTCGGGTCGTTGTCTTGTTGAAAGATCCAGCCCCGGCGCAGCTTCAGCTTTGTCACTGATTCCTGGACATTGGTCTCCAGAATCTGCTGATACCGAGTGGAATCCATGCGTCCCTCAACTTTGACAAGATTCCCAGTCCCTGCATTGGCCACATAGCCCCACAGCATGATGGAACCACCACCATATTTTACTGTAGGTAGCAGGTGTTTTTCTTGGAATGCTGTGTTCTTTTTCCTCCATGCATAACGCCCCTTGTTATGCCCAAATAACTCAATTTTAGTTTTATCAGTCCACAGCACCTTATTCCAAAATGAAGCTGGCTTGTGCAAATGTGTTTGAGCATACCTCAAGCAGCTCCGTTTGTGCTGTGGGCAGAGAAAAGGCTTCCTCTACATCACTCTCGCATACGGCATCTCCTTGTGTAAAGTGCGCCAAATGGTTGAACGATGCACAGTGACTCCATTTGCTGCAAGATGATGTTGTAGGTCTTTGGTGCTGGTCTGTGGGTTGACTCTGACTGTTCTCACCAATCGTCACTTCTGTCTATCGAAACCTTTCTTGGTCTGCCACTTCGAGCCTTAACTTGAACTGAGCCTGTGGTCTTCCATTTCCTCAATATGTTCCTAACTGTGGAAACAGACAGCTTAAATCTCTGGGACAGCTTTCTGTATCCTTCCCCTAAACCATGATGGTGAACAATCTTTGTCTTCAGGTCATTTGAGAGTTGTTTTGTGACCCCATGTTGCTACTCTTCAGAGAAAATTAAAGGAGGAGGGAAACTTACAATTGACCCCCTTAAATACTCTTTCTCATTATAGGATTCACCTGTGCATGTAGGTCAGGGGTCACTGAGCTTACCAAGCCAATTTGAGTTCCAATAATTAGTTCTAAAAGTTTTGGAATCAATAAAATGACAACGGTGCCCAAATTTATGCACCTGCCTGATTGTTTGAACAATTATTGCACACTTTCTGTAAATCCAATAAACTTCATTTCACTTCTTAAATATCACTGTGTGTGTCTCCTATATGATATATTTAACTGACATTTTTTATCGTAACAACCAACGATTTATACAGGAAAACAATGACTATTAACAAGGTTGCCCAAACGTTTGCATCCCACTGTATACACACACACACACACACACATATATATATATACTTGAACACAATATTACCACACTGACACATGAATTACTGAAAACCAAAATTATTCAGGATATTTTCATTTAGTCACTGTAAGCATAAACTTTTCAAATCAGGTTTGTCAAAAGTACTTTCACAGGTCTGTGTGATATAGCAAGTTTTATGTTTGCATCAATATACCGAAGACATCAGCTAGTTAAAATCTATAAAGAGTAACAAGTACTTGATAAATCAAATTTCAAATGCCATAAAAACCACTTAAATTTTCACATCACTTTACATTTCAAATATTTCATAATTCCTATAAAATTGCTTTTGTTCAGTTTCTTCCATGCTACCTCACATAAGTGATCAGACTTTTAAATTGCTTACATCTGTGTACAAATTCAGAATTAGCCACTGAATTTGAAGGCAAGTGCAATAATTACTTCTGATGGGAGACAGCATTGCTTGGACTCGGTCATCTAAATGTGTGTTGTATGTGCTTTCACTGCATTAGTTCCATTTTAATGGTTATACTAAAACTTCAGCATTAAAAAGTTAACGAACAAAAAAAAAGTTTGCTTATTAATTTTCAGCAATTATACTGTGTTTTAGTAGTGCACATCTCTGCAATTACACACTTCAGTTAGCACATTAGATATAGTAACATTGGAGAGATTTCCCTCATGCTTCAAAGCATTAAGTGCTAAGTCAAATGAATGTTTAGCCAATCTGGAAGTTTTCAAACACTAAATAAATCTTACTTTAAAACTGAACATATGATGCAGCTGTTTTTGTCACCGTTGCAGAAGAATGTGCAGATGTGAGCGAGAGTGGCGTCCTGTCCAAGACTGGAACCTTTCTTGCTACAAATATAGCCAAAAAAGGCATCTACTCCCAGTTACACTAGACCGGATAAGCAAGTTAGAAAATACATTGTGGCTTGGATAGATAGTTGAAGTCATGTTCATAACACCTGGGGCCTCATGTATCACGCCGTGCATAGAACTCACACTATAACATGGCATAAGCATAAAAGCGGGAATGTGCGTACGCACAGAAAAATCCAGATGCATAAATCTGCATGTTCGCCAACTTCCACGTTCTTCCGCTACATAAATCCTGCCTGCTGCCCCACCCCAACTCCTCCCAGAATTACACCTCTTTGAATATGCAAATCAATATAAACAGCCCTTAAGCTCAGTGCTCTGTGAAAAGACAATGGCAAAGGCATGAGGGAAAACAGAATTTCAGCGAATACCAAGTGAAGGCAAAGAGAAATGTACTATTTGTTGGTTTAAACAGTGGTATAAACAACAAAAGGAAGTTGATCGAGTGACAGTGTGTCGGAGAAACTCGAAAGCTCAAATTCAAAGTCACACAGTGCCCGAAATAAAAAAAAAAAAAAAGAAGTTTTCAGATATCAAAGTCGCCGTGAAAATGCGAGTCGTAGCCCTCTGTCTGAGTGTCATGTCAAAAAAAATAAATAAAAAAAGCACAAAATGTCAACTTTAATCTCGAAATTTCCACTTTAATCACAGTTTATTTTGTCATTAAAGTAGAACATCATAAACTTCATCTTGAAATTGTTTAAATTTACTAGTTTCTCAAATCCCATCGTAACTAAAGTAGCACATTAAATGCTTTGTTTTGCATTTGATCTATGTGCTCTGTGTGTGTGAATCACTACGTGCTTCTGGGCTTTCTCTTCCTCTGACAGGACACAGAATCCATTACATTTATGATATTACAGCTCTCTGAATAATTAAAATACTAAGTTATATACTTGATATCATTTTCATGATGACAGGAGTTAAAGCATGTTATTAAACATGGGAACATTGTGGCACAGCGATTATTCATGTCTCACGCAAGATGCTAGCTGCGCCATCCGTGACCTTCAATGAAATACTTTATTGTAGCAGTACTGTCTCTTTCAAACATATTAACCTCCAATTCCTGTCCTTACGTTTCTTTCTCCAAATACCCAATTGCCATACAATCAGCTATGTAATAGACGTTAAGCCATCTGTAAGCTTAGAACAGCAATTCTTCAAAACATTTAAGGAAGACGTTAAGCCATGTGTAAGCTTAGAACAGTGATTCTTCAAAACATTTAAGGAACATTAAAATATCTTCGTAGCACGTGTTTAATTACTCTATCCATCTCTCCTTCCAGTGTTGCGTTAGCACCAGCAAGAATACAGTGCGAGGCAGGAACAATCCGTGAATGGAGCACCAACGACTCGCTAGCGCTGGCACCATGCCCTCACATGTTTAATTATTAACAATATAGATTTAAATTAAGTTAAAGTTTTACCTGTATAATAAACATATTTTGCAGCATTTCATCATAAAAATGATATCGTCATCAAATGTAAATATGCGCTTTATAAAGTGGCTCAGGTCATGCAATATTATAACTGTATCGCAAGTTTATAGTGAGGCGATTGTACTTATAAGTACAAAGCGTTCTACAAGGAGCACTTGGACTGATTGGTTGCATTTATAGTTCTTGGGATGAAACTGTTTCTGAACCGCGAAGAAAGGCCCTGAAGTGTTTGCCGTATGAGTGCAGTTCAATAGACAGCATGGCTGAGGCAGCGTGTGCTTGATGCTGTATACCGATAATTCTTTTTCCGATCAGCTGCTGTACAGCTGTGATTCACACTCAGATACAGGGATATAAATACTCTGAGTGGTGCAGTGAGAGTATATTGGAAAAAGATGATCCGCTGTGGCAACGCCTAACGGGAGCAGCTGAAAGAAGAAGGTGGTGCAGTGAGAGTAACAACACTAAAGCAGTTATGGTATTTGGAATAGTTTGACCATTATATTGTTACAGGTTAATTACAATCAGATGCATTAAACTAATAAACAATATGCGGTTAATTTCAGTGTATTTATAAAGCCGCGTCAGGGATGTGGATCTAAAAAAAGAAAGGTAGCCACACTGTAACAGTAGCACTGCTTTGACGCTGGGTGCCGCCAGTCTGCAAAACTGAGTGCAGAACTTGAATACGCCAGGGTATGAGCTACCGTGGAAATGTGCGTAGCTTTAAGCCAAGTTTAGCTTTTATATAATCGCGATTTGAACATGGAAATGTTCTTACACAACATTTTTGTGCGTATGCACCGTTTATACATGAGGCCCCTGGAGTATGGGTATGAATCATTCATTTCTTTATGGAGGCTATGTATGTATGTTCCTTTGCTAAACAAATAATCTCAACATCATTTCAACTCACTCAAATTTGTGACACAAGAAAAGTGGAAGTAAAAGCCGATTGTACAAATGACGTATTTTTATTACTCAGCCAATTCCATAATGGGATAAAAGTGGGAACAAAGAAACAGCTTTTTTAAAGGACAACAGAAGTTTTAAAGTGTCAATATACCCACAATACTATTCCAAAATTCAAGGTCTGTGTTAAGTAGGTATATTTAAGTCACTGTAAAAAATAAACAGGAAAAGGCCCTAAGTAAGGTGACATACCATGGAAAGGGCACTATTTAAAAAAGACTGATAGGAATTGGTTCAAAGCTCTATACAAGGTAGCACTGAATTAAAACTGAATGAGCCATGAGAGTTAAAAAATAAAATAATCTGATTCAGAGATGCAACTGAAAGGCCTGTTAGCAAATGAAACTAGACTTTTTTTTGGAAAGTTCTTGTGTTATACATGTATGCTAGCTGAAACACACTTGCTCAAAAAAACTATATTAAAATACACAGCTGGCAGTATCATTGTACATTTACGAAACTCCCTCTGTTCTTGTTTTAAATAAATGGCTTATCTGTTAACCATATAGAGCGATCCAAATACAAAACAGTTCCAAAGATTTTCTTAAACAGTACCTAGAGAAAGATTTTGCCATCTTAACAGGCATTTTGCTACACAATACTGTACGTAACAGAAAAGATGCTTACAGTGCCAGATTTTCCAAGGCAAACAGTATGCATTCCACCAGCTTCAGCTTGTACTATTTCTTCGGATAAGCTGACCAGAGCAGGTTTTTTTCTCTCCAAGACATCCACTCCCAAGCCAAGCTGACCCACATCACCCTGCCCCAATGTCAGAACCTGGCCGGGCAATGTCCTATGAGACTTATGAGATACTATAATTTGAGATTCAGAAAGAGAGAGAGAGAAAGAAAGAAAGGGTTAATTTAAACAAAGTATTTCAAAGCTTTACTATATATATATATATATATATACCTATCTAGTATTTTATTCATATATTTATATATATATAAAAAGTATATATATGAATATATGAATGAAATACAAGAATCAAGACGACTCCAAGGCTAATAAGCATCTGTGTGGAATCTACATATTCTACTATTCTGTTTGGGATTTGCTGCGACATTTCAAAAATGTGCATGCTAGGGTAACTGAGGATAAAATGGCAAGAAACTGCGTGCGCGTTGTAAAATGTAATGGCCCTCCATTCAGGATTTTCTCATACACTGCATACAGATCTGGCAGGAGCTTCAGTAACAAATGACCTTGGGTAGAATAAGCAGGTACTGGAAAATAATGTTTTGACTCCATTCAATATATGCTTTCATCATGGAAAATACCTTTAACTTTTTTAGATGCCTTTGTTTCTTCTGTTGCTGGATGTCCTCGCTTCACTGCCTTTTTCCGAGGCATCTTATTCTTTAAGATAATAAAAGGGAAGGTATAAAAAATCATCAATAATGTAAAGTTCAAAAACCACATTTTACAGCACCATGTTAAAAATCAGAGGTGTCTAAGATAATTCTACCATAGTACTAATATGTCAGCATATTATTCATGGACCAAGGTGAAGATAATATAAAAGCTGTATACATTTACCAAAAACTAAGTAAACAATTAATATATTGTACAAAAAAAAAAAACCACCACCACCCACTAATTTCATGATAAATTCTGTTTAGCACTGCCTGAATTTCATTTGAGGCCCCCTTTGGGATCGAGTTGACAAATTCTCCTTTAATCCAACAAAAATTGATGTGGGGCGGGGGGTTTGACAAAGATTTATAATGAATGATATAATCACGTAGTCCAAGATGATCTTAAAATGCATATAAACTATGCGCATCCAGTGACATTTTCTGAACACCGATTTATTCTCACTATCATCTTTAGCTCGATTCATATGCATAATGCTAAAGCTTGAAACAATTGCAGCTCACAGCTAACTGATCGTATATCACTCTCAAAACATGCAGGAATCACTATTCTATTTCCGAACTAATTCCATAACAGGATTAGAACATCATCAAAAGCCTTTTTGTGCCCTAAAAGAGCATTTGAACTTCACTTATTTTACACCATGTAGGATTTTGATTACTACAATCTCACTTCAACATTCAAACTTTTTTAACAATTAAAATAAACAGTAATGTAGTAATGTTATATTAGTTTGTCAGATGAACACGTATCAGAAAATTTGTTTCTGAACTGCATTTACACATAGACTGTTTCCATTTCCTTTTGTGAATTTCAAGGTCTAGTAAAGGTAATAACAAGGGTAGCACAATACAGCTGAATTATGAATTTTACCTAGGTCTTGGGGAAAATAAAGGCCAACATAGGCATCAAGCCAGCTTTCAAAATGTGTGTATGTATGAACAATATAAATTGCTTTGCATTTAATCAAGCAATCTACCTACAGATAAACACTGCTGATGATAAAATAGTACCTTCACAGAAAACTACAATTAAAAGCAATATAAAACAATAACTGCAGCTGCTTTGAAACCAATGTCTTCATGTCTGTAAAAACAGATACTGTAGATAGAATTTGCAAGTGAAATCAACAGAAGAGTCAGTCTACTTGGAAAGCCAGCCTAATGTGGCAACTTACTTAAAGGTTCCATTTCCGTTAGAAAAATTAAGTTTCCACTTTTCTCAAACATTTTATGAAACAACTGTGTTTCATCTTCTTCATAACAAGACTAGGAAGTGGAGATAATTCCAGTTTCCTGCTCTGAAAGAAAACATTTGTGGCAATACATGAGGCACAAAGGTCCCAGGCATAATCTTCTTAAAAATGTATTTACTTTGAGGCTTGCACAGATCTATAAAGGGAGACTCAAATGTTTCCCATCCTCTCCATGGACTAATTGTAGGGCCAAAAGGAATCTAAACATTGTGCCAGATTTCTAAAACACTGTGCTCAAGTTCTTATTACCGTTTGAGCATCATTGACATTTTCAATGACATTTTTTAAACAATGAAAAAACCCAAGCAGGGTTCAAAATAGGCCTTATAATTAAAGGTTGGGTTTTTTTGTTTTAAATACTGATTCCTTATTAAGCCCTAATTTTATAAATAAGACTTGCCTTCTTTTCATGTATTTTACAAAACAGTTGCCTACCTTAGTTACAACTGTGTATTCCTACTAAATCACAGTTTTAATGGGACTCTTATCTTTCTTAAGCATGGCATTACCTCTCAGTTTTTTTAACTTGTTTCAATACCTAGTACCCAAATGTGTTCAGCTTTCAAAAACATGCTGTTTAACATTTAATTCCCTTATTTAAATAAAAATAATTAAAAAAAAAAAAACTTTGTAATTCAAGTGGACACCTGTTAATGATCTACAGGTAACAATTAGTAAACTTGTAGCTTTAAGTATTAACTTTCATTTCCAACTTTAGAAAAATAAAATATGAAATTACAAAAAGCTAATACTATTCTGCAGATACAAGCACAAAAATAAATTTCACCGTAGACTTTTCAACATAAAAAAAATACATCCAGTTATGCATTTCTGACTGCAGAATGATGAGAAAGGCAAAAGCAACATGGTGAAAATTGAGTGTTACGTATTTCCCCATCACATTTAATATATTACACAAATATTAACAACCGTAAAAAGGTGGGTTCATTTGACTTACTGAATGCATGCAAAACAAACTCATATCTCAATACAAGCCCAACTTCATTACAGTCACCTATGATAACACAGCGATTCTGGTCTATGTCTACATCCCCTTTCTCAAACTGCATATTAAAGCTTGAATTACATCATTTCAGTTGTCTGTCCACACATTTTGAGAAAATTGGTTTTCTGATTAACCATTTAAATATGTAGAAAGTTTACATTTCAGTAAAACAATTTAATCAGATGAATGCTTGAACTTCTCATGACAACAGTTATATCTGGTTGGGATCTGGTATTCATGACTAACCCAACTTTTTTTTTTTTTTTAACAGAAAAGTAAAATGGCTAACAGGACTCCACTTATTTATCAACAAAGACTATCTTTGTCTTCATCTTTATTTCCACCCTAATCCAATTCAAGGTGGGGTTGATGTGCCTGTTTAACCTTCTCCATATAGTTCTGTCCTCCACCTCCTATCTAAAATGTTTTTCTTCAGATCTTTGTTTACTTTACCCTTCCATCACCACTTTGGCCTCCCTCACTTTCTCTTCCCCTGTACTTCCATTTCCATCACTATATTGCACACATTCATTGTCTCTCCTCATCACATATTCATACCACTTCATTTTACTTTCCAGTACTTTCTTAGATGTCTCTCTCACTTTTATGGAACCTGTTTCATTTCTTATTCTGGACTTTCTGGTAACTCCACAAATCCATCTCAACATTCTCATTTCTGCCACATCAAACTTTTTCTCCTGCGCTCCCTTTACTGCTTATTACTGGTCTTAAAAACCTTACCTTTAAGCTTTGACTTAATTCTTCAATGATACAACATTCCTGATACTTCTTCCAATTGTTCCATCCACATTGCTCTCTATAGGTTCTCTGCTTTTACTTCTCCATTATGGAGTAACACTGATTCTAGATATGTGAACTTACCAACTTTTTAAAAATAGTTCTCCCTGCAGGCTAACTTCTGAATCTCGATCATCATAATACCTCAGTTATTCTTATCTTCCACAGACTTTTTGAAGTCGACATATTTTGATACCATTAATATTACCGATTGAGTGGTCAGTGTCCAAACGCTGACGAGTTTTTTTTTTTTTTATTCCCGATCGTGTCACTTTTTCCACTCACTTAATTCGTTTCCCAAGCCAAATGTTGTGCTCATCTATTTGGCCCAGTTCCAACTAGTTACTGGGGGGGGGGGGGATCACTGTAAATATTGCACACAACACTTAAATATGTGAAAGCTTTGTAATTACACAAACGCAACTAAAGTAATTTAAGTCAGTATTGAGAAAGAGGATATAAAATCAATTTCCTTTCTAATCGTTACATATTTCAAAACTATACGTTTTGCAGTCTTCAAAAAAAGCGCCATGAAACAAACAACGGTAAATGGAAAGAATCACAGCTGCGGACGATTAAGGAATGGGCTCAAAAATCTGATAACTGCCTACATACGTGATGCAAACTCTTCGCTCAAAATAAAAATAAAACTCACACAAGCGTTCGCTGTTGTGCTAAATCTCTTTATGCTTAGGGAATATCGCAGCTGCTACTAGGCCAGCTGCGTGCAACGACCCGTCGAACTCAATTTAAATATGGGGATTTAAAAAAGCAAAAGGGAGCGCCTGTGTTGGAGCAGAGCCTGCATTTAACTTAACAAAACAGAACAATGAAAACCTAAAGGCAAAACTTTACCAATGCGACTAATCGACTACTGAAACCCACACAGGCAACAGAAAGAGGAGCAGGAAAAAAAAAAACTCACAAGGCCCGCCGGGTCACACAACTCACTCAATACGTTAACTTGCAAACCGTCACGCGTACACACACTGTGGATCCAAGCAACGCCCCCTTCAGCACTTCAGGTTTGTGTTTTATTAACTTAAAGTTAGTAAGGATTTCGTTCGATAATTTCACATCCCCACAACCTGGATTTCGATTTTACAAAAAAGCACATGCTTGCGCAAGCCGTAACACAACAGAGCAGCGCGCACAACGTGGGACTCAATCCAGCAGGGCAGCGCCGGTCACCCGGGGGGGGGGTAACAATAAACAACAGAATATTAATCGTAAAAAAGAATGCTTAGTCACTAAACACACCCTAATAAAAAAATACAAAAAAAAAAAAACCCGTCAGTCCACACGTCAGCGTTATAGTCAAAGCGCAGCACACGTGCTTTTAAACACACACAAAAAAGACATTTAGTAGGACTACAAAAAGATGCCACCTCCCAAGCGCAAACCCGAACTGAAAGGTTAATTACTAGAAAAATCTTCTTGCGACGCTTAAAACCACGTCGGACACCATAAAAAGTATCACGAGTAAAACAGCATTCACAATTTTACCTTTTCTGCCTTAGCAGCCATCGCGCTTCCTACTCGAATGACCTGTGACGCCACACGCACGACTCGACGTAATGCACCGTGAAACCCTGCGTCACGCCGCACCTTAAAGGCACAGCTGTCATTATTTTTTTTTAATCTCACCCAGTTACGGAGCAAAAGGTTCGTCTTAATTAGCATAACACCACGCCCCATTTTAATTACATGTAAGCCTATCTGCATAGATCTGGGCCTCTTTTACCAAGAGCGTTAGGCTGAGAAAATGTAGTTCTTACTTCGACTTCCATACGTAAATACATACATGCCTACATAGATGGTGCTTTATTTATCTCTATAGGGAAATACTGTAACAAATAATAACAAGCTCCCCGCAAAGGCACACAAGAATTACAAAGGTTGTGACTTGACTGAAAGTGCATAGTTAACGGGTGCCAAAGAGAGGATGTGCTGCATTGTTCATAATGACCAACAGTTTTGTCTTTATTATTATGGAGGAATATTTTGGACAAAGCTAAATAAATAAAAATACTATGAAATGTTTCAATAAATAAATAAGAACATGAATTGTTAGTATTCTGTACATAATTAAATGCATCACAAAATATATATTTTTATTGCTTATTTTTTCACATATTAATTTCCTCATTTCTTATTTTTTGTGACACATTTGCCACATGAAATAAGCCCTGAAATGAAAACTGTCACTTTCACTCATCAAAGTTACAAGGGTGGGCTTTTTTTTTGATTGGAGAAAGAGTAAGAATAATAATCAATTATATTTAAATAGCACTTTTCTCAGAAAGAAGGAAACCACTTCAACCATGACCAATGTGCAGCACCCACCTGGATGATGTGACGGCAGCCATTATTGCACTGGTATGCTCACCACACATTAGCTAATAGGTGTTGAAGGTGTGAGGGAGAGAGAACCAGTTAGTGGCAGGGAGTGATTAGGGTGCTAGAATGGATGAGGCTGTTGTGGGCAATTTAGCCAGGGCATCAGGATACACACTACTCCTTTCAAAAGTCGCCCTCAGTTTTACGTTTCATCCGAAGGTTGCCACCAGTTTAATATAATACAGTGTGCATACCCTGTGGTTTGTGTGTGGATCCCAAAGCCCCAGTGCAGTGATGGGGGAACTGTGTGTAAATATGGTGCTGTCTTTCGGATTAGACATTAAACCGAGGTCCTGACTCACTGTGGTTATAAAAGATCCCCGAGAATCCTTCGTAAAGAGCAGGGTGTGTCCCAATGTCCTGGCTAAATTGCCCACCATGGCCTTGTCCATTCTGGCCCCCTAATCATCCCCTGTTCCTAAGTTGCTAACTATCTCTCACCCCTTCACCACCTAGCTCATGTGTGGTGAGTGTACTGGCACAAAATGTCTGCCATGGGTGCTGCACATTAATGGTGATTGATTTGGTTCTTCTCTATGTAAAGTGTTATAGTGAAAAGTCAAGCAAAATGACATCTTTTATTGGCTAACTAAAAAGATTACAATATGCAAGCTTTCGAGGCAACTCAGGCCCCTTCTTTACATCTTGCCTGAAGAAGAGGCCTGAGTTGCCTCGAAAGCTTGCATATTGTAATCTTTTTAGTTATCCAATAAAAGGTGTCATTTTGCTTGACTTTTCACTACATTCATAATGGCTAACATGGTACAACACCCTAGTACTAAAGTGTTACATAAATGTAATAAATTATTATAATTAATAATTGAATTAAAACAAAGTATTTAATGGCATTAAATTATTGGGTTAAATGCAGCAGTAGATTTTCTACATTGCCATTAGATGTCAGTAAAGGCCCACAAGCCACACCATCAGATTTACATTGCTAATTTTGAATTTGTTTTTGTTCTTTATTTCACCTTATACAATGTCTTGTATTAGGAATTTGTTAGTTTTCACATACCCCTTGGGGTCAGAGCGCAGGTTCAGCCATTGTACAGCGCCCCTGGAGCAATTACAGGTTAAGGGTCTTGCTCAAGGGCCCAACAGAGTAGGATCTCTTTTGGCAGTGACGGGGATTCGAACTGGCAACCTTCTGGATACCAGCACAGATCCTTAGCCTCAATTACCTTGCCTTTAGTTTTTATCTTTCTGATATTTTTTAAAAGGTAAATGCTTACAAATACTGCTTCAGTTACAAAGTGTTGATTCGTGAATCACAATGGTACCAAATGGGAAAGGGTCACTGTGTGCAAGGGGAGCCTACTACCAAAGCTGCCCCCCAAGCCACCGCCCAGGGATGACGATCAGTGGCGATCCTACAAGGGGAAGTGGATGCCCTGGATGATGGTCTGTGGTGATTGTGGGTCATGAAGTCTCACAATGTGCTCATTTGGATGATCATTTGTGATTAGACGGTGGAGCACATGCAGCCGGCAACTGCTAGCCCAGTGATTCATTCAAACAGCAAACCAGTCATTCATCAATATCAGCTTTTTGTTTTATTTTTTTATTTAACAAACACATACAGGCTCCAAAGTATTTCAGACTGGAGTTGTCCTTTTATTCTCAGGAAAGTTGTTGAACGTTTTGCCTGCTGTGATGCTGCAGACATATGGCAGGTGACCTCCAGATGTATGCCAAGTTAGCAAATGCATTTCTGCATCCCGTCACAAATAACTTCAACAGTCGGACAAAGTAACTTAACAAACCCATAGGAGACAGGCGCTATATAAAGAAGGTATTGCTCAGTGGGCAGCCTTCACATTTATTCACTGCTCAGGCAGGCATGTTGAACCCACTGCAGGTGCCAGGACAGAGATGAGGAGACAAGAAATCTTTCAAAATGGCAAGTTTATTATTATTTTTTCTTTACCACCTCTAACACAAAATTGGACCTGGCAATAAAGAATCCTTTTCTTTTTTAAATGCATGTAAACATACAATAGGTGTGTGGTTTTCTGAAAGACAAGGAAATGTACTTTCACAAATCATCATCCATCTCTTCATCTTCCTTTAACAGTGTCACACACCTGTGCCTTGGGGACAGCTTAAAGGCTCTGGTGGTAGTAATTCTTCGCTGGTCCACAGGGTGGCTCTGTACTCTAACAACTCTTTTCTTCCTCCCTCTAAAGCAAGGTTGGGCAAAGTCAGTCCTGGAGGGCAGCAGTTGCTGCAGGTTTTTGTTACAAGCCATTTGCTTAATTAGAAAACAATCCTTGCCAATAATTTAATTTCATGGCTTGTTAGTGCTTTAAATCTGCCATGTCGGGTCATTTTCGAATCTCAGATTTTTTTTTTCCTTACTAAGGATATTAACCAAATCATTTGAAGTCTAAAATGGATTACTTTGCCAAGTGCTGCTCTAAAGACAGGATGACTGACAGCCTGAAAACCTCTGACAAGACTTCCCGTGTCCATCCACTTGGACCTTCCTCTTCCTGCCTGACTGGCATCTAAGTGTTGCCATCTTGGTTAGTCTGATATGGGCCCTGTGTCCTTACTGATGTTCTTTTGCTGAAAATCTGCATTATTATTTTTGCCTTAACAATATACAGGGTCGTAGTGTCACCCCAAACCTTTACCTGTCTTGTCCTCTTTTACACCAACTTATTGCATGACATATTGTATCTTCTAGATGGCAGCAACAGATCAATAATGGGCCTTATTACAATCGCTCAGAGTGATTGACACTTTGTTTATTTAGAATACCTAGAGCTGCATTTCATTCATTTCCCACCACTTAACTGAAGCCGGGTTACATACGCAACAGTTTTAGCAGTGAAGCCCATACCTCCCACTCCCCAGCCACACTTACCAACTCCTACTTTCGGATCCAAAGGTGTTCCCAGGCCATCTGGGAGATACAATCCAGCAAGTGAGCATGGGGTCTTCCCCAGGGTCTCCTCCTCCCAGCTTGGTTGTGCTTGTTAAACCTGCACAGCATGGCATCCTGGTGGTATTCGTATTAGATGCCCAAACCACCTCAATGGACTCCTCCCAATGCAGAGGGTCTGTACTGGATATTTGTGCTTCTCACCCAGTCTCCAAGGGTGAGCCCAGCCATCCTGCAGAGAATGCACATTTCGGCTGCTTCTACTCGAAATCTCATTCTTAGCTCATGACTACAGGTGAGGGTACCAATGTAGATGGACTGGCAAATCGAGAGTTTTGCCTTCTGAGTCAGCTCCTTCTTCACCTATAAGGATCAGCATAGAAACCCCATAACTCCACTCACTACACAACTCCATCTGTCAGTTTCACCATCCCTTTTCCCCTCACTGGTGAACAAGACCCCGAGGTGCTTAAGCTCCCCCACCTGAGGCAGTACCTTACCTCTCACTTGACCGGGACAGTCCACTTTTTTCCCCACTGAGCAGCAGTTGATATCATAGCATTAATCAAGTTTTGATGGATTATTTAAAAAAGGAAGGAGCAGCAATTAGTGGGGGGATATTTGGCAGTGGAGTGGCAGAAAGGAACAAGAAAGATAAGAGTTGGTGTAACTCAGCCTTATACATTCATGTTTGTCTTATTAAAAGAATTGCAAAATAGCACACAAGCTGGGGTGGCCATCTTTGTGCGGTCTTTTCGATCTCAAGGAGTTCTCTGTTACGCCAATGTGGTCACTCAAGATTAGAGAAAGAGCCAGTGCTGGACTCTGGTAAAGGCCATGTCACATGGCACGACTTTTTAGCCATCATCTTCATTTACATAATATTAGCTAGCGAGTCAGTGGTGGTGCATTCCCATGAAGACTGGCGAGTAAAGTGACACGCACACCGCTCAGCAACTTGCCTTAATGAAGTCAAACAGGTTATATTTTGTCTTTAGTTGCAGGATTGAGATCGGTGTGCACAAGAGCTGATAATCAATATGCGCTCAACTGAAACAATGTATAGAACGCAGCGATAAGGAACACAGGTAGTTTGGACCTCATAAAAAGAAGAGATGCTCGTAAGTCTTATGTCTCCCATTTTACTTACCCTAATACAATGGAAAACAGAAAAAAAAAAAAAAAAAAAAGGGTGAGACTGCAGTGGAACTCGCTGTGGCTATTAACGCTAAATACAGCACCATTTCCATCAGACAGAGCTGTCAGAAAAAGGAGCCAGCATCAGTGTGCTCGAAAGTCAAAACTCAGTCACCAAACGTGCAGCGATTTTCAGTCATTTAGACCAGTGTTTCTTAACCAATGTGCAGCGTGATGTCTGAACCTGGGTAGCATTGAGTCGTGAATCGCAATGGTACCAAATGGGAAAAGGTCGCTGTGTGCAAGAGGAGCCTACTACCAAACTGGGACAATTGATGATCACCGGAGATTCTACCAGGGGCCCCTCCCCAGGGATGACGATCAGTTGCGATTCCACAAGGGGAACTGGATCCCCTGGATGATGGTCTGTGGTGATTGTGGGTCATGAAGACACAAAAAGGGCAAATTGAGTTTTGAGAACAAAAAAGTTTAAGAATCACTGATTTAGACTGGCCTGAGAGAATTGCAGTGAGGGGTATCCTGTGACAAGATCCACAACTTTGATTGGTACATGAGACATACCCTACAACCAGAAGCTATATCATGTAACATTGACTTAAGGTGAATCCAAGGATAAATAAAATAACAGTGGGGCCCCAAAGCTGTGTGATTGTCTGCCTGCTGTAACTGAAGTTGTTGGTTAACTACATGTACTGCAACCACGTGTTAAGTCACCTGCTCAAAAATAACAGCAAAGAACATTAGAGGAATTGTGATGGGGACAGGTCATTCAGCCCAGCAAGCTTGTCCATCCTATTCACCCACTCTAATAAAACATCAAGTTGAAATATGAAGATCCTGTTCATCACACTACTTTCTAACAGTTCTACAAACTCTGCTCTTAGCAAGTTTCCAGCTGTGTCCCTGAGTTCTTGTTGAAACAATTGTTACAGATTATCATTAGCCCTCCATCTGTTGGTTTATCTCCTTGGTGTGCAGTTGTGATTTAACCAGTAGAATCCAGCCCAGGAGTAGGAGGGTGGGCAGTTGGCTAAGGTCCACCAGAACGGTGACTTTGTTTTTCATAACTAATTCCAGAACCCTAACCATATGTTTATTTGCTCCAGGAATGTTATGAACTGGAGTTTGGTTTCTTCTTGTCCATCATCAAATGGCCATATCTCAATATATCGGCTCCTAGCGATAGGTTTAGGTTGTGTTTCTTACTGTCTATTGTTAAAGTTATTCATCGCTAGGAGCCGAGATATATAGATATAGATATATATATATATATATATATATATATACACACACACACACACATATACATATACTAGGGGGTGCCCCCTGTTCGCTTCGCTTGCCAACAATACACCCCTCCCCCGCCCCCCCAGCCTGCACTATGCACCAGCCACTTCGTGTCTCTGCTGCTCGCATTCTGAAGAGGGGGACTGAATGCACCTTGCTCCTCCGAAACCCCCTCTTAAACACTGATACAATGGGAAACAAATATTTATTTTTTATTTTTTTTTTAAAACCTTTGCTTGATCAGCTGCTGCTGCCATGCCGCATAATCTCCATCTCACATGGCGCTTCGAACATTTACAACCTGTACAGCAGCTGTCCTACTCTTTGTCTTTTATTTCCGGCCCCAGGCGTGGTTAAATCTTTTGGCACAAAGTCTCATTTCTCGGGACGTGAGTTCTTGATATATTTTAGTTTATAATTTAAAGATGAAATAAGAATCTGAAAAGCTAACAACATCACATTAAAGTTCAATAAATCTGAAAAGAATGATACCAAACATATATATATTTATATGTTTTAAAATAAGCCTGATTTAAAGCGTGACAAAAAAGTGACATAAAAAGTCACATAAAATAATTGTTCTTTTAGCCTTAGGATTTTATATCCATCCATTATCCAACCCGCTATATCCTAACTACTGGGTCACGGGGGTCTGCTGGAGTCAATCCTAGCCAACACAGGGCGCAAGGCAGGAAACAAACCCCGGGCAGGGGGCCAGCTCACCGCAGAGGATTTTATATATAGAGACAAATTAACAAATTTGTTTGTAATTTCCAACCAAATTTGTTAATAGGAAAAAATACAATATGCAGATATTTATACAAAGCTTTCAATAAATGTACAGTGTTAATTACGCCAAAAGGTTTAACCAACGAGTCTAAAAATTGAATTTTTTTCCCCTCTCGATATCAGTCCAATTAATTCAAAAACAAATTGCAGTGTCAAAATAAAATTCAATTTTAGTATGCCATGCCTTGGTCCCTGCTTAAAATACTATAACATTGTCTGCTTATTTGGGTCTCTGTAACAACAACGAAAAACAAATCTTCCTAAATCAGTCCCGTTTGTGCACAGTTCGTTTAGTAGCTTCTTCTTCTTCTCATGTCGCCACTCTTATATTAGGATTGTAAAAAAAAAAAAACAAAACATGTTTACAAAGTAAGAAAAGTTGTCTTTTACAATTACAATAAAATAATAATTAAAAAAAAAATCTTCACGCAATTTATTTCAGCTATCAAACCATGAATAGGCATTCTTTTTATAGGGATTTGTTCATTGCCCTCTGTCTGACGATTTTTGTTTTTACTGTATTTTTTTCCATAGCACACATGCTCAGCCTCACTTACTTTACTCGGCGATGCGGCATTTAATTTAAACGCTACTTTATTTCTAATTGTTTTATCAAATAACGTCACACTTACCAGACATCAGTTTCTTAGTTTCTTTAAAAGAGCCCTTATCGCGAGTCTGGTCCGTTTAAATCCTGCAAGTCAGTGTTGCCGCGCGCCTCTCTCTCTCTCTCTCTCGGCGTGTGTATTCACGCCTGCGCAAAGCTATTCACAGCTTCTCTGCCTCTCACTCTAGAAACTTCCTCCGAAGTTAAATTCTTTTAATGAAAAGAACACTAGCGTCCTAGATTCCTTCGCATATATAATACTGTATCTACTTTGCCTTCTACTCCTCTTTGAGCTTACTTTTGTTTTATTGTGTGTTATAGTCAGTTTGTGTCTTTATGTACTGTATATAAATGTTACATGGTTTAATAATTGAATGCCCGGTGTAGATACGGGCTGTGAAAACGTTCTCGTGTCTGAACGCAGCACAGCGCAAAAAGAATCGCGGTAGAAAAAATAGAATGGATTGAATTTGTCACAATTTAGATACAGTTAATCAGTACGGCTTCTTGTTTATATTCAGTGAATTATTCTGCTCCCATTCCCTACCTAAAATATTATGATGAGCAAATTTTTACTTTTTTTCTAATATTTTACTAATCCAGACTCTTGTTTGTAATTTCTAAAGGTTTTGTTTCCTTAAGTGTTTTTTGTGTGATCGCATTTCATTAAAGTACAAAGAAGAGCATAAGCCATTCTGTCCAGAAGTACAATAATGTAAAATCTCAATACTCGGCATCCACCCACCACCCCATAACACAATCCAATTCATTAGGGACATCTACTGCCATACTGGATGCAGTGCAAATGCTTAATGGTATAACTCAAGATCCAGGAGAGAAACACCGTCCTCAAATATTTAGTGATTGTTACAGACAGCTATAAGCTGAACACAAATATAATTCCATATTGAGTGCATCACATTTGCTGAAACACAAAATGAACTTGAATTAAATTTAACGTGTCTATTGACTTCATAAGGCAGACACATTGCATTTGTACAATTGAGCACCAAGTGTTTTACTGCTGATTTTTGTTTGTACTCTACATCTGATGTTTCTCTTTCATCTGGCCAGCATTGATGGATTCCACTTGCCCTTTTTCATTGTTCTATTGTCCTTTTAAAACCTTTCTCAACGTTCATCACTTACTGCACCAAGTTGTGCAGGGAATAAGTCTAAGTGTGAATGCAGAAAGTTAATTTTTAGCAACACGTCACACTTCATGGTTTTGTATGCTTGAAAGATGTTGTCCTGGGAGCAGAATACATTATTTAGACTCCACATTTTACATCGGATCATAAACGCTTAACTCAGGCATACCTGATTTTACATAGAATTCCAAGCCCAGGAGACGCTCCAGGTTAACACCAAAGGGGGGCTAAGTGAAGCAGCAAGTGGCTGACCTGAGAACAGGCACTTGCTGCAGCCCACAAGGACCATGAGAACAGGCACTTGCTGCAGCCCACCAGGACCAGTCACTAAATAATGGCAGATAATCAACTCAAATCAATGCAGCATGAAAAACAAACCACAATGTCTGAAATGAACATTTTTGTAAGCTTTTAATTATTTTAATAGCATCAAATTTCTAAATAAAAAAAAATCCTCAGTTTTTCTAAAATTCTATAATGCATTTTAGGTTTTTCTTTTTATACAAAAAAAAAATACATCCATGAGATTAAAATACACCAGAGGCACATTTGTCAGCCTACAATTCTAAGTAGTGTCATCAAATGGTCTAATATATGTTGTGCTTTAAAAAGGGAAAGAAAATGCCAGTAATACTTTTATTAGAATAAAAACTGCTTAAGATTCCTCCCATGACTTGGAAGACGAGATTTACAGCACAATTATTAAAAAAAAAAAAGGTGAAAAAACTGGCTTTATACAGACCAAAACAATATTAAACATATAGTTTTAGACAGAAAATAAATCTAAAAAGGTCTCTTCCAGCTAACACCTGTTTGTCTGAAACTGGGTAGGGGCAGCAAAAATGTGACTGTCACTGAAAAAAAAAGTTACAGAAAGTGGGGATTGAGAGGATGAAACTAAAACAAATGCGAATTAAAAAAAAACTTCCCTTGAAAGAACTGCTTCATTACAGTTACAATGCAAAAAAGATTGACCATTTAAAAATGAAAAAAGTTACAAACAAACAGGTGGGGGGGGGGGGGGGGGGG
>JANRMT010062850.1:8487221-8534528 GCA_026402145.1 Polypterus bichir lapradei | reverse complement strand
GTCAGGGTGGTGTTTGGCACAAACTCAGCGAAACTGCGAGAGAAAGTTTTAAGTACCGGGACTTCGGTAGCATTAGATACAGCCATGGACATAGCACGACATGGCAACAGCACAGCTGGGAACCTTCGATGCATGTACACCGAGCGGCTCACGTGAACTGACGCAGTGCACAGACAAAAAGCAACAGTTCCGAAGAGCGCTGAACAAAAACCGAATTACACAATTCAAAAGGCAGCAAAAAAATATGAAGCGTCTGATACATACAAACATATTATTCATAACTGCAGCTACTGCAGAAACAAAGCACACGGTGGAAAAAGTGAATGTCCCGCTAAAGGAAGACAGTGTTAAAAAAAAAAAAACCCGTGCATGCAGTGTGTCAGGTCTCAGATAAAGAAGAAGACGAGCTGTTTATTGATGCAGTAAGAAACGTGTATATATATATATACCCCGATCTACATACTCGAATAATGAATACTTTATTCGCAATCAATGATTGTTTTGGTAAAGCCATACTCAGTGTATTCATTAGATGAACGGTAAAAAAGTAAGAGCGAGGGGAGGGTCACTTATTGAGGCATGCAGGCAAAACCACATTAGCACGCGGGCTCGATGTACGAAAAAATATATCTTTTCAAGTTCTATTTAGTCCATATGTGTCAAATTCAAGGGCCACGGGCCACATCCGGCCCGGCGTGTAATTATATCCGGCCCGCGAGATCATTTTATATACTGTATTATTGTTATTAATGGCCCGGGTATATGAAGCGCTGGTAACACAATAAACTACAGATCCCATAATGCAGCGCTTCAGCTGCCTTGCCGAACACTTACCGCGTTAATCAAGTCTAGCTTGCAAGTTATTGCGAAGCTAGCCCACACGATGCTTAAGAGAAAAGTTGATTCTGAAAATAGAGCCTTTAAAAACCGATGGGAGGCTGAGTATATGTTTACTGACATTGCCGTTAAACCCGTGTGTCTCATTTGTGGAGCTAATGTGGCTGTAATTACAGAATTTAATCTAAGACGGCACTATGAGACAAAACATCAGGGTAACCTGAAAGACCTGAATGTAATGCAGAAGATACAGAAAGCAGAAGAATTAAATAAGAATCTGACACTTCAGCGGACGTTTTTACCCGTGCACAATCACAAAGTGATTTCAAGTGAAGCTGCTTTTATGGGAGACACAAATGCACCAGTGCAACTTGCCCCACTTTCCCTGTTTCCAAGTAATGTTGAACCAAGTCGTCACTACGGTGTTCCCAAATACGCACTTTGCTGATAAACTGAGCGCACGGCGCTTTGGTGACTTTGAAGAACAAAAAAAGTCCGTCTACATGCGGCTCGAACCTTGTGCATGTTTGGTAGCACATATCTGTGTGAGAAGCTCTTCTCAGTGATAAAGACTAACAAAACAGCACACAGGAGTCGCCTCACTAATGAGCACCTGCAGTCCATCCTGAGAATCTCCACAACACAGAACCTCACACCAAACATAAACGAACTTGTTGCCAAAAAAAGATGCCAGGCGTCCAGCTCTAAAATGACATATGAGCACAACTGAATGATTTGATTTGTTATTGCTGAAAGGAACACATTTTATTTATATTTCCAGGTTTTGTTATGCAGCATGTTCATATTTGAAATTGTATAATTTTGACAGGATATATTTTTATGGAGAGCAAAATCTTTTGGGATATTTAAAATCTAAGTTTATTTTTTATATAAAATTACATAAGAGTAAAGAAATTTGAATGTTTGTTCTTTTAACGTTTACTTTATTTCTAACTTGTATAATTTAGACAGGATATATTTTTATGGAGAGCAAAATATTATAAGTTGTTTAAGGTTTGAGTTGATTTATTCAGGAATAATATTCCTGTCTGTTTTTACCATTCCTACCAAAGATATTTCTGTCGACTAAATAAAAATTCCTTCTATTTAAAATTTAAATAGAACTTGAACAAATACGATAGTTCATAATATCCACGCAGACTTGCACGTAAGAGCGGGAGTTATCCATTTTAACAAGCAGCGTCTTGCACTGATACGAAATAGCTGTGTGTGTATATATGTAGATATGTATGTATATGTATATATATGTTTATATATGTGTGTGTGTATGTATATATATATATATATATGTATTTGTGTGTATGTGTGTGTGTATGTATGTACGTGTGTATGTATATGTATGTGTATATATGTAGATATATATATATGTATGTATATATGTGTGTGTGTATATATATGTGTATATGTATAGATATGTATATATATATGTTTATGTGTGTGTGTGTAAATATATATATATATATATATATATATATATGACAGCAACACTCATCACTCACAACAGTGACAAAACAATTACATTGACAATCATGTTACGTTACTTTCAAAATGTTTCCTTTTCTTTTTCATTGCTTCTTTAACACACTACTTCTCCGCTGCGAAGCGCGGGTATTTTGCTAGTATTGTATAACATTTCTGCGGTGGGTTGGCGCCCTGTCCAGGATTGGTTCCTGCCTTGCGCCCTGTGTTGGCTGGGATTGGCTCCAGCAGACCCCTGTGACCCTGTGTTCGGATTCAACGGGTTGGAAAATGGATGGATGGATGTATAACATTTCTTAGACTGTGTTGTCTTAAGAATCTCTTCATAATTTAACTGGTATATGTAGGTTAGTGGCATACCATTACCTGATTTTAATGGAATACTCTACCTAAAAATAAGCATTCTTTATATGCGACTTACCCCATTAAGTTTGAAGTGGAGGCTGAGGAATTTTTCAATCTAATGTTTTCGTGGGAATTGGTGAAAACAGTTCATGACAAAATGGAACGCAATGCAACCACTGCAAATGATGTGAAAAAATGTCCATAAAAAAAAAAAATTCTCTCCTAACTTAGATAACAGACATGTGGATTTTGTGGCCCATTTAGATGCTCAAAACATGCAATGTGTGCATTTTGTGCTAAAATATTATTAATATTTACTTCTAGAAAACTCAGCGTACAAGATAAAACAAGAAAGACACAATACTATACAGTGGGTACAGAAAGTATTCAGACCCCCTTCAATTTTTCACTCTTTGTTATATTGCAGCCATTTGCTAAAAATCATTTAACTTAATTTTTTTCCTCATTAATGTACACACAGCACCCCATATTGACAGACAAAAAAAATAATTTTTGAAATTGTTGCAGATTTATTAATGATTTTAGCAAACGGCTCCAATATAACAAAGAGTGAAAAATTGAAGGGGGTCTGAATACTTTCCGTACCCACTGTAATACTGTGCATTTGAATTGAAGACAGGACTCTTAACTAATGAATGAAGGGGAAAGGTGGGTATTCAGTTGAAACACACATTGGCTCCCACTGAATCTGCATATTCATTATGTATTTTCACCAAGAAAACATGAGCTTGAAAAAAAATTGTTGGCCAATACTATATACTACATGGTGTTAGTAGCATATTAAAAAACATTTTTGGGTGGAGTATTCCTTTAATTTAGTACTTTTTAAATAGAGGCTAGGTGTCCTTTGTAAGTAAAGGTGAAGTGTTTCAGAACAAATTATGACATTCTAGAATTGCAAACGCACTTGGGTTACATTTTTTAATATAAAAATCACTGATATAAATCAATCGGCTAAACAATTATATTGTAATCACTGGTTGATTGTTCAGTGCAACTTTTAACTGTTCCCTCTAAAAGCTACTATCTGGTGATGATGCACATTAGAACACAAGCCCTTAATGTGTAATGTTAATTGGGAGATTAATATGTAAAAAATATGCATATTAAAATGTAAAGCATTTTTAGACTGTGCTACTGTGAAACAGCCTATTGTTGATTTAGCTAAGTGACTATTCACATTTGAAAACCTTTCTACTTTTCTAATACTTGTAGTGTGACTAAATGAACAGTTAGTCCTGATGAGACAGTGAGAGATGAGGTGTGCAAAGTTTAGTATTTTTGGAGACAAGGCTGTTATTCCACAATTGCGGTGTCTTATCATTTGCCGAGCTCACTTATTTTGAAGGTAATATTGCACATTGTAATCTTAAAAAAATCTCCTAAAGAAGCTTACAATTGCAGCCAATATGGCACATAAAACAAAACCTTAAACTTACTGATCACTTCTACTTTAAAGCAGATAATGTTCAAGCATATTAATTCATGTCTTGAGATTGTACACATATGAAAATATTCTTATCCAAAGACTTTTCACAAAATATATATTTAAATTATATATTTTCCCAAGAATAAATGCCTGTGCTGAAGGGAGATGGGTTGTAGTCAGACGTCCATGTTTTCTAGGTGTGGTACAGAAAGCCTCACTCTTCAGTGCAACACCATTTTTGTGACTTAAGGAGTTTACATCCACTACCAATGATGTAGTATGAAAGATCCTTTGGCCATTTTGTGAAAGTAAAAGACACAATCAAGGCTAGAAGGAATGAACAACTTTCATTACATTAAATCCATTTACTGATCTTGGTAATCTATTGCACAATTAACTGTCTTTTTCTTGCTGGTTTCACAACGCATATTCTAAAATTTTCCACTGTACTATTGTTAATTGAGTTACTGACATCCAGTCTATGCCACTATAACAGCTTCTAGCCGCAGCTTTAGAGATTACTGGATCAGTTTCCTGGAAGTGTAGTGGCATTATTCACTTATTTTATCTTCACTTTATAGATATCTGCTTTACACATCATTTTAGATATATCACTACCTTGTACTATAGAGCTATAGAAAATTTATTATTTGTTGTACTCATCAAGTGTATATTTCTTTGAATGTCTACCTACAGTAGCAGTTGTAAACAGCATACAGAACTGATATACTTTCCTCATTAAAGTGTCAAAAAATCAGTTCTACATTTTTTTGTCACAAAGGATTTTTCTGCTCAAACTCTTTGTCCCTTTGGAATTGTCATGTTTTATGTCTTTTGTATTATTGGCCTTAAATATAAAGTAAGCTGTGCGGGGAGACACAGTATGCAAGCAGCAAGAGACATTTATAGTATTTCCCAGACAATCTGTTCAGCTTTGTCACTTGGGTATCTTGTGTTTAACTGTCCTAACTAATACATACTGTATTAAGATTTCTTTTAACACAAAAGACTTTTCAGAAACACACAGATTTTTATAAAATGTAACAGTGTCACTATGCATACCTGGTGATCTAATTTCACTACAGATAAGGTACTGTATTTTACCTAGGTCTGATAGCTGAATGATTAAGTTCTTGCTTTGTAGTCAGGTTAGTTTTGTGGCTTTGTCACTTTAAATCAGACACCATGGCCTAGTGACAAAGGCTGCCAGTGCAATTCACTTTTCTAATTTGCTATGGAAAGCTGAGCAAGTCACTTAGTTTCTTGGGCTCCAACAGCAAGATACACTGTACATGTAAATAATTGTGCTGCAACTATATAATTAAATAGTTTATGGGACAGTTTTCATAATTGAAAGGTAATAAATAAAAATTTGTTAGTATCACAGAAAATAGCTGGGTTTGACAATTTGAGTTAATGTGACGAATTATATGCCCAAGACAAATACAACAACAATAATAATAATACTACATTTTATTTATATAGCGCCTTTCCCATGCTCAAGGCACTTACAGAATATAAGAAAGAAGCATAAATCTACTTGATTATTACTTTTTCACTTGATGATGTTCAATGTGCTCTAAATTGCTGACATTGTCAATTATCATGGTTTAAAAAAACAGTCTTCCATCCTGGAAGCTGGTCAGGTGCAAATTACACAACTCTGAAAATTATTGAATTGAATGGTCTGGGTGATGTTTTAATGTCCTCCTTCCAGAACGGGAACTATGTGTTGCCACCTTTTCACATGAAGTGTATTACATGTTATCTGGCAGATCTCTCATGCCTCAGTTTTAAAAGAACAACCTGGTCTCTCGTCTTCTGAATACTGGGCTGTGAATACCTTCTATCGGCCAGGAGGTGCATCAGCTCTCCCATTACACTAATGTTCTGGAAGCTACTTCACTACAAGAAAGTGAATCTGGAGTAATGACTTGAAGCTTCACACTGCATCACACATCATCTTTAAAGGCATGGTATCGTAAAACTGTTAATCTATGGCAAGATATACCAGAACTCTAAGTAGCCAAAAGCAGTTGGCTCAGGACAAGCTTTCTCAGGTTTGTTACCGTTTAACAAGCTCATGATTAACTCTGTTAGGTAAACTTCCACCTTGTACAAACATTTAACTAATTTAGAGACAAAAAGCTTTGAATTACAACACAGCAGGTTAGCCATCCCTCACTCATGGTTGTAAATTACAGCATGAACAAGTAGACTGTGATATCATGTTAAGGTTGAAACTAAATGAAAAAGCTTATAAAAAAATCAAAACAAATCCACAACCTCTAACCACACAAAAAAGAAAAAAAAGACTTATCTTTGCTATAGGATTGTCTGTGTTATCTGTTAAGTCATACATGAACAATAAAAATAGGAAGTAATTACCCAATTACAGTAAACCATGTATACCAATAAACCGTATTATTCTACATGTTTGGGTCTACGTGTTGAACCTCTGATAGACTGGTGCCTTGTTCAGAAATTGTTCCTGCCTTGTATCCTATGCCTGCTAGGGCAGACTCCAGCTTCCCCACGATTCTACTCAAGTTTTAGCAGGTTTGGAAAATGGATGCTTCTTAAAACAAGTGTGCTTCAGTTACTTTGGTATAGATCTGTGGTCTGCCAGGCATGTGCCTCTTTTTTATTTTTGTTGTGATGTTTCAATATATTTGATAATCTATTTCATAATTACTTGTTTGTTCACATAGCTGTTCATACTGAATAGTGGTGGGCTTTAAGTGATGGTTAAGATTTAATGCATTGTAATTTTTTTGGAAATGTTGTACTGACTGTTTTTTTCATTGAATTATGTTTTGCATATTGTAATATAATCTTTTAAGTTTAAAAAAAAAAATTACCCTTAACACCCATAAACCTAGGGAAAAAAATACATTTTTTGTACCGTGTAAGTGCTGTCCCAATCTGAGTGCGGAAAGCTTCCCACTCCTCCTTGGTCTGCCTGGGAACAACACTCATTTCCTCCACTTCCCGCTGTGATGGCTGGTTTAGCTTTAGTGCCAAGGTGTCTTTTCGCTTTACTTTATTGGCCAAGGAGCCTGCAGAAAGGGAAAATAAAGGAATTTAATTAAAAATAAACAAATGACAACCTAAGCCAACAATGGACATTACCCATATACAATGGCAAGTTTCACCCCCCTAACCCTTGCTCTGATAATTGTGCTAGATTCACCACAAAGGAAAAAGCATTGATAATCAAGTGGACTTCCTAACCACACTTTAACAATCATGTTTGGTCACATTAAATTTATGTAGGGGAACCCCAAAAGGGGACATCCGTGGATTGCGGACACACTGGCATGTCAAAAACTGGGCTGTGACACCACAAAGTATGGGAAACAATGTTCTAGATAATGCTGTTCACCAAAGGATACATTAACTGAAAGAACCAGCAGTACTTTTGCTGCAACACCAAATACAAAATGTAAATGCAAAACCAGAAAAAAATATATTTCAAATACACTTGAATCAGATATTACCCATAAAATGTATTATATTGATCTAATATATTCAATCCGGCACTTTGCTTATATTTTGATGTTATATTATTTAACTAATTCCTATTTTCAAAATAAGCAATTATTTATTAATCAAATAACGACATACTGTTGTGACTGGAGTCATCATCATCGTCATCATCATCATCTTTGTATGGAATTGGACCATCAGCATCAGAATCACTTTCCTCCTCCTCCTCCTCATCTTCCTCACTACTCCCTGGACCAATTGTTTCTGGGATTACAGTCACAGACAGGTGCTTTCCAATATAAACATGATGTCCCCCTGGTTTAGGCGCTAACTTAATCTCCTCTTCCTCCTCTTCTTCTTCTTCCTCATCCTCTTCATCATCAGGGCTTTTATAAAAAAAAAAAAAAAGATAAGATGGAAACATTGACAAGTTCAAAAATTAAAGCATTGTCTGTTAATGTTCACTATCTTTTCAAATGTTTCAATTGTATTAAATACAAACAAGCCAAAACTGCAAGCACAATCATGAAAGGACCTTCTTTACAGATTTTTTAAATTATGAAATATTTCATAAGTAATACACCTTGGAAAAAGCATTGTAATTAATCTGTATTTGATTTATGCAATTTGATAATGTATTTAATGAAATGAATATACATGCACAAGAATTTTAAGAACTCAACCAAATTATTTTGTAAACTAAAATACTAAGTGACAGACTAGGTAGCACATCAGTTTCTGGAAATCAAGTTCATCGCTGAACTCAAATGCAGTGAAAATAAGTGGGAAACAAAATGTGAGTTCTATTAAATTTGTGCTTAGTCTACTAACAAGGGGCTCAGTATTTAATTGTTATAGTGATAAGCAGAAACTGTAGGAAACTGTGCATTCATATTTTTAAATTAATCTGATACACACACATATATATATATTTTTTTTTTCTCATTCTCCTTGTAAAATCAATGCTAACATACCAAATAAATGTATGGAGTAACAAATGAAATAAGAAAAACAAAAACCACAGCTACAGGTTTGAAATGGCACACTGCTGGATTATTACAGCTTTTCTTTTCTTTTTTTAATTAGACTCCAGATGAACAATTGAACACATTGCAAATACTAAATGGTTATTATAGACACTGGCTATTCATCAGTTTTATTAAACTGTTTATTTAACTGTTAGTTTTATTTTCAACACATTTGGGAGATAAACTTCTAAAATATTCAAAGTGAAAACAACACAACTCAGTCCGTCTAAAAACATAATTTTTTAAAAGATACATTTCTTTAGCACAGCATGCCTTGCTTTTGAGAACTTTCACCTTTTCCTCAAATAAAATCTCTAAGGCATTTACACACAATCTGGCACTTACAGCACAATTTTGTACCTTAATCACAGGCCAAAAATTGGACAGTTTTCTAAAAAACAAACACTTTTAACATTTTTTAAGCAAAGTTGCACTTGCCTACTCATACTATTCTCTCTCCCCTCCATTAACCTTGCTTTTCTATGATAAATATATAGAGAACAATGGAATTCAGTTAGCAATCAGATGTTATAAACAACTTAAGCGTTCACACTCAATTTATATAACTACTTCCTCAAGTTCTGCTCTCTTCATGCCCCCAAGATATTTAAATTTCACAGCTACCAATAAAGAGCGAAATTATTAATATATTATTGCTTTGTTAATACATGGTTGATATAAGGTTTTGCTTCTTTTGTGCCTGGAAAAAACTTTAAAGTTGTTTTTTCCTGGAACGTCAGATAGTTTCAACTAATGACCCCATTATAAGCAATAAAGGTCACAAATAAACAAAAAACTACAAACTTCCAATTTGCAGGGTGGAAGAAAAATATCTATTCTTTTTCATTCAAAATCACCCAAGCTTAAACAAAATACATTCGCCATTAGGTTAATGTCAATGTTTTTTTAAATGTGTTACTTAACATGTAAAACTGTGTGTGCCTTTGAGCATTTAGTCTGTCCTTTCTAAAATCAAAGTCTTGTGAGGTGTCTTGTAAAATCTGCAGCCCATGGGGTTCCAAGACTGAACTTGAAAATCCCTGACTTACACCACAGAAAGTGCAAGCTTAAATTAGTTCACTATTTTAATAACCTCCAGAGGGCAGCAGCTGCTGTTGTGGTTTTGTAGCAGTTCAGAAGAGGTTTAAAATGTTGTGGACTACTGTAAGCTCAGTGGCTTAAGGTGCACTGAAATTGGGAGTACAAGTTTAGTTGACAGCTGCGTAATAATGACAGACTGAATCTTGCTTGTACATTACTTTTCAGTTCATTGCAATTGACCTCGTTTGTCTACAACAGTGTAGTTTTTCTTACCAACATATGATAACATGATTTAATGTACAATTTAATTGAGTAGATACTCACACAGGCAGTAATAAAAGGGAAATGCAATTTCATACTATTTAAAAAAGCATGATCTACAGCAGTGAATTGCAAATTTTCCACAATCAAGGAAAATGTTACCAAATGCATTTCCTGTGAATAAAACAAAACCTGACAATCTTCCAAACATTTTAATATTAACTGAAATTAATGAACACCTCTTTATCAATCACTAGAGGCTGTGTTTTAACAGTAAAAATTATGGTGAATAAGATTTCTGTTACGCAACATAATAAAATGACTTAGATGTTTTAATATAGGCCTATTTAAAGTCTAAATTACTTTATTAGCTCTTATACACTACCGTAGATCTCGGAATACAAGCCGACCCGGTATATTAGCCGATCCCCTTCTCTACCGACTAAATTACATGTATTTGCCGATGACCGGTATTTAAGCCGACCCCCTTCTCCAAGCAAAATTTTCTAAATTTCCTTAAAAGTGTCTCTTCGGGTATATTTATAATGTTTATCGGTGAGAATTTGAGACTGCCGGCATTTTTGATGGAAACTAGGAAGTGATTGCGGAGAAGTTTGGTAAATTGGAACCTTTGTGTTGAAACTATATACGCAAATACGGTACATCGGCGGGTGGATTTCCGGAGACTTGTTATAAATTTGATTAACTTAAATACGCAATACAGTGGACCTTTGACTTACGAACTTAATTCGTTCGCAAAGGCTAACCCATAATGCGTTCCAAATCTCCCACTACAAAACTTACTTAACCTTTTCATAATAAAAAACACCAATATTTTTTCTAATGTACTAACCAAAAAGTTATAAAAAGTGCCTAGCCTACTTCGATTAGGCTAGGAGCATGGCGGTGCGCAGCGGCTCAGGGCTCTCCTTTTCAGTGCACTTTTTTGTTGTTTTTGTACTTTTTTTTGTCCTTGTTTGTGCACGATCAGTTCAGCGAACATTTGCTACACCATTCAGAACCTTATAGACATCAGTGTCCAGAGCCAGACATCTGTTTTGAGTGTTTTTCATCACACGCACCACATCCCAGACAACATAGCGAGACCAGCGGGCTCTCCGTGGTTTGTTGTCGGGTCTAGGAGACGACACAGACGGTGGAGGGAAAGAAAGCAGAAGCGGGGCCGCAGATACGGCGTTATGCTAAGGCTAATAAACAACCATACAAGCCCTATACAGAACTTTTTTCTGCACTGAAGGAGCTGCTTTTAATCTCATTGTAGATGCGTATAGTGACAGTAAAAGGCATTCTATTCTAGAAACAATTTCATACTGTACTCACCATTTAATTTGACATCTTTGGGCTGCAGGAAGGGAGGAGGAGATATTTCCACACAATGTCCATCTTCGTTTCGAAATTACATCCACAAACACATGTATCTGGGCTCCGACTGACGCTACTAACGCTCTCGGTTGTTTGTTTACAATCGCGCGAGCGGATACACGTGACCGCATCCGTTTCGTAACGCAAGATGTGGATCGTGAATCAAAATAAATTTTATTTTAAACTTCCCGATAATTTATTATAAATTTTATTAATAAAATCAACAACTAAAACACTTTTTTGAATAAATTCTTTATTTAATTTAAAGTACCGGCATGCAAAGTTACTTCTTCACCTGAAAGATGGCTCTGTGGTTTCGTCATTATTTACTTCCGTATTCATCGGCAAAACCGGCATTGTGCTGGAAATCTGGAATCTGAAATGATACTCGTTGTATAAACCGAACCCCAAACTCCAAGCCAAAAATCTAGGACGAAATTCTCGGCTTGTATTCCGGGATCTACGGTAATAATTTAAAACTTTTAATGCAGGCTTTTTTTTTTCTTTTTATTCAGATACTCTAACAATTTCTATCAACAAGAACTTCTCTAATTTACATCAAACAAATCTCAAATTTCTCCAGGGGAAACCAAAAGCCCCAATTGTCTGAGACAAAGTTACTATCCTCTTTATGGATTATAAGTTATATTTTGTTGAGATTTATTATTGCAAATACCACCTCCTCAACACCCCCGCCAACTTTTTTTTTTTTAATGACAGCTCCAGTTTAAGGTGACTTTTCAGTTGTAACTGAGAAAGCTTCAAGTAGCCTTGAATCACAAGTAGGAACAATTGGCCCAAATGTACATCAGTATATGCACTGGTTTAAAACTCTGAAACATTTCAACATGACAAAAAATAGAAAACCCATCAGATAAGCATTTATCAATCCACCTACTTTCTTTAACTAACTTTTTCCACTGCCTAGTTGTCCACACCCATTATTGCTCATTGTGGACAATTCTAGTTTCATTAAGTAATTTAACCACCTGTCTTTGGGCGGTGGAAAGAAACAAAAGTCTCTGGAACAAACTCCCGCAAGTTTAGATTAAATCTTACCACACAAGGCATTCAGCAAGGGACTGAACAGATCAGTCCCTGTGAGGTAATGACTCTTGCTGTTGTGCAAACATTCCAACAAATAAGCATTTATGTTAAAGGCTTGAAATTATCACCCCAGGAATACAAACTATGGTATGTTTCAAAAAAAGATGAAAACGTGAGTGATGTGTGTAAAGAGATTATTCAAAAACACTTTGTCAATGTAGAACTTAAATGTCAAAAACGAGAGGAGACCACTGAGTCAATCAAGCTGGTTTGTTCAGTTATTACCAAAGATACCCCAATATCTCATTCAGATACTTCTTAAATGTTAAGGTTTCTGATTTAATTACAAGGATCAGTAGTTTGTTTCAGAATGTCACAACTCTTTGGGTAAAAAAGTAACTACTAGCCTTAGTCTTAAAATTCACTTTCACTTAATTTCTGCTGGTGTCCTTGGGGCCATTTAAACCAAAATAATTCTTCTGGACCTACTTTATCAATTCCTTTGAGAATTTTGAAAGCCTATATTAGGTCCCCATATAGACTAAAAGGGTTTAACTCTCTAAGGCCGTCACAGTAGTGCAGTAAGGGTGAACACTGGAAAGTAGAGTACTGGTAGTTTAGAAAATGAGATGTATATATTTATGGCAAAACTGAAATCTTTTCTTATAACAAAATCCTTGGAACACTTTATATTTTCAGTAACTATTACACATTTTCCTTATATATCACTTTTAAATGTGGAACATTATTCTGTAACTTAAGCTTTGTAGTCTTTTGCTAGCAAGATTTCAAATTTTTCCTTAAATATATCTTCAAATTATATATTTTCATCTGATCATTTTTGATCTTTCTAATAAACTAAGGAAATACTTTATACACATTAATAGATTTTCTTGCTGAAATAACATTCAGATTTTTCATTGTGAAAGTAGTTACTTGATGATGAGTAGATGCAGTTAAGAAAAGACAGTGCAATTACAACTGGATTTTCTTCATTTATTTAAAAGTAATTCTAGCTTTACAAAAAAAACTAGAAGTGTGGGAATTCTCATACATAGAACAGTCTCATTTGTAGCATCAGATGTAGTATTGGATCCTGAAGGGAGATATGTGATGGTCATGGGAGACTTATCTAACTGTAAAATGATTTTGATAAATGCTTATGCACCTAATGCTGATGATAAGGAATTTATACAAAATTTATTTGCATCCATTCCCAATCTGAACACTCATAAAATTATAATGGCTGGGGACTTTAATTGTGTTTTAAATCCACTCTTAGATAGGACTTCTACCACAGGGGGAACGACATCTAACACTGCAAAGATAATTACAAAGTTTATAACTGATCACAACTTATCAGACCCATGGAGGTTTTTAAACCCAAACTCAAGAATATATTCTTTCTACTCACCAGTACATCATTGCTACTCAAGAATTGATCATTTCTTTATAGATAATAATTTCTTGCTTTTGATTAAATCTAGCAAATACGATGATATTGTTATTTCTGACCATGCACCTCCTTGGAGCTAAAGTTACTATGCCCCACACACTCATCTCGCAGATGGCGTCTCAACCTGCTTCTATTAGCAGACGAGAATTGTACAGAATTTATATCCAAACAAATCAGTTTCTTCCTAGAGACAAATACATCCTCAGAGATTTCTGCAGGAATATACTCTGGGAAACTCTTAAGGCCTTCTTAAGAGGACAGATTATCTCATATCTTTCCCACAGAAATAAATTAGAAACCAAGAAAGTAGCAGAGCTAAAAAGCGAAATTACTAGAATAGATGAAGAACATTCCAAGGTTCCAAGCAAGGCTCTACATAGGAAAAGGCAGGCTCTGAATTCAGAACTAAACCTCTTGACAACTAAAGAAACTGAACAACTAATTTATAAATCCAGACATCATTACTATGAACATGGAGAGAAAGCTAATAAGCTTTTAGGTCAACAAATTCACAAGCAAGAAGTCCACAACACAATCCCAGTAATCACCAATACGAACGGAAACAAAATCATCGACCACAAAAATATAATGCACACATTCAGAGACTACTATAAATCCTTATATACTACTGAGTTTAAAGAAGACAACACACAATCTAATGCATTTCTGGATATATTACAGATACCACAAATAGACACTTTCAGTGCGGAGGAACTCGATAAACCTCTGGCGTTATCAGAATTACTAGATGCTATAAAGTCACTTCAAGGCGGGAAAGCAGAAGGCCCTGATGATTACCCTGCAGAATTTTATAAGAAATTCTCCACTCAGCTAGCTCCCCTCCTATTAGCAACATTTACAGAAGCTAGAGACAATCAAACTCTTCCTCAAACCTTTCGCCAAGCACTAATCACCGTTTTTCTAAAACAAAATAAGGACTTATTACAATGTGCATCATAGAGACCAATTTCACTTTTGAATAATGACGTTAAAATACTCTCAAAAATCATAGCTAGAAGGATGGAGAAAGTGCTCCCCTCGGTAATATCACAAAATCAAACTGGATTTATCAAGGGTCGACACTTATCTTCAAATCTTAGATGCCTGTTTAATGTAATATACTCACCAACTAAATCAAACACCCCAGAAATATTATTCTCATTGGATGCACAAAAAGCATTTGACATGGTTGAATGGAAATACCTTTTTACTACATTGGAGAAATTTGGGTTTGGCCCAAACATTTGTGTATGGATCAAATTATTGTATACCAATCCAGAAGCTTCAGTTTGTATCAACAACATTTGTTCAGACTACTTTAAACTAGAACGTGGTACTAGACAAGGATGCCCCTTGTCACCGCTACTGTTTGCAATCGCCATTGAACCACTGGCAATACACTGTCGAAATACTGATCAGATAAAGGGGGTTATCAGAGAAGGACTGGAACAGAAAAGTTCTCTATATGCAGATGATATGGTACTGTATATATCAGACCCACAAAATTCTGTGCCTGCAGTCTTTACAGCACTCACAGAATTTCAAAGGATCTCTGGTCTCAGAAAAAAGTGTACTCTTTCCAGTGAATTCTCAAGCATATAACATTGGATTAGAAACCCTACCTTTTATCATTGCAGAACAGTTTAAATACCTAGGGGTAAACATCACAAGTAAACATAAAGCTCTTTATGAACAAAATTTCGCCGTCTGCATGGAAAAAAATTAAGCAAGACTTGAATAGATGGTCAACCCTTCATCTCACTCTAGCTGGAAGAATTAATACTGTTTAAGATGAATATTCTTCCCAAGCTCCTTTTATATTTCAAAACATCCCAATATACATCAATAAATCATTTTTTAAGCAATTAGATTCAACAATAACCTCATTTATCTGGAACTCAAAACATCCACGTATCCAAAGAGCGACCCTACAAAGACAAAAGGCAGAAAGCGGCATGGCTCTTCCTAACTTCCATTTTTATTACTGGGCAGCAAATATACAAGTTTAAAAACCTGGACACAAATAGAACAACAAACACAGGCTTGGTCCACAACAGAAGTAAAATCCTGCAGTACTTCTTTATATTCCCTGCTCTGTGCCCCAATAAATGCAAGTTATCGACAATACACTAATAACCCAATTGTGCTTCACTCACTTAGAATATGTAACCAATGTAGAAAGTATTTTAAGATGGAGAAGCTTTTATCTGTGGCACCTCTGCAAGAGAACCACCTCTTTCAACCTTCGCAAACATATGCAGTTTTTAATATCTGGAAAAAATTTGGGATTAACTTGCTTAGAGATCTTTATATAGACAACGTCTTTGCATTCTATGAACAAATACATTCCAAATTTAACATTCCAGCTACACATTTCTTTCACTATCTTCAAATTAGGAACTTTGTTAAACAGAACCTTCCCGATTTTCCTCATCTTGCACCCTCATCCATGCTGGAAAAAATATTGCTCAATCTCAAGGACTCGGACACCATCTCTGCAATATATAAAATCATTTTACAGTCTCTCCCTTTCAAAGACCCAAGAGGACACTGGGAAAAAGATCTCTCAATTAAAATATCAGAAAGGGAATGGAAAGTAGCAATGCAGAAAATTCACTCGAGCTCCATATGCGCAAAGCATACAATTATTCAACTCAAAATCATATATCGAGCACATCTGTCTCATCTAAAACTCTCCAAAATGTTTCCAGGGCAAGATACAACCTGCGAACGCTGCAATCAAGTCCCAGCCTAACTGGGTCACATGTTCTGGGCCTGCACCAAATTAACATCATTCTAGACCAAAATTTTTAATTACCTTTCAGACAGCCTTGGTTTCACAATCCCTCCTAACCGATTAACAGCTGTGTTTGGGGTTCTTCCAGATGGGTTTAAAGCGGAGAAAGACAAACAAACTGTGACTGCATTCACTACACTTTTGGCACGCATACTTATTCTGCTGAACTGGAAGAACCCAAACTCTCCTCTTTTATGTCAGTGGGAAACCAATGTTTTATACTATTTCAAATTGGAAAAAATCAAATACTCAGAGGATCTGTACAGATTTTTTTCAAAACATGGCAGGTTCTAATCATTAAAACAAAAAAAGCACAGAGGAAGCAATTATTTCTGTATTTCTTTGTCTTCATTCATCTCTATTGGCTTATCAAACTTGGTATGTCTACAAGCCTTAAATTTTACGCCGTTTGCCTTGCTCTCTCTCTCAGGGCTGGGGGTTGACTTGTTCTTAATTTTATTTTTTGTAAAAATTGATTGATTTGTATGGAATGATTGTAATACAATTAATAAAATTTCAAAAAAAAAAAGTAATTATTAACAAACATTTAAAGCAACTCTCTTTAACACGATAAGTGTTTTAATTAAGAGTATTATTAAAGAAATTAAAAAGATTTTGGACTAAGTAAAATGTTTTAAATTCCAAGGCTGAACATTAATTTTGAGCACATCTTGGAACTATACATCAGCTTATAGTTGAGTTTTATTTAACAGGACACTTTTGATCTGGTTTCTGTTTTAACCATGCAGTTTAAAGAAATCTTTGTTTCAGTCAAAATGTGTCCTGCTTTTGTCTCACTGATAACTGTAGAAATATTTCTGTGCTTTGTCTCAAATCATTTTTCCTATAGTAATCTATATTAACTGTTAATAAAACTCTAAACTTTCCCAAAAGACATCCTAAGCTTTACTTACTCATTTGGTTTCATCGGCTGGCCAGTACATCTATCCATAAGAACAGCAGTAACTGTCTTAGCATCGCAACCACCTTTGTGTCTGTGTATATCTTTCCCATTTATCTTTCAAAAATATACACCTAATAGCTACTCAAAAAGCTGCCAAATCATGTGGCCTAAATAAATTATATTAAAGTGTATAAATTAAAAGGTTTATGGACTGATAATGCAGATGCTTAGATAATCATATGATATACCTAATCATAAATAATCTATTTGCCTTTTTACTGAATCACTATAAAACAAAGGTATTTTACATATTTAGTCCCTCCACCCCCCCCCCCTTTTTTGTTTTTTTTAGATTTGCTATACTGATGTTTGCCAGTTGAATAATAAAGGAAAAAAAACACACTACAAGGTATGCGGCTGATGGTGAACAACATAATGACAGTCTGCAGAATGAGAAAGTAAAAAATATGTTTATTTTTTACAGTGTGTTTTTGGAGTTTCTATCATCATTTAAATTTGAATACGTGTTTAAATATTAGTGCTGTGATAAAGGGAACAGGATCTCATGAAACTTAATACACTAAAGGCTTAAAGCTAAAGTAGACTCGATACACAGAAAATGAATGTTAAACTCATGAAAGCAATCAATCTGGTGATAAGTTACTGGGATCTACAGTAACCATTAGACAAATTAGAAAAGCACAGAAACAATGCATAGACCATGATAAATCTTAACATATATACAGGTATTTGCAACATAAAAACACACACTTTTCTGTAGCAGTAATGTGACTCACTCCCATTGTATAATGCAATACTGTATGATCTTTAAACTTTATGTTGAAGTGCTAGAGGAACAGTTGGCTGCTGGTAAAAGATGTCTATTTGTTTTGCATAAATAGTAAAAATGAACAAAACCTTGCCTGTCTTTTAGCTTCTGTTAAAAAATTCAATGATTATTTTAGCAGTTTCATGTTTCTGTCACTAAATACTATGTGACTTAAAAATATTTAAAATATAAAGGCTTTTTTTATTGTTTTTAGTCATGGGTCAAGTTAAAATTCAAGATTTCCCACCAATGTGCTTGACAAGACTAATACCAGAAGGGAAGAAGATCTAAATTGTAAAGGATGGTCAATAAGAAAATATCCCTGGTGCACTCCAGTGCAAGACTTCCTGGCAGATTAGGAAGAACCAAACATTATTTCAGAAAGCTTGATGGCATAGAGTGAAATTTGTTTGGAACAAGAGTGGACTAAACTGAGGATAATAACAGATGATGAATAATTATTCCTAGAAGGTTATTTTTGAGAAACAGGAGATCAGTTTAGCTGGTACAACAATCATCTCCTTGGCCAATGCAATGTATTCAAAGTTTTATTGTTGAACGTGATATTAAGACTAACATTATTTCTAAAGTAATTGTTTTGTGTACACATAGTAAATTTAGCAGCACACCTACTAGATTCTGATATAGGTGTATCTGTTTGAAAAATGTACAAGAAAACATTTCAAGAATAATTCTTTTAAATATAAATATAACTGGTATAATATGCATTAATCAGAAATATGCTTAAAAACTTTGGCATGTACTCCTGTTAATTTGCACGTTGTAGTAAGATATAAATGTAGACTCCAAAAATGTTTTAAAGATAAAAAAAAAAAAAAGTGATTAAAATGTCAATACTAGACAGTATGATCACAGTAGGAATTTTTATAGAAGTTATTCTCCAAATCTAAAGTCAAGCTTTAAAGATTTAAACTTCCAAATAGAAGTCATTATAAAATGAAGATAGATTGTTGATGGATCATAACATGCAAAGAAATATCGATTAATTAAAAAAGAAGTACTCACACTTTAAGAGGCTCTATTGTAACAGGTAGGACTCTTCCTCTAGACCCAGTTTCACTTTGGTTGTCAAGATTTGTCTCAAACAGCAGAGAATGAGCCCTTTGAGAGCCCTCTGGGTTGGGCATGGCTGGACCAGGACTGGTGAGGGCTCTTTGAATCATTATATGAAGTGGCAGCTGTGAAATACGTTGCCCAGGCTCAGAAGTTAAGTTGTTGAAATCAGACTGGGGCTGAGCAGACTGGGACTGAGTACGTGGTGGGGAAGGAGGAGTGTGTGTAGGCAATGGGGGTGAAGGAGAAGGAAGAGGGGGATTCAAGACTGGAACTGGATCATGGATCTCTTCTTGACTCTGAACAGTAATGGTGGTATTCAGTGGAGCAGGCTTGATGACAGGTGTCGTTCTTTTGGGAGGAAGAGGTGGTGATGGCTTGGAAGGCATTAGAGTACCACCACCAACTGCCTGGGTCAATTCCGCTGCAAGATAATGGAAGCAAGATTATGTATGAAGTATTTTAAAATGAAGAAACCTTTCAAGATATATAGATAAGTAAAATCATAACTTGCATGTAGAGACCAACCAAAATGTTATGTCCTTTTCAGGTGAGAGGCATAAAATAATGAATTTTAGGATTCTGGTCCATTTTTGTTTTGCTAAAATAGGCAAATGAAAGAGTTTACTTTCAGAATTCAGAAGATTGATTTTACTGAAATTGTATTTACTGTATGTTCTGCTCAAATTGAAAATACCATTGGAGGAAGAAGCTAAAAAAATTTGACTTTATTTTTTATCTTTTGCGTGGACAAGCATATAATTGTGCTTGTCCACACAGAGGATTGTGCTCATTGTTTTTCAAGTTTAATTTCCTCATCAGCTCAGACGGTTACCAGAAAATTTGTTTATGTGAACATCACTTACCAAAGTAGCACCATATCTAGCTTACTGGTGTGTCTTGATATGGAGCTGCTGAGGGCAAAACTGCATACTGGAAGTACAGACACAAGTTCTCATTACGAGTCCTGATCAAAACATTTTCACGCTGAACATGTTTAAAATCCAGTTTCATAGCAAGATTACTTGTTAATCTGCAGTTGTTCTGAATTACCGGTGCAATGACCCACTTTGGGAATTGCCATGTATTTTAAAAAGATTATAATAAGATTTAATCCTCAACATTAGTGATCCTAAAATTGATACAGCCGACAGGTTGACTGGTTTTAGAAACTAATGATTCATGAGAATATAAACAGGTAATCCAGGAGATTAGACTATAATTATAAGACAAAAATAAGTGAGCAATAATATGATTTTAGCAAGTTAAAAGGTGGCATTGTTTTTAACTGATAGGTCAACTTAATATCTACTTTATACAAACAAGGAAAGCGAAAAGAAAAAAAAATTGCAACATTTTTATTTCAGTTGTCTGAAATGATTTAATATTCTTTTTTACAAAAAAAATGCTATGATTAATTCCAACAACTTCCTAACTTTGCAAACTTTTCAAAAAAGATGACACAGTTGTGTCCTCGTTTACTTTTTAAAGTGCCTAATGATAATGTCTCCTGTGTGCTATATGAAATAAAATTACATTGTTTTATGGAGTTCAGATACAATAGAACAGTGGTTCTCAAAGTGTCATCCATGGACCACTGATGGTCTGTGAGCATATGGCAAGTAGTTTGTGGGTTCACCAAGTCATCTTCTTAAAAGAATTTTCTTGCTGTTAAGGCCACATGAAAACTCACAATGGACCGCCCTGTCTGACTTGCTTCCTCTCTTTCTCTTAAAACATGCAGTCTTTTTCCCTTTCAACCTAACTTCAATATGTGGACGCTTTTTTTTTTTTTTTTTTAATCCAAATTGTCGACAACCTCAAGAGCCAAGGAGTTGCTGGGAAGAAGGATGATTAGGCATTACTGTTAAAAAGGAGTCGAAAGACATGGAGATGGATCACGGTCATCTGTCTATTTGTTTCTATGCTTCTCATCTATTGGATTACAAATTTAACAACTGTGAATTACAGTTTTTTCTGGATTTATGTGCTTGTCTTGTGCTTGCTTGTCCATAGGATTTTGTCATGGTTGGATATGTCTTCCGTCTAGGGAGTGTTTCCAATCATACTAAATTCTTCATGTAACAACTGTAAACTGGTAGGACAAAATTATACATTTCATTTAGAAGGCTGTTAACAGGGGGTTTTCATTTTAATCATCACAATCATCTACACTTGCTGTACTGGACTGTGTCTTAAGTGTTAGTCATTTATCGTATAGTGCTTAGTGTTTCAGTCCGTTTCATTTGTTCAGTGTTTGTTAAATAATTATTGAAGCCAGTGGAATCTGGATGGACTTTTGTGTATACATTGTTTGTTGAATTAACTGTTTTTTATCTCCCCTTTTTGTTCAATATACTCTTCTTTCTTTACTCATTTTGAGGCACTTTATTGTTTCTTCTTTGTGTTTGAGTGTGTGCATGATGGGTCAAGGCTGGATGTGTCCTTGGTGTCCCTAAATAAAATAAACAAATCACCATTTAAAGTCGGTGAGAATCTGAGCATCTTCATGACTGCTACAAAGCAGTCAAAGTATTCAATAAACTCAGCAGGCACTTTTTGCTCAGAACAATCCAAATTTATATCAACTGAAGACATCAGAAAAATCATTGTTAGAGGTTAAAATTATTACCTTGCTACTTTTAAACACCTAGTATTAATGAACAATCATTGTTGAGTATTCTTCTTAATCGTGCTATCTGGAAAGATAAATGTAGGCCATTCATTCATCCTACAAATGTTTTTCTTTGTGTTTTGGTATAGATTTACTGGCACATTACTCATTCTTTGTATATAAAACATTTTTGAGCCGTTTATCTGACAGCTGTGTAAGGTACAGTTGAATCTGAAGGATTGCGAAGCTAGATAACAAATAGACCTTTGTTTTGGCAAAGTGTAGTGTTTAACACAAATTTAAAACTGAATCTGAACTTCTTGCTTCAACAGCTAGTGATAGTCCATACACATAATCTTTGCAGATGTTTGCTGCTAAGTCTATTTTTCACTGCATTAGTTCCACTTAGTGCCAGTGTGCTTAATGCCTTCCACCTTTCATTAATTTAGATTTCTTATGCACCTATGAGTTGACCTTTCAAATGTATTAAACAGGCTGTATCTCTGAAAAGGAGAAAATTATAATATTATTAGACTTATGTACAAAGCCTACTAAAACCATCTTAATCTGTTAACATTACAATTTTAAAATTTAAATTACAGCCTACCCTGAATTTACATTTAATTCTGAAATAGAGGGATTAAGCGATCTGCCTAATGGAGTGATAAAGTGTGTATTTGTGCATTAGAGGAAGATTTTTAGTGGGGTTGCATATAATCTAGAAAGTGTCAGCATCATTTCAGATCATCTTTTTTCCTAATGTAAAAACACATCCTTAATTTATGGTTTCGTTTTTAAATTAGAAGCAAAAGATGCACGGTTTATAATTCGACTTAAGCAAAAATTGTTCTTACTGAACAGATTCCATTTTTTGCATTTGGCTACAACAACAGTAACTACAGTTAGAATTCTGCTCATTTGTACTTTAGGACCCAATCACTTTTATGTTTCTGGCTTGTCTTCACTTTTGACTGAAGAAGAAAACAAAATTTTGGTCAGTCTCTATTTGCATGCTTGTCAGGCAGGTTTACATCTTGTCTACATGCTAGTGTCACTGCAAACATAAGTAACTCTTTGTTTCTCTATAGTAACAGCTGCCATTTCAAGACAGAAAAAAGTATAATTTAGTGCCTAATTGTTAGAAGGTTAGGCTGTTAAGCAAAACAAGCAAAATCAAGCAAGCACAATAAAAGTTTCAAAAAAGTACCTCCAGAGAAGACTTTAATTAAATAGCAGATTAAGTAGAAATGATTTTTTCTAAATCCTTACGAATCAAAACCTCATACAATACATATGCAATGAGCAAGCAAAGACACACTAACCAAACCACAATTTAGTTTACATAACGTTTTCCGCAGAAAACAATAGTGAAACAGACTGTATTTGACTGTCAGTAATGTAAGCACTCAAATGATTTATAAAATACCTAATTAATGGGGAAAAAAATTTCATGTTGAAGATAAAATTATCAATAATCTTTCTCTAAAAACGTGAAAAAGCGTGTGAGTGCAATGCTAATATAAATTAGCTCTTTGTTTAATCTGCAAGGTCCAATACAGTGTTGCAGGATGCAAAGGAGGAACTACCCTGGAAGTGATGGCAGTAACCTGAAAAGCACACAATTGGACAGATCTGAGATGGCTAATGAGCATTAATGCCTCTGAGACTGTGTATAAAACAGAGTACCCAAAGAAATTCCTCACTGACTAAATGAGAACGTAAAAGCTACATACAGACAGTGGCAAAGCTGAATAAATTAAACTCATGTTGTTGGATCTGCAACAGGGAATTATTGACTGCATCAACATGCTTTCATACAAAAAAACAAACAGCACTCTGAGATGCAATCTTCACCAGCTGAGAGCTGAACAGCCCTGAAGTATCCAAACTGGCTGAACATGGTGGTTTGTAGATAAAGAAAAAGGAATTGCCTTTAGCTGATCTCACTAACTAATCATCTGCAATAAACAGTGAAAGCTTATTACAAACTGTTCTATACAGCAAGATTAAAACACAGAAAAATTATCTTAGGGCAAAATTAACAGCAAAAATGAATTACGGTTTACTTATTTTTTCTGTGTACGTAAAAGGATTAGTTTTAGGTAACAGAACATAAACCACACAACCATTTCTTATAAAACCTTACCTCTTTCACAAATTACTAAAGAAAATAATTATATTTAGAATAATGCCTCATATAAATCTTCAAATCTAGGGATAGTTTACTTGTACACGGAATTTTTTTAAAATAAAATGCTTCTGTTTTATCATAATTGGTTAATAGCCTTGATCATGAAAAGCATGTTATAACAAAACAGGTTAATATCAATGCATTATCAGGTGATGATGATTTTCATGGATTTGTTGGTGGATTGTCATGCCATTTGAATGTGTTTTCAAGTAAAGACTTAAAGGAACATTCCAAGATATTAGTATGATGGATCACACTGATAAGCAATTACAAACCGGTGAGCATTATTTGATTTAAGTCTCCACCTATCCTTTTTTTAATCCTCACCTTTTCTTCTTCTTGTCATATTACCTAGCTGACTATCAATATAAGAGTGAATCTAAAAATGACATTTCTTTACTATAATGTTTCTAGAGGGGTTGTTGGCAGTCAAAACATATTTATTTCATCTGTCTCATCTTAGGAGCACCCTTCATCTTTGAGGTGAAGGCTCCAATGTTCTGATCAAGAGAAGCTATTTCTGGCATGAAAACTTGTAAATGAAAAAAAAAAAACAATGAACAATGTTAAGTCTTAATCTCCGTGGGTATGGATCTTCACTGGCATATAAGGGAATGATAATAGTATAAAGAAAACTCAAAAGTATCCAAATAAATACATTTTAGTCTAATCGTTTTGTTAAGATATTGTCATACAAACTGCATTACAAACTTGAGCAACTTAAGCTGTTTCCAATGTAGATTTAATTATCCATAAGAAGAAAATATAAATTTTTTTCTGAGCCAGGGAAACAATGGCTACACTGTTATTTCCTAGATGGGACTGGGCTTAAATATCTTCAGCATCATGCACCTAAATACTTCTAATCTTGACTCCATCAGGTTGTAGGGAATATATTTTAATATATACTGCATGTCATAACAGCAAGACTATTATTATTAAATGAACTGAGAAAAACCAGGTAATTTTCAGGAGTACAAAAATGATTGGGCTAATTCATGGAGTGTTCCAATAAGTTTTCAACGCAAAGTTATCATGCAAACATGCTTTCTGCAGTATAGTACAATGCTTCTCTGCAACAATGAGTCCTTAAAAAAAGCAACTGCTGCCTTACTGAACTACCAGGAATACTTGTTTCAAGCAACGGAAAAAATACCTTTAAATAACCTATATTTGGGGGACATTCTAATGTCCAGTGGTAGAGTGTTCCAAACAGGTGCAGAGTAACTAAAAGTTGCTTTGTTTTTTTCTGTTGATAGAGGGGAGGAAAAAAAATATAAAGATTATTCATTACACATCATTCTGTATATGAAGTGGGAATTTAAATGATCAAAGCAGTGGAGAAACTTAACAAACAAGTTCCTACTTTGAACTAATGAACCTTAAATTTAATTGTGCCCTCTGGTTGTCATTTTATCCATCTACCTTGCTTTTCATATCTTTTACAGTTAAGAGTAAACTAGAGTGCCCAGAGAAATTCCCCACAGATATAACAACATGCAAACAGCAGCCTGGAATCACACAGTGCTAGCTAGCTTCTACCACACACAACATGTTCATCAAATCAGCATCTGTAATTATTGAAATAAAAATTAACATTAAGCAGAAAATATCAAAAGACAATCCACTTAATTGACCATTTAGGTTAATACATTTTTGCAGAATGAAAGGCAAAACCAAAATACATTATTACAATATATTACATTCTCTGCCCAAGAACATAAAATAAAATGTCAGGTGACTTGGTGACTTCACTGAAATGGATATAGTGCTGCTTGAGATTTTGTAAAGCTCTCTGTAGTCATGTAAATGGTGCATGCACTAGATCCTTGATAATTATATAGATATAGGTTTATCAGCTTATTTTAGAAAGATTAAGACTAGGTTAAATAGAAAAATATGTAAAATTAAAAAATAAACTTTCAAAAAGCAGTGAAAGTTATGCCAATAATAAACTTAGTAAAACAAAGCAGTATTCTTTCAGTTCCATAAACAGAAATTTATTGAGTTCACTTATATGTGACTTTGGTTTAACAATATCAAGTAACGCAAACTTCGCTAAAAATTACACACATTAAAAACAAACAGAAGAAACAAAATGCACTGTTGTCCTCACCACTTAAATTATCTTTCAAAAAAGTACATGTCACAAGCATACTGTACACTCATCTGCTGAAAGTGAAGAATAAAAAGTTCTTAAAATAGATGTGTGTTTTTAGTTTTTTTTTTTTTTTTTTCCTTCTTCAAATTTTGAAATATGTATACTGGTGTTTGTACTTTTGGCAGATTTGAATGGTTCATAAAAGTAATATTATATAAAACTCATTATTCAGAAATACCAAAACTATGTTAATAAGATGTGAGGAGTGAATTTTATCATCTGAATTGCTACTCTCAAAATATTCAACAATCTCGATGAGAAAGCACTGATCACTTTAGTGACTTCAAAGCCTATCATAGAAAAGCATGTACCCTTTTCCATAAAAGGGAATAAGAAATGTATCAGTTCTCTCCTCAACGAAGGCTATGCAAATGAACGCATGAATGCCACTTTTAGCAAGGCAACAATTTCTCAAGTTGTTCCAAGCGCATCTATACAAATACATGTGTTTTCATGTATGAATGTACAGTGACTATACAACCCCTGGAAATTCACAATTTATTGTTATACAGAGCAGTCTAAAATAATTACAAATATACCAGAACTGAGAATTTGCAGCTGGACTTAAAAACGCTGCTCACTCACAATCCTCATGCTACCTGACAGAGAGAGAGACCTGTGTACACACACTCAAATCTGTCATGGCTACTAAAGATCCATCTACTAAAATACAGACTTGAAGGGGGAGAATACTTATGAAATGTATGCCACTTTGCAGAGATCTGTTATCATTTTTACATTAAAGACTTTTTCTTTTCTGCTGAACAGTGTTAAAAATGCCAAATCAAGTCCATGGTGATTCGAAACTTCCAAGGGGGCAAATACTTTTTATAGACTCTGTGTATGTACACAGACACAGATAAAAATATATATAGCTGCATGCCATGTGTCAAAGATGTTTGCTGTCACAACATTAATGTAACAGAATATTGGTAAACACATCAAAACTAATTTACTCAAGAAGAGGTTAGTTTGACTATCATGAATAAGACACACTATATAATTGAATACTAGTTTGAAGGATCGGGAGAACAAGAGTACTAAAACAATTAAATGTACATAAAACTATTTGCTCATAGAATACAATCTAGCAATGAACTTTTTAACCAGAAATTAACCCGTCACCATGACATTACAGAATTTCAGGACTGAAACAACATCTGCTGTAGAAGAGTTTAATTCCATACTATTGATTCATCTTCTGGCTAAATAAGGAGTTATAGCCAATATTCTTGTAGAGTATAGCAAGTAATACTTTACATACTGTACACATGACTCACTCAAAACCTATTCTAAGAATCTCCTAATAATAAACTAGGTAGACCATTCTTTTATGGCCATGACATTTTAATGGAATATAATCTATTCCACTATATTACTTATATCACTGAGATACAACTCATTTGACTGAATGCAAAACATGGTGTTGCAGAAAACGTCTCTGAGTAAAAGGACACTTACAAAGATGAAAAAGCAAAGCTTTGAAGATAGCATTCTACATAACTTAAACAAGAATGAGAAAACTCACCTAGGAGTGCAGGGTTGCTGTTCCGATTAAGAGGCTTGGGAGGTGGGACAGGTGGTTGCTTGGCAGGCGCAGTGGAAGTAGCATTTAAGCTGGTATTGCTGAATGTGCTGTTAGCTACAGTAGGGTTAATGCTAGCAGGAGCGGTGTTGGCAGAAAGAGTCCTTACAGCTTTTCCACCCACACCAACAGTGTTAGTGGCAGCATTCTTTTCAGGATTGAAGTCTTTCATCTGTCCATCACTCCCAGATTCTTGGGAGGAGGCAGCTGCTAACACCAACCATTTTGGAGGATGAATAACCTGCTTGGGTGGCAAAGGTTCTCTCAAAGTATCCAACTTTGGATCCATGTCAGAAAAAGGGCGGCTCCCATTGACATCTGCTTAACAAGACAGTAGCAGAGCAAGAAGACAAAGACATAGCCACATTACACAAAGCACAGAACAAAAACATACTGTCATAGAAGCATTTACAAAGCTGATGTGGATTTTATTTTTTAGATCAGTCATCTATTATATTACACAAAACTAAAAGAAATCTCTCATGCTAAAGACTGGAACTATAGACAGGAATACGATAAAGTAACTGTTATATTAAAATTAATATAATATGATGTCCAAAGTGTCATCAACTATTAAATAGAGGTCTGAAGGGCAATGTTTTGTATTTAAAAGATAATATAAAGTGATCTAATGCTGCTCAGACAAAAAGCACAGTCTGTTTGTGAAAATGCTGCCAAGAAGACACAGGTTTCAGCCAACATTAAAATGCTGCTAGGCAGGTTTTAAATATAAATCCCCATCACAGGTCAAAAACGTCACAACACAGTAAGTGTAAGTTTTTTCCTATATGTATTTGTGATATTTAAGGTGAACACAAAATAAGTAGAAACAAATAAAGGTTTTATAGTAAGTGGATAATACATTGGCAGACAAAATACTTTTCTTATATATTGGGTTATTACAAAAACTTTCATATGCATTACTACTAAGGAATGGAAGAAAAATAAAAGAATATATATCATTGCTGTATCATTTAAGCTGAGGCTGAAAATAGTGAAAAGAGAGTCAGCTGATGCATTTTTGTTTCTATTGACATCCCAAACCTGTCTGACAGTGACGTTTTGAAACTTAATCCCTTAAGACTGAATAAGATCGATTGCTGTACTTGACACACCCGGAATTTACTTTTTTACCTTCTAATGCTTTTGCTAGTTGTGCTTTATACCTATCATTTCCTTAAAAACTGAACATTACGCTAAAATATAATTGCAATGTAACATTACAAAAATGTTTGTTAATCTAACCAAAGTGAGAATGGATTTAAAATTAGCAGTTTTAATTATAGGAGTAAGAATAATCATAATTATTATAAATAGCCCAGAGAAGTTATCAGCTGTGTTCCACAGAAATTCAAAGGAAAAAAAAAAACAAATTGAGAATTGAGCAGGAAAGCAGATGAGAAAAGCAAGACTTGATGCAAAAATAAAAAGAGAATGGTATGAACAAACCATGAATGGGACACCAGTCTTTTGCTAGACCATTCATGCACATTGTCACTCATACGTAACACAGGACAAATCTGCAATAGACAAATAACTTCATGTGTTTAACATCAAGAACGAAAAATAGAATACCATAAGAAAATCCCCCACTCACATTGAGAAAATAAGCAAACTCGACAAAAAAAAGAAGAAGAAAAATCATAAAGATCAAAATTCAAACCCAGGATGCAAGAACTGTGTCAAGAGCACAAAACACTGCACCTTAAATGAAATACACCTATAAAATATTTAAGATGAGCTCTTTAAAGTCAGAGTAATGAAAACTGAAAGAGAACAAATTCCTCCACTAAATACTTTTGCTATTGTCCTACTAAAAAGCTAATGTCAGACAAAGGAATACTGTATAGATTAACACACTGGCTACTTGTAGCTACCTACCTCGGTTCCTTCTCCCATCCTCCCTCCGGTCTGCTTCAGAAGCTGATCGTATCTTTTTTATTTCCTCTCCAGAGGGCAGTTTTGGGAAAAGTGCTTTCTTCTCAGTATCTGAAGTAGGGCAACCTACTTTGTCATTTTCCAGAGACTCTGGTTTTTGGAAGTTAGGGAGTTTCACAAATTCAGACTGAGGTCGACTTCGCTTGTCATCCTCTGAGGAAACAGTTTTTGTGACTGACACTTTATTGTCTGCCTCAGGTAAAGGTTTGATGACTGTGACCCTCTTCTCTGCTTCAGATAAAGTTTTGCTGAGTATTGCCCTCTTATCTCCTTCAGATGGAGCCTTGCTGAGTGTTGCTTTTTTGTCTCCTTCTGATGGAGGCTTGAGTGTTGCTTTCTTGTCTGCTTCAGATGGAGCTTTGCCGAGGGTTATCCTCTTGTCCTTGTCTTTTTCATAGGACGGTAAAGCAACTGATGTCTTCTTATCTGCCTCAGCAGGTTGGTAATTGAAGCTGATTCTCTTCTCCAGCTCAGAAGGTGCATTTTTTTTCCCATCATCAGCCGATGGTGTCTTATAAAGCATATCCCTTCTTTCCGTCCCTGAAGCAGTATGCCCTAAATCCAACTCCTGTGACCCATTGAATGGTACTGTATGGCCATTCTTCATGTTTGACTGTTTTAAATGGTTTTGCTCCTCACCCTCTATAATGTATTAGAAAACAAAGAAATAAATATAAATATGGACACATGCAAACATTAAACTCTTCTACTGTTATAAATAGGTTCTTGCTCACTCAGTTGTTAAAAGTATAACTGGACACTGATAACTGTGCTAAGTCCAGAAGAACAAAAAGTGTTATTTTATACAAATTGCATACATTTCTGTGGTTTACCTATTCCATAAATAGCCCAATAAAAATAAAAAACATTTTTGTTAAAAATCAATTAGGCCTGTTATCAGTTAAGAAATACAGCAGATTAGGTTTGTTAGTTCTTACTATAGCTATATCATACTACGATTAGGAACAAATTCCAGAAAAAAACTCACTAATTTTTAGTGTGGAAATGATTACAAACATATTCATACGTTTGGGACAGAACTGCACAAGTTTATGACGATCTAGATAAGAACAAGCTGGTTAAGTTAGCAGATGATTTTAAATTAGGTAGAGGGGCAGATAATGCCAAATCAGCTGAAATGTTATGGAAAGAAACCCTGGGAGCGTACAGACCTGGAAAGATTTGTGTCAGATTAAATGTAATCTAAGTAAATGTAAGTTATTACACATAGGAAGTAGTAAGATAAAATTTGAATACACATACTGAGAACTCTGAAACTGGATAGCACACCTTATGAGAAAGCCCTAGGAGTCATATTGATTGAAGAGAAGTGATCAAGATGGCTAATAGGATGCAAGGTTATATGGTGCCTCCAAAATGTGGAGTACATATCAAGGAAGATTACACTTAACATTTATAAAACCCTAGTGAGGCCTCACCTGGAGTACAGTGCTCAGTGTGGGTTTATATATTACAAAAAAGACATAGTAACACCAGAGAAAGTCCTAAGGAGAGTAACTAGGCTGATTCAAATACTTAGAACAATAAGCTATGAAGAAAGATTGAAGGAGCTGACAACTTTAAGGTGTCATGAATAAAGTGTTTAAAAATATAGAATTAGTACAATGGATCCTAGCTTTTATTGTGAGATAGATTTTGCAATAAGAACATGGGAACACAGTAAGAAAGGTCACATTTCGCACAAATGTTCAAAGGTTTTTTCTTCACTCAAGAACCACAGACACATGTAATAAATTGCCAAGCATTATGGCAGGCAGTAGAATTTTAAAAACCTACAAATCTAAACTTTGTCCTTCTGGAGAAACTAAGTGAATAATATTGGCAAGCCTGTTGTGCTGAAAGGCCTGTTCTAGTCATAGTTGTTTTAATATTCTATTGGCAGTAGTAAATGTTTCAAACATCACCTGTTTTCTCAAAGTCTCTAAAAGAGCAAAGTATAAAATGTTGCACAAGGAACATCTGAAGATAAACAAGCCTTGTCTAAGCTAACATCACTACTCAGTACTTCACCACAAGAAAGACACAAAGTTTAAAAAAAAAAAAAAAAAAAAAAAAACAGTTCTGAAGCTAAAGATCAACAAACCGACGAGTTAAACGTGGAATTTGTATTCTGAAATAGAATATATCATGTCTGGGGTAAAGCTAACATTTCACTCCAAAATTAAACTTCACATCAGTTGTCAAGCATGGGGGTGGCATTTATGTTATGTTGAGAAAATCTGCTGCATTAAGGCCTGGAAAACTTTGCCATTATTAAAATTAATTAAGTTTTCATTCAGGGAATTCATCAGTGGAATGTCCGCTAATCTGGCTGAGATTTGAACCTGAAGGTAAAGTGCAACTAGGTAGGAAAACAATGATCTGAAGCATACAAGCAAATCTATCAGCATGTTATTTATATATATAAAAAAAAAAGAGACAACTGTGGAATTTTAAAATACATATTAATATTTCATTAATTTGTTAAGGCAGGGCTGGAAACAATCAGTTCTTGTTTGAAAACCCACATACATCCCTGAGCTGAATGGACAAAAATCGTGAGAGACTGATGAAAAAGTACATTAAATGTCTGGTTTTGATTACTGGTGGAGAAGATGGCATAACCAGTTATTTGACAAGTAATTTTTCAAATGAGTAATTTAATGTTGAATAAATTTCTTTAAAAAAAAAAAAAAAAAAAAAAAGAACCAAAGTTTCTTATCCCTTCACTGTCCCTTTGTTAAATACTACATTTATTGGGCAATCTGATAAAAAGATACTGTACAAAACTGTGTAATGATGCCTAAAATCAGGCTAATACATCTTTATGGCATTGCAATTCTGTGGCAAACTTAAAATAAATGGTTGGTGGTGAAACGAATCTAGGCATGAAAACAGCACATAGATCTACTGTCAGTGGAAAAACAATAACATACCATATAACTTTATATGTTACTGTGGCAAAGATAAAGTGCTTAAAATTGTTGAATAAGTCCTTCCTGCTTCAGTCATTGTTACTGTCAGAGTTTGGAGCATAACCGATAATACACTTAAACATTAACACTGAAGAAATTTTCAAAAATAAATTGCTTGATAGCATTCAGGACCTTCTATTTGCACATCAATGATTCTTAAAACTTGAAGATATGAAATATATTAAAAACACTTCACAGCATATTAGGGTAAGTTGGTCTTTATGAAGCATTTCTAAACTCGAACAGCAGTAAAGAAAGTTAATGGAAATGTTAATACATTTTTAAATGTTTAATATTACTAAATTAAAAATATATTGTACCTGTAATCCCCTAGAAATTAGCTACATACTGTATGTTAGGTGATGAGTGTGTGTGTATTATATATATATATTATATTATCTATAATAATAAAAGGCAAAGCCCTCACTCACTCACTGACTGACTGACTGACTGACTGACTGACTGACTGACTCATCACTAATTCTCCAACTTCCCATGTAGGTAGAAAGCTGAAATTTGGCAGGCTCATTCCTTACAGCTTACTTACAAAAGTTAAGCAGGTTTCATTTCGAAATTCTACACGTAACGGTCATAACGGTCGATAACGGTCGACAACGTCCGCCATGTTGAACTTTCTCATTTATGGCCCCATCTTCACGAAATTTGGTAGGCGGCTTCCCTGCACTAACCGAAACCGATGTATGTACTTATTTCGATGGTATGACGCCACTGTCGGCCGCCATATTGAACTTTCCAACGTCACCAATTTTCAAACTTCCCGTGTAGGTAGAAGGCTGACCCCATCTTCACGAAATTTGGTAGGTGACTTCCCTGCGCTAACCGAAACCGATGTACGTACTTATTTCGATGGTATGACGCCACTGTTGGCCGCCATATTGAATTTTCCAAACGTCACTAATTCTCCAACTTCCCGTGTAGGTAGAAGGCTGAAATTTGGTAGGCCCATTCCTTACAGCTTACTTACAAAAGTTAAGCAGGTTTCATTTCGAAATTCTACGCGTAACGGTCATAACGATCAACAACGTCCGCCATATTGAACTTTCTTATTCATGGCCCCATCTTCACGAAATTTGGTAGGCAGCTTCCCTGCGCTAACCGAAACCAATGTACGTACTTATTTCGGTGGTATGACGCCACTGTCAGCCACCATATTGAATTTTCCAACATCACTAATTCTCCAACTTCCCGTATAGGTAGAAGGCTGAAATTTGGCAGGCTCATTCCTTACAGCTTACTTACAAAAGTTAAGCAGGTTTCATTTAGAAATTCTACGCGTAACGGTCATAACGTTCAACAACGTCCGCCATGTTGAACTTTCTTATTTATGGCCCCATCTTCTCGAAATTTGGTAGGCGGCTTCCCTGCACTAACCGAAACCAATGTACGTACTTATTTCAGTGGTATGATACCACTGTCGGCCGCCATATTGAACTTTTCAACAGTCTTTGTTACTTATGGGCCCATCTTCAAGAAATTTGGTACACGGGTTCCCAACGCTAACTGAATCCTACTTACGTACATATATACGTCCATAGCCTGCAGCTTGGTCACCATGTGAGGCGGCGTTGGGTCCTCCATCCCAACGCCTCCCACGTTGTTGGCTGCCTGCCTATATAAGGCCGTCCATCGCTCCAGTCTCTACATTCCCTTCCTTGCTTCGCCACGGGATTCACGTCTCCCTGCTGATAACTACAGCCTTTTTGTTTAATCCACGGCTTCTCCGCTGTTTTATTGTTTGTTTATTACAATTATAGTTATTGTATAGGTATTTTACACTTACTTTACGTTACTCAGGTACCCATTTCCTTCATCATTCCAACCCCCATTACCATGTCTATCGAGGTAATCACCATCGATCAAAGAACTGTCACTTACCGAGTGGTTTCCTTGCCCGGAGATGGCACCTACCTTTTCCATTCTCTGTGTTACATATTGCACGGCCATATCAGGCTCACTCTTGATATCCGGAGGAACATTGTGTCTTATGTATTGAATGACTGGGACAGGTTCAAGGTGTGGACTGATGACGGTACAGGAGATAATTATACTACACAGGAGCACTAGAAGAGTGAAATGCTTAAGCCCTTCACCTATGGTTCTGCATGTGAGTTGATGGCTGCCGCTGAATTGTTCGGTTGGTGCTTTCAAGTGTACCGAAATGGTCAAATATATTACACCTTTCGACAACCGCCAATGCCTCTTAAACATCTTACATTCACAGGTGACGATTTCAGTAGTGGACACTTTGATGTTTATGAATGTTTAAACTCTCAAAAGCTGGATGTGAAGTTATCGATGAAACCGGTTGTAAGCTTACAACGCTTGACAGATGCCGAATGTCACTTCAACACAAGTCCTGCAAATACTGTCGTGATTGAAACAAACCATGAACCTCAAACTGATTATGACAGCAGCAATCCAAGCTGTGAGATTTGAGACAAGATTACTGTTCACATGGCCAACTGTAAGTTGCATGCTCAAGAGTAAGCTCAGCGCACAGCTTGGTCATGTTACAACCGGATGGCCGAACTCACAATGTGGTATACAAAGAGATCCTTAACAAATAATTATTGGCATATTTTCCCTCAGTTTAAAAAGGTTAAATTTTTTTCTTAATAAAAATTTTAATGCAGTACTTCGCCGCTGCGAAGCGCGGGTATTTTGCTAGTGTATATTATATATATATATAATATATTATATTATGTATATTATGTATATTATATATATATATATATATATATATATATATATATATATATATATACACACACACACACACACACAGTATATAAAATTGCACTGAATGACTCACTCAATCACCAACAAAAACAATTTAGGTAAAAAGCTGAAATTTGGCAGGATGGTACATCTAGGGCAGGTATCTGCTGAACAAGGGCATTTTAATAAATTGAACTTTGTTAACGTTTCAGAAAAAAGAAAATTAGGTGCATGTTTTTATTTATTTTTTTTTAATTTGTCGACTATTTGTCGGTAATAATTCTGTAGTGAGTGAGTTATTTTTAGGCACTGCATTCTTTTTTTGACTCGGCACTAATAAGTGACTGCGCAAAAAAATGGCTCTTGCAGTTCATGGAAATGAACTCTGCAAGCAGAAAAGTGCCACTGAACAAGTAGGCACCATAATCATACAGAGAAATGGGGCTGGTGGCGAGTGAAGAAGGGCTGGTGCCCTGCAAGGAATAAAGAAACTGTGTGATAAGGAAAGTTAAGCAAAGTTCAAAGACTGCAGTTATTTAAAACTTAAGAATACCTAAACATACTTCTGAAAGTTCCAGTTTCCACAGTGCAGTAATTAAATGCACCAAGTCTGATGGAAAACCTTGTATCTGTAATCCCAATACAGGTGAACTTTACTCATACCAGTTTCAGGAGGCATCAATTTCAATAAATATGCTTTTTCCATAAAATGGTTGATACTGGAAATTACACCTCCCACAACAGAGAATACTAATCAGCAGAATGACAGATTGCTGGAAAAAACATTATGTGGGACTGAAGGAATTTTAAAAGTCCTTTATTCACTTCGTTGAAGATGTGCTTGCCTATATGAAAGTTCCAAATGTTCAGAGTGTGATGTGATTTTTAATCTTTAGAGCTGGACCTCTATGGCAAAGATATACAGAAGCGCTTCAGAAAAGTGTTACAAGTGTTTTGGCCTGTAAGTAGCATCGACTTAAAAGTAGAAAATTAGCCTGACCTATGCTGCTGTGCTTTCATTACCAAGAATTTAGAGTTAAGTAAATAATATTAGTCAGCAGATAAATCAGTTCATTAAGATTTACTTGGGGGCAAACTGTAAGATTTGTCAAACACTGGGGAATAAACAAGAAATGCCTCAATGTGTGTAGATGGACAGTTTCATAAGCAGGGGAAAAAATACACAGTAGACAAGCATTTCACACACTTTTGTTGCTCCTGTCAAAAGATTCAGGAAGTGCAACTAATGGCTAGTTCAGAAGAAGTTGAAAGAAAGTAAAATAAGAGAAAACTGAATCACAGATAACTGCAATCCACTGAGTTTAAGATAACTCCGAAGGAAATTATGTTTGAAGTAAAGAAAAGTGTGTGTGTGGGAAATGTAAATCCCTAGAATAAAACAGGAAGGTGGTATTAAGGGAATTTGCTTGTTTTACTGTGAAAAAAGAACACTTTAATCACAGAAGACATGTTACTCATTAAGCAGTTATGAGGAACAGTAATGTTTGGAAAGACCAACATTCATTAAAAAAAAAAACATAGCAAGTCTGATGTAGGATACATCTTAGTCTTAATGTTTGCCTGCATTGAGTGCTAAATATACATATTTATTTTTCATTACTTATTTTATTTAGTCAAACCCTTCCAACTAAACCCTGCAATCTCTTTAAATTAGAACAGGTTACTCCAGAACCTGCAGGTTTAAATCATGGTCACCCATATCAAGAGAAATATGAATTTAACATGAATTTGAAATCCATAGCTTATTAAGTTTAAATACAAAGATTAAAAACTAACATTTTTCAGAGGTAACTGTACACAGTAATATTTTTTTCAACATCTTTTGCTCCAAATCTAAATACAGAAAACATCTGGTCTTCATCTGCAAATATTCTAAATGCAGAAATTATTACAGTACTTTAATTTTACTTTCATTATAACTTAAGTTCATATCCTGAGTTATTAAAAGTCATAGTTGGTGCAAAGCATTGCCATAAGCAGACAAAAACAAAAGTGGTTCGTATTACATAAACTCTTTTTTCATTCCATGTACTGCATTTAAAATTCATAAGCGTCATGTTACAAAATATTTCAAAGTAAACCACATTACTGACCACATTCTGGCAGTTCCTTTAGGACTCCTTGTTTGATAAGGTCTTCTCTGGGCTTTCTCATTGAGATTTTCCTTTCTAATACTGTTAAATACAATCATAAATACACATTTATTTTTCTATCCATATGCAAGCAAAGAACAAAGGCAGACGTGGAAAAATTAAATCAATACATTGTTAAAACAAATGAGAAATGTCACTTCCTATTCATATAATGTTCAAATAATATAGAGCCCATCCCTAAAGATAACTGGTACTAAACATTACATAAATCTTGTAAAAATATTGTTTTTTGTAAAATGGCACAAACCCTTTGATATTTACTTTTTTTTTTATAATTAATGATTCCTTAAGGATATGTAAAGATAATTGATAAATCATAAGCCCATTTAATCTGTATAATTTATCTCTGCTGACAGTGGTGTGTATGGGTTTGGGGAAGGTTGACTCTCAAAATCCTGGATTAAAACGTGGTGTGTAAAAAATGTTGTGATAATGGAAAATTAATAACCAAGTCCACTGAACACACACTAACTACATGCTGGCATGGTAGTTATGGAGGACAAAATACACAGGTGCCAGGCAGCACTTAATCAGCACCTATCAAAATGCACAGACTGCCTGCTGTCAAGAATAAAAGCAACACACTTCAAAAGGCATCATGTTCAGGTAGTGTTTGACCAGTCTAATGAACAGAATGTGACAGCAAGGTTTTGAAAAGAAATGGGGAAAGGCTGACCTTGACCACATAACCAGCAGTTTTCACCAGATTCCAACTACTGGCTGTGATCACAAACACCATGAAGATTATTTTTAAATTTTGTATTTAAATGTACTGATAGCATAAACTCTTTTCTATTATAAATCATTTTCAAATAAAGTAAATTGACTGAAAAAACAGTTATGTTTCATGGTGTAATGTTAATACATGGAAGTACAAGATTGTAATACATTCATGCAGTAAGTGCGGTACTGCATGAATGAAAGACTAAAAGAAACATACCCTCAGATGTCTGCTTGAAGTTTTCACTGGTTTTCTTTTTTCTCCATTTCCATGGCTTAAATATCTTGCCAAAACCAGAAAACTTTCCTTTTCGCTTAGTGGGGGGGGTGCCATCTCCTGAAACGGTCTCCTCACTTGTCACACCTGATCCTGGATGATGATTGTCAATCTCATCATCTATGACAAAGGACCAACAAAATAAAATTAATTTTTAACAGATGCTGTAAGGTTGAAAAAGAAAAATTCACCATTATCATTCTGAATTTGGTGTTTCTGGTGAGTTGTAGTGGCAACAGGCTGAGCTGGGCTGACCAGACTTCCCTGTTCCTAGCAACTTCCATTAAGCATTTAATAGGGAATACCCAGACACTACCAGCCTCCATTGTGTCCTGGGTCTTCTTCTAATGAGCTGTGTTACATGTTAATATTGACTCGCAGCTTACCGAAATGATATGAGACTTCATTACATATACAGTATATTACATATACATGTGAATTTTTAACATATAATAATGTTATCCATCCATTTTCTGAGCCTGTTTGCCCAGGGCTTGGTCATGGGGAAGTTGGATCCTATTCCAGCAAGCATTACCAAAAATAAATGAAAGCTCTCAAGTTTTCATTCTCACCATTCCAGAGCAAGGCTAGAAACCACACTGATTGTTGATGCACAATATTTCTCTGGAGATGAAAACAAAGTCACCTTACATTAGAAACTATCAGAATAACTTACTTCATTCTCAAGAAGGTAAAGGGAGATTAATCCTCTAATGTTGGTCTCAGTGAGACCAAAATAACAAAAGTCACAAAAAATAACTTTGTTTTGTACTGTATTTGAAAAAAGTGATTTTCTTTCAAATTCTGGACATGTTTATGATTCTTTATTACTGCTTCACAATAAAAGACAACTTTTCAAAAAAGAAAATGTCCAAGTGACTTGAATAAATGTAAGTTTCATTATTTGTCATACTTCACAAGGAAAACAGAATATTTACTCCCACTTATCATCGTAAAGAAAACATAATGCATGCCAACAATTTAAAAACTTACAAAACATAAACTTCACAAAAACAATAAAACATTAACTATTCACTATGGTAGTTAATTAAATGTATGCAATTTAGCAGACTCTTTGTATTTACTTAAGTTTTTGCTGTCAGGCACGGTCCTGGAATAGGATACAGGCTCATGTGTGACAGATACAAATCAGTTGTCAGAACTCATTTTTGCCTGTCAATCACTTGAATTTGGGGGGAATTATTCACCAGATTTTAAGACAATGTCAAAGGGACATGACTGGTAGTTCAACTGTGGCAGACACAGCCAATACATAACACGTAGAAATAATTCACAGGAAGTGTCACATGTCCAGTTTCACTGCAGTATATCCAAACATCCTGTTTCTCCAGGTTTTAATAAGGCACCAGCAATTTCTGGATGTTCTAAGCAAACTATACTTGATCTAGCCAGACATTTCAATGGATGATGGGACGCGGTATTCCAGAATCCAAAAGAATCAACACCTTCTCCAAATTCAGTCTGTGGTCGTCATCCTCTTCGGTTTACTTTAAAAAGCCTTTTATTTGAAGACATTTGAGGCTAGGCTGACAAATTAAGCATTATCTTTTGAGCAACTACATTTTAAATCAAAATAGACAGAAGCTCTTTTTTATACCACAGGCAAGGATGGGTAATCATGGCCTTTGTCCCAAAGACAACTGAACAATACATTCATGTTAGTGATTACAAATTTGCTCAATTAACCAAACAAACAAACATGAATAAAACCAAAAATGCAAGATATTACAGTCTTTAACTGGTGTGATCTTAGAATAAATAATTATAATAAAAATTCAACATGCTGAATGCATGAAGAAGGTAAGCATGAACAACAGATTCTATTAGTCAAATATAACTAGTATATTTACTCAAAAAAAGTTTTCTTCTTAAAATCATATTTCACCACCTACATGTGCTACATACATGCTTATAACTGAAGCTTTATTTTTCAGTTATCATGCTTTTAGTATTGATATTAATAGACTTAAACTGGACCAAGGACTAAATAGGGTAAAGCCACTTTTTTTGTTATACTACTGTAGAAATAATTTACATCGCAATCTTTGGAATATAAAATTAATGATTAAATAGTACGAAGGCTGCATAAACCTTTTCTGTGAGGCACTCCATATCGCTAAGTTTACCTGCTTCAGTAGTCACTGCCAAAATGTTAAATAATGTCCTCCTCAAACTCTGTATCACTAGAAGAACAGACTTCTCATACTGTGAGACAAAATTATATTTTTGCCAATACAGGAGCAACTACATATTGCAGCAGATGGCATTTAAGAACTGCCAAATCTGCGAGAACTGTGAGTTAGTTCTTCTCTAGTTAAGAGTCTTAAGAAACAGGTTTACTCACACTGAAAGTACGGGCGAGTATGAACACCCATAACTAGCAAAAGATTTGTAAGAAAACAATTTGTACAGCACCTGGAATAAAGCAGCATTCTGAAAAAAATATTCTCTGTGCCATGGAGGGATAAATCCAGCTGAACCAGATCAACTAGAAAAACATCAGAATGAAGGCAGGCTGCAGTTGAATGCATGCCTCAAAGCCACCAGGACTTGGGAAAATGCATGTAGCAAAGCACACCACTTGCAGGAAACTGCACAATAAAATCCCACACCGCACCCACCATTCAAACTTCCCACCCCCCCGGGAGCTGGCTGGGAACTGGATAACGCTGGAGGAAATGATGAGAGGCCGATGTGTTTTTTCCTTACAGCAATAAATTGCTGCACAGAATACACTTCTTGCTAAATCTGTTACAGGAATAGTAGTAGAAGTAATCAATAATATTAATGCTAATACCTCTACATAGGAAAATAGTTATTAGTATAGAGCATTTAATGAAAGGATTTATGTGTTTTTTAAAGCACCATAACCCTGTAGCAATATAACAGGAAAGCATCTTAATTGGTTTAAATCCAAAATTATACAAATACAGTATGTTCTGAATGTGTCCGTTGCTTTTGGATGGTGCTCAACATAAAAAAATATAATATTTTACAGCAATTATTAAATGTAAATTTCTTATTAATTTCAATTATAGTTATGAACATGATAAATTATAAATACAAATACAACATGAACAAAAGAAAAATAAACACACACACACAAACTAACACAGAAACAGTGAAACATCATGCAACACAATTTCACTATCACATGCCAACAATGTCTATGATATTGCCTCCTATTCATATTAAATTCAGAAGTTACAAAAAATGTAGTTTAAAAACCATACAGTATTTGTTATTATATTTCTTATATGTCATACAAGAATATATGTCTCTCAGTTGATTGAGCTGCCCGGTGAGACATCCAGAAGTTGCTAGATATCATGGCTGGCCTGTACACTGGTACTGCAAGTGCTGTGCAGAGTAGAGGAAGAACCTGCATTTTTCCTGTTAATTCTGGGATTCGTCAGGGGTGTGTTCTTGGTCCTACTCTGTTCAATGCTTGCTTGGACTGTGTGTTGGGCAGGGTTGTTGGGTCCAGAGTCAGCGGGGCATCTGTTGGGGAAGAAAGATTCATTGATCTTGACTTTACTGATGATGCTGTGATCTTTGTGGAGTCAACAGAGGCTCTGATCTGGGCTCTCTAGAGACAGAGAGGAGTAGGAGTGTCTGGGTTTGCGAGTGTCCTGGATATAAAACAAGATCCAGGTCTTTAATGACCTCTTGGGCACAGCCATCAGCAGTGTGTCTGTTTGAGGAGGGAGCATCAACCTTGTCAAGAGATTTATTTACATCGGCAGTGAAATTTATGTCCATGGTGACTCTTCCTATTAAGTCAGTAGACAGACTGGGAGAGCATGGGGTTCATGAGGTTGCTAGAAAGGGGTGTGTGGCGCTCCCGATAACTCTGCAAAAGGACAAAGTCCAACTCTTTAGAGTCCTGGTGCTTCCTGTTTTGCTGTATGATTGCAAGACATGGATGCTATCCAGTGATCTGAGATGAAGACTGGACTTCCTTTGGTACTGTGTCTCTTCAGAGAATTCTTGGGTACCTCTGATTTGGCTTTGTGTCGAATGAGTGGTTGCTCATCAAGTCCCGAAAGAGGCACACCTGCACTGTGAGGGAGCATCAGTTACAGCATTACGGCCATGTGGCTTGATTCATTGTTGAGGACCCAAACAGCTGGATCAGGTCAAGGGGACACCCAAGTAACACTTGGCTGCAGCAGATAGATGGTCTTTTCCAGAGGGTGGGACTGGAATGTATGTCTACTTGTGGGTCTGCCAACCGGGATCCCAAGATGTTTCGCTGTGAGGTGGGTGTGGTAATACGCTGTACCAGTGCATGTTCCCCAACCACTTTCAGCAGTCACGGGAAGGAACATTCACAAAATATATTTCCTCCTTGATGATATAATCTGTCTTAGTATTTCAGAAATCATTAAACTTATGTTGAAGTGCACACAATCTTGAAAGCAGTAGGGTAACCCTTTGAAAGTAACGTGCATTAAGTAGTCCAATTACTTTTTAAAGTAACGAGTAACCCAACACAATAATTGTAATTGAAGTAAACATTCAGAGGTTAGGAGCACACACTGATACAGCGCATTGCCGCACTCACCACATGACAAACCAACTCAGGATTCCAGATTAGGACCCAAGTGCAGCCATACAATGGGTGACACCTCAGCATGACACAAGTTCAGATGGAGTGGAACACTGTGAGGTTTTTTTATGGTGGCTGGAGTGCCAATTCTGCCACCAACCCCCAGGTTTTTCCCTGGAGGTTGGAGGGCATACATGCAGGGCTGGATGCAGATTAACGTAACACCAAGGACAGAGCAATTTCAGGTTAAGGGCCTTGTTCAAGGGCCCAACGAAGTAGAGTCACTTTTGGTGTTTATGGGATTTGAACCAGTAAACCTTCCGATTGCCAGCATAGATCCCTAGCCTCAGAGCCACCACTCTGCCCTGCAGTATACATTCCTGGGTTATTATTATTCCAGCAGCATTAGGCATAAGGCAAGAAGCACACACATGCTGGTCCTTTGCAGGGTTCAATTGCATAACCAAGCAGAAAAGAGTCTGCAGTGAGTACTCCTAACAAAAACCTTTAAATAAAGCGTCAATTTGACTAAGTATATTTATAAAACACAAAATGCCTCTTTTCAAATTCACAATAGCAGATGATGATGTTTAGCTCTTTTTTGCAGTTTATTGATGTTGGATCGTTTTGCCAAAGGAGAACTCCAGAAGATTACTGTACTTGAACATGAAAACGCGGATTATTAAAAAAATCAGGTCTCTGCCCTAACCGGGTTATTCACCTTAACCCAATTATGTATGTAAACACACTGTTTGTCTACCTGCATGAATGTGTACTACTCATTACAAACAAGAAGATGCTAAACTGGCAAGGCAGCTCCTATGCTAAGACCATACGTAAGGGAACAAGAAACATGTGAGCATTTAAAGCTACCTAGTAAGGGGACAGAGAATAATCCAATCTTCAAAATACCAATGATTTTGTAACCAGGATAAACAAGTTGTATGACTGATCCCAGCATCACATCCGCCATGCTGACCTGCAACAACGGCACTTCACAGGGTAGTGAGCTTACAGTAGTCTCCTTCTGTACTCCTCCTTCGCATATGGACCGTATGGCCAGATACAGCTGCATATTGATAATTACATTTGCTGATGACACCACTATCACAGGCCTGACAAGACAGTTTACAGAGAACAGGCTCATCTGCTGTCAAGTGGTGCCAAGAGAGCAATCTTACACTCCATGTCAGCAAAACCAAGGAGATATTCAGAGACTTTAGGAAGCAGAAGGCATATCACACTGCCAACAACATTGAAGGGGATGCTGGGAACAATGCGAAAGTTCATGAAATGACAATCACTGAATAACTAAAGTGGGCACAACACAGTCTGGCTATGGTGCAGAAGGCTCAACAATGACTCTGCTTTCCCAGATGTCTGAGGAAAGTGAAGATGTCTCCATCAGTTTTCACTAACACACACTGGTACAGTACAGATTCTACTCACTGGCTGCATTACATCCTGGTACAGCACCTGCTCAGGTGAAGATCATAAAACACTGCAGATGATTGTGAAGGAGGCACAGAATATTCCCAAAACCTAGTTGCCTTATGTTGAGTACATATACAACACTCACTCACTGCATTAAAAAAATAAACATATTAAAGACGTCAGACATCTTCTACAGTTGCTTTTCTTATTCCTTTCTTTTGCCAAATGATACTGGAACATTACCACTCATACCAATAGATTTACAGACAGTTTCAATACATATGCCGTAAGGTTACTGAACAACCACTCATAACCTCAAATATTACCACTGTTGGGTTTTTTTTGTAGATTACTTACAAACCCTCTGTCTGTGTAACTGCAGTGCTGGACTAAACTGGGTTGGTACACAGTCTGAAGAACTATTTGGACAATTCTACAATTTATATCGCTATCCTACAGGCTAGAAAAAAGGAAATTAACAAAAGAATAGAGGCAGACTACTATAAACCTTAAACGTATAGGTCTTTCCTCAGAAGAAACTGCAAAGAAAGCCAAGGTGTCAACAAGTATAGTTTCCTACACCATCAAAGGAAACTTGGAAACTGGAAGAAACTGACAAGAACAGGTCTGGCAAAATCAAAGACAAAATAGATTCAGAAGACATATTTGTGAGAGGCAATAGCTTGTGTGATATTGTTGTACTTCGTACACTATGTACCATGCACACACAACAGCCTTTACCCTTGTTAACATACGTAGTTTGAGACAGTTCATTTTAAAGTAACTGACATTATTTATTATTATATATATAAAGATATATCAAATTCAGTAATCAAATTTTTTCCACATTTAGATTTTTAAACTTTAGGCATTTTATTACTCTTATGTAATATATCTTACATTGTCACCACCCATTTTGGTTTCTCATTTTCTTTATATGAAACCAGAACACAGTTGTTCCAGATTAATCTGTTAAAAAAATCATGTAATGACTTGTTTAAACTCAGTTTAGTGATTGAATATTGTATATATAATATCATTTTTATTAGCAGAGCCTTTAGTTACAAATTTTAAAGCATTCATGCATACCATTCATCATTTGATATAATTTTGTACCAAAGTTTTTTTTTTTTTTTTTTTATAAATCCCAGTGTTTTCAGTAACTTGCAAATGAAGGCCTGAAATAAACATTCACTTAAACTTAATGCTAACTCTGTAACTGTTGTTATGTGTATTGAGTTTAATTGTTTGCCAAGGTATCTGATTGTACCTTGTCATCATTATAGTAAAGAATCTAAATAGGTACTGTATTAAAAACCTATGAATTACCTGGAAAGGAGTACCTGATTCGGAGGGCTGATAAAACCTAAAGACAGGGAGGCGCCAACCATACCTAAAAAATGGTGAAGGTGTAGTAGCAACAGAGGAAGGATAAGAGAGGCAAGGAACAGCTTCACAGAGGAAGTTGTTGATATTAAGGGGAAAACTACATTGCCTACAGGGGATTCAGGTAAACCCGGGTTCATTCATGAAAGGCAAGAGAACTTGGCAACATAGAGAATCATTTTACCTTCTTATGAGGAACATGGGAGAGGGCCCGACATGTATGTGTGAGGAGGCGGTGCAGGACAGATGTTTCCCGGCTGGTGAGGTATGACTTGGCATAATGCTTGCAATAGCAGACATGAAGACAGCATTTCTACTAAGGGACATTCAAAGGTGCTTTTTTCTGTCTGTTAGTTAATACTTTATAATTGTTATTTCTGTATTCATCTTACTCTGCCTTGTGCCCTGTGTTGGCTGGGACTGGCTCCAGCAGACCGCCGTGACCCTGTGTTAGGATATACTGGGATTGATAATGGCTGACTGACATGACTATTTGTGTATTCATGTTTTATTAGTGGAGTGTCTTGTAATCTACCAGTGTGAGGGGGTGTGTCACTATGCAGGATTAGTGTAAATCACCGATTTATTTGTTTACAATAACTTTGCTACAATCATATATTATGTTGGTGACTTCTGTATTTGTTGTGTGGTCACTCATGCTCCGGATAATTTTTTTTTTTTTCCTTTTGCTGCTGCTCTAGGGATGGTAGCTCATATTATAATTGTGTTGTCCTGGGGCAAGAAAAGGGTCCCAAGGAGTGGTTCATGTTGATGGCATAGTACACCTATGAGACAGGGACAGACGGTAGCAAATATAAAAGATATTTATGAGTTCAGATTTCTGACTCAATTAAACAAGTATAAATTAATTTGCTTTTACAGTAACAGATATCCCATTAGTGAAAGATAATTAATTATTACAATAAGATATAGGGCGCTGACAGTTGCCAGAAGTAAAAGAACAGTACAACCTCAACAAATAAGTACACAGGCAGGGAGCAGTTTGCCTTTATACTAGAATGATAGTGAAGGAAGAGCTACGTAATCGGATGACTTTCCTATATTTGCTACTAATTTAACCTTGCTTGCTTTATGAAGT
>JANRMT010062850.1:8447749-8487211 GCA_026402145.1 Polypterus bichir lapradei | reverse complement strand
ATGGTATTTGATCTTCATTTAAATTTTAATAATAAAGTCAATCTAAAAAAATTAATTTACAAAAATTGTACATTGTCAGTTTTTTTTTAATGAATACATTCATTTACCATTTAAATTTAGTAGTTAATGGCATCTTCCATATTAGCAGTACTGGTTTATCAATTCTGCTACTTTAAGGCATTTTCACCAATTTGGTTTTATCATAAATTGCTTCAGTTAATTTATGCTTTTGAGTACGACTTAAGACATATGCTCTCTAATTTATGCTGCAATATTTCAGTTCAGTTAAATTCAGGATTTCAATTAGGCTATTCCAAATCACAAAACATTAACTGCTTACTGTTATACTGTATGATCAACTTCTGTCTTGATATTATCCAGAACTCACTGCTTCCCCAAAACATGCATATACATCGGAAAATTTAGTTTCTGGAGTGATACAGTGCCAGCATGCTTTTATCTCAGCTAATTTCACAATTTAAAGGCAATTATTGTAGCTAATGGAACAACATTTCTTTTTAGCTTAATTTTAGTTCATTTGCTTTTAATGATACATTACCCTTAATTGCTCGTTATACAATTAGACAGCCACATTCAGAGTCCTTAGTGGCATTTTTTATTTTAACCAGCAGCCAATTAACAATGAGATGCAAATGACAGAGGGAAACAACAGCTATCCATCTCAACTGCTTACATACACTGTGCATTCATCCTAACCTACTGTATCTATTTCAATAAAACAGCATAACATTCTCAACCCTTCCTAAACTAATTCAATATATGAGAAAGAAATATGACAGAAAATCTCAAGAGATATTTAGTACTACTCTGTTCCAGTCCACAACACAAGTAAGTAATTACTATAGATATAAATAACATAATAAAACGAGAGCTCAAACAAGCCATATAAATAAATAACACAGTTAAATACTAGTCCCTACCAATAAAACTGGACTGGTGTGAAAAACTACAACAAATATGGCCTTCCAGGACTCCTGTCTGATTCACAATAAATAAGAGAGAATGTCCTTGAAGCTGAATAAAAATCAAGTGATTATTTGGTAATGATAAATAAGAACAGAAGCAGGGGACAACCCAGATGATGGAGCAGCATGACTGGTAACCCGTTCAGATAAATAAAGGTAATTTGTTTATTAATACAATATTACAAGCCAGTAACATAACTATCAGTGCCATCTTTTGCAAAAACGTTTCAAAAAGGATGCAGCCCAGCTCAACACGAATGTGAGAAAGATGATTGCACAGATTGAAAAAGAAGAAATAGTGAAGTTATATAAAGCCCTTCAAAGAATTACTAGGTACACCAACCACATGCATATTAACCTGATAACAATAATAATACAACAGAGTAGGAGATGAATAGCAGGCTTTGAGATTTATATTTCATAAGAGAAGCAAGCAATCATAATGCTTTCTGATGATGCTTGTGTTTTCTGTTCTTTTTTTTGGTCTTAATAACCTGCTATACTTAATGAAAAAAAATCTTCCAGTGTGGAACTCTAATGTCTTATAAAATTTGGGATATATGGTACAAGTACTTTTAACGAATAAGAACAGTTTGAACAAACTACATTTCATTAAAATGGAAATGGATTTAATACCAATATACTCTAAATATGCACCACACTGCTGGGTCACTTCTTTTTTAAATGTCTATTATTATGGGAGTTATTAATACCCCCCGTTTGTGGCACTCAATATTGTAGATTATTACAGTAATACTAATATTTTTGAAACAAAAAAAAAAGAAAAAAAATTACACTCATGCATGTTAATAACAGGCTATGAAGTGTGATCCAATCATATTGATAAAGGAATTCACTTTCTTTCAATGAACTTCAGGTCAGGAAAAGCAGCAGATGATTTCAGAAATGTGGGGGTGCTTGTGAGAAAGGGGCTGAAGAATCACAAGGACTTAGCATTATGCTAGAGATATCTTTGAAAGAATCAATGTTACTGCCTCATGGCAAAACAACTGCCCTTTGCAATATAATATTATAAATAAAATGAACACAATATGCATATTAACCTAATCAAAAACAGAATGACTCCAAGTTTTCACTTAAGTATTTACTATGACTATTTGTCTGTTTATATTTTAATGCTCATCTGAATGCTCACATTAAGTGCAGAAAATTATGAAGTATACAACACTTTCATACTCTTACACGCACCACTGGCAGGCAAAGTGAATGACATTGATTATCTCATTACAATGGCACCTGTCAAGGGGGTGGGATATATTAGGCAGCAAGTGAACACTCAGTTCTTGAAGGTGATGTGTTTGAAGCAGGAAAAATGATTAAGTGTAAGAATCTGAGCAACTTTGACAAGGACCAAATTGGGATGGCTAGACGACTGGATCAGAGCATCACCAAAACTGGTCTTGTGGGGCGTTCCCAATAATGCAGTAATTAGTACCTGCCAAGAGTGATCCAAAGGACAACTAATGAACCAGCAATGGAGTCATGGGTGCCCAAGGCTCAATGATGGACGTAGGGAGCAAAGGTTAGCTCATCTGTTCCAGTCCCACACAAGAACTACTGTAGGCACAAATTACTGAAAAACTTAATGCCAGAGCACACAGTGCATCATAGCTTGCTGTTTATGTGGCTGTAATGCCACAGACTGATCAGAGAGGCAATGCTGAACCCTGTCCACTGCCAAAAGCACCTACCACGGGAAATAAGTATCAGCACTGGACCATGGAAGAAGGTGGTCTGGTGTGATGAATCATTCTTTCTTTTAGATCATGTGGACGGCCAGTTATGTGTGTGTCATTTACCTAGGGAAGAGATGGTAGCAGGATGCACTATAGGAAGAAGAGAGGAAACCTTGGGTCCTGGCATTCATGTGGATGTCACTTTGACACGTATCACCTACCTAAAGATTGCTGCACACCAAATACAATTGTTCATGGCAACAGTATTCCCTGATTGTAGTGGCCTCATCTTCCAGCATGATAATACACCCTGCCAGACTGCAAAAATTGTTTAGGAATGATTTCAGGAATATGACACAGAGTTCAAGATGTTGAATTGGCCTCCAAATTCCCTAGATCTCAATCCAATCAAACATCTGTGGGATGTGCTGGAAAAAACAAGTCCAATCCATGGAGGCCCCATCTCACAACTGACAGGACTTAAAGGATCTGTTGCTAACATCTTTGTGCCAGATACCACAGGACACCTTCATAGGTCTTATGGACCTAAGAAGGTCAGAGCTGTTTTGGCGGAACAAGGGGGACCTACACAAAATTAGGCAGGTGATTTTAAGGTTGTGTCTGCTCATAGGTCTTGAAAACACAAACAAGGCAAAAATGGGTCATGGGAAAAAAAAAAAGGTTTAAGAAACACTGGCTTAGGTGATCGACTTGCAACCCATGGCAAACTGTTGGCACAAGCCAGTGGTTGAGAAACACTGCCTTACACAGACGCAGCATGCAGCCTCTGAAACGTACAAATCAGTTTGTGCTACATCGTAACAGCAGTTAAAGTATGCATACTGGTGACACACATCAGACCCACAGAGCCTCATTTGCAATGGCCTGTACACTTTACTACTGACATCCGGCCAATAGCTGGTCCCAGATGAAATCGCAGGTCGTCATACACAAACACGGGGCTATGCAGCTAAACATTTACTGTATACAGATGACTGCCTGTATTTATTTCTTTTTTACAGTGTGTATGCGTAAAAAAAAAAAACAAAAAAAAAAACTTAGATACCTATGTATTTGTATAAATGCAAATTATACTGAAAAATAAAAACTGCACCTATGCCCACATATACACAAGACATTATACATTACAGATTAATTGTATAGTACATTTTCTTTCAATTATAAAGAAAAAAGGCATTTTCTATAAATACTGATATACCATACGTTACATTTAAAGCTTTACTTCACAAGTGTAAATACAAAAATACATGTAGACAAGAACGGTAATGTAAACAAACTAATGAGTAAAAAACAAAAATAAGGCAAGCAGGTTTGGCTGCACCCCTTTTCATGTGGCACCCAGTCATTTTACAGCAATTCGTTCTGACTTGACAGAGACACAATCACATGAGGAAAGTACAAAAAAAAACAACACACAGATAAAAACAAAACATATGTCGCCAGGGTAAGGAAGGTATTGTTGTTTCACTCTTTTGCATGCCATTTGCTGAGATGTTTCTACAGCGATCTACATAAACTAGCTGAAAGAAACCAGCTGGTGTAACTGGAGACGAATCCTGGCAGTTTCACAATCGCCACATACCACTTGCATAACTCCCCATACTGGCAGCTCTACTCTAACTCAGTCTCCTTTCCACCTTCTTCTCACGTTTTTAAAGTATTTACTCACCATATGACAGAGGGGGGGTTTCAGACTCTTCCACTGCTGGCTCTGAATCGATTGCCTGCCCCATGATAAGTTAGGTCTTTTTAATAGTCCTCAGTAATTGCTCAAGCTAACTAGAGTTTGATGTAGATAAGCGGAGACAGTAATTAGGTAAATAAATTAAAAATAATCCTTCCACCTGCAACACAGCAGTGTGCTGTAACTTTAGACAGCCAAGCCTCCTTCTCACTCTCCCCCTCATCTGTGTTCTTCCTGGATCTCAGAAAGGCGTTCATAAATAAGGTAACAAGCCAGCGATGTTAACAGATGGATGCCTATCATTCCTGCATATCGTTTGTAGCAAGCCAAAGGTCTTTCAAAGTAGAAGAAAATGTAGCTTCAGCTGAAAAAAAATCTGCTCTTCGCTCTTTTTCGTGTTGAGCACTTTCTGGTCTGCTCACTGTGACAAATAAATAGCAGGCAGGGCTATTAACAGTGGTCCGTCGGGATCAACAAGAGTGCTGTTCAGGTGAGTCAAAGCCTGGGTGGAGCTGACCTCCTGTAACAGGAAATGCTGTCACTGACACGCTGCTCTGCCTTCTCTGTGCTACAGAAAGCCTTTCCCTAGGTAAGCAAACGCACAAAAAGCTAACTGATACAGTAATCCAAGAATAGCAATACAATTTTTATATACCATATAAAATATTACACATACAATGTTTAAAAGGCAACAAAATGATATATTATGGTCTTTGCATACAGATTATAAATTTTTTTTTTTTATGGTAAAGTTGGTTGGATTTTATAAATTCTCATTTCTGGAACATTTTGCTTTTAATCTAAAACTCTTTTTATTATTAGAAAAATAATCAAAAAGCTTGCTTCTTAAATAATTCTGCCACACATTACAGTTATTCTTTTGTGTACGACCAAAAGATGTGAGGAATGGGTGACTTTGTATGCAAGACTAAAAAACTATTACAACTTCAAATAGAAAAGATCACAACAAATTTGAAAGAATTTTAACAGTTTGTGTTTGTCAGTCAGTCATTTTCTAACCTGCTATATCCTAACACGGGGGTCTGCTGGAGACAATCCCAGCCAACACAGGGCACAAGGCAGGAACAAATCCCGGGCAGGGCACCAGCTCACCACTGAACACACTCACACAGCACCTAACCTGCATGTCTTTGGAGTGTGTTAGTAAGGTTATAAATTTCAATCCTAACCCTAAGCTAGTTTAATGATATAGGTCAAATGACTAAGTTTAATTTAGATAATGAAGGAGTTTGCCAAGGTAGGTGGACTATTTTCTTTTAAATATAGTATGTCACTAACTTAAGACTATTTTTTATCATTCTGTATGTTAAAAAGATATTTTATAAAAAGCTGTTTATAGTGTGTAATAACTGCTCCTAAGTTTCACCAGTTGGGAGTAGGCGAGAGTAAAGTGAGTAGCCGAGGGTAACATGTTTATTCTGTAAATGGGGAGATAAAATCAGAAACTTTGTGTTTTTAAGTCTAACACCTTGACAAATACACTAATGTCTTCCAATATATTGACTGTGTAAATTTCTTTCCTCACAAAAAGACAACGATAGCAACTTCACATAAGATTATTGAATAAAGCCCAAACAGGAATCTGACCATCTCACAGCTCAGAGCAAAAATCACAGCCTAATGCTACAGGGTGAGGCAGAAAGGACGGACGTGTTTACAAAATCACAAAATTGTTAATTTTTTCTTACAAAGAAATTTATTGAAAGATTTGAGTTCATATTGAAATAGCATTTGACAATTTGTAGGGATGGAAATGCAGGTCTAAATGCAAAATACGCTGAACAATTACTGAGGCCAAGTTCAGAAGATTGCTTCCGAGCAGATCGACTTGGACTACACAGCAGGGCTAGTCGTACGCTTTCCACATTTTCAGGGGTACGTGCCGTTCGTGTAGTCCCCGGTGGTCTTTTGTTCATTAGTATACCACGTGTACGAAGTGCTTTAACCCAACGTAGGATAGTGTTACAAGCGGGAACAGCTTTATTTCTGTGGATATTGAAATGGCAACGAAACTCACGCTGAACTGCGGTAATAGATTGGTTTTCTTGACAAAACAGACATACGCAAAAACGCGGTGTTCTATCGTCCACAGCTCCATGGCATCAACTAAAAAGAAAATAAAAAAATGCTAAGACTTCGTGAACCTAACGCCACCTACCGCACATCTGTCACTCCACCTAGTGGTGAGTTCTAGCCATTTCAAAGACGTCCGTCCTTTCTGCCTCACCCTGTACATGCTACAGTGAATTGCAGGGTAATGACCAGCAAGGTTTATAATCACTAAAAGCAGCCCAGGAAAGAAGAAAAATGAAATAGAATCCAGAAAACTGTATGTTTGGTAAAAAGTAATTTTCTTTAAAATGACAAAGGAGCAATCATCTTATTTTTTGTATCTTGCAGTTTGCTAAATAACTGTGTGCAGAAATGAAAAATTAGAGAAAAAAAAAATTGAGGTAATAGAAGTCCTCAACAAAAAAGTTGTTTTTCAGCTGCTCATCTGTTTTTTATGTGAATATATACATATTTATATATATGTGTGTATTTCCTATATACTGTATATACAGTGTACTGTAATCAAAAGAGCAAACACTTTGCAGGTTCATCTGGATAGGCTGAGCAGTTATAGCACATGGACGATCATTCTGATAAAGCATCTTCTCTAAAAACTGCTACAATGTTTGCTACTTCTGTCCTTCAGCTCCTGCTTTCACATAGGGCTGAATCTTATAGAAAGTCTAACTACGTTTGTTAAAAATTATGTCTGGAAATGAGGCACTATAAATTTATGGACCTCCTGGCTGACAGAATAAATAAAACCATAAAAAGAAACAGTGTTATTTGAATTACTCCTTTTGGTTACAAGAGAAAATTCTTCTTGCCAGACTCTAATGGACTACTAAGCCCAGCTGCCAGACCAACTGCCAAGACTGCAGTGTAACATTAATTCAACTTTTCATCTTCTCTCTTACCTGCTTTAAAGTTGAAATAAAGTAGGGGGGATGCAAGCATGCAAAATGTGTGCCATTACACATACATTAATACTGCCACAGTCTGACAGAATGGAACCTGGCCCTCTGTGAAACGTAACTGGATGAAGTGGGTTTGTACTGTATGTTCTCCTCTTATATGCATGGGTTTTCCATACAAATCCACAGATGATTAGTTTGACTGAGGATTCCTAACTGGCCCTATTTGTGCATCAGAGTCCTGAGTAATTATATGTGTGAGTGGGCCTTGCAATGAACCGGCACAATGTGCAAGGAGCTCCCATTACGGTCAGGCAGACCCCATCCCCCGAACTCCAAACTGGATTAAAATGGTTTTGAGAATGCTATGTTGTACAAATATAAGTGCACACACAAAAGTAAATATACTGAACAAAAACTGACCCATACTTAGCAATGACAAATCAAAATTCCACATGTAGCAATAACAAATCAAAATTCCACATGTAGGCTTTAAAATAGATACAAAAGAGAATTCTAAGGATCACCGGGAGCACACAGGTTTGTTAGCAGAGCAGGCAAGTACTCCAAAGCATTCTATGTTAGTATTGTAGATGACTAGAATGTCAGGGATGTCCCCTTGGTATTCATATTTGGTACTAGCTCCATCTTTTCCGAGTGCCAAAAGGGTAATGGGCTCAGTGATCAGGCAGCAGACAATTTAAATAAGAACTGAGGTAAAAAGACAGGAAATTGCAAAACTGTAATGAGCCAAGAATTAAATCAGTAGGTGACTGGAATGTTTCTTTCCCTACAAAATGCAGAAAGAGTATATAGTAGTGGAAAAATTAAATACATTTTTCCCTAGTAGAAAAACAAAAACATTAGCTTTAAAAACAAGCCACGCTATATAAATGCTTGTGTAGCAGTCAGATTTCCCTTTGTATTAGATATGTGTTGATGTAGGGGTAATTCTGGGTAGAAAGTTTAGTTCCACTTCAAATAAAATTGAAGAAATAATTTATTTTACATACCTCTTTAATATCTATATATATAATTCACTAAGGGCACACACAACAGTGAGCGCAAGTAAAACAGAGCCACACCCGCCAACTCACAGAGCCCCGTCCGCCAAGTCTAAGACCATGGGATATGCTAGACAAAACCCCGCCCGCCAACTCTAACTCTCCTCCCACGTCCACCCTCAAAACCGGTCCCGCTCACACGCAGCCGACACGGCATTTCTCACCAAGCATCTGCAGTACGCTTAAATCGCTCAGTCCAATCCAACAGCAGCTGTACGAAAGCTTTTCGGGGAAAACCCTAGGCAGGATTTACGACGATACGATGCCCTAACATGTCACACCAATGTTGCAGCGATTTTCGTCAGAGAAGATGGAGAAACGCCTGCCGAAAGGGACATTTACATCTGTCCCATAGGCAACTCCTGTAAACAGATTTCCACACTCAATATGAATTGCAATCCTATGGTTTACCCACTTTTATTCCCTCACGGAGACACTGCCTGGCACAAAGATTTACAACATGTTCCAGATAAAAGAACCGCCAAGCAAAGAAGGCTTACTCAATGCCAATTTTACAGGTACAGATTAGCAATGAGGAATACATTTAGTATTTTACACTCCAGCGGCGAACTATTCCAACAGTACGTCGTAGATGCGTATGTTAAAACAGAGGGTGCGCGACTCAGCTATCTCGGATTACATCAACAAGATTTGCGCGTGGAACAATACAAAGGACCGTCAGACGCACTGCAAGCAAACGCTGAAAATAACAACGTACGTGTAGGCAAAATGATCATATTACCGTCCACATTACCAGGAAGTCCAAGATACATGCAACAAAACTAGCAGGATGCCATGGCCACAGTACGTACATTCGGACAGCCTCATTTATTTATCACTTTCACATGTAATCCTGCTTGGCCGGAAATTCTACATGTACTGTCGGATACCCAAAGACCGGAGCACAGACCTGATATCCCACATGCTGTTTACTCTTCACAATAATTCTAACAACCAGTCTTCAGCCATGGTCACTTGTACGTGGCTTTTTCTAGGGTTAGATCTTTCAACTCATTATCTGTCATCACCACCAACACACCTATTCATACCTGCGTCTTTCAAGAAGTATTTATTTCTTCTTGATTTCTGAATTCCTTTCTCACCATTTTCCGTTCCTATTCTTACACTGCCATATGCTACGGCGGGCTTCGGCTAATATGCAATAAAATAAGTTTCAAATCCCTGAAGTCACCTTCATGTTATTACACTTGACACTCTGTGATTTACTTGAGGAATGCTCTGCGCGTCAAGGTATATAATCAAGTTCAGGCTGCAACTGACTATTTATTACTCAAGAGATGCCACTACTGATGAAGTGACCACAACATACTTAGGCTAAAAACTAAGTTTAAAAAAGATTATTTTACCTAATCGTCACATGCCCTATGACAGTTCCTTGTGAGGCAGAACTGACAAGTGTTTGAAAATATGAGAGCTCTTTCATTTTGCATACAACATATTACACACTGCTGCTACTCCAACTATTGCATGCCATCTCTTTATTCTCCAAACCCTTATTCAACCTTTGCTTGTACTGCCTTTAATTCTCTGCCAGTTGCACTTCAGATATACCAAATCGCCAAGTATATTTAAAATGCAAAAAAAGTTACACATGCTGTTTGGAGGTTTTTCAAATAACAAAAGTAATCAATCCTGCAAAATATAATTTAAGTGATGGCGAAAATTTGAGGAGAGGTGTCAATTCCAAAAAGCAATCAGATGGCTCATCATTTCTAGATTAAGTCTATTTGTGTTTTTGCATGCTTAGCTAAGCTTCTATTGTTCTCTGCAATAAATAATGACAATAAGGAGGAAATACTTGTAAGACTACCACAATGAAATCTTTTCTACATTCATTTACTTCATCTGTAAAGCACTAAAGGATTCAAAGTGTCTCAATTTATACTTAAGAGACTATTTAGAGAAGCAACCTGCCCTACACACGAGTGTATCCTACATTACCGATGCACATGCAATTAACACTAGTTACAACAATACAAAAAAATGTTTTATGTTAGTGTAAATCTAGCAGTTTCTGACAGCAGAATGAGCTGATACAGTAGGATAAAAATATCAGAACACTTTCACTTTGGTTAAGCCACTTTTTATTTGTACAGATTCTTCTCTATATGTGTGTGTGTGTGTGTGTGTGTGTCTTTTGTTGGTCTTATATCACTGTTTTGAGGTGATATGCAAATAGGATAATACTGTAATACTGTACCTGTCTGAACCTAATATCCTGAGATCAGAGAGCTTTCTCCACTACTAAGCAAGGAAAATATTCTGATTCCCCCCTTTGACATGAAAGCTTCTGTCAGTACTGTGTATAACTGCGGTCATTGAAAGGCTTTTTAGTGCAGCTCCTAGGGTTATAGATAAGAGGAGAAATAGGCTGATCTGTGAGAGAGCTGTAATGTTATTTTTTTAAAATAGAACCTGGCTCTAATATTTGAAAGCCTAATTCAGCTAGATATTTACTTCATTTGGCAAGAATTACATCCAAGACATTTTTATTTAATATTCCAGTTTGTTAAGAGTTTGTGTCTAAAGTTGGCAAAATAATAAAACAATGTTCAAGAATTATTTATTATAATATATATTATAAAAATAATAGATATATTCTTTCTTAAACAAAAATCACAAGTTTAACTATGACTAATTAAACAAAACTGTATAGTTCACATGTATTTTTGTTAAAAGTGTAGCATAATTTTATTTCTAATAAAAGTACTCATTCAGTACCCTGTGTCTGCCTACAGTGTTTAAATACTTGGTATTATTATTAGATTAGATAAACTTTATTAAACCAGTGGGGAAATATCGGTTGTAAAAAAGTAATGGTACTGGTGCATCCCTATATATACAGCAATTAAGTGTTATAAATCTAGCAGGAATAATAATGTGTTATTATTACGTTATTATTGTACCTTATCAGAAAACCTTTCAGATATATACATAACACATTCTCAAAAAAGTCTAATCCTATTTCAGTTAAGAGAAAATAAGGGCAAGGCAAAAGCAAAGCAGTATCCAAGGAGGAATGTTAAGTATATATTTTGGAGTAACCTATAAGATGTACAGAGGTTTCCACAGTAGTTAAGATGTGTGATTTCAGTGTGTTCCACAGTTAACAGTGACTCAAATGTCTTGAAGTGTAACAAAGATGAAGTCAATGAGCCATGCAGCTTTTTTTTTTTTTTTTTACTATGGATCACACATAAAGCAGTTTGGTGGAATGCTTGAAGAACCTGAAGAACCTTTTTAGAGGGTGGAATATGATGTTCTTCCTTTTTCCATTTCATTCCATTGTTGTGTCTCTAAATCCTTCATTTACCCCTTTCATCCCATTGCTATTCAAAAACCAAGTGCCTGACAGTTTCATATTGAGCAATTGCTTTACTTCATACAGTTTAGAATAACAAAATAAACTACTCCCAGACTAACTAGAAAGTATTCCAGATTTTGGAATTTATGTAGCATATTCACAAAACTATTCTTGCAGCTCTTACTCGATTCACTGGACTATTTTATACTACTTATACCTCTACTGTGTTTAATTCACAACACCAAACACCTATCAATCAGCTCTTCCCTATAAAAATTACTTCATCAAAAAGAAACCTATGTATAAGTAAATGTGTCCTTACAGGTATCCGAGGATATTCAGATCTAAACCTACAGTTTCTACCCTTTTCCAACCTTGACTCTATTTCATCATTTGACCCTAAAGAGAGAATCCCCTTTTAGTTCAGCTGTACAGAAAATTATAAGAACAAATGATAACCATTTGGGTTACTGATCACTAGCATTAACTTTCCAGAATGCACAGATAATTTTACAAAAAGGAGATAATCAAGAGAAATCAATGGGAGATTAAAAAAAAAGCAATAAATGATCAGGATGCATGTGGTCTGCCTGAAGGAAAAGCCTAAAAGTGAGCATCTTGCAGCCAATCAATGGTAATCTCCTGCAAGACCTACAATCAGCTGAAAATGGACTCTATGCTAAAGGTTAGTTCTAATTTTTCAACACCTGTTGAGGAGCTTTGTTCCATGTTGTGTGTGGTGCAATATGTAGAAGTTAACTTTGCTATCAAAAAAAAATATGCATAGTTAACCTCAAGTTGGTGGGAACATTACGTGCTTTTGATCAGCATTAGGAAACTGATAACCATTAGTCACACTGAAAACTGGATTTACTTGATTTGTTCAAATAATTTGTCCATTTCTGGTTAAGCTTCAGTCTCTCCAGGCACTTCTGCAGCAAGTGTACAGCCAAAGTCAGAAGCACAAATTTGGCCAGAGGGTGAATGGGTAACAAGGTCACAAATATGGCTCCAGAACTGGTAATTTGTATATGCAGCAGCACATCAGGGCTGAAAATAAGACAATGGTCATAACTGGCAATTCCAAAGAGCAGAATAATAGAATTACAAACTTTGTGCTGTATATCCAGCAGTAAATTAAAAGGTCTCCCAGGTGTCAAGGTTTCCAGCACTGTGGCCCTGTGTGCATCCAGGTGTCTGTGTATGTGTGTATTCTGGTGAAGTGCGCATGCGCAGGGCCGCGCCGCGCCGTGCATCGCACCATACCCCGCCCATGCGCACGGCACCGTGGACGCACACACACTGGAAGCTTGGCACAAAGTAAATGACCTAGCCGCGGCCGCGCATGATAAGCAAATAAAGCACATAGTGAATGGCCTAGCCGTGGCCGCGCATGATAAGCAAATAAAGCACACAGTGAATGGCCTAGCTGCGGCCGCGCATGATAAGCAAATAAAGGACATCATTGCTGGAGAGAGTGCTGATTAGGTAGTCGCAGCCTTGCACATAAAATCCGTTGCTGGGGAGATGCCACACATACAATAATCAGCTGCACGCCAGCACAGATTAAAATAATTGCTGGGGAACTGCACAATACTTGCTGGGGAGACGCCACAGGCACGATTATCAGCTGCACGCCACACATTACATCAGTTGCTGGGGGCACTCTGCTGATTGTCCACTGTTGTGCAAGAAAATTAAAGTTATATTAAGGACATCAAAGCCAGTATTACTGTCAGAGAAAATTACAGGCATTTTACGGAAATACAAACCAGTATTACTGCGAGAGAAAATTAAAGGCACACAATACAATGACGCATATTACAGCCACATACAAGCCAGTATTACTGTAAGAGAAAATATTACGGACGTATCTACTAACAACATGCCACCCAAAAAAAAAGGACACGTCAAGTAGGACAAAAGACACAGACAATCAAATCCTATATAAGAACATCTCCTGGAAGAACGGTCAGCTCAACAAGTAAACATCAACAAAAGAAAGGCTGATAGAGAAAGAAAAATAGATCGATTGAAGAAAAAGAAAATGAGCGTCAGAAAAACACTAAAATAGAAAGACTCAGAAGACCAAACCTTAGAAAAAGTTGGCATTTATTTGCCAGAACCAGTATTCACCCACGGTCAGTTATATGTTGCATTATCAAGAGTTAGGAGTTATCCAGATGTTGTTGTCAAGGTTGTAGATGGTCCTGAACAAGGCAAACTCTTGCCAAACTCAGACAGAATATTTACAAGAAAATTTGTCTATAATGAAATTTTATAGAAATATTTCATGAGGTAAAAAAATAGAACATTTTTCCTAAATATCTTCTTCAGATATTGTGTATTACAGATTGTTACAAAGTTTTACACTAAGGCAATATTAATTATACTGACTGTATTGTCATATACGTTTCTATTTTATTTTTATTATTATTTTACTTTAGGCTTCTGACAAAAAAAAATGAAGACAAGAAACAGAATGACGTCAAGGTCCCTTGCCACTTAATATAGACTGTTCCTACTAATGTTTATGCACTACTGTTCTAGCGCCTGTTATTGTAACGGGCTTAATGTCTAGTGTTCTATAAAAACTTAAATTACAACCAAATTCAACACTGTCATGCAGAATGTCATCTCAAACACTCATCACTTATTAGACTTTCTCTTTAATGGATAAAACATTCTAAAGACCATGTTGTGTGCTGTTAATGTAGTGCATCTCTACTGGTTAAAGATGCTTTGAAATTAGACCATTGAAAAGTGGAAAAAGTCTCCTGCATGTTCTTTTTGAATCATGCTGATTGAAGGATAAGACTTTGGTGCAAGCAACACAAGTCCTTGGGGTCATCCTGTTAGTGTAAATAATGAAGGCAGGTGGAGGCAGTGTGGTGGTGTAGAAAATGTTTTCCTGACACACTCATACTAAACACAAGGCACACGTGAATATTGTTGTCAATCATTTCTTCATGACTACTATACATAATTGGATGGATGTTTCCAGAAGGAAAATGGTCCATGTCAGAAGGCACATTTTGTCACCAATTGATTCTGGCAACATGAGTTTTCAATGCTTCCGTGGCATGCACAGTCGAAAGATCTCGACTTTATCAAGTGTCTTTGAAATAAGGTGGAAAGGGGTATTCGCAGAAACAGTGTAGCTGTCCAATTTGCAGCAAATTCACAACGCAATAATTACCACAAAGAACAACATTCCTGAAAAACAAATCCTGAATCTTGCAAAATCCGTGCCCAGACAAATTCATGTTGTCCTGAAGGTTGAAACTGGTACTAGATGATAGTTATGCTATAAACTGTACATCAAACTAAACTTAAAATCTAAATTTTAGATAATGTTAGAAAGTAAAATTTAATTCTGAAGAACTTTAAATGTGTCTGGAAACAACAATGTTTAGAGTATAAAGAAATTCACCCTGGTTTAATTGAGACCACCAATGCCAAAAACTACAAAGTAAATAGCCTTTCTGAAGGATCACAAAAATGTTTTTTGCCTTTACCATGCACCTCTAACAACTTCACTCTAAGGGCCAAATAATATTTATACTGTAGACAGTTTGGTTAAATAAAGCTAGGTTTTAAAAACACCCTGACCTCTGAATGAGGCTGAATTTACAAGTTGGGCAATAACTAAAGGTAACATAACCTAATTCTGTAAAAGGTACTTACGGTCCTGGGTACAATGCAACAAACACTGGACAGGGTAGGGTACACTCATGCATATGCATAAATAAAAAGATTGAGACAGTACCCATTATAAAATATCTTGAAAAGGCCTAGGAAGTCAAGGATTGTTCTGTTTATGTGGACCTTAACAAACTTTACCAAGTACCTCATGATCAATGTAATGCATGGTGCTGCGTGGATGTCATTCAGGCTTGCTACATTTGTTTTCTTGGGTATTGGCCCAATGATATTTTTTTTTTCTTTAAAGCACATAGGCACAACAAAGAGAGACAGGGTCAGGATGTCAGTGTCTGTGAATACAGGAGTTAGCTGATCTGCCAAGGTTAATAGGAAGTGGAGTGAAACATCTGTGCTTTTATCAGTTTTGCACACATCATGATCACCACAAACAAACATCTGTATCTCAAGGACTCATGACTGAACCTTGCTGGCTTTTGGGAACAAACAATCATCTGGGTCTGAGTAAAATGTAATTTCATATATTCAATTTTTGTCCCCGTGTTAGCATTCAAAGATTATACTTGTGATATTGTTTCACAGTTTTCAATCAGTGGAATGAAATTCCTCTCTATGGTTTTAAGAGTCATATAAAAATCATAATACCAGATCTTGCAGATAGACAAACAGCTGTCCACACTATATTAATACAGAAATTGACTGATAATGTATATTTATTAAAATTCATAAAGTATCTCCGTACATTTGTTTAGTGCCGTCTGACCAACACTGAAAATATATTTTATACTAGGAACCCTTCAGCTTTTGTTTATAATAAGTAAAAAATAGAGACAGGGTCAGATATGCTAAATTGACTAGGAAATACTGTAAATCACTTATATCAGGGAATATCTGTCACCCAACACATTGTTTCCCCTCAAAGCACTTTCCTGACATTATTTTTTTTTATTTAAATATTTGACATTCCCCAGCATGAAAATGGTAGCCTATAGGTGCATGTGTTTGAAGAGACTTTAAAAAATATTAAGGGCCACATCTTTGTTAGCCCATGGCTAAATGTAGCAAGTCAATTAAAATGAGAGAGAAAATTTTCCTCAGCAGGTGAAAATGCCAACATTTAACTTGAAGATAAAGCACATTAGGTAAGCACAATTTAGAAAATGTTCTGCATCAAAGCATAGTAGACACAGATGAAAATTACAGACCATTGCCTTCCTCTTTGTCATTTCAATCAGTGGTGTCACCCAAATAAAGAACTGTAAACCTAGGCACTAGTCTGTAAAGTATGCAGCAGTCTTGGCATGTTGCTGTAGGAAGACAATAAGCAGTGCTATTGTTTGTCCCAGAAGTGCCATAGTTTCATCCCTCCTCCTGAAGCAATAACAACATTAAATCCCGTTATATCCTAACACAGGGTCACGGGTGTCTGCTGGAGCCAATCCCAGCCAACACAGGGCGCATGGCAGGAAACAAACCCCAGGCAGGGCGCACACACACACACCAAGCACACACTAGGGACAATTTAGAATCACCAATGCACCTAACCTGCATGTCTTTGGACTGTGGGAGGAAACCGGAGCACCCGGAGGAAACTCACCCAGGGAGAACATGCAAACTCCACGCAGGGAGGACCCGGGAAGCAAATCCGGGTCTCCTAGCTGCGAGGCAGCAGCGCTACCCACTGCGCCACCCCACATCTTAAAATTTTTTAATTTTATATTAAAAAGTCCAAAGCTCTACATCTTAAACTCAGCAAGGTCTGTCCATCATAATCTGATCATTGTAATTATGTAAACTTTTTGTTCATTCTGCATAATAACTAACTAAAAAGTATAACACAGAAAACACTTTGGTTAATTTGGTACATCTATTAATAAAAAAAAAGCTTTTAATTTGTTCAAAATTAATTACACAATTATTTGTAATCAGATTTTCAGAAGTGCATCCTTCTGAAAGCCATTTAATCTAAGAGTTAATGCTGCTTAATTAACTCTTTAATATACTTAAAGGCATTGATTTAGATGGCAAATTAATTCAAAGCAACTTGTAAAGCATAAATCAAGTACTATTAATTTAAGCGACTTACAAAGTATAAAACATGCAATGTTATTTAAATAAACTCTCTAGTAGAGGAACACTGCTGAAATACTGTACTGTCAAATGTTGTCATTGAGGAGAGTATTAATCAGTTTAAATAAAAATAAAAGGCAAAAACAAAACTTTTGTATTAAAAGTAAAGCATGGTTGAAATTAAATTCAAAATGTATAAACGAATATTTGTTCTTTGATTTTCAAACATTGTAGCCACTAGGTTCATTGATCAAGTCCTCTTTAACCCCTTTACTATTATTCCTAAGATAACTCAGCCACTGTTACTCACATGCACACCATCATCATCTGCGAGTTTACATGTCTCCAGTGAACTGTAGCTGACACTGGGTGTTTGTTACCACAGGATTCAAGAGCAGGGTGTGCTTAATACAGGCCATCAGCACAAAGTGACTGAAGACGAAAGCTTGTTGTGTTGCAATAGTATCAGTTCTTCAGAAATGGTCACAGACAGTGTGAAAAATTCACTTTTTAGTGACAGCAAAGCATATGGAGGTAATGATTATTTCTCAAATGGTAAACTATGACACCAAACATAACAAAAGTGCAGGGTAACTTTCAAAGTTGCTATCTGCTGACCTGCAGGGCACAACGCAGACGCCTAAGATACAGACAATCTCTTACAAAAATCACAGTGCTTCCTTTTCAAGTTTAGGCAACTCCTAAGCCTGGTCATTACATACTAGTTTTTCCGTGGTTCCCTTAGAACAGTTAGGTGTGGCTGCACTAATAGCTCAAGCCCAAATACCCCCAACCCCTGTAAATCCAACCTTGACTAAAAGTACCACCCAAGTGGTGCAAAAATTAAAATTTAAACATTCACAGAAATGTTATTTTAATTTGTATTCAGGGACTTATTTCACTTGATAAATATGGTTTTAGGACAAAATTTACAACAATGCAATATTTAAATTAGAATATCACATACACAAACAATATACAGGTGCTGGTCATAAAATTAGAATATCATGACAAAGTTGATTTATTTCAGTAATTCCATTCAAAAAGTGAAACTTGTATATTAGATTCATTCATTACACACAGACTGATGTATTTCAAATGTTTATTTCTTTTAATTTTGATGATTATAACTGACAACTAATGAAAGTCACAAATTCAGTATCTTGGAAAATTAGAATATCAATTAAGACCAATGCAAAAAAGGGATTTTTAGAAATGTTGGCCAACTGAAAGGTATGAACATGAAAAGTATGAGCATGTACAGCACTCAATATTTAGTTGGAGCTCCTTTGAACTGGATTACTGCAGCAATGCGGCGTGGCATGGAGTCGATCAGTCTGTGGCACTGCTCAGGTGTTATGAGAGCCCATGTTGCTCTGATTGTGGCCTTCAGCTCTTCTGAATTGTTGGGTCTGGCGTATTGCATCTTCCTCTTCACAATACCCCATAGATTTTCTATGGGGTTATGGTCAGGCGAGTTTGCTGGCCAATCAAGAACAAGGATACCATGGTCCTTAAACCAGGTATTGGTAGCTTTGGCACGGTGTGCAGGTGCCAGGTCCTGTTGGAAAATCAAATTTGCATCTCCATAAAGTGCTCTAAAACTTCCTTGTAGACGGCTGCATTGACCTTGGACCTCAGAAAACACAATGGACTAACACCAGCAGATGACATGGCACCCCAAACCATCACTGACTGTGGAAACTTTACACTGGACCTCAAGCAATGTGGATTCTGTGCCTCTCCTCTCTTCCTCCAGACTCTGGGACCTTGATTTCCAAAGGAAATGCAAAATTTACTTTCATCAGAGAACATAACTTTGGACCACTCAGCAGCAGTCCAGTCCTTTTTGTCTTTAGCCCAGGCGAGATGCTTCTGACGCTGTCTCTTGTTCAAGAATCGCTTGACACAAGGAATGTGACAGCTGAAACCCATGTCTTGCATACGTCTGTGCGTGGTGGTTCTTGAAGCACTGACTCCAGCTGCAGTCCACTCTTTGTGAATCTCCCCCACAGTTTTGAATGGGTTTTGTTTCACAATCCTCTCCAGGGTGCGGTTATGCCTATTGCTTGTACACTTTTTTCTACCACATCTTGTCCTTCCCTTCGCCTCTCTATTAATGTGCTTGGACACAGAGCTTTGTGAACAGCCAGCCTCTTTAGCAATGACTTTTTGTGTCTTGCCCTCCTTGTGCAAGGTGTCAATGGTCGTCTTTTGCACAACTGTCAAGTCAGCAGTATTCCCCATGATTGTGTAGCCTACAGAACTAGACTGAGAGACCATCTAAAGGCTTTTGCAGGTGTTTTGAGTTAATTAGCTGATTAGAGTGTGGCACCAGGTGTCTTCAATATTGAACCTTTTCACAATATTCTAATTTTCCGAGATACTGAATTTGGGACTTTGATTAGTTGTCAGTTATAATCATCAAAATTAAAAGAAATAAACATTTGAAATACATCAGTTTGTGTGTAATGAATTAATCTAATATACAAGTTTCACTTTTTGAATGGAATTACTGAAATAAATCAACTTTGTCATGATATTCTAATTTTATGACCAGCACCTGTATGTATAAGCCATAGGTACTTAGCGAAACAAATAAGTTAACAGCATCCTTCAAAGCTAATTAAAGTTTAAATAAATATATATAATCTATATTTGTAATCTACATTTGCTACAAACATGAAGAGAACATTAAACATAAAGAGTTTCAATAAATCACATGTGCTCTGCTAATTATTTTACTTCTACGTCTGCTTTTTCATCTTCATAAATTTCTGGACTTTTAGCTCCTTGTTTGTATAGGATAACAAATCCTTACATTTTTAACGGAAGGAGAGAAAAAATGAATCACTCCCAATTTTAAAAAGCAGCTCAACCTCTGGCTTTTTTGTCCATTTATCCTTGTTCTAGCTGGAAACAGTTCTGCCTAAGCTGCGTCAACAGTCCACCTTTGAAGTGACTATAGATGTGGAATATTCAGGCTTGGCTGCTTTCCTGGCAGGTTGAGATTTTGTACCAAAGAGTAAACAATGGAGCCTTATGAAGCCGCTTCACTGTGAAGTGGAGGCTTATGCAGAAAACTCACTTCTGTCTGCAATAACGTTTGGGAAAAAAGGAGGAGTTTTCTGAAAGTCACATTTCAGAAAAGTGACAAACAATATTGAATGCTTTCCTCTACAGGCAGCAGATAGAAGTAAACTTTGATTTTTGCTGATTGAAAGAAACAAACTTTAATAAAAACCATATAATTACACTCGTACACAAATTTCACACAATGCTATTAACAAAGAAAGGGATTATATAATGCATATTTTAAATAATCATCAATTTCAAAGGATAATGTTTCTGCCAAAGCAGAAATTCAGCTCAAGCATTCATTCAGTCTTACGAGTGCTTTCAGATAAGATCTCACTCTCTCCCATCGATCAGTGGGATATATTTGTGCAAATTTGCTCATTCTAAATCAGTGAAATGCAAAACTTACTCAGGTGTATCCTAAAGCTGAAAGAATACAATTGAATAGAAAAAGAAAATAGCTTTGACTGCTTATTTGCATTCCAATTTGATCGGCTTGATAACTCCTCTGTAGAAGTAAATGTTGCCACCTTGTGGGGGAAACTTGAGTGTGCTAGGTAACCAACAATTGTCCTAACATATTTTTTTGAGTTCTGCACATTTACAAGCAGTCTTTGGGGCTGCTCTGCACAGGGACAAATCTAAATTATAAATCAAAACAAAATACCAATATTTTAAGGTTGAAATAATTTGTCTTTCAATTGTAAAGACTGCTTAGAAGACATTTTAATAATCATATGAACAGATAAGTTATTATTTTAATGTAACAAATATGATTAATCTATATATTTGAACCATTCAAACAACAAGAAAAGCAGCCTTAACAGTGATCAATTTAGAGGACAACAACCGAATTAAATAACTGAAAGTTATCAGTTCAAAAAGACACTATTCATACCTTCTAGTCAACACTAAAAAAGTGAGTTAACCAAGTCTCTCCATCAATATGCATTTCAAAATGTCTGGTCAGATCTCATTCTTTCTACAGCCTTGCCTAATGCAATTCAGTAGACAATTAAGGTTCTAGTTTCCTCTGTGGAGGATGTGTATAGTACATTCAAGAGTTTATTAGTTTTATTTAACTCTTAAAAACAGACCTCCTGTTGAAGTGAACATTTCACCATGCTTGGTTATAATAGTCTAGGCAAAGACACCACTGTGCTAAATTTGTCTGCGCTGCTTGGTAATATTTCTATGTAAGTACAATTCTATGTGTGAAGAAATTGTTCCTTACACATAAGCAATACTTATCCATATGTGGTCCAAGGAGTGCATTACTCCCTATGTGATAAAATTTTGTATTTATTTACATTAATTGGCATTTGCCCATTCCATTCCTTTTTTAATATGTTCATTTCAATTCAGAGTTTTGTGAAGTCGAACTATCTGTTCTAATAGAGGTCTTAGGCTTTGACTGCATGTTAGTCCATCTTTGGGCAAAATCACAGAAATACCCATACACTTATGAACTGTTTCAGCATACCAGCATACCTTCAAAATATGGGGGGAAAAAAAACTGATGTTCTAATGTCACAAAGACTATGTTGCATTTATAAGTTACAATACTTGCCATTAAAAAACTTTAATGAAAGCAAAAAGTTTAATGATAGCACTGAATATACCAGTGGCAATTAAATTTTATGTGAAAACATTACAAAATGAAATAAAAACATGTAGTTCATGATCTCAGAAATGTAACAGCAAAGGGTCCTCTTCCTTAGGAGAGCTCTAAAGGACATAATGCATGGACAGCTTTGACAAGTTTAGATGATTTTGTCAGACAATATATATATATATATATATATATACAGTGGAACCTCGGGTCACGAACGTCTCGGAACACGTACAAATTGGGTTACGACCAAAAAGTTCGCCAAACCTTTGCATCTGTTCACGACCACACACTCGGGCGACGAACAAGCCAGTTTCCCTTCCGTTTCGTACTCACTGATGATTTACACACGTGTTCAGTCTCTCCCTGTGCATTCGCTGTGAACTCTTTGTGTTCTATTTCATTTCCCTTCCGGTTCGTACGCACCGCTGATTCACGCACATGTTCGGCCTCTCCCTGTATAGTAAATTGTTCTTGGTCAGACATGCATTGCGCAGAGGGACTTTACCTCAAAACTGTAATCTCCTCTCCACCCAGTTCCTCTTCACTTCCTTCATGCCAGAACTCAACTCATGCAAGGTTAGTTTTCTTGGTTGTTTATGGTTAGTTTTTGTATAAAATTATGGATTTTGCAAATGTTCATTTTTTTCCCCTGTGCTTAAAACTCATTTAAAAAAAAAAGTGTTTACAGCGAGCGGTTCGTAAGGCTGTAGCGTGAACTCTTGCAATGTTAGTTTTCGCTGTTCAAGGTTTTCTCAGTGTTATTCAATGTTTTTACATTTAGTTTACTTTTACACTGTGCATTCTATGGTATAATTAAATATTTTTGTGCTTAAAAATCTTTAAAAAATATATATTTACATACAGCTCATATGGTTCTGGAACGGATTAATTGTATTTACACACAATCCTATGGGGGAAATTACTTTAGGTTATGACCAAATCGGGTTGCGACTAGAGTTTTGGAACTAATTACGGTCGTGACCCAAGGTTCCACTGTATATATTTTGATGAGGTGGGGTTCGGAGGGTGTTGGTCATACTTATTTATTATTTGCTTGTTCTTCTTTTCAAGCTTGCATATGCTCGGTTCATGTTCAAATGTCTGTTTTTTTTTTTTGTTTTACATTTTTTATTAATTTTATTGTAATCATTCCATACAAATCAATCAATTTTTTTACAAAAAGCATGATTCAGAGCAAGTTGACCCCTACCCCTGAGAGAGAGAGCATGGCCAAAGGGGTAAAACTTAAGGCTTGAAAACATACCTAAATTGATGAGTTTGATAAGCCAATAGAGATGAATTGAGAAGAAAAAGAAATGCAGAAATAATTGCTAAAATATTACTGATTAGATCCTGCCATGTTTTGAACAAAATCTGTACAGATCCTCTGAGTATTTGATTTTTTCCCAATTTCAAATAGTATAAAACATCGGTTTCCCACTGACTTAAAAGAGGAGAGTTGGATTCTTCCAGAATAAGTCTGCATGCCAAAAGTGTAGTGAATGCAATCACATTTTGTTTGTCCTTCTCCACTTTAAACCCATCTAGAAGAACCCCAAACACAGCTGTTAATGGGTTAGGAGGGATTGTGACACCAAGGCTGTCTGAAAGCTAATTAAAAATTTTGGTCCAGAATGATGTTAATTTGGTGCAGGACCAAAACATGTGACCCAGCGAGGCTGGGACTTGATTGCAGCGTTCATAGGTTGGATCCTACCCTTGAAACATTTTGGAGAGTTTTAAGTGAGACAGATGTGCTCGATATACAATTTTGAGTTGAATAATTGTATGCTTTGCGCATATGGAGCTCGAGTGAATTCTCTGCATTGCTATTTTCCACTCCATTTCTGATATATTGATTAAGAGATCTTTTTCCTCAGTGTCCTCTTGGATCTTTGAAAGGGAGGCACTGTAAAATAATTTTATATATTGCAGAGATGGTGTCTAAGTCCTTGAAATTGAGCAATATTTTTTCCAGCATGGACGAGGGTGCAAGATAAGGAAAATCAGGCAGGTTCTGTTTAACAAAGTTCCTAATTTGAAGATAGTAATAATAATAATAATTCATTACATTTATATAGTGCTTTTCTCAGTACTCAAAGCACTATTCACACAGGGAGGAAGCAGGAAGCGAACCCACAATCTTCCACAGTCTCCTTACTACAAAGCAACAGCACTACCACTGCACCACCTGTGAGAACAGAAAGAAACAGTGAAAGAAATGTGTAGCTGGAATGTTAAATTTGGTATGTAATTGTTCATAGGATGCAAAGATGTTGTCTATATAAAGATCTCTAAGCAAGTTAATCCCAAATATTTTTTTCAGATATTAAAAACTGCATATGTTTGCGAAGGTTGAAAGAGGTGGTTCTCTTGCAGAGGTGCCACAGATAAAAGCTTCTCCATCTTAAAATGCTTTCTAAACTGGTTCCATATTCTGAGTGAGTGAAGCACAATTGGGTTGTTAGTATATTGCCGATAACTTGCATTTATTGGGGCACACAGCAGGGAATATAAAGAAGTACTGCAGGATTTTACTTCTATTGCAGACCAGGACTGCGTATGTTTATCTATTTGTGTCCAGGTTTTTATAGCTTGTATGTTTGCTGCCCAGTAATAAAACAAAGTTAGGTAGAGCCATGCCACCTTCTGCCCCTTGGTCTTTGTAGGGTCGCTCTTTGGATACGTGGATGTTTTGAGTTACAAATAAATTAGGTTATTGTTGAATCTAATTGCTTAAAAATGATTTATTGATGTATATTGGTATGTTTTGAAATAAAAAAAAAGCTTAGGAAGAATATTCATCTTAAAAATGTTAATTCTTCCAGCTAGAGTGAGATGAAGGGTTGACCAACTATGCAAGTCTTGCTTCATTTTTTCCATGCAGACGGCGAAATTTTGTTGATAAAGAGCTTTCTTTGCAGTGTTAGATGTTGTCCCCCTTGTGATAGAAGTCCTATCTAAGAGTGGATTTAAAACACAATTAAAGTCCCCAGCCCTTATAATTTTATGAGTGTTCACATTGGGAATGGTTGCAAATAAATTTTGTATAAATTCCTTATCATCGACATTAGGTACATAAGCATTTATCACAATCATTTTACAGTTAAATAAGTTGCCCATGACCATCACATATCTCCCATCAGGATCCGATAGAACAGTCTCATTTGTAGCATCAGATGTATGTATGAGAATTCCCACACTTCTAGTTTTTTTTGTAAAGCTGGAATGTAACATTTGGCCAGTCCAGTCCTTTTGCAGCCAGAACTAATCCTTGCTTAGTAAGCGAGTCTCCTGTAAAAATACTATTTTAGCATTTAAACCTGTTAGGTGAGAGAATACTTTCTTTCTTTTTAATTCGTGATTCAGGCCTTTAACATTCCAGTTTACAAAGTTAACTGTCCCATCATGGAGACACTGATTCTGAATTTTTGATGTCATTTTATAGTCTTAACTGGTAGTGAGCCAGCTTTAACCTTAATTTCCTATTTCCCTAAGAGTTATTGCCATGCAGCCTATTTTTACGTTGGTAGTTATATTTATAAGGATTAAAAGGATAGATTAGATATAGATATAGCCTGCTCTCTTTCTCTGCCCCCCCCCCCGTGTCCCCCACCCTCCCATTTTGCCTCCCCACGTGAAGCTTGACCCCACTTCACGCAGTCCCGGTCCTCTGACATACCTAGAAACAGAGCACGTCCAAAACAAAACAAGATCTCACGCAGCAGCGTTTTAGGATTAAAAAATAGAGATATCTATTGCCAATATAGTCTAAATATTATATGCCTAAAATATAATCATTAACAAACTATAAACTTAAAATATAATCTTCAGCAATTTTAAAGTATTAAGAAAATAAACCCGGGGAATGGTGTTAGAAAGTGGTCCAGAATAAGCATAGTAAGTCTTAATGCAATAATAACAATAAACCAAGGGTATGATGTTAAACAGTCTCCTTTAGGGTAGAAAAAAAAAAGAAATAATAAATAAAAAAAAATAAACACACACGTCTATAACTGTAATTAAAACATAAACAGGCAGCGTCCGAGTAATAAAGAGGATGTATAATTATAATACCCGTATCTTTACAAATAGATCAGACAGTAGGTTATATATATATATCCTTGCCATGTCATGACAGGCTACGACTCACTATTGTGTTTCAGACTAGTGTCAGGATCAGCTTTCTTTTCTGCTTCTTCCTTGCTGGTGATAACATAGAATTGACCTTGCACTTCCACTTTCAGTTTGGCAGGATACAAGATGCTGTATTTGATGTCGGCTTGCCATAACCGCTGTTTAATGTTGTAGAAGGCTGCACGTTTAGCAGCTGTTGCAGGAGAGAAATCAGGAAAAATACAAATTTGGTTATTTTCATATATAATCTCTTGCTTGTTTCTGAGGAGTGCCATAACCTCTATCTTAAAGAATAATAATCACTTGAAGCGGATAATAAAAGACATAGGTCTAACAGTATTTGATCCGCGTACGCGATAAGCCGCTGCTATCTCAGAATCTGATTTAAAGTCCTCTCCAATTATTTTAGAGAACAGTTCAGCTGCGAATTTCACTGGGTTTGGACTTTCACAATTCTCAGGTAGACCTTCCTAATATTATTCCTTCTGCTTTCATCTTCCAGAGCAGCAAGTCTGTCTCCGAGTTTTTTGCATTTGGAGTTGGCAGCTGTTGCTTTTCCTTCAGCAGTGGCAGCTAGATTTTCGGCTATTTCAATCCGAGTCATGAATGTCTCCTCGACGTCCTCCAACTGATCGGCAAGCGTGCTCAGTTTAGATGTGGTGTCCTGAATGTGCTCTTCAATTTTACCAAGCATATCTTTAAAGATTGCCTCAAAGCAAATATATGTGTGTTTCTCCAAGTCTTTATTATCCTGCTGCAGCTCCTGTCGCAGCTTCTCATTTGCCTTTTCACTTGCCTTCTCATTTACCTTCTCGCTTTTCCTTATATTTTTCTTTATCTCTTGCTTGAGCTCAATGATCATCGCCTTCAGTTCAGACAGATCATTTCTGCTTTCGTGCACTGTAGGTGAGGCGGTGGGCTCTATTACAGCTGGTGTTCCCAGCTCGCGTGGAGTAGTTGAAAGCGCAGACTGCAAGGCCTTTTCCAGTTTCAGATGATCTTCTCCAATCGGCAAGCTATCGTGACCTGCGTCACTCGCACTCGTACATTCTCTCCTCATTTCGCTCTCAGCCGGAGACAATGTAGCGGACCGTGGTCCCGAGGAGTCTGGGCTTTCGCCCATCTGATCCAGGTCAGTCTCTGAAAGGCCGTACCTTGAGTTTGAACTTGGACTTGTTGGTCTGAGCTTGGATGTAGCTTTAGTTTTCATTTCTTTCTGAGCCCCTTTTTTGTTGGCCATGTTTATATATGCTTGTATATACTGTAGTAGTACCCTCAGGTTGGAAAAATACAGGATATCTCAGAATAATAAGAAGATAATATGAAAAATAACACCGCTGCTAACGGAGCTCCGCTTCAGACGTCCATCTCTCACAACGGACGAGACCAATATCCAAATGTCTGTTAATGGCATTTTCATTAGATAGCCACATTTCATCAGCCAGTTCACTGGCACTTTTAAGGATTAGCCTCGAATTTTACTTGCACCGAGTCACATTTTAATGTGTGGCCGGTGGAACTTGCACGTGTGTAAATCAGAGACTGTGGGTCCTTTCTTCTAACTGCTTTGCAATGTTCCTGGTATATGTGAGACAACTGTTTTTGATGTTTCTCACACATATACAGCTGGATATGACTCATATGGTATGCTGTAAATCACGTTACATGTCTCTGCTGCTGACAAACAAACACACACAAACTCTCACATAAACATAGACACATGCACGCACATGCACGTACATGCACACACACACACACAGGGCAATTTAGCATCACCAATCCAGTTAACATGCATATCTTTGGACTGTGGGAGGAAACCAAAGTTAACATGGGGGGGAACATGCAAACTCCACACTGGGCACACTCAGAACGTGAAACTCAGTGTTCTTTACTAAAAGGTAGCAACACTACCACTGATCCTCAATGCTGCCCTACATTTAGTTATTTGCATATTTATTTATTTACTTAATTTTGGTAGAAATTATACATGAGCAACCTCGGGTTTTGGGTGCTCGGGTAAAAGCGATATTTAAGAGTATAACAGGGTTTATAACATTAAGCTTTCAGTCTATGACTAGTACATATATTTAAATACAATATATTACGAAGACCGAGATCAGTAAAGCCTGTGATCAATTATCTCTGTTATTCCTCAAAAAAACATCTGGAAAGCTGAAAGTTGAGTTAACAAGTCAATGTGTGGTGTCCTTTCAAACACTTAATTGCCTATCACACAAAAGCACAATGTATTAAATAATGTTTAGGTAAAAACATGCAAACTAACAGTCAAAGATTTACTCTCTAAAGCTACTAACTGCACTGAAGTCAGCCTCTTTTTAATCTCCTAAAACTCCTATTGCACAACATCCAATCAGAGGCTTGAAAATATTCCCATAATTACCCAGGGTATCTCCTACAGACAAGCAGGAAGCCAATACACAACAAACAAACCTGGATTTATTGTTAATGTTGTGCAAAGAGTCTGAAAAAACTTGAATTGTCCAATTCGAAAACCAACTACAAATAAATTAATCTATTTTTCATTAAAAAAAGTTAAGTGTCCTAAAACCATAATCCAATTTTGCCCACTGTCTAATAACTGAATATTCCTATAATGGTTTCCTATGATTACTTTCAGTAAAATGAAGGTGCAAAATGGTAGCACTGATGCTCCAAAGAAACAAGAAACATATGCTATAAACCACAAATAACAAAAAAATTCCACATAATTTAGTATTTAGGAACTAATCTTTGTCCACTTACAAAATCAGAATGGTGCCCTCGGATTATTTAATCTGTTTTCAAATGTATATATAAAAAACCTATCACTACACCAGCCTGTATATGTGAAGAGACTTCTGAGGTGATGGCATAAACCAACTTTCAGTATATTTTCCTTGTTCAGTATAGGAGATGAGAGAAGGTATAACTGAACAGGTGAACATACAAGTTTGGGGTTTCTAAATATTTTTCTCTGCCCTTGTCGCTTTTTACCATTATGGAATCATGCATATTACATATGTTATGATTAAAACTACACACTCCAGTTTCCAAACATTTTATACAAGGTATTTGCATAGTTAATTTGAGACACACAATTAATTAGGCACAAAGGAAAAATAAAACTAGCTCAAGATCATCATCTTTCCGTTCTTTATTTGGGTCAAGCACTTAGAAATACTGAAAAGAAAAATAAAACTGCAAAGACACGAGGGAAAAATGGGATGGAAGGCTTTTGAGAGATTAAATATGGTTATAAAAGGAAAGCTGATTTTTGAGATTACCAATAAATCTTTTCAGTAGGGCATATGGATGTGAAAATTATACAAAACACATTTAAATATTTAAAATTAAATGAAATCAGTGTCTGCCAGGAGCTAAAAGAATACGTGAGATAATAAGAGGAAGCTTTGCAAGATAAGACATTAGTTCTGGATTAGAATGCACTAGAAGTAAAAGTCTCATCTTCTGCATTTATAATATGGTTGGCTATATTCTAGAGTTTACAAAAGACATAGAAATGGCAGGGGATTAAAACCAATTAAGTGGCTGATCAAAATATTTTGAGCCTGACCTATTAAGAGAAACAATATTAACAGAAACAACCAATGTAATCCCAGTTAACAGTAATACGCTCGTTTTTACCATTCACAAAACTTACTTATGTCATGCAAATAAAACATTTTGTCTTGCTTGTGTAACCACTTCTGTTCTTTCATCATTGAAATAATGAGCGTGTCATCTCTTCAAATAGAGAGTTTTGCTGAGATTTCTTTACAATCTATTGTGGTGTGAACTGGGGCATTGTGGTGAAGTTGCATGGTTGTCAGCTTTCCTCACTACTTTTCCTTTACCAACTGCCACAAAAAACAAAGCAAATCAATATATTCTTAACCAGGTAAGGGGGCCTTTTTAGACATTTTTTTAAATACACCTCAGTGCACCCTCAGCTTAACCGAAACTGTTCACAAGACCCTGCTGGGACTGGATGCAATTCAGATTTATTGTTGTTAGAGAATCACCATGCTTCAACTATTTTAATTGGTGTTTGGGCTCTGTGTCACAGAAACACACGAATTTCATTCCCACTTATGCGACATGGCAGCACTGTAGTTCAGTGGTAGTGCTGCTGCCTCGAAGTAAGGAGACCATGATTCACATCTCAGGTCCTCCCTGTGTGGAGGCTGCATGTTCTCCTGATGACTGCGTGGGTTTCTTTCAGATATTCCAGTTTACTCCCACCATATAATGACATGCAGTTTAGATGGATTGGTGATACTAAATTGGCCCTAGGGTGCGGTTGGTGTGTGTGTGCTAGCTCTGTGATGGACTGGCACCCTATCTTGGGTTTGTTCCTGGCCTTGCACCCTATGCTAGCTGAGATAGTCTTCAGCAAGCCCAGAGACTCTATTCATGACCAAGTGGCTTAGAAATGACTGATTGATTTATGCAACACTGCTTAAGTTTCCTTCATTTCAAATTTATTAGCTCAAAATTTTCCTTGGAACAATGAATTCAGTGAAACTTTATTTTCTGGTCCAACACAGACATTGATCGTGTTAAACTGTTTATGAAGAATGGATTCAATTGATCAATAACTTCTAACAACAGCATCAACTGTCACTTCCACATCATCATTATTTACGCCACCCTATTGTGGCAAGAATTTCTCCTGTTGTTGAAGTCTAAGGCTAGCATGACCATACATCATCTTCGGGAGATGTTCTGCTATGAAGGAATTCTGTAGCCCATTTTGGGACTGTGACATATTTAGGAAACTGGTTTTGGTACACAATGACTAGGAGAGAAGAATCTTTAAAGGCATATAGTTCTATATCATTAGAAATTCCACAACAGCATGATACTTTATTTTGCTGTTTTCAGCATTTAAATTCAAGTTGGTTCTGAAACATGAGACCTACACTATAAACCATAAATATTGGAAATCTGTAATTCACTAATCCTTTTAAAGTCAGGCTTATCGGTTACATTATTTAAAGAAGTGGGGAACAATGACAGAGCCATTACCATCGCCATCTCACAGATCTAGCATCCTAGGTTCAAACCTACACATGTTGTTGTTTGTTTGAAAGTATGTGTTTTCCCTACCATCTCTGTGGGATGTGCTCCAAGTCCTAAGGTTTTTCTTCCCATTTTGCAAAGTCATCAGTTTAAGGTTGATTGACAATTCTATGTTGGTCCTGTGTGAGTGACCACAGTGTGTGTATGTAAGTGGTCCCTGTAGAGTACTGTTGTTCTAGCTGAAGTTGTTTCCTGCAATTTATCTGATGCTGTTAGGATAGGCTTTGGCCCACCACATCTCTTAACTGGTTTAAGTAAGTTTAGAGTATGTTTTGTTGTTATTCAAAAAGCCATCTTAAAGTTTCAACAATAGAAATGAAATCAACTATGAGCTAATATATTGCCTAAAGTGACAAAAACACAATTTTATACTAACACTATTTTGACTGGCATGTTTACTATTATTCTGTCAAATGTGCTGATGTTCTATATAGAAACATACCTTAGGAAAACTATTTGGGTATTAAAATATAGAAAATTCATGATTTTTCCTGCAATGCCACACTAATTGAGGAAAAAAATGTTTTTGTTTAAGATGATTTAAAATTAGATTCAGTTTAATTCTGCTAAGACATCAGCAGACTCCGAATAACAGATTCATTCACTGCTAATACAGAATTAGCTGGATGAGAAAATCTAATTGAGCCATAGACAAAAAGGAACAAACGTTTGTCCTCATAAAACATGTGAATACGTTATGAGAACTCAGATATCTATCTTCAAAATTGTATTTCTTTCTCCATACAGTTTTATTAAAAATTGAGAACAGAAACCTGCAGCTGTTTTTGTCTGCAGATTATGCATAGAGAAGGTTTTGTTCTAAAAGAAACACGGAAGTGATACATTTATTATCAAATGCATCTGTACCGTACACAAAGAATATGCTGAATACAGGAAGTCCACATTTAGCCTGTACCCATTCTAATTCGCGACCTAAATGATGTTTAAATTTAAAGTTTAGGTTAGGAACTCCCCCCCCATAAAAAAAAAGGAAATTTCAGAATATTACAGATGTACGTATTTCAGGGAACAATCAATAGGTTACAACAGGCAGATGTTCTGAAACAACTAAAGTAAATTAAACTCTTGCAAATTGAAGCAAACATTTTGCACAGGTGTCCCAACCTCTGTTGATTACTTAAAAACCCTCAGTTAGTCTTAAAGCAGAGCTGGAACAGATTGTTTAGGATATGTTTAAGATAAACAACTTACCATTATGATTGCTATTATTACATTTGGATGATTAATTTATTAAAGGTAATTTACTTGTTTACACTATTTTACAACTGTTTAAGTGAATTGCCAGGGGTCACAAGGTGAGTCACTTGCAGTAATTGAATTGGTACCTTTGTGGCTTAAAGTGTCTTGCACACAACACCACACAGCCTTTTAATGGTTAATAGTAGGTTTCTACCTATATTGGAGGTTTGGGGGTATGAGGGGGTTTGGGTGGAGAAGAAAACATTATTAAGCTTCATGACAAACAGCAGTCAAAATAAACACAGACCAGATAAAACTGTTTTTAAAATAAAAAAAACCTTCTCAAGAGTATTTATGCTGCAGCTATAATAAAAGGAGTAGTTGCAAAGACCATACTGAAAATAATATAGAATTATGAAAAGGCATTATCCCCAGTTCTGTCAAGTTGCCATTTTTATCTGTAAACAGGTATTTTTGAATTCAATGTGAATTCTCATTTTAAATGCATCATTTCTTTCTAACGTTTCAGAGAAAAATGTTTTGCAACTTTAATCATATCTTAAAAGCCTAGCACTTTCAACACAATTTTTAATCCAACGTTCATTCCAGTCACTGCACAGAAAAGGTCTCAACTTGTGTTTAAATCATATTTTTAATATCCTCTCCTGTACGAAAGTTACAGTCATAATGGTCTAAGGTTTAATAGCGGGTAGTGAAACTACTCTACTAATAAAGGTTGAGATTATCATCAAATCTGAGAAATTCCAGTCTGTCTTCCACAGCGGTCATAGTACAGAACGACACAAATACGTCCTGTAAATGACATTCTGACATCTGCAGATGAAGAAAATTCCACTGTACTTATGTTGTTAGACTTAAGCCCCATGTTTGATACCATTGACCATTCTATTTTACTCCAAAGACTGGAAAATGGCATTTGGCTTACAGAAACTGTCCTTGCCTGGCTTAGGACTTATTTATCAAATCGATTCCAGTATATGCAGAAATTTGCTGACAGTACTCCATCATTACACACAGAAGTGAGATATGGTGTCCCGCAAGGCTCAGTGCTGGAACACTTATTCACTTTACATGGCTCCACTGGGATCTATCATTCAAAAACATAATGCTAATTTTCACTTATACGCAGATAATACCCAGTTACACCAATCTTTTAGACCAAATGATGTTTCTCCAATGTTGTCCTTAATTAGATATGTTAGTGAGTTAAAGGAGTGGATGAATGACAACTACTTGTCTTTGAAAACAGATAAAACAGAAATGTTAATTACTGGAGGGAATGATGCTGGGTGCAACAACATTTTCTTATTACAGTAATCCCTCCTCGATCGCGGGGGTTGCGTTCCAGAACCCTCCGCGATAGATGAAAATCCGTGAAGTAGAAACCATATGTTTGTATGGTTATTTTTATATATTTTAAGCCCTCATAAACTCTCCCACACTGTTAACATTATTAGAGCCCTCTAGACATGAAATAACACCCTTTAGTCAAAAGTTTAAACTGTGCTCCATGACAAGACAGAGATGACAGTTCTTTCTCACAATTAAAAGAATGCAAACATATCTTCTCTTCAAAGGTGCGCCGTCAGGAGCAGAGAATGTCAGAGAGAGAGAGTGAGATAAAAGCAAACAATCAAAAAATCAATACGTGCTTTTAAGTATACAGAAGCACCGGGATAAAGCGGCATTTTGTAGAGGAGCGTCCGTATCCTCTAGGCAAACAGCCTCTGTGCAAACAGCCCCTCTGCTCACACCCCCTCCGTCAGGCGCAGAGAATGTCACAGAGGGTGAGAGAGACAGAGAAAAGCAAACAATCAAACACCGCGCGGGAAGCATATCTTATATCATTGAGGAGTTTTAGTTAACATGTAATACATGCTCTGATTGGGTAGCTTCTAAGCTATCCGCCAATAGTGTCCCTTGTATGAAATCAACTGGGCAAACAAACTGAGGAAGCATGTACCATAAATTAAAAGACCCATTGTCTGCAGAAATCCGCGAACCAGAGAAAAATCCATGATATATATTTAGATATGCTTACATTTAAAATCCGCGATAGAGTGAAGCCGTGAAAGTCGGAGCGCGATATAGCGAAGGATTACTGTATTTAGTTCAGTTGGAATCACCATTAGTTTTACTTAATCAACCCACAATCTAGGCATTGTGTTTGAGACTGCATGTCTTTAAAGCGGCACATTACAAAATTATCCAAAACATGTTTTGTCCATCTTTTTCTACATATGCAGCATACTAAGAAATTAATTCACATATTGCTGCACATCACTGCTGCAATGCGGGGGTTCACTGGCTGTTCAAATTGTTCTTTATACAGCTTTCATTTATTCAAAATGCTGCTCCAAGAATTATTACAAGAACAAGAAAATACAAGCACATAACTCTGATTAACTTTAGGGAAGATTTCAAAATCCTCCTTTTAATATATAAAGCCTTAAATGGCCATGGTCCTGCTTACTTATCTGAAATTATCATTAATTACAAACTAGAGTGTACATTAGGATCTGACGATGCCTATCTGCTAATGATTCCAAAGATTAATAAAATAACAAGCTTTTAGTTACAGGGCCCCGAAGCTTTAGAATGGTCTGCTTGCTACTATAAAAGATGTCCCTTCAGTCTCAACATTTAAATCAAGATGAAGACTCACTACTTCAGTTTGGCATACCCTGAGTAGAGCTGCTGATTACCTATGCAAACTACATCTCTGTTGGTCATTAGTACTAAAAACAATTTGTTACTAACATTTGTCTATCCTGTTTCTCTTCTCGGTACTCACATGTGGCACTTGGTGCCACTGCTCTACTGCCAAGTTGTTTGCCTGTCATGGGAAAGTTATCTATGATAAAGGAGAACTGGAATCATCAGGTAGAAGGGTCCTTTCATCAGACAGGCCTGTCCAGCACTGACTCAGCTGTGGAATGGCTAATATGGGGGAGGCAACTAATTGGTTGAGGACTCCAGAACAACTCTGTATCCTCATATGTAATAGTTTTGCATTTGGTGAGTGATATATTCGTGCATTTTGCTTTGCAGTTTGTGTTATTGCTATTGTACAACTGTACAGTACAATTGTACTGTATTCCTGAGGTGGCAATGATAGATTAGCCTCTAGCTCTGGGAAGAGGATTACTTGTGTTCTGTTTTGTGTGTTGTATTTAACCAATTTTTTGACACCCACTGCACACCCAACCTACATGGAAAGGGGTGCTCTCTGAATTGCCTTTCCCAAGATTTCTTCATTTTTTTCTCCTAGGTTTTCTTGTCTTCTTAGGAAGCCAAGTCTAGAGGGCTGTTAAAGCCCATTGCAGCACTCCTTGTGCAATTTTGGGCTATACAAGAAATAAATTGTTGTTGCTTAACAGGAGCTCTTCTCAACTAGTTAATGGTTTATTTATCAAATCATTCGCAGTATGTGTAGTAGACAATTTTCTCTTCTCCCAAACTGTAGTTAAACATTTAGTTTAGTATTGGGATCAATACCTTTCTCTTTATATCTTGTTAATTGGAGATTCAACTTAGAAAGAAATTAATTTCAATTTGTATACTGATGACAGACCTCAGTTGGACAATACAACATAACCTAATCATAATTAAATACATATTTTACTCTGATTAAACCAGAGAGCCATTGTATTTTAAAAATAAGCCCCTTTTTTCAGCTTGAAAATATTGGCAGAAAAAAAAAAAAAAAAAAACAGACATGTTTAATATAGAGAACTTAAGAGATTATTCATGAATTAGTATTAAGAAGAACTGAATGCCTCATTGTTATGCCATTCAAATTGTCTAATTGTTATCACATTGCTGTACATTATTAGCATTTATTTATAAAAGAGAAAATATTTTCTTTAAAAATGCAATATTTTTTCAAAATTAGTTTCCTGCTTATCTTTCTTTTTTGATTATTTAAAAATACTACTAATATTTACGAGTACAGTACATGTTTGGTTTGCGCATGACACGATTACACAATTTCTTTCATACTTAATATTCCATGACAATAATTTAATACTAATGAAGAAATACCTAACTGCTTGGTATAGTGATAAAAACAGGTACAGTATGTAGTAATTTAAAAGAAAACTGTCTCAGATCACGTACCTGCACTTCTATACAACTCTGCCTTGCTAATTTGCAAATTTTTATCATATACAATTCTAGCCTTCTAATCTACTATTTTATCAGCATGGGTAAACAGTCCTGTTCTAATTTAAGTCACCAGCAACAAAACAAAACAAAAAAAAATCAAACAAGGTGAAGAAATCCTCTGCAGAAGTCACATGCTGTTTACTATTCAGAGATTTGGCCTGAACAACACAACTGCACTACTAAATTTAAAAAAAAATCCAACTTTGGCACTAAACTCAGTTACTTTTGTTTAGTAAATGAAAAGGTTAAATAATTAGGTGTGTTTAACTTAGATGCTGCCCTTGTTTTAATCACTTCCAGCCATGTTACCTGGCATTGCCTGGGTAAGAAAGTAGAAATGTAAAAGTATTAACAAATTACATATTGCCAAACCAGCCCTGTGTTGGCTGGGATTGCCTCTAGCAGACCCCCGTGAACCTGTAGTTAGGATATGGAGGGTTGGATAATTGATGGATGGATGGATATTGCTAAACTGTTTTATTCTTAAACTTATTTCATTTAGTGCATACCTATTAGTACAGAAAAAGTTATTTGTGTGCAATTCTGTTTTTTATTCTGGCAAAAAATAAATATAACAACAATATATCTCCTCTTAGGACAGCTGGGGATCACAAAATAGTGAAAGAAATGCTTGATTAAAGAAAAAGATAAACGTAAAAGGAAGGTATCTCACCAAAATCTTTTATTTAAATGGCAAGCTTGATAACCATCCCACCGAAATATTGTTGTTTCTTTGTCAATAAACCACTCTGTAGTATTTTATAACACTCTGCCTCTAACTTTATCTAGGTATTATTTCTAGACACCTTTGTCTCCATTTAAAATGGGTAAAAATATTGTGTTTGGACTGAATACAAATGGTAATCTCAATTTTTTATGATACTTAAGTAACCAGTAGGATTACAACCACTCACTTCAACTCTAAGCCGGGGCAAGGCCAAAAGTTAAAGGTATAATTGAAAAAATCTGATATATGCAGCATCAAATAGGACAAAGAAACAGTGGTTGGCTGTTTGCAAAGGTGTTGTGGGAGAAACAGTTGTAATGGTGAGAGATTATGCTTGCAGCCCTAACCTGAAATAACTCCTGAGAAAATATGCCCCCTTCTGTGCTGGCCTGAGGCAGTGACAAAAAAATGAGAGAAGTGCTTGATTACAGAAAAAGAAAAATATAATGTGTGGGAACTGAACCCAGATTTTATGTTCGAAAGGTAAGCATGCTATCTTATAGATAGAGTATATAGTATATTTTATTTATATATATATATTTATATTATATATATATATATATATATATACATACATATACACACACACATACAGTGCATCCAGAAAGTATTCACAGCACATCACTTTTTCCACATTTTGTTATGTTACAGCCTTATTCCAAAATGGATTAAATTCATTTTTTTCCTCAGAATTCTACACACAACACCCCATAATGACAATGTGAAAAAATTTACTTGAGATTTTTGCAAATGTATTAAAAATAAAAAAACTGAGAAAGCACATGTACATAAGTATTCATAGCCTTTGCTCAATACTTTGTCGATGCACCTTTGGCAGCAATTACAGCCTCAAGTCTTTTTGAATATGATGCCACAAGCTTGGCAGACCTATCCTTGGCCAGTTTCACCCATTCCTCTTTGCAGCACCTCTCAAGGTCCATCAGGTTGGATGGGAAGCGTCGGTGCACAGCCATTTTAAGATCTCTCCAGAGATGTTCGATCGGATTCAAGTCTGGGCTCTGGCTGGGCCACTCAAGGACATTCACAGAGTTGTCCTGAAGCCACTCCTTTGATATCTTGGCTGTGTGCTTAGGATCGTTTTCCTGCTGAAAGATGAACTGTCGCCCCAGTCTGAGGTCAAGAGCGCTCTGGAGCAGGTTTACATCCAGGATGTCTCTGTACATTGCTGCAGTCATCTTTCCCTTTATCCTGACTAGTCTCCCAGTTACTGCCGCTGAAAAACATCCCACAGCATGATGCTGCCACCACCATGCTTCACTGTAGGGATGGTATTGGCCTGGTGATGAGCGGTGCCTGGTTTCCTCCAAACGTGACGTCTGCCATTCACACCAAAGAGTTCAATCTTTGTCTCATCAGACCAGAGAATTTTGTTTCTCATGGTCTGAGAGTCCTTCAGGTGCCTTTTGGCAAACTCCAGGCGAGCTGCCATGTCCCTTTTTACTAAGAAGTGGCTTCCGTCTGGCCACTCTACCATGCAGGCCTGATTGGTGGATTGCTGCAAAGATGGTTGTCCATCTGGAAGGTTCTCCTCTCTCCACAGAGGACCTCTGGAGCTCTGACAGAGTGACCATCGGGTTCTTGGTCACCTCCCTGACTAAGGCCCTTCTCCCCTGACCGCTCAGTTTAGATGGCCGGCCAGCTCTAGGAAGAGTCCTGGTGGTTTCGAACTTCTTCCACTTACGGATGATGGAGGCCACTGTGCTCATTGGGACCTTCAAAGCAGCAGAAATGTTTCTGTAACCTTCCCCAGATTTGTGCCTCAAGACAATCCTGTCTCAGAGGTCTACAGACAATTCCTTTGACTTCATGCTTGGTTTGTGCTCTGACATGAACTGTCAACTGTGGGACCTTATATAGACAGGTGTGTGCCTTTCCAAATCATGTCCAATCAACTGAATTTACCACAGGTGGACTCCA
>JANRMT010062850.1:8358352-8447349 GCA_026402145.1 Polypterus bichir lapradei | reverse complement strand
TATATATATATGAATATTTTTATGAGTATATATATATATATATATATATATATATATATATATTTTAGAGACATGTGTAACGATTTAATCACTTACTTCTTAATTAACTTTTTGTGTCCTGCTATTTGTTAGGCCATTCTGAACTTTTCACAGGACTCTCCAAACATACACACAAATAATGTTAATTAAATACCACTTCACTAACACAAATACCACAGTAGGTGGTGAACAAATACATGTAGGAGTAAACTCAAGCAGTACTGGTTAAAATATTCTGTTTACATATTGTTTAAAATGTACTTTTCTCAACATGACATTATATCAACTTATATCTAAAAACTTCTTAAAATACTTTAAGTGCAACAGGAACATAGAATTAATTCTAAAATTATGCACATGTTCATAGCAATGAAACTAAGGTTTTTCACCATATATTCTACTGAACACTTTGGCAACACCTCGGACAATAAAGTGTCAGACCCCCTCAATGCATAAGATTTGACTGTAGCAAATCTAAAATATTTTTAATATTAAAAATAATACATCTTTGAATTAAAACATGATTAGTGAATTAATATATTAATTGATGTTTATATTGATGTGCTGATTCTTTCATTTTTTTTAACACAGCAAATTTAAGCAGCTTTGTGCTTAGGATTTAAACTTAGGGCTGCATTTAAGATAACAAGGATATCCTGCTTTTGCAAACCTGAGTTGAAGGAGAAAAGTGTGAGAAATAAATTTGACGAAGTGATGAGTATTTGGTTGAAAACAAACAGAAGTGTGCCACTGGACAAAAGAATCACCAAGTCAAAAGAAAGTATATTGGTGGAATTCTAAATTAAACATGACAATTGAGGAAAAGTGCAGATTTATAAGGAGTGTCAGAATTCAAAGGAAGCAAAGTGAAATGCTAGAAAAGCAGTGGCAAGAGCATAACAAGACCAGAGACAGGAGTTTGCAGGTTAGCTGCAAAATAAGTAAGGAAAGAAGAATGTTTTAGGATGGTAAAGCAAATGGCAAAAAATATAGGAAGTAGTTAATTAAAATTGCTTGAAAAACACTGAAGAAAATGTTGTGAGTGATAGTAATGGGATTAAGGACACCTGAAAGAAATATATGGACAAGTTACTGAATGATGAGAATGAATGAAGTAAGAATGTTCACTGCTAGAGAACAGAAGAACCGAGCTGTAAGTTTTATGAAGAGAAGGTGGCAAGAACACTGAATAAAGATGAAGACAGGTAAAATTAACATTATCAGGTGGGTCATATGGAGTAATCAAGCTTTTGGAGCAGGCAATGATGGTTGTTGAGAGAGTTCTAGATTAAAAAAGGAGACACTTGACAAAGGTCAAAATACAGTATGGTATACAGGGAACAACAGAAGTGATCTTGGTTGTACGGCAAATACAGAAAAAGCAACAGGCAAAGGGAAAGAAGCTGCATTTTGTATTTGTAGATTTGCAAAAGGTGTCTAATAGAGTGCCCAGGGAGATGGTGAGATAGGCATTGAGAAAGTAAGGTATGGATGAATGGCTAAGAGTCTGTGGTGATGTCAATGTACGAGGAAGCACAAATACAGGTCAGGACAGCAGATGGGTTTATTGAAAATTTCAAGGTAAATTTAGGGCTACACCATAAATCCATTTTGAGCCCTTTGAATTTTCATGATAGTGATGTAGGTAGTAACCAGAGAAGTACATGAAAGATTGCTATGGGAATGCTCGTTTGCTGATGATGTTGTATTGTTAGTAAAAAGTAAAGTAGAAAGATGGTTCGAAAGATGAAGGCTTCAAGGTAAACACAGGAAAGACCAAGGTGACGGGGCAAAATGCATGAAAGTGATGAGTGCATCTCCATGTGGCAATATAAAGAAGGAGTTTTGGGAGCATGCTCAATGGCAGTGATACTTGGCTGATTAAGGCAGACATGAAGCAAAACTGCAAAGATGAGAAATCAGAATGACCAGGGGAATGTGTGGAGTGTCCTGGTATGAGAACAAGAATTAATGCAAAGTTAAAAGGAAGATAGGAGGTGATAGGTGTTATTCCAAGCAAAACATACTGTGGTTGTTTTAGCTTGAAAAGAAAAGGTCATGGGATGCTTGGCTGAAGAGGTCAACCAAGATGGAGATAGAGGGAAAGAGGTTCAGCCCGAAGATGACGTGGCTGGAAGTGGTATGGAATGACAAAAAACAGAATCTAAGAAAGTCATGAACTACAGAGAGAGGACAAAATAGACTTGAGAGGCAACTCTGAGGCTTGGGATCTGCACTGGCAATCGGAAGGTTGCCGGTTCGAATCCCATAAATGCCAATAGGGACTCTGCTCTGTTGGGCCCTTGAGCAAGGCCCTTAACCTGCAATTGCTGAGCGCTTTGAGTAGTGAGAAAAGCGCTATATAAATGCAAAGAATTTAATTTTAATTTTTTAATTTTAACCAGCTAACCTGAGCAACCTTGGAAAATGGCCATTAAACTGGTGATGAAGATGCATTGTGGATGAGCCTTGATATGGACATCCTTTTAAACAGAAATTGTACTAAATGTCTTCGTTTCTGCATACAGATATAGGATATGGAAGGTCAATCCTTTTCTTTACTCATCCCATAAAAAACACTGCCATTTATTAGAAGCATTAGGGTTCTCTTCTTGATATCATTATTAGATGATGAGAATAGTCTTTTGATACTGTTTTCCAGTGTATGAATTTAAAAGAAATTGACAAAGATCTTTGACTCTTTCAGTCATTTTTTTTTTTTTAATTCCTTGTTGGCCATTACTATTCTGGCATCTCTGTGAGGCCCATCATTATACTACAGATCCAGTTATGATCGACTAAATTTAATGTAAATAATTAATAATTATTGTAAAATAATTTTAACACTGCAAATTAATTTAGTTATGTCTTTTCATTTCTAGAAACACTCTGTATTAATGTTGAAAATAAATCACATGAGACGACTAAACAAAGAAACCATATAAAAGTCGTACTAAAGGAAATTAACGTACAAAGGTTAGTGTTGCCATTGTTAATGGCACCTAATGCAAATAAAAAACTAAATCAAAATTAGCTTTAAACAAACCAACATTAATTTAAGCTAAAATTAATGTGTGTGTATAAACTAATATTTTTTCTCTTTTTCAGTTGCTATGTTACAGTAGATATGCATGCTCATATAGATGAAGAGGGTGAAGATTTAGTGGCAGCTGAGTGGATGGCACAATTTTATTTTACAAAACACTGACATTTTGTCTAGTCTTATTTTGAACACGATTCAACACGTGGACCTCTGGTCCTCAAATAAAAGGGAACAGAAAACAACTGGAATGAACAGGAGGGCTTAAAATGGATAAATGTCAGGGTCTGTCTTCTTTGGAGTAAATGAGTAAATCTATTGGTGGTAGTGTTTACCCTTTGTTTGTAGTGAACACATTATTAGTAGCATTTGGTGTTAGAACATAATAATGTTGTAAGTCTTGTGTAAAATCAGTCTGGAAGTACATTTGTATGTCCTGAACCTGTCTGCCCTGTGTCTGTGATTTTTGTTTATCTCCCTATCCACCTTTTCTCATATTTTTAATTGGTTGGGCACAAGTATTGCTAGCTTTAATGTAATCTTGTAGTGTTCAAAGCAAATGAAGACAGAAGTGTTTATTTTCAAGCTTTCAACGTCTTTGCAGAAGCACTTCATCAGGATCTATAACTTCAAGATTGGGTTAGGCAGGTAGTTGGTTGGTCTTTGTAGGGGGTGTAGTCTACCAATATAATGATCAACTTGATTATGGATTTTGAACACAAAGGCACCATGGGCTGGGGGATTAAGAGGCTCCCATGGTTATAAGAAATAATGAGCTGTTGATACTGCATGTGTGTTGTAAATAAGTGATGACTTTTTTGTGAAACTTATAAGGTAACTTTTAGAAGTTAAATAGTGCTCATCAAAAGTACAAATCTGTGTGTATTGTAACAGCTTGGGTCTTGGAAAAAAAGTACAGGGGAAGTACTTTGTAACTTTTTGAACCAGTCTGTCTGTGCTTGTATTTATTTTTTTCTTGTTCAAATTCTGTTTCTATAGACCAGGGAGGAAAAGCAGTTTGCGTTTATGAAATCCTAGTACTTTCCTAAGCAAATGAGAAGAGATGTATTTATTTTCAGACCATCAATGTGTTTGTTTAATCATTTCATATGAACGAGTATGTACTCGATAGGTTATTGAACCTATCAGATGTCTGTGTGTGGCGTTTGTTTTTTTTTCCTTCTCAACTCATGTAAACACGGATGCACCAAACGTCATCAATGAAATGGCTCTTGCTTTTGCTGGGTTGATTTTGCAAACCCTGTTGTTTTTCTTAACCAAACAGTGTGCATGACCTTATTTTGTGATTAGACTGTAAGTGTGCATAGGAAGTTGTCAGTGTTTAACACACCTGCATTCTGTGACCTACAGTTAACGTGTATGGCATTGGCATGCGAGTCACAATGTCCATGGCAGTTGCAGGTGTAGTTGTGGCCTCTGTGTCGTGGCTTTGATTACCACCATGGCAAGTGAGGCATGTGCCCACAATGCCAGTTGTAGTGAGAAGGACTCAAAGAGGACTCATAGAGCAGCTTTCAACCTGTTAGTCAAATCGGTTTTGGACTCTTGTCTATAAAGACGTGTTAATTTTTTTCTCAAACTTTTTTCAAGTATACAGGGTGGCCATCCTCAAACTTTTTTGTAATTCTTAAATCATTCTTATTACACTGGTTTAGTTGGCAGGATTATTGCTTGAAAATGACTGAAGAGCAAGGCCTGACTTCATTGCTACACAGCATGGCCGCAGAAATACAGGGACTCAAGGTCCAGTTGAGTGATACAGCACAGGCTCAAGCACGCATTGCCGTCCAACAGGATAAGTCAAGGGCTGATTCCCCAAATGCTGATGCCGTTACAAGAGAAACATGACAAAGAATCGTATCTCTTAATTTTTGAACGTACAGCTATAAGATACCATTGGGAATACAATGAGTGAAGCACAACGGACCGATTATGACCTCGTGACTGAAGATGACGCCAACTATTATACTCTCAAGGCAAAGATACTAAAAAAGTACGGCATTTCTGCAGACCAGCAGGCAGGGTGCTGCCATGTGTGAATGTTGGACCCAGAGCTGACAACAAAACCTCAGGTTTATGATCTGTGGGGAAAAGCAGAGCACTGGCTGAGGCCAGACATTAACAACTCAAAACAAGTCATAGAGCAAGTTGCCTGCAACCTACTGGTAAACGCCCTCCCCGACTTTCTCACCCAGCCAGTCCTCAAGCAAGCACATAAAAACATGGATGCCTTGATTTATACGGTGGAGAGACATAGGGCGGCAGCCAGGTCAAAGAGTGCAGAAAGGAGATTCTCTCTAACCCTGAACTTTCTTGCTGCAATGTGGAGTACATAACCTGTCCAAAAGAGAAGCATGTGGCAACCTGCACTGTTTTAAGTGCGGGGAGCCAGGGCACACCATGCCCAACTGCCAACAATTCAACATGCCAATGGACTGTAGTTGGACTAGAGCTGAAAGGTACTGTGCTGTTGATAACCACTTACCACACTGCAGTTTCAAATCCCATGCCATCCAGACCCCACTTTGTTATTAACAATGATTTAACATATCAGGTAGTTTAGCATGAGTGGGAGACAAAATTGCTGGTACCACGGACCTACCAACGGCAGGTCTGTGAACTGGCACATACCCATCTGGGAACCGACCAAACACTCAAGGGGATTAAACTCACTTTTTATTGGCCAGGAATCCATGAAGAGGTCAGATGTTTTTGCACTCCTGTCTGAAGTGTCAGTTACATCAGACTGCTAAAAAGGGCCGTGCTCCATTGGTTCCCCGTCCCCTAATTGACAACTCTTTCGAATGTATAGGGGTCGATATCATAGGACCCCCCCTGATCCCTCAGCATGAGGTGATAAATACATTCTTGTCCTCATAGATTATGCTTCCCTGCAAAAGCCTATCTTAAAAGAAAACATGGAAAAGGCAGAAACAGGAACTCAAACCAGTCATCCTGTCGGTCCCTGAGGTAGTGAGTAAGAAATCGGATCAGACATCGCCGATTGAGCATGGTATTATAACAGACCCAGAGGCGAAACGTGATGAAGTAGAGCTTGAGATCAAACATATGCTGGAACTAGGTGTAACTGAGGAAAGCCTCTCAATGACATCACCACCAGTCTGGCCCCTGTTGACATCACTTCCTGCACCCTCCGAGGACGTCATATGCAGTACCCAGAATCCATCTGCCTGCCACGTCAGTTCCCGTTCTGGCCTCCCTGACTCCACCTCATCCTCCGTTCAGCCATATTTATAGGTCAGCTTTGTTTTTGGACTCTTTTCTATTAATACACATTTATTTTTTTCCTCAGCCTTTTTTTCCCCCAAGTATACGGGATGGTGTGGTAAAGTGGGGTCCGCGGCTGGTTGGAGTTTTAAATAAATAATTCTAATTGCCGCACTCACATCTTTGTATGAGCATAGAAGCGTGTTGAGAGCAGTTCCTGTGTGCGATACGGACAGCCTTGCACAATGCACAGGTGTAGGATCGGCCAGGAGCCAAATTGGCACCAGGAGCTGCTGATTTCCAATGCTGTACCACACCCCCCAAAGACAGATCGAGAGAAAATGAATGGAGGTTAAAAGATGGAGAGAGGGAAGGCAGGAGGAGAAGAGATCCAGTGGAAGTGAGCGGATAAAAGGTGGAGAAGGTAGATTAGCTGTTAGAAATGTCCTTAGGGGAGCATGTGAATGGCGCTCAGGGGGACGATGGCCACTCCACCTGAGTGACATAGGAGCTGGAGTGGCTGAAGAGCTGCTCAGTTGAAGTGACTCGCCAAAGAGAGGCAGCGTGGCTGCAGGGGAGTGAGAGGTTCAGAGAGGCGTCCTGCGGGTGGTGCCATGGATGAGAGGGAAGCAATCCTGGCAGTGGGAGTCGGAGGCTTTGGTGTAGTGCCCTGCTGGGGCCATAGACAGCAGCGGCAGGGGCTTGAGCCTAAGAGAAGCACTGAGAGTGGGCTGAACTGCTGAAAATAGGTTCCTCATTCGCTGCAAGAGGTTGAATAGGGATAAGCTAAAAAGACATCCATTTTAAAAGGACTGTACCAAGGGGCATGTTTATGAGGACAATTTCCTGCTGTGTTTTAAGCTCATTTTAACGGATTATTTAATTGATGGATTTTAACGTCCACATGGACAACTTTCTTTTTATTGGATTATTTATTTATTGAACATTTTGTTGCATTGCATTCTTTTTGGATATTTAGTTTGGTTGATATTTCATAGAAGCATTAGAGCACTTTTTATACCTTCCCCTTGCTATGTGTGTATCTGTCCTCGTCTGCCAAGCTCATCCTGGTCAAGATTACTGATGGTGTCGGGTTCAGAGCCTCCTGGTGGGACCTGGTAGCATGGAACTGACCAACACTATCGAAGGTGGCCATCCCCAAATCTTTCTGTGACTCTTTAATCATTTTTATTACTCTCTATATATGTATTTTTTAGGAGTCACACAGGATGGGCAGGCATCCCGGCAGGAAGTCTGAAAAGTCCATTACCTGTACAGGAGACGCAACCAAACAGAATAGGCATCCCAACCATATGTGTATCTAATACCTTCCTTTGGCCAGGAGAAAATAAGACAGGGAAGGACTGTTGCAGAGGCGTATTTAATCCCCCCAGGTGTTAGATGGCAGCAGCCCTCCATATCAGGGCCCATTTGGAACCTGCTGGGGACCGTGGTGGCCACAAAAAGGCGCTGCAATTCATTGGACTTTCGTATGACCCAGAAGTTCTTCCATCGGGCAATAGCCCTAGCACCGGAAGTACTCCCGGGTCCTCAATAAAAGGGACCACACTCCCTTAATCCAGGCAAGTCGGAGCTGGGAGGAAGGCAACGTTCAACTGAAAGAGGGCAGTTGTGTTGGTGAGAGGAAAGGAATTGTAAGGAAGATTGATTTTGTAGAAAAGAAAACCTGTGTTTGTGCTACTTTGGAGGTATTTTGTAATAAATCTTTCATTATTTGAACCCGGGACTGTGCTAGTGTGTTTCTTTTGAGGCTCACGGAAGCCCCTGTTTCATATATTATATATGTGTGTGTATTGTCACACATGCGCATGGGAGGCAGCTAGAAGGACCAAAAGAAGGTAATTCCACACAAGGCCGGGAGTGGCGACGTGGAATAAACCTTCCTCTCTTATCTCTGCAAACCAGATATGGGAAATTCTGCCCGATTCCGATGACATCCCTTCCATTCCAGGCCCCCCAAAAACGCCACTTCCGGTTCTGCACAAACCCCAAAGAACTTTACTTCCGGTTCCAGACCCTGATGATGTCAATTTCGCCAACCTGCCTTAAAAGGAAGACAATCTCCACTTTGTATTAAGTTCTGTCTTGGACTCAACTCTGTACACATCTGTGCAACCTATTTTGCAGCCAGAATTCAAGTATACGGGTGGCTGCCCCAAACCTTTTTTTGTGTGTCAAGGCTATTTATTTTCAGGAAATCTTATTTAAGAAAACAAACAAATGTGGGCAAGAAGAATATATGACATTCACAATAAATTACATTAACTGATTCAAGCATGCAACTTCCTATCATCATTATATTTATATAAACTTTTAAAATATATGTCTTAATGAAGTCATAATTTAAAGAATTCCCATACAGCATGAATAATGTGTCACTAAGCTGAGAAAAGCATGCAACAGTCCAACACATAACCTTGATTTTAATCAAAACCTACCAACCGAAAATCACTTGATCCTGCCAAAAATTGATTTCATCTATGTTTGTCTGCTGTCTAAGCACTTTTAAAAGAACAACCTACATCCAAGAAGCCTTAAATCAATAAAGAAACTAAAATCAAGTTACTATACATTTCATAAAAGGCAGCCTGTTTTTCTATTGGTGAAGATTTTGTAATAAAAAATAAATAAGCTCAATAGACTAAGAAAAAAATAACTTTAATATGGTTTTAATTTTTATACTTTATGAGAATTTTTTTTCTTCTTGTCCTCTGAGATTTCACCAAACTCTTAATTCACAAGAGCAATGCAATTAGGAAGCTACTATACAGTGTTCCAGTTATAATCAGTCACTAGCTGACACAGTGACAACTGATAGCATCTGTCCATAGAATCCTGAGATGTGCAATAAACTAAATTCTGATTAAAATAAGTCATTACTGGGTAATGATTTTATTGAGCATTATTCTTTTTTTTTTTTTTTTTACTAATTTATAGTTATGAGATATAAACAGGATATATTAGTAATCAGCACATAAAACAAAAGAGTACAAAACATTTACAGTATGTCAAATTGGAGAAGTATATAAATGGAAACAAAATTGGATAAGGAAGCAAAACTGGGTCCTACACTGCACTGCTCTGCACAAAGAGTAAGGCAGATGATGTAGCTTTAGCTATGCACCTAAGATATCTTAAAGTGTCTGTACATCCATGTCTATTTCATTGCAAAAACCAAGCATGCATTAAGACTTATGGCAGGTCCTATAAATTATCCCTTTAAAATCAGACAGCACTTACCAGCATGATTTTCCATTACAGGGGTTCAGAAATATAAACAGCACCTAAGAAAGGATAAAATGTCATTGAGAATATCTAATTATATAATATTGAAAACAATTTCTAAAAATGAGGTTATGATGTATTTTCAATTAACATTAGGAGATCACACATTTATCTTTGCCTGGGTTTATATAGTTCATTTAAAAATTTACAAGTACAAACAACAAATAAACTAAACAGAAGGGAGAGTATTTAAACAAGTCCTTGGATATTAGCCACACAAATGTTTTACTTCCTCTTGGCTAAATCTTACAAAGTGCAACTCTCATGGTAAATTTAATCACTAAAAGTAGCTTACTTGAACAGAAAGCCATTAAGAGCATCATTATCTTTCAACAATTTCCACATAGCACACAAATCAAAAATGTAATTTGAAAGAAAAATCATTAACTGTAAATTAATGTTTGGAAAGCAAAGATCTTTCAATATCCATTATGATACAGGTTTTAGGTTTCTAAGATCACTTTAAAAATTTTAAGATGGGTACAATATGCTCAACTGCAGTTATATGATGTTACACATGCCATTCTCCAAACAATCTTAACAGTGAGGAGAAGGAACAATTTCTCATCAAGTGTCTGCTTTGTAAAATAACTTTAAAAGGTGTTAATTTGTCAATTGACATTTTATCTTTAAAGTGCCATTGAGAAAAGGAAGAATTGCAAAGTTTCAAGGCAAGGTCCATGCTTAGTGATCCTGGTGTGCTGCTGAGTTTCATGTTTGCAAGACACACAAAGAGGAATTTTACTGTACTCTGTGCATTTGACATTCAATTTTATCTTGAAAATACAGAACATAAATAATATACACAAATGAAAGGCTAAATTAACATTAACAATTTACCCCGAGTCTTTAATACCATCCAAATATGATGACATCTTGAATTTACAGTAAATCACAATTCTGCACAACACAAAGAGTCAAATGGATTGTTGTTGTTTAATTCCTGCTTTATCGGTTTTTCTTTGTAATTTAAGCATGCTGAACTGTCCACCATGAACTAAGAGGACTAGTCAGACATGATAGCACTTACGGTGAAAACCCAGCAAGGAGTTCCTGCAATTCTGGAATCTAATCAAACCCAAAAAGAAACAAATTCTCAACTCACATGAGCAGAGACATTGATAGAAGGACAGTGTGGATGACAGACAGGACATCAATCAATAACAACAGGGCCACATTTAAAAAAAACATTTAAACCTTTGCTTTCTTTACTTAACCCATTCCACAAATATACCTAGTCAATGCAGGGTACTCTGGCTAGTAATATAAATAAAGTGAAACATGTTTACACAAAGTACCTCTATACATGTGACAAATGTAAACAGTTCTGCTGCACTGCCTATATTTACAGTACATTAGTTATTCAAATCTTCTTGAGACAATTCTTTTAATTACTTAAGACTGTGAAGATTTTGTTCCAGAGCTCAAGAAATATTGGCAATGTAAAATGGACAAGTAGTCATAAATTGGAAGGCATTCAACCTTTTGATACCTAAAGTTTACTTTAAAAAATTATCTTAAAAGCCATGAATCGCATGTTGCAACAACTAAGCCAAGATAGTTCACAATCAGAACTATGGATTTGGGTAAGTTAACATCGCCTCAAATTTGAAAGAAATCTTTAAAACAATCAATAAAAAAGAACAGATTATAAACAAATAATAATAATAATGCCACAATTTCTTTAAAATACATTGAAAAGTTTGTGTTAAAACATGCAGCATTTTATTTCAATGAGCTTAATGGCTTACCTATCACACCGAAAATCTCAGTCCACTGCCTCCTTCTTTGTTGTCTTTAGCTTCTACAGCATTTTCCCTCCTCCAAGAGAAAAGTTCAGCTTGATAAATTATTATCAATGATTAAGGACACTGCACATGTAGCTTTTTGCAGAAAGGCAATCTGTAGCAGCTTAGGCAATGGGAGATGTGTTGTTGTCTGAAAGGAGAAAAACAAAGCATTAGTGTGCTTGTGTCAGAAAGCATTTTAATCAGCTATATTTCACACAAGTGATAAAATGACGCAGTGAGACAGATGAGGAGTCTTAGAAAACTTTTGCCTTATAAAAATAGCCTAATTTAACTATGCTGTTTTGGAGCTATTTCAGAATAGTAAGACAGTATTGCATAAAGCCAAGATATCGTTATCCCTGAAATAAAAACTACACTGAGAAAAATCATGTTTTTTAAAGCACCCCAGCTAATTTCTTGACTAATAAAACAATTTTGACCTAGAATCTTGCAATCAATTAGATTTTTGGACAGTGTCATTTAACATTACTTTCTTTTTACATAAAGCAAATATTCAAAGCTATTATTTAATATATAACAAAATCCTTTACTTTTAATTGTCCCTTTTATACAGAACACCATGCCAAGGCATTTTATATGTAAAGATCCATAATATGACTACTATAATTATTTGAAGCATAAGCTGATTAAATGCCTTGCTCAGAGTCACAAAGTGAGCAAACAATGGGAACTAAACTAGTAACCTTATGTCAGAGTCCAGATACTTAGCCACTGCATCACACTGCCTACCTTTGTATACCCGGAACAAAAAGATTAAATGTTAAAAGAACATCATGAACAACTTTCTAAATATCAAGGTAATATGTGGCAGATAAAGAACAAGATGTTTATATTAGTTTTGTTCAGTACAGTTAACATAATTGACTCACTAAAATTATGACACAGTCACTGTGTATCTTTTTCTGAAGTGGTAGTATCTAATTACTCATTGTGACAGTGTTGGCACTCATTTTATCAATTTATTACAACAAACTGACACTATGTTGAGTCATAAATACTGTATACTTGTTTTTTCTTTATTGCAGTGAACTCAAAAAGTAAGTTCAACACAACGTGAAGTAACAGGAAAAAAAATCCTGTGTGCTTAAGTATTCAATCATTGCTGTAGAGGTTTACACATGAGTCTAATGGATTATAAATGACATGTTTGTGTTACAATTGGCCTCTGCCAATTAAAATTTAAAATAATGGTTACATTTAGTGGTGAAAACTTCAGTTAATGAGTCATTATTCAGGTTGTGAATATGAATGACAGCAGTGAAAATAAGAACTAAATAGCATTCCTAACAAGCTATTAATACATACATTAAATCAGGAAAAGGGTACAAAACAGTATCCAAGTGTTTTTGTATTTAATTAAGCATTCTTGGCTTAAAATTTCAGAAAGTGTAAGGTACATCAAACCAACTAAATGCTGCCTAGCAAAAGGCCATATCTCAGAATTGTCTGTGTAAACAACAAAACCACAAAAAGGCTAATAACTTTATAGGAGGTAAAAATTATGGTAGCTGAGGCTAAAGTGAAGGTACACCAGTCAGCACAACAGGTCTGCATAACATTGTTCTGTATGGTAGAAAGTCATTTCTTTGCGGAAAAAAGGTATAACATTTGCCAGAAATGGTCAGATGAGCCAAAGACAGAACGTTCTGTTCAAAGTTCAAAGAGATACTGTATATACATGGTACAAATATAACACTACTCACACACATCTACATTGAAGCATACAAATGGTAGCATTTTGCTGTGGGGCATCTTTTCATGGGCACCAAGTTGAAACAGAATTAAGAATGGAGGGTTGAAAATACTAGAAAACACTGCAAGTGTGTGTTTATATCAGTCTGCTAAAAAACTCAACCTTGAGAAAAAGTTCATCTTTCAGTGGGACAAAAATCCCAAACACAAGGTCAAAGTAACCTTAGAGTGGCTGATGGAGAAAAGGTGAATGTTCTGCAATGGTCCACTGAAAGCCACGATTCACTGAGTACGTTACGACTATTTGCAAATAGTTTTACAAACGTCATCCAAACAACGTAGACAACTTGCAACAAATCCTCTCAGAATATCACTCTGTAATAGCATGCAAAATTAGAACCATATTTACTGCACACATCATATGTATTTTCTAGTCATATAATTTTTTTCTAACATAAACAATGTCACATTGAAAGAAACCGTGGTTCAGTTCCTTAAAATAAAAACATTATAGAGAGCAAAATGTAGTATGTTATTCAGTATTATTATGGAACTAGTCAGAAGTCTAAATATTTTTTCAAAATACACTGTCAACTTAGTAACATTTAAAATGGACTGCCAAATTAATCCAGTTCAACTGCTTAAAGGCAAATGTCCAATTTCCTCTTGTGTGCTCACACCATGTGATCAACAACTCAAAATGTGATGGCTTAGCATGCAACCATCCTCCTATTACTTCATCTATCAAAGTACTTAAAACACCCACTAATCTCTACTCACTCTGCTAGATTCTGCCAAGGATTGTATGTGTTGCCAGACATGACTGCATCTTGTTTAAAATTTAAGTCTTCTCCTTTGTGCTATATTTCCGAGACAGTTTAATATTTATAGCTTTAAGTTTGACTAGTTTTTATCAAAGCGGAGCATCAGGTTAAATTCTTCTGTCCACCTTTGCCAATTCCAAAAAGCCTAAATTGGACAAACAGTTCATTAAAAAAAAAAGGATGGACTTAATATTAAGGTAGACACATATTTATAAATTAATTAATATAGCACCTCGATGGCAGCACCTTTTGCAGTAGCATGGTGTGTTTCATAATAGGATACACCCTGTACATGTTTGTATAACCTGTACATCCTTCCATCTTCAATCTGCTTATCCAATTGTGGGTACTTAAGATCCAGTGCTTATCCTAGCAGTTCCAGGTACAAGGCAAGGAGCCACCTGACCTGGGCCAGTATTTTGCTGAAAGGAACACTCATGTACATAACTAGATGCTCATGCCAAGCCAGTTTAGATTTGTCAACTAGCCTAACATGCAAGAGATCAAACTATAAATAGTAATCTTCAGGTGGTACAGAAAAAAACTGAAACCTAACAAGATGATATTTTACCATGTAGCCTACTGCTGTTTTTAATCAGTTTGTATGCTTGAAAGAGATCTCAAAAGGTTTATAACGTAAATATGGAGAGGCAAAAAAAGATTAAGATTAACCTATCCATTAATTAAAGGGGATCCATATATAAGCCCCACATAATACGAGTGACCCAATAATAGAACTATAAATTATGTGAAATTAAAAACATCATCCATACATAAAAACTTCAGATAATTAGTCATTATTCAGGTTGTGAATTTGAATGACAGCAGTGAAAATAAGAACTAAATAGCATTCCTAACAAGCTATAAATACATACATTAAATCAGGAAAAGAGTACAAAACAGTATCCAAGTGTTTTTTTTATTTAATTAACACTCTTGGCTTAAATTTCAGAAAGCGTAAGGTACATCGAACCAAGTAAATGCTGTCTAGCAAAAGGCCATGTCTCATCCATCCATCATCCAACCCACCATATCCTAACTACAGGGTCACGGGGGTCTGCTGGAGCTAATCCCAGTCAACACAGAGCGCAAGGGAGGAACAAGCCCCAGGCAGGCCGCGCGCTCACACACGGGACGATTTAGACAAATGCAAACATATCAATATTTGACATCATTTAAACAGTATCTATAGAAAAAAGTGACATAATACAACAAACATTATGCCACATTTAAGATACACAATGGACTACAAAACGTTAACATAAATCCAAATTTTGCATGTGGAAAATGTAAATACATCCTTACATTTATCACTACCTCACATACCTAAAATTAGAACCAGGTATACCACAGGAGGTGCAAATGATTGGACAGGACATTAGACAGGATCTTGCAGGAACCATTCTTATTTAAACCTCAGACATTTAATTTGGTTTACTCTTGGTTTGTTGAAGTGCATGTTATCACCATGCCGAGATCTAAAAAGCTCTCCGAGACCTTCGGAATGAAGGTTAGAGACACCTAGGAGTCCAGGAAATTATTTAAAAAAGATCTCCAAACAATTGGTAGTCAACCTTCCCACTGTCTGGAATGTCACCTACAAGTTAAGATTTCAAACAACTGATAACCTGTCTAGACCAAGCTTCCTAAGCAAGCTAAACCTAAGAACAGAACACAAGATGTTGAAAGAAATTTCTAAGAAACCTTAGAATGTCACCATGGGACCTCCAGGTAGCTGATGCCACTGTTGATCAAACTGCATGAATCCACCATTAGGAACTTTGCTTTCCAGAAAAGATCATGGGGCATGAGTAAAGTTTGCCCATGAACACTTAGGCAAAGACCAGGACTTCAGGAACAATGTGCTCTGGATAGACGAAGCAAAGACAGAGTTACCTGGCCACAGTGCCAGAAGACATGTTTGGTGAAAACAAAAATAGCAGAACCTGATACCAAGTCTAAAGCATGGTGGTGGAAATGTTATGGTCTGGGATGCTTTGCTGCACCAGGGCATGGACAGCTCACTATCTTAGAATCCACAAAGAATCTGTCATTTTAGCAAGGGTGCTTGAAGATAATGCAAAACCATCTGTCAATAGATTTAGGCTTAACCAAAGTGGAGCTTACAATATGACAATGACCCTAAACATACCAGTAAATTCACCAAGGAATGGCTGAAAAGAAAGAAAAGGAGGGTTCTGGAATGGCCTAGTCAAATCCCGGATCTAAATCCTATCATGATGATGTGGAGAGAACGTCATACAGCAGAAGGAATTCTTGCATTGAGGAGTGGGAAATACTTTTTCAAGGTCGACATCAGAGACTGCTAGAGAGTTTCAGGAAATGTCTCCCTGAAGGGGTAATACAGGGGAGGGCAAAGTTGCTCTGATTGGTTAGCTTCTCAGCCATCCGCCAATAGCGTCCCTTGTATGAAATCAACTGGGCAAACCAACTGAGGAAGCATATACAGGAAGTAAAAAGACACATTGTCCGCAGAACCCGCGAAGCAGCGAAAAATCCGCGTTATATATTTAGTTATGCTTTCATATAAAATCCGCGATAGAGTGAAGCCGCGAAAGTCGAAGCGCGATATAGCGAGGGATTACTGTATATAAAAGTTCTTAGGACTTCGTACCCTTGAACACGCCACAGAGTGTTCTATGTGAGAAACAGGCTTTATCCAAATTGATTCCAGCAATTTTCAATGATTGTGCAAACATTCCGAGTGTCACGTAGATAACAGACATACAAGACTGAATCTTCAAATAGTCTCTTCCAATTGAATTTCTTTTACAATTAAACGTTAAATATTTTACCTATATAAATAAAGTTAAATATCATAGCTATATTTCTTTTATACTTTACCTTTTTGATAACGTATTAAAAAAATTCCTATTTCTTTTTTAATAAAAAATTGTAATACTAACACGTTAGCTACGATGTTACAAAACAAATGCCATTTAGTTCATTAATGAATAAAAAAAAAAAAATCTCAAAGAGAGCCGCTGAACACACAAAATATAGGATGTTTACGGTACATAAAAATAAAATAGCTTGCTTATCTTATATATAAATAAAATAGCCTATTTTAATCAAAATATAATCATGGAATACTGTACGTTCAAAATAGTGTCAAAGCAAAGCCTTTAAGGTTTTTTGACAGATTCATTTTTGTTTTTTGATGTAGTACATGCAGAATTTGATGATGTAAAAAAGTCAATTAATTACTATTATTAGGTTGATTTAATTCTATTACCACTTCAACATTGTTACAATAAGAATTATGCAAAATGAAAATATAGATAACAAAAACAAATATTAAACGACAAACAAATAATACTATGGATTTTTCATGATAAAACTGTTGGTTGCTTTTACAGAGCACACCAGAAACATTCCGAGCGTCAACTGGATACATACATATACATACAAGACCGCAAGATTGTTACAGTCTGCTTTATATATAAGATATATATACATAAGATATATCTTATCATATCTATCTATCTATGGCTGCTCGTGTCACAAAGACAGGAGTCTGAAAAATAATTGGGATCCCAACCCAGCCAACTCTAATTTCAAAAATAACAGGCGTGCAGTGCTGCTCAAACATAAAGAATGGTGGCAGTCACCTCCAGTTCACCCTCTGGTGGTCATTCCGAGTGTCAACTGGATGATAACATGCATACAAGACCGCAAGATCACCCCCCCACCCTACCCAGAAGGGGGTGGGTTAGGGTTGATTTCACCCTACAGTATTTTTAATTGACCAATGAGAAACATGTGTACCAAGTTTCATGAAAATTGCTCCAGCCACTCAGAAGTGATGCTGGAACATACATACATACTGTACATACACACACACACAAAAATATATATATATATATATATATATATATATTATTGGAAACTCAAATTTTCAATGTTGTTTTCCTACACTTATATTCTGTTTACCTAAAGATACTTTTTATACAAAAATCTAATCTTGATATGTCCAGCTATGTTAAAAAAGAAAATCATTTCATGGGGTGTGCTTTCCTTTTTCATATAACTATAAAAGTGATGTATATAGTGACAAAGCAAGTTAAAAACACTTATACTTTGAGAGTTTTGCCTATATATTGTTTACTTTAAACTGTTAAGGTAGCAAGCAAAAGCCTTAAAAGCATACTGCAAGTGCAATCTTATACAAATGCCACATTCTGTTATTGAGAACTGCTTGCAAAGTAACACCAAAGAGCCAGTTTCCAAGTTTCAAAGTCCACTGCCAGGATAGGTGTGATATGTAAACAAAAGATATCTACTATGTAAGTGAAATGTGACATTTAATATTTTTGATATACAGAACCATAGTTAGCCTGCTATAATTCACTACATAATATAGTGAAGACACTAAAAATTTGATTGAAAATGAATTTCACTTGAGAAAAGCAAAGCAGAAACCATGGCTTACCAAGAAAGATTTAAATCACCGGATTGGCAGTTGCATTTTTACTCCATCAAAGGCCATTTTAAACTGCAGAAACAATAGTAAAGGCAAACTCTCATCATGAATATTGCTTTTACTAATCAAGAACATGGTGGGCCTTTACAAACTTCCCTAAATATTGTTACCTACTCTTAATATCAGCTAACATGATTTACCTCGTTCCTACTCCGAGGTAATAACAACATTTCACATTACAGGCATGGCCAACACCCTGGCAATGCAGAATCCACATGTTCTTAAGCAAGGAATCAACAACAAACGGTGTCTGTAAATCCACCCATTTTCTGAAACTGCTTAATCCAGTGTAAGAGTCTTCTAAAAATTCTAAACAGGTATACTTTTAAATTAAATGAGTAATAAAACAAAAACACATAAAATGATGAAATACAATTTATAATAAAATGAATAACTAATCTAACATGCACTGAAGGCTGCAGTGAAAACAGCCTTAAGGATCACTCCAGTCCAAGGTTCATTGTTCATGCTGGCTGTTTGCATGAACTCAAAACAATTTAATCAGCTGCCATTTACACAATACTGTGTTCCGATTCTACCTTTAGATTAATCTCTTAGCAAGTTATTGAAGGTCCTGCAATATTAGGAAGGCATTTGTGCTAAAATGCTGATGTAACGAATATCATATAACAAAAAGAGCATGAAATTCTGTGTTGTCTTTGCTATATGCCTTTTCATAACAAGAAGTGAGAAAATTAAGAAAACTTCACAGGCATCTCAACAAAAACATTCTTGCAAATAATAAAAAAAAAATCTAACACAGTAATTGTGACAAATACTGCTTTAACAATAGCCCAAATAATAATTGAAAAGGACAATTTCACTTTGAACAATTTTTGACAGAAAAAGCAAGCAAAGGCCTCTCCAAAGTGTAATCTTTCAGTCAGTTCTTAATTCTGTCAGACACGTTTCACAGAGCTGTCTCAGAGAACTTCATTAAGAATGTGAATACATCACAAAACAAAGACAAAAATGAACTGACAAAATACAAAAACACCTTTGTGCACACACTATTTTCATCCTTTTACGCTAAGCTAATATCTACAGAAAAATTACCGTACTTTTCCTTTAGCTGGTCATTTACTGTACATTCAAAACTCAAAAGGATCATTCTAACTTCAGTACAACATGTATGAAAATTCAGCTAAAATCAAGGCATTTTCAGAGAGGGGGAAACATTCTTTTGTCACCTACAAGCTTTAGGAATATAAACTCAGTCTGGCTATAGATAGCAGCTAAAGTGATAGTGTGTTAATTAGCAGTCTGCTGTTAAGTGAGGAAAAATTGAGAGGAAGAGAGAGAAATAATGCTGGTGAATGTTCAACACTGAACTGCAAATCTGACAGCTTCATTTTCAGAAGGGTTATATATACACACACACCTGTGAAAGCACAATTCCAAAATGATCAAACACTATACATGAAGACAACAAAACCCTAGGCTTTTTGACTAAATCTAGTGTGTTAATTTAGCCTATTTTCAAGGCATCTATTCTCAGACAAATACAGTTCTATTTTGTTAATACTGTCTGCGTAGATGTAGTTCTTTTAATAAAACTGCAAGAAGAAGTCAAAATGACACCTTTTCTTGCCTGAAGAAGAAGCCTTAGCTGTCTTGAAAGACTGCATATTGTAATCTGTTCAGCTAGCCAATAAAAGATGTAATTTTGCTTGACTTCTCATTGCACCTATAATGGCTAACACAGTACAACACCCTTTAAATAAAACTGTACTTCACAGAGGACTGCTTTTAATGGAAGAACATTGTGTGAAATAAGCAGGCGTCAAAAAGAGAACAATACTCACAAAAACTGAAATGCTAAACCAATCATCACAAAAAAGATGAAGTGGAATAAAGAAATGAATTGTATCAGGGATGACAATTCACAGCAGTCTATGTCTGGTGCCACATTAATTTTGCAAAGACGGCAAAAAAAAAAAAAAAAAGGTTTCGTTTCGTCTTAGCAAACAACACTGACATACATAACCAGTTTCAAAGACACACCTAAGTAAGTAAAGAAGGCAAGTCCTCATGTTAGGGCCAGTGGCACTGTGTGTCATTCACAATATATCATGGTTGACTCACTGATCAACCTCTGCTGCAGGCAATAGCAGGATTTAAATCTAGCATATTGGGGTCCTTTTAACTTCAAACCAAATAAGGTCTTTAGCTAGTTGTCATGAGCAGTTCAACTAAGAAACCAAAGATATAAATGCATGTTCAAGATTTAAAAAAAAAAAAAAAAAAAAAAAAAAACTTTGCTTACAAGAGCAAACATGAACACTCCTACCAAAACAGCCTTGCCAATACAGAATGCTTAAGGCCTCAGCATGCTCATTGTGAATATTGCAAGCAGAAAAAAGAAAAAAAGGCACTGCTCCTGTCACTATGGAAAACTAATTATGCTGGAGACACACCCCTTCTCTCTTCACCAGTTGTATCTAAGTGATCAAACACCTACTCGTGTGTATATTACGCATACTTACTTGTATGTTGGATCAGGATCAGGTGATACCTCATTAACTGATAAGAAATCTGAAATGTGTTTTTCCATAGAGTTACTACATTCACATCTCCAATGAGTTAGTAAGCTTGATTTCTTTGGTTGTAAACTGCTAAAAATAATTGAGTCTGGCTTTCTGGTAGTAAATGTTATGGGTTGCTTTTTGCACTTCCTACTTGAAGCTGCCCACTTTGTCCAGTATTCAGAAGCAAGTCTTAATCTTTTGAACAAAATACAGAAAACAGGATGACATCTAGGTGTGCCTTTTCACTGCCAGAACTTTGTTTTCAGGAGACCATGATATCCTGTATGATGCAAGCCCTGGGCCACTTGTGGTCACTGGCCATTTTCGTGTCTTGTGTTCCCACCATACAAAAGGAACTGTAACCTTTATGCAAAATATGTGAAGTGCAAAGAAGAATTTGAAGTGAGGCATGTATGGGAGTTCATGGTGGAGATTACTGCTTCAATGCAGTGCATGGAGTGGGATACAAGGGAGGTGGCTAGGAAAAGTGATGCACTGCAAAGTGTTGTGAGTTTGAGAGTTCATGGGGGAGATTATTGTTTTGATGCAGTGCATGGCATGGTGCACCAGGGAGGTGGCTATAAAGAGTGATGCACTGCAAAGTGCACTGTGATCAGGAGTTTACAGGAGACTTATTGCATCAATGCAAAGTGTGATGGGATTTACCAAGGAGATGGCAGTTAATAGTGATGTGTTGTGAAGTACAGCACTCCATCTTCACAGATAACTCTCCAAAGTCCAAACTACTACCAGATTTGTAAGATGGCATCAGTCATTTTGCTCAACCAATCAGCACAATTCATTGCCCAAGCCCCACCCATGATAGCTGCTAGTTGAACGAAAAGTACATACCATGGAGTAGGACTAACATAAAAGTATCAGGAACAACAAATAACCCATGTTCCTGCAGTGGGAATGCTACAAAAGTTCCAGAGTCTCTAAAAAGTCCCTGGTCCCTCAAAAGAGTTCTTGTAGTAGGAAAGCGCCTTAGGAGCACTAAACAATTTTTTTTGAGCACTAATGTTAATAGAGGGTTTTAACTCTAGGTGCTCACAGCAGGCTTACACAAAACACAAGACAAAATTGAAAGCTGATACATATAAAATGTTTAACAAAGAAATAACTTGTCTTGATAATTATAAAGGTTAAAAAATAATTGACAGAAAAGATTAACAATTCTAAATGTAACTAGCATTACACAATTCTAAAAATGATTTCTTTTGGCAAACCCATTTGTCTGATTTTGTAGTGTGTTAAATTAAGAAAAACAGTGTTGGTGTTCATATACACACAGTATGTCATCAATTAAGAGAAATGGTGTTAGTGTTCATACGCACACATCATTTTTGTAAATGTAAATGTGGAAGATTAGAAATTTTGATGGGCTTTCTGAGGATGACTCCGGAGAGTATGTTTACTATCATCTGACAAGGATAAAATGGCATTGCATCAAACTAATTCAGATCAATGCTATCCCATGACAGGGAACACATTAATATGGACCAATCAGTTACACTACATTCCTATGTGGATGTAGAGAAAAGCCAAGCAAAATTACACCTTTTATTGCCTAACTAAAAAGATTACAATATGCAAGCTTTTGAGGCAACTCAGGTGTCATTTTGCTTGGCTTTTTTCTACATTCATAATGGCTAACACGGTACAACACCCTAGTACTTCCTATCTGGATCAAATGTTACTGGTGGCACTCAAGATCCAGTTTTCTACAATAATTGTGTTCAGAATCCCAGATACCAATTTGCTGGATTTCACAATAAGGTTGCATGACAAATTGTTAAGTGAAGTGAGCTTAATACAGGGAGGAAAAAAAAAAAAAAAAGAAACCCCATTACTCACTTCCGCCAGTTTACTTCTTCTTTGGCTCAGCTGGCTAGGGACTGATACTTTTTGCTCTCTGTAAGGAGGACATGACACAAGTTAATGTCCAGGTTGCCCAGACGGGGACAACTTGAGGCAGAAGTACTCTCCATGCAAATATCAACAGTTATATTAAGAGTTGATAAAGCCCCTTTCCCTTTCACCCACTAATGATCCTTTAATGATGTTCTGGGATCCGTCTGGCTGTGCTTTCTCATTACTTTAATAGAATACTGGGGAGAACTATCCTTGACTAACTAAAGAAAGGCAAAGTTGTAACAAGGTCAGTCTTGGAAAGGGTTCATTAAACACATGCCAACACCAAAATGCTCCCATCTATTACACCAGATACATTTTGCATGATGATCTGAATAGTTTTAATTAACAAGTGGTGCTGACATGTTAGGGCCGATTTATACTTCACACTCAGAACGCGTACGCGCCCGCATCATGACTGCCACGCGTTCCCAGCGTTCATTTCACGCGTCCTCTGAGCAGGTCTTCAGAAATTAGCGCGACTCGTGCGCGAGTTGCAGTACCAGCAAAAAGTCGGGGGGCACAGTGTGCTAAAAGTCGGAACGTGACGTCAGTGTCTCTGTTTACTATCTACATGTGACAGAAAGCCTCTATGCAGATCCTACGGAATGAATGCTTCGATGTGGTGAAGCAAAATGCCGACATACAGATGCATTTGTGGTGCTTTTATATTCAAGCATCGCATATTCCCGATTGTAATGACACGATACATTTTAAAAGTCTCACATACCATCTTTTGTGCCGTCTTTTTTTTTTTTTTTTTTATTTTTGCAACTTAACAACAGCAACATAATGTATAGCGCTGTATTTGAGCCACTGAGAAAAAAATAAAGGACACGGTTAAAACTTGTATTTTGTGATTAAAGTGGAAATTTCAGCTTTAATCTCGAAATGTCCACTTTAACCTCATATTTTAAATTATCATTAATGCAGACCATCGTAAACGTCATCCCAGTTTTTAATCGCTACGAGCTTCTTGGACCTGACAGCAGCGGCAAGCAGCAATAGATCACCACACAGAACAAATTAAATGTATGATATTCCAACTCTCTGCACATTTAGAATCTTTAGATTTGTACTTGATACAGCTTTCATGATGAAATGCATTAAAGTGTGTATGTTACATTTTATATATAATTTCATTTAAATAATGAATACTGTTAATAATTACACACATGGGGGGAATAATTACACACATGGGGGTGTCACGGTGGTGGAGTGATAGCACTGCTGTCTTGCAGGGAGTTATGTTGCTGGTATTTCCTGCTTGTATTTCACACTATGCTCCGGTTTCCATCCAAAGATATGCAGATTTGGGGATTTGGTGCCGCTAAAATGACGCTAGTGTATGCGAGTGCTTGCATTCACCTTGCGATGAGCTGAGGCCTCGTACAGGGATTATTTCTCACTCGTACCCAATGCTTGCTGGAATGGACACATCCCTGGATTGATGGATTTAATCAATAAACATAATTTTCAGAGATATTGTGGTAAGGTGTCAGCAGAATTTAATGAGTGTTCTAGGCAATTCACAACACAGAGAAGCCGAACATGTTCTCACCGTGATAATATCTAACACTGCCACCTGGTGGATTCCTCCAGATTTACGTAAAGTACGCGCGCAAGTATGAACACTACAACGCTTGCGTAGCAGGAGCATCCGCTGCAGCATGCATCGCGTCACGTCGCGTGAAGTATAACTCCGGCCTTATTTGGTAGTACAACCCCAATTCCAATGAAGTCGGGACATTGTGTAAAACGTAAATAAAAACAGAATACAATGATTTGCAAATCCTTTTCAACCTATGTTCAATTTAATACACTATGAAGACAAGATATCGAATGTTCAAACTGATAAACGTTACTGTTGTTTTGCAAATCTTCACTCATTTTGAATTTGATGCCTGCAACAGATTCCAAAAAAGCTGGGACGGGGCAGCAAAAGACTGGGAAAGTTGAGGAATGTTCAAAAAACACCTGTTTTGAACATTCCACAGGTGAACAGGTTAATTGGAAACAGGTGTTTGTCATGATTGGGTATAAAAGGAGCATCCCCAAAAGGCTCAGTCGTTCACAAGCAAGGATGGGACGAGGTTCACCACTTTGTGAACAACTGCGTGGGCAAATAGTCCAGCAGTTAAAGAACAACGTTTCTCAACGTACAATTGCAAGGAATCTAGGGATTTCCTCATCTACTGTCCATAATATCATCAAAAGATTCAGAGAATCTGGAGAAATCTCTGCACGTAAGCGGCAAGGCCGAATATCAACACTGGATGACCATGACCTTCGATCCCTCAAGTGATACTGCATTAAAAACTGACATCATTCGACATCAAGGATATTACCACGTGGGCTCAGGAATACTTCAGAAAACCATTGTCAGTTAACACAGTTCGTCGCTACATCTACAAGTGCAAGTTAAAACTCTACCATGCAAAGCTAAAGCCATACTGTATATCAACAACACCCAGAAACGCCGCCGGCTTCTCTGGGCCCAAGCTCATTTGAGATGGACTGACGCAAAGTGGAAAAGTGTGCTGTGGTCTGACGAGTCCACATTTCAAATTGCTTTTGGAAATCATGGACGTCGTGTCCTCCGAGCCAAAGAGGAAAAGGACCATTCAGATTGTTATCAGCGCAAAGTTCAAAAGCCAGCGTCTGTGATGATATGGGGGTGTGTTAGTGCCCATGGTATTGGTAACTTGCACATCTGTGGCACCATTAATGCTGAAAGGTACATACAGGTTTTGGAGCAACATATGCTGCCATCCAAGCGACGTCTTTTTCAGGGATGTCCCTGCTTATTTCAGCAGGACAATGCGAAGCTACATTCTGCATGTGTTACAACAGCGTGGCTTCGTAGTAAAAGCGTGCAGGTACTAGAATGGCCTGCCTGCAGTCCAGACCTGTCTCTCACTGAAAATGTGTGGTGCATTATGAAGCACAAAATACGATAACGGAGACCCCGGACTGTTGAACAAATGAAGTTGTACATCAAGCAAGAATAGGAAAGAATCCCACCTACACAGCTTCAACAATTAGTATCCTCAGTTCCCAAATGCTTATTGAGTGTTGTTAAAAGGAAAGGTGATATAACACAGTGGTAAACATGCCCCTGTCCCAGCTTTTTTGGAATGTGTTGCAGGCATCAAATTCAAAATGAGCGAAGATTTGCAAAACAACAATAAAGTTTATCAGTTTGAACATTCGATATCTTGTCTTTGTAGTGTATTCAATTGAATATAGGTTGAAAAGGATTTGCAAATCATTGTATTCTGTTTTTATTTACTTTTTACACAAGTCCCAACTTCATTGGAATTGGGGTTGCATATTGAAAAGAAATGCATTGTACCGTATTGCACATTCTTTCCAATCTGCTTCATAATACCACATTATGGAATTTAAACCTAGTGCACATCTTAGATTTTGAGCTAGCTAGCTAGATAGATAGATAGCTAGATAGATAGATACTTTATTAATCCCAAGGGTAACAGACACATTAAACAGTGAAAATCCAAAAATCTGTTACTATTCTAATTAAAACATTTTACATGGCACCAAGGCAGAGTGCTGGTATTGCCTCACAGCTTATTGGCTTTTTTTTTTTTTTTTTTTTTAGGTCCGGCCCAGTTACTGTTTGTCTGGAGTTCGACTGTTCTCTAGGTGGAGGCAGCGTTTTTTTCTCAAGATACTCCTTTTCTGTAGTTGAAAGAATTGTCCATGTTTTTGCTTAATTCTAAAAGGGTATTTGGCCTAAAACATGCAATCATCAGGTTTTGTTTAAGTAGGCCTGCAATTTCCGGAGATCTGTGGTTTTATTGACATAGTATAGTGTGTTTTCAAACATATACCTGGATTTTATTTTAATCTTTATCAGTAGTGTGCTATACTTAAAGAAGAATGAAGGAAATCTGGCTTCAGCTGAACACTGTTACAAAAGTATACTCTAAATTGTCTTTTAGCCACCAAACACCCTCCATCAAAAATTACCTTTTAGTATCGGGACATAAATGTCCTAAAGGATATTCATCAATGCATTACACATGGCTAATTTACAGTGGCAAAATGACATGCTCTACCAGCATGACTATATTCTACAGTCACGTGCTGGAGTAACAGATGTTAAAAAAGTAAGTGAAAGAAACCATGAAGCAAGACTACTGACCTACAATCTTTCAAGAATAATCTTTAGCTGATATTTACAACATTTTGTACAAGGTGCCGACATTCCAAAGGACTATAAAAAAGGAAAACTACAATTTAACTGTATATAAAGCTCTTTCACACTGAAAGTTATCTTAACCAGTAACATATGAAAATAATGAATACACTTTTTACAAAGTACCAGAGACACTTTGTCAGCTTTAAATTAACACCTAAACACCTACACATTTACATGTTTATGGACTAACAGCTATGTTCCATTGACAGTTCTACTGGACACTAAATAGCTTTATATTTCTCAAGTCACTGTAAAAAGAACTAACAGTGAAGTGCTATACAGCACGTACTTGAAAGATTGTCCATAAACTTTCCATCCCCCTCCCATAGATTTGTCCTTGCTAAAGTTAATGTTTTAGAATGACCGCACATAAGCACCTCACAAGGGTAGTAGGACATGCCCTCTGAATACAGATCAGTGGCAGCAGAAAAGTGAAAGGAGAAATTGTGGAAAAAAAACTGCATTGCAGAAACCTTCAACTCTTCATGGTGTGATATATATATATAGATACTATTTTCCATACACTACATTTTTATGTGCCACTTTAATAAATTCTGATCTAATGCATGGTCACAGGTATAACAAGAAAACTTCACACAGCCAGATCCAGGTGAATCTGTGAACATGGGTCTCTATAAAGCAATGAAGCAGTAGTGATAACTAGTAAAGGGGAAACCCCATTAATTTCACTCTGCCTCAAGTTCAGTGGAAACGTGGAAAGGTTCAGTAATTTCGACAAACTGGTCAAAATGCATTGAAGTCAATGGAAAGGGAGACACTAAACTAGTTTTGAGTGGATTATAATGATACAATGGTGTTTAAAGTGTCTCGGAGAGCTAGGGAAATCTTTGCAAACTACCGTATGTTGGACTGATTATTGTGGCCAAAAGTATGACCTGAGTTGTGAGGCAGCACTGTTAACCACTGCATCTCCATGCCTTCCCAAAATAAAATTATACTCCAAGGCCTTTATCACTCTCTGTATCTCCTGAGCTCTCATCACTATAACTATGGGGGCTCTCCCTGTCAGTACCCAGTCTGCGCTACATAGCAAAGAGCCTTTAATCCAGCAATAAAGACACAATGGACAACAGATCTATGCAGAACAATGAAGTATTTTCATAAATATTCTCATTATGGTCCACTAATACGCTGCTCAAATGAAAATACAGTGAGTTCTATATCTGCTTGCACCATAAAGTGCAATGTTGAGTGAAAGTGTTCTTTTTAATATCAAAAATGCATGAGGAGTGCTAATCCAACTGGATTACCGATCAAGTAGAGACATTGTGCATGAATGTATATGTTATAAATTATCCAAACATGCATGAAGCAGATCAGGCAGCACTGTAAAGAGTACAGACATACATGAAAGTTTTGCGCATGCACAACACAAATAAAACAGGCAGTACATGTTGCATAGACACGTGCTTATAAAACATTGGCTGCTATAGCTCTGTGAAGTCATGCTTGCCTCACAAAGCTTCATGGGGAACAGGGGAAAAAACAAAAGCCGTTTGCCTAAGCCATCAGCAATGCGACTTTTCAGGGAAAATTTTATTAAACCGAGTCACCGACAAACCCAGAAAATTCACTGCAAAAAAAATGCTTTGCCGAATTTTGCCCATCAATACTAGTGATAACCATGTGCCATCTATATACCGTTTCATCAAAGCAAATTTCAAAATTTCAGTTCACTGTATCTGTAAAGAAGTCAATGCATCATTTTTACCTAAATATTAAAACCCAAGCAGGGTGAGTTTTGTGTCTTGTGCATACATTACAAAATATTGTTGAAGATCATAAGATTCTACTCATCCACTTTAGTTTTGATTATACCACTCGTATGTTGGAAGTCTGGGTAATTCAGATACATGGACATGAGTGGTACAGTCATTACAGTGTATCATCTATTTCACTTTATTTAAAATTTGCTAACTAATGGAATATGTGCCATTAAAATAAAATGCATGGTTAATAAATATAAACATACAACCAGTCCTGCAATACTAATTAAATAAATCTGTACCAATTCTGTACTCTAAAAGACAAATGAAACTGGAATTAAGCAAGGAGTTCTTTTACATTCAAAAATTAGCTTGTCTGTGGAGACAAATGCCTACAGAAACAGGTCTGCCTGCTCTTTCAACTGTAATTATGTTCTTGAAATAAACTTTAAATGGTACAAAAGGAAACTAACAGGAATATAAACACAAAAGAAAAAATATATTCAAAATCAGTAGTAGGTGCCCCCGTTTTGACTACTGTATTTTAATTTAATTAAACTCTAAATGAATTAAAAGCTTACATTTTCAAACTGCCCCATACAATCATCCTGCATTACAAACATTCGTCATCACATGAAACCAAAGGTCTGTACCATTTTTCTGACCATCTTTTGCAATAAGAGACATAAAATGGAGCAGATTAATCTAATTTTACATTCATTTCCCCTGGTCTGAAAACCATTTGACCTTTAGTGTAATTGTTTAAGAGTGCTGCAGAAGACACCGTCACATATCTGAGTTTTAAAAAAAAAAACACAATCTCAACTCATTTATTTCAGAGCACTTACTGTAACTAACCACCAAATGTTAGATCATCAAAGGCAGCAAAGATTTAATGCCAGTTGGATGAAGTGAGAAGATTAAGACATACTACAGCAAAATACTCTGTCAAAAGAGAAAGCGCAATGACTGCTTCTGACTTGCATGACCATCTGTATCTCACAAGAACAAAGAGAATCTTAGTTCACTACAAGAATTTTCATCACAAAATGTAAAGAAGAATCCCAAATAAATCTGCATATTTCAATAATATGCAAACCTGTAAATAAAAAGCATATACTAGTAACTACTACAAATGGAGCAAAATTAGACTTCTCCTCATAGTTATATTTTGACTTCAAAGGAGACTGACCTGCTTTTCATGTAATAAAACATATCCAGTCTCCTCAGTCTTAACCCGTCTGGAAGCTAGATTTGCAGCAGCTGATTAAAAAAGGGGGGTGGGGAATTAATGATAGCTATATTCTGATTAAAAATGTTGTGCTATTTAGGAAGGATGAGTAAGCAAAGTCAGCGAGAAGAACAGAGACATGGCAATACTGTAAAACGCACTACACAGCATCAGCAGGTCAGGATCAGTAATGCTGACATGCACTGCATGACCCTGATGAAATTAAAAACACATTATTGAGCACTTGAGTAACTTGGCAACACATACAAACAATAAGAGGAAATGAATATCATTAATGATAACCAATATTCTGGAGCATTATCAGTAAATCACAAGGTCTCACTTATTACACAAGTAACAAAAAACATCCACAAATATAGAATCTGGTAAAACTGGCTTATTCATTTTATCAGTTTCTGCAGTTGCTCATTATGGGTGACCAGGACTGTTACAAATAAAAAAAAAAGGTGTCAGAAATTTAACACCTGTCCGTACTATAAAATTTCCCAAAACTAGATGCATACACTTGCTCTCCAATTCAGTTGATCGTCAACTTTTAATGTACACAAGCTTACAGACCAACAAACATACAGACACATGCATATAAATACACTTAGACTTAGGTAACGTGTCCTAACAAAGCCAACAGAGGCCTTTAGAACAGCTTTAGTGCACATTGATATAGATTCTACAAGTTTTTTGATCTGCACAATAAGTATACAAGATCAATCTTCTATGAAAGATGTCAATAACTTGTACTTTAACGTGAAAGTAAGTGTGGGACTGTGCGTGGGTCTAGTGATAAGTGGAACACCTGTCAGGATTGGTTCCTGCCAAGATGATCTATGACTCCCTTTTGAACTCCACTGCATTAAGTGGACTTGAGGATGCATGCCTTTCTGTGAAAATAAACATTCAGAACTAGAGGCATGACTCATATGACCAGATAACTTTTCTGCAGTTGCTCATCAAACTGCTGGTTTTCTCTGCAGTACCATCCCAGTTTAACACTATTTTTGGGTTTAATAGGAGTTTTAGAAGCTGCAAGATTACAATAGCATCCTTACTTGTGGATGTCTTGGTATCACTACCTGATTAACAATTCTGCCATATAATGGTGGTTTCACTCAAATGATCAAGAGTTGCTTCTCTGTTTTCCCTTGAATCTCAAATCAATTCATGGACATCACTGCCAAAGAGGTCGATCTTTTATCCCCAGTTGCTCCTGGCTAGAAAAGGTCTTTTTATAAAACAAAGAAAACATCATCCCAGTCTTTATTATTCATAAAATAAGGAATTTGAGAATACATCTTTGTTGAAGTTCCTACCAAACAGCTGCCCCTCAAAATCTCTGCGACATTATCTTTGAGACAGGGTGGCCAATAAAATAAACAACAGGATATAACATTGATTACTATATTATCTCAATGACCACAACTGTGTTAGATTACCTTGTTTTAATAGAAATTAAAGTCCACATTTACCCATGTTTACTCTGTTTTTTTAATTAGCACATTTATTATAAATAGACACTAACAGATACATATACATATCATATACACTCACATGGGCAACAGGTTGAGCTACACTTACATTTAGATAGTGACTTATTCATTTAAATGGTATAGACACTCACATGTTAATGAAGCACCAAATATTTTAGGGATTTAGTCATTTACAACAGGGAACCTATGTAGAATAAAGAAACTACTTCCAACACATGTAAACAGGAACTGCATAGCACAGAAAACATACTTTGTTGTTATTGTAAAGTACACGATGAGCCATTTTGTACTTTGTGACTCATCTGTAAAAGTGATCTTAAAATTACATGTAATACATATACAATCAACAGAAAACAATTGCATTTGTTTTTAAACCAGATGTATTCTATTTATGCTCTTGCTTTAAAAAGTTATCTTTTAGATTTTTACAGACCAGGTTTGCGTTTTTATTTTTAAATTAGCTAAACAGTTATCAGTTTCACTACACACCTGTAATCAAAACTCATCTTAAACTGCCCGGAAGCTAATCTTGTAAGACTGAAACAACATTTAAAATATAAAATGACTGAGATGCACACATACTTTTGCTGGAGAATTTGATTTTTTTGCTTCTTTAAGGCTGTCTGACTTGAGAATTATACTGCAGGATTCTGCAAGTCGTTTAAACGAAGAAACAGCTAGTTGTGTGCGTTGACCTTATATTTAAAATCTTCAGAAACAAAGACTTTTTCCTAAAAGACGTGCTCCTTGGACGACAGAAAAATATGCAGAAGGGCTACACAGACTGCAGTAAAAAGAAAGAAGTGAAAAACATCTGCCAATGCAAAGTCAGTTTTCAGTTAGCTTGTTGGGGCATGCACCAACAAGAGACACAAAGGCATGCAGGTATGCTGGGTAGGGGTGTGGGATTCTGTAATCATACTGTTAATTCACAACACATCCAAAAGCTACTCACAACCAATAAATTTGACTGCTCAGGACGATGATGTTATGCACATTTAAGTTAAGACTTTTAAAGTACGAAAATGTTAAAGCACCACTGGAAACAATTAGGTTACTAAATTGCACGATGGAAAGACACTCTGTTAGTGTGACTAATTGCTAAATTTGGCCAAAGAGAGTATGTGCAGGTAAGAGTGTGTGTTCTACAATAGATTGGCAACGCCAGCCAAGTAAATTTTCTACTTTGTGGTAAATGTAGCTTTGATTTTTATACTGGTGGAGTGGGTGAAGAAAATGCACGTATGTGCAAAAAAGGATATGTTAAATACTGTTGTGCGATCTTAAATTAAGTGGGATATGGTTTCCCAAGTAACATACCTATACTGCCTTTTTTGTTGGCTCCTTATGGTTAAATATTCTACAGAATTCAATGAACATGAAGTCTATATATCTTTTTTGATTGTGATCCTAGCAACAGCAGAGAGGGACCATGCACTGGAAAAATATAAAAATAATTTGCCAATGGCTGGAAACATTTAACATGTTAAATAAATAATACCAAAATGAAATTCATATCAATGCCATTTTTGTTTTAAGGCTATTCACAATAAGCTGCTACACTTTACAGAATAGGGCTGTTGATATTTTAGCTTTCTGGATTTTCCATAGATGATTACCCTATATGTGCTGTTTATAGCAAGGTGCAGTGGGCACACAACATTAAATTAGAGGATCAACTGCTGATATTTTCCAACCAATATATCCGGTAGAGGGCATATGTTTAAGGGAAAATGTGTACAATACTGAAATACACATCGTTTGCATTTCTAAACCTTTAATTCTGTGCTTGTGAGCCACAAAACCATGTTGTCAATCAAATATTTTAATTTTGCATCTTCTACAATCATGTATTGCATCAGTTACCCAAAAAACATTCAAATTATATAATACTACCTGCTGTTCACTTTTACTTTAAGAAACCATACACTCACAATCTGACATTTATTATTTACATGTATCAAGCAGAAAGAAGTGCTGGATCAATAGGGTCAAGGTGCCTGGAGCACTTAGCTGATGTCACGCAGCTCTCCATGGAGGCTTGTGAAAGTAGGCAAGGTCTGGTTGTGGTATAAGGAAATCTTGCCAATGACAAACACAGAACCAGATCTCATTCTGAATTACTTTAACAATTTCTGTTTTAAAGTTACTCCTAGGATATACAATAGATAGCTAGGTAGATACAGTAGATACAGCTACTGTATCTATCTAGATAATGTCTAGCTCTCTTTTATGACTGGCACTGTTTGGGGGTAGGAATTCTATTTCACCTTGACTATGTACAGCATCTATATATATAATTCACCAAGGGCACGCAAGACAGTGAGCGCAAGCAACACAGAGAGCCACGCCCACCAACTCACAGACCATGGGATACGCGCAACAGAGCCCCGCCAACCAACTCAAACCCTCCTACTGCGTCATGGAATACGCACGACAGAGCCACGCATGCCAACTTTAACCGTCCTCCCGTGTCCAGAGTCGCTCTCGAGGCATGTGCACTGCCTGCTCATGTGCCCGCACGCAACAAGTCACCAAAAAATATGCATTTCAAAAAAAATGCCTATATCTGCCAAAACCTGTTTTCACTTACGGACAATTCTATGTTGCTCTCTCGAGAGTTTCATCTTTTCATTTACTGACAGTTGTATACTCAAACCCTTCCCATTTGGACAACTGTGTCTTTCAGGAAGTGTTCACTCATCAATAAATAATTATATGCGACGTATGCTATGCCGCAGGTTGGCTAGTTTTACATAAATTAGTAAACACGGAGTACAAAAATCCACTATCCAAGAATGGTGTATGACAATCCCAAAAAAACCCTTTTCTACAATGCCAATATCAAAGTTTGGAAAAACTCAGAAGTTGAATGCAAGCAAGTTTTAAGCCTGTAAAATCAACTTCCTATTTACTGAAGGACAAGATTGTTGCCAAGCCCACCTTATCGGCTATGCACAAGTGCCATTAAAAGCTCCATTAAAGAGCATGAGTAAAATGTCCAATTGACACACAACACACACCCACAAGTATTTCGGAAGAGATATTCTATTTCCTGGCTCTCCCTCTGGGTCCACAGTTGTACGTACATAACAAAAGGTCAGCACATGACTGATTTTTAAATTTCTCTCCTGTACACCTGAGGACTACTCTGATCCCATTCTCTCTTGAACGATGTAGTGCTAAAGATGTGTATCTTGACTCTGATGATGTCACATTGTTAGCATGGAGACTGAAGAGGCATGGTACATTCATTTCAAAGCTGTGGTTATCACATTTATCATTTAAGCCTTTTGTGCTATATGGGTAGAATATGAGCAAAAGAAAAGGGTAAAATACCATATATGTACAACAGTATAACAGAAATTCATTTATATTTCTGTGTGTGTAAATATACAGGGATGGGCAAAAGTAGGTTTACAATTGCATGTATGCGAGGCCGGTAATTTGAAATTTATGAAATTGTACCTAAGTGCACTGTGCCATTGTGACACTTTTTTGAGTTAATAAAGCTATTGTAATAATCATTACCTGCATGTCTTTTTCCATGCGAACAATTATAAAAATTTTCATTTGCCCATCCCTGTATGTATGCATATATATGTATGAATGTATATAAATATAAAAAAAATATATATATTTTTTTTTTTACCACACACACACTGTACATATATAAGCCTATATATGTACATATAACAAAAATGTAAAGAGCATCTTAACCATGTTATTGGTGTTTTATGTCAAAAGGGATTATTAGTTTACAATAAATATATGTATATACTAATTGACATCATTGTATCAGTGCTGAATGAAGTGATTTCACAGAATTTTTGAAGTGGCGCTGCAAGAGGCAGTGAGGTGCAAAACAGGGGGAGAGAAAAAAGCCTAATGCATAATATATCAACATCGCATTTTCAGTTCGAAGTCAGAAGGGTTAAATGATCCTAAGGTGAATGCAATAGATATGGCTTAGTACAACATTGGATAAATAACTACATTTGCTCAATAAAATTAAAGTCAGAAAATAATTTTAATGAATATAAAATAATTATAGTAATTTTCTTAAATTCATAAAACTAAATGCCTGCTTCCATTTATAATAAACAATTTTCAACATTAATCCCATATTTCACAAAATAAAACTGCTAACATTTCACACAAACATTAAGTTTTGTGACATTTTGCTAAGTAAAATATAGCTAAAATTATGTAAAAAGCATTTAGCTTCATGGCACTGTGAAAGGTAAAAGAGAATTTTCCTTCAGACTGCAACACAGTGTGCACATAAACTATTTATTTTTGTCTTTAATTTTTAATTAGATAAGGAAGTTACAATCATCTGTTTTCTCTAATCTCATGAGAAAAAGAGATTTAAATTTACATACTGGTCATAATCTATGTCTGCTGCAATACCCTGCACTTCATTTCCACTAAAATACTAAATATTCAACAAAATTACCAAAATTATGCTGGCAGAATATATTAATAAGGAGGGACAAAGAAAAAACAATTTGTGTACATCTATCTCAATCATAGCGGTACATGCAGTGTTATTAATATTAAGTACACAGAGTACAATAAAATTCTTATTTGCATGCCTGACCAAGAAGCAACACATCACCGCTCTCTTTTTCGGGTTCTTAACAGTTCTTAAACCCTTCTTCATATTGAAGATTATCACAGCCTGAGATTCTGATGTATTACACTTGCAAATTTTATTTTTTTCAGACACACATTTTTTTCTTCTTCTTCTTTATACATTGCCTCCCAAAAAGAAAGGCAAACACAAAAATGAACACTAACACAAAAAAAATTAATTCATGAAAAATGTGTCTCCCTGAATAAGCACAATGATGAACCACCTTTAATAGGCTAGGTAATGAAAAGTGATGAATAACATTGAGGTTTTTCCATTTTTAATGGATTACGGTCAAGTCCAATGCAACCTTAATCATGCTATCTGCTTTGGATAATTGTCTTACAGAAACAAATATTTGCTAGTATTGTTTTTTTGTATTGTGGTGTTAGGTCTAACATGAATGAAAATCTTTTCCATAATATTGTGCTATATCTACCATACATTATGGTGTGACTGGCATGATATTGCTGGTATGTGTGGTATGACCTGTGCTATATATAATTTTTATAATACAGGGCAAAAAAAGCCTCACTAGACTACAAGACTTTTCTCTACGTATCTGCCTGAACTTCAATGTAAAATTTTACAAACAATTTCAGGTGAAGTACTGTAAGGATGACAAGCTATCTTTCACCCACTAGCAATAACTCAAAAATAAATATGAGAAAAGGTTAATGTGTTCTAGATTCTTAACCTCATTTTAGTCTCAGAGGTTCCAGTGGGAGGTATCAACCTAGGGGTTTAACTGAAGGGTGGAACAGGATTTAGAGATGTGAACGACTTGATGACAAGAGCTTTGGGCCTATAATTGATATTGAAAACCTGTTAAACTCTATCACTGGTTCTAGGCTCAGAGGCTGGAATTGTGTGGCAATCTTATGGGTCCTAATGTCACAAACTGCCTCCACATCCTCCCTATCTATGATCAACAAAGAGAAACAGAAAACTTTGCTGCTCTCCAGGCCCAGTTCTAAACAGTGTGCATGTGTTTTCAGATGGAATATCTTAAAGATTATTTGGTAATGAACCTCATTTTTCACTGCAGCCAATAACCATTTTAACGCATTCACAGTCACCAGGTAGCAGAGAACTGTATGGAAAGACATGCAAGGGGTGGATGAATAATACCCAAAAACAAGACAAATGGGGAACAATTGAAACAAATCAGCTGCACTTTTAGGCTGCTTTTGTAAACCCCTACAAAACATAATTTACCCACTTACAGGAGAAGACACAAATTTCATTTTTAAAGTTTGAACGTAGTGTAATTCTTGATAAACCTGATCTAGCAACATGGAATAAAAAGTGAATCACTGGACAGAGAAACCCAGGAAACAAACTGAATTCACTACCCATTAATTTAAGTAAAATGCAAGTGTAATGTTTATTGCTTTTATTTTGAAATTCTTTGTGCTTCAATCATAATGTGTTCCATTAAGCTACTATTATCAGTAGTTCTGCGAGTAATGCAATAAACAAGGTTCTTCTTGCACCCTTCTGTTCTTAATGGTGTTACTGAACACACATACATACTGTAGAAACATCATAATCTTCTTAAATAATATGCTTCCCAGGACACGACAGCAAGGCTATAAGAAGCAAATACTCTTCACTTTAATATTTATCTCATTAAAAATGCAGCGCATAAATCTTAAATTGCACAGTTCTTAATGGAGCCATAGAGGTAAAACTAGACAAACAATTAACTAGAGAAAACAAGATGTACAAGCACAGATGCAGCAGTCAGTTACTTTGAGATAAAAAGCAGAAGTATTTTCTGAGGCGGAACTGAGTACAATATAGATCACATCTCACACATGGTTGACAACTTCTGGATACCAACATATTATATAGACAACGTGGCTTTACACGACTTCAGAAACTGTACTTCATGTCACCATTCCATCAAGCACCTGTACTACTACTACTACTTCTTTTGGCTGCTCCAGTTAGGGGTTGCCACAGCGGATCATCTTTCTCCATATCTTCCCGTCCTCTGCATGTCCTCTCTCACCACATCCATAAACCTCCTCTTAGGCCTTCCTCTTGCCTGGTAGCTCCATCCTTACCATCCTTTTCCCAATATACCCAGCATCTCTCCTCTGCACTTGTCCAAACCAACACAATCTCGCCTCTCTCATTTTGTCAACCACCTGTCCAGCTTGAGCTGACCTTCTAATGTACTAATTCCTAATTATATCCATCTTGTCACACCCAATGCAAATGTTAGCATCTTTAACTCTACCACCTCCAGCTCAATTTCCTGTTTTTAGCAGTAGGAATGGTTGTACATTAAATGAAACAAATAATAGGAAATTACTACTGAAAACTATTACATTAAACATGGGAAATTTAATGGTGCAGTGAATACTCCGGTTTCAAGATTTTTTTATTAGTTTGGTACTTGTGTAATAAACGGACGGCAGTTCCGTACCAAAAAAACGTAAAGCAATGTGTTAAAGGTAGGAGACAAAGATGTTCTATCAGTGGACTAATTGTTTTAATTATTCATTTTGTGTGCACTCACTTCAGTTTCAGGGACACAAACAAAAAGAAAATATGCATCAAGCAATGACGAATATAAATAATAAAACGTCAACTACGTAGAAGCCTGCAAAATGCTGATATAACGTCTCAGTACGTATGACTGTCACCTGCTGGTTATTAAAAAGGGAATATGAGACATGTCAGCGACAAACAAAACTGAAGCAAAACGATAAACTCAACTACCACAAAAAGTTATGGTTTAGAATTTCACGATCTAGACAAATTGGATGAAATGGTGCACAACACCTAAAATAATAATAATAATGATAAAATGAACTTTACCGTAAACATTGATCTGATACCGAGAAAGAATGATGTTCTAGTCATAAGCATAAATAGTTACATTAAAAACATAATTCAGACTCAGATAAAATAAAAGTTGTCTATCGCTCATCTGGCCTGGAGTCTGTTGGGGGTCAGCTCGCCACCGCCACAAGCACAAAAGTGGGTCGCACGGGGACACGAGCGATCGCTCTAGACAGCTCGGCTAAACCCGGCCGAGAAGAATCCGCGCTTTGTAAACTGCCAAAATGCGGTCAACTTGGAGAGCGGCTAATGTATGCACAGCAGAGAGGAGTTTATTGCCACTTACTTTGCTTTGTGTTCTCAGAATTCCAGAGACCAACCTCTTCGCTTAGTTTCTATGGTTAAAAATCACATTCTTATATAAAAAAAGTGAATTACTTACTTGATATGTCTGTCACCAGTCTCCTCCTATTTCTTGTTTGGTGCTTTTCAATTTTTGTTTACAAAATTTGCTCAATTACAAAGACGATACCACACTTCCTCACTTTCCACTTTGTGAGGAAAAAAAATCTGTTGCCCAGCGCCGCTGCTTTGCGCTTTACCTTTTCGACCGGAAGTTTGTATACAGGGTACCGGGAGGTGTAGTTCGCCTCACCCGGAAGGCAGCAAACCTACATTCCCCAGGATGCACCGCGAACTGTACCTTTAAACGCGGGGGCGAGCACTAAAGCCATTGGGCGTGGTGTGAGCGAAGGTGATACGAAACAATGACTGAAGGGCATATTTAAAGGTGAAAACAATACGTTAAATACTTTTAAGTTTTCCTTCATATTTAAATATAAATGTCTACTTATACATGTGGTGAGCCTGATTTTCACATGGATGTTCCAATTCAGTTGTTCACATGTACAAATAGTACCCCTCACTTCTTTCCTGCATATCCTGCTCTCTCTTCCTTCACCACGAGACTTTTGCCAATGTCGTCATTCTCACATCAATTTATAGACTGGAATTGAGAATCTTATCGGCATAACAAGGGGCCATGCTCCTCATTTAATACTGCTAGAATATCGATATATTCAGGGCTCTTTCCATAAATAAGGTTCAAACAAGTGGTGCAGTTACTGTAGTGCAGTTGAGTCTTAGTCACAGATCACATCAAGCAGATTGCACAGGGATAAAAACACTTTGTGCATTTGAAGTTACAGCAATGATTGCCACAACATTGCTCCGTGAATGGCAGGGAGTGCCGGGTTATGTAGAGTTAGAGGTGACTGAATATAGATTCTGCTGTCATTTCATGTTATAATTATGCGTGTGTGAAATCAGTATACCCTCCACTGTGTGTGTCTGTAGTGCATCTGCAAGGACATTAAGGGAAAGATTATTGCTTCTGCACCATTTGGTAACATTGTTTTCATAAACAATTATATATGGTATTATACAAAGTAATATACAGAGTAATGTGTCCAAGTGTACAATCTATAGTTTACACGTGTACCTTGTCTTTCACTTGGGCTTAGGTAGTGTTGTAGGAGTTTGTGCTTGAGAAATATAGGGAACAAATTAAGTGTGACACCGTTGCTAAAGTTTCTGCCTGTCTCACTAGAATGGAGCCAGAGAAAACATAGACATATATGGATAGACACCGCATTCACTGTGTTGCCCAGTTGACACGATACGTCAGCGCATCCGCCACATTGCGAGTGGCAAAAGTGCCATTTAAACTAATACAGTTAAACGTGGAAACCGGGTTTTCCGATGAAAAACAATAACGTTTAAAACAGTATCGTTTACATACAACAGATTTTGGCGAATCGTTTAAATGCAATTATTTATATCCATTTATACACTAATAATGGCAATTATTAAATAATAATAATCATTATTATTATTAAATAATTCCTCCCATATAAGTAACATTTCTCGGACTGCCTTCTTCAATCTCCGAAACATTTCTAGACTTCGTCCTGTTCTTACGCAATACAGTATTGAAGTTTTGGTTAACGCCCTAGTCACCTCACGTATAAATTATTGTAATGCTATTCAATCTGGCATCCCACAAAAACTTATCCATCGCTTACAACTTCTTCAAAATTATTTTGCCAGAATAATAACCTGTTCTAAATCCACTGAACATATTACACCTATTCTCTCTCAACTTCACTGGCTCCCTGTTCACTACTGAATACAATACAAAATACCGCTCTTAACTTTTAAAGCTCTCCACAGTCTTGCTCCCCCCTACCTCACTGATCTCCTACAGACTTGCACTCGCTCACGCAGATCCTGTAATTTGAGAGTATTCGGTCTGGCAATATGGTGCAGCCTTAGTTTGTGGAAGACAGACAGAACTAAAGACATGAGCATAAAATGATGGTTGTCAATTTCAAACTGTGTTTCCTCAATGTGCTCCTTAAGAAAAAACACATCATCTGAATCAATCTCAGCCCAAACAAATTGATTGATCAAAGATACACTGACAGCTTTCCCTAATGTCGACTGTCGGATAACACCCTCAGTTACTTTCACCACCTTGACTGTACCCTCAGAAGGAATCATCAAACCTCCTTTGTTTTTTAATGTGAGCAAGTGGTAGCTTTGATCATATGATGCCGGAACAGCATCTGTTACCAAACTAGCACGGCACACATCACACGACAGCTTTCTCAAAATCCAGTCTAAGGGCTACCTCCCACTGCTTCCTGAGGTGGATTTCTTTGGGAAACCTTCAAAGTTTTAGAAATGTTAACAACTAACAACAATCTACATAGTTAGTGACTAAATACGTTTAGCCAAAACGTTGTTTGGAGGCTAACTTGAGCCCATAAATGCATAGCTTTGCTAGCTTAGCCTGGCGTAGCTAAAGTTAAGATTATAAAATGGAATTTTCTAATGGCCAAATATAACCAAAACAATTGTTCAGCCTTTCCTATGAAATGTAATCCCCCAGGATCTGGTTTGGAGCGTACAGCGGTTTGTACAATCTCAAGAAGCAGCACATGTGTGAGGCATCTTTATCCATTACTTCACTGCAAGCAGTGCCACTTGCAATATGGCAGCATCGTTGACGTACGATGCTGCTGGTCATGTTGTGTCTAGTAATTCTATGTCTATGAGAGAAAACCCAGGAGGAGGAGGACCAATGAGGTCACTTCCTTCATTGGTTGAAGCCTCTCCCTTTCCAGTCACGTTGGAATATAACATAGGCCTGCAAAATTTAACTCAATTATTTTAATTGTAAATACCTATTTTTGTATGCTGGGGAGGCAGCATAAAAAAGAGGGACGCCTCACACTTGGACAAACTGGTGAGGCATGCAGGCTGTATTTTAGGCATGGAGCTGGACAGTTTGACATCCGTGGCAGAGCGACAGGCTCTGAGCAGGCTCCTGTCAACCATGAAGAATTCACTGCATCCACTGAACAGGATCATCTCCAGACAGAGGAGCAGCTTCAGTGACAGACTGCTGTCACCGTCCTGCTCCACTGACAGACTGAGGAGATCGTTCCTCCCCCACACTATGCGACTCTTCAGTTCCACCTGGGGGGGTAAACGTTAACATTATTCAAAGTTATTGTCTGTTATACGTGCATTTTTATCACTCTTTGATATATATATATTTTGTTTTATCAGTATGCTGCTGCTGGAGTATGTGAATTTCCCCTTGGGATTAATAAAGTATCTATCTATCTATCTAATAAAAATAAAATTAGAATGTTTCCATCACATCACATTTAAGTACAAAATTGAAAATAAATCCAATTAAAATTTAATAAATTACACAACATTCATGTATACAATACTGTTCTAAATCAATTTAATATGAAAATATTTAGTCAATCTAATATTAAATATTAAATATTAATATTATTTCTCAGCCAAAGTTCCTCCCCTGGCAGGGGTTCAAATTCATGTTTTATGTCTTACTTTTTATCATTTTTTGTTGTTTTGTGCATCATTCTTTATTTTCAGTTTTGTATATATATATATATATATATAATCTACCTTTGTTATGTTCCATGTGGTTTGTATGTGGTCCCCCAAGAGGTGGAGCCACCTGCCAAGCACCACCAGAAACTGCCCTTCTCCCTATATATCCAGAGGGTCTTCCACAATTTCTGGTGGTTCATTGTGAATGTGCTTTGGAGTGGCTAGATTTTCTGTTTTTCTTGTGCTTAATGATTTAATGGACGTTTGATCTTTGACCTATTGCTGTTTTTTGACTATTATTGGGATTTCATATTGGGACTCCTAGTCCACAACAAATATATATATTCAATGACTTACATAGAGATTCTCTAGCTTTTGTCACTTCTTAGCTTTTTTGATCCAAATCTTTGTTTGGTGGCCCCCCATTAGTCCACCTTTTCTGGCGTGTCCCTATGAATCATCCAGCAGTGGTCCGCCATCAGTCTTCTACTGTCCCACTCACACAGGAAACACAGGAGGATTGTGTCTGTCCTAACTATGGACCCAGTAAAATACAAAGAACTTTCAGGTCCCCAGATATGAACCAAAGGTGCTCAATGTAGTTAATATATGTTAAAATAAAAAAAAAACTATTTTAACCAGAGATTTGATTTTAGTAATATAAAATATTAAATGCAAACAAATAATCATAAAGAAAAATACAGATATTTAATAAATTATAGCGCAAAAACAATTAAAATCTTTAATTGACAGCTAAAAGATGTGTTTTGTTAAAAAATGTTGACAATGGACAAGTGTTGGTGAAAAATGGTTTTCATTTTTGAAGTCAGTGTCCAAAAATATATAAAAATGACATAAAATAAAACAAATTTTTCAATGTATACCCAGTGCCAGTGCTAGGTTATTTTGCGCCCTAGGCTAAGCTTATTAGTGCGCCAGCTGACTCTTCAGTAGCTAACCCGTGCAGTTGCCTTATGATGTGCATCCTAGGCAAATGCTTACTTTGCCTTAATGGTGTCACTGGCTCTGTGTATACCTCTGCAATCTACAGTCCCACCAGAAGCAGTTTCTGAGGACCACCAATCTTCAAGCCTCTGAATACTTATTCTGTGAAGATGGCATTGAGCTGATTGCCAATTTTGCATTAGTGTACTTACCTTTTTTCACAATACCCAAATTAAATGAGGTATCCTGCAGAACCCCACAACCTTCATTTCTTTCTTGTTCATTCCTTTTACAACCTATAACAAAACTGAAAATTCTAGAGTACAGTTACAGGTATGGACATAATCCTTTAGATTTACATGGTGCCTGGCATTCCTAATATACACTGTTTTGTCTACTTAGATTTAAAGCAGTTTGAACAGACTAGGAAATTATGAAAACAGAACAGATATCACAGACAAATACTGCTTCAAAAAGTATGAAATGACACAATGTGGTAATAAAGGGCATTCAGGAATATCAAGATTAAAATATTCTGTTAGAATTCCTTAAACCTGTGGTGGCTAAATTAAGATAAGAAAATTAAAGGATGGAGTATTAAAGTAAAATTTACACCTTACATTTGACAGTTTTTCTTTGGATATATATCTGTGGTGGTGTCCTGTGCTGGATTGGTTCTTATCTTGTGCTTACTGTTGCTGGGATGGTCTTCAGCTCTCCATGACCCTGAAGTAGGTAAGCAAGCAGGTTAGAAAATTAATTGATGCACATTTAATCAGATTATCTGAGGAAAATAAAGTCAGCACCAAGGAGTACTTTGTTTCCTTGCTTGATGCATTGAAAACAATCACACTATGACTGTTTATATTTGTCAATCAATCTGATAGCACAGCAGTTGACTGGAAGGAAAATCTCTCAGAAAGAAACTGGCAGATTTGGATTTGAGAGTTGTGTTAGTGTCAAAAGCTTTGAACTGCAAGTTGCACAGTTGAATGATTAGTCTTCAACTACTGACTCATACTTAGCCCCTGAGCAAGTTTTTTAACCTGCCAATACATCAATTCGCAATTACATACAGTATATAGCAGGTTGTCTGAGGCAGCAATACATATCATATTATAACATAATATGCATTATATGTTGTATTATAACTGGACAAACATGGGTGGACACAGAAAATGTACAGATAGGTGGATGGATATGTCATTTTACAATATTCATCTGTTTAGTGGCCTGATTTTATCTTACTCGAGGGTCACAGGGAACTAGAACATATTCCTGCAGCCACAGACATGACACAGAAATTCTGAGAAGCACAAGCGTAATTCACACATGTGAAATGTAAATTTGTTGTAAATTATTAAGAGTTATTTTTAACAGAGCTCTCACTCCATAGGCTACTCCTTCTCTATGAATATTTTCATCTTTACCCAAAAGGGTCACACTGACCAAATTGTCACTTTTCTAAACTCATTCCATCTCAATTCATTAATTTATTAATACTTAGCAGTTCATATGTGCATCTTCATACTTCTTTAGCTGCTTGTGCTGTTTTGCCAGTTGTTAACATTGTTGTTTTATTCTAGAATGCAATATATTGTAGATAACATATTTTAAAATATTAAAGTTTGTGAAGCTGGTGGTATACTTCATCCATCCATGGACATCCCAGCACCTTTGATCTGTTGATATCAAGCTCTCAACCAACTGCAGCTGTGCATTATCTGGAAAGTCGGCTATCTTTGTTGACCATGTAGATTTACTGTGTGTATCTTCAGTTTCTATCAATAACATTTTTTTGAGAATGTGGGCCATTAGTGCAAAACCCAACCCCTAAACTGGAGCCATATAAGATTAAACTGAATTGTCATAGTTACTGTGCTAATTGTCTGGGCTGGGACATGATAGTTTGAATGATTTTTATTAGCGATAATTTTAATCCACATACAAATGCTGAAAATAAAGTGACTGCCTACCTTTGATACCAGCCCATCGGAAGGCACACATGCCCACACAATTTCCGTTCTAATTTTGGCCAGCAGCATTACCTAACTGCAAACATGACTAATGACCATATTTGGCATTTCTTGTAATTTTTGTATTTACAAAATGTTACTTGACTCATGTTTTCCAGTCCCTGAATCTACAGGCAAATCTGTCCTCAGGTTAACATGAAAATAACAAAATTGCATCTTTCTTTTCCAGCACAATCTCAAATAATAGTTTTAGTGTAAACCTACTGCTAAAGTTAGATCAGTTAGCAGTGGGGTTTTTCAATGCTGACATTATACTCTGGATCATTTTGCAGTTCTGTTTGTTTCTTTTCACTAATAAAACCTAAAATGGTTGTTTGTTGAGATGTTGTGAAACCTACAACAAAAATAGAGTGGGAATAGGCGTACATGGGCCCTATACTTAGATGTTGACCCTGACTTACACTTGGCCAGTTCTGAACATCCAATTAACTTAACGACCACATCTTTAGGGATGTGGGAGGCCAGCTGTAGCTCCTCAAGAAAAGCCCAAACTGGCATGGGTAAAATGAGAGCACTCCACAAGGATAACCACCAGGTGCAGAATCCCAAGCTCACCTAATTAAATTAATGAGGCAACAGTACTGCTTAAAAGAATAAAGAATCCAAAATTCAAAATGACTTTCTTAATTTAAGAATTGTGTATGAGCAAAAGGCATGCACAATTTTAACTCTGGTGGATTTATTTTTTAAATTGACAGCACAACTTTATAATAGTTGTGCAACACTGACTCAGCCTGGGGACCTGTTAATAAAATTAACATTTTAGTAAAATGCTAACCTAATAATTTAGGATTTATCTTGCCACATACATGTTTAGAGTAATAATGCAGTTCTGAAATTTTCAGTACAAGAAACAGCGTTTGATGCTAAAAAGAGCCTGCAGGTGTCAGCAGAGAGCTTTGATTTGAAGGCAAACATGAAAAGCCCTCTGAGCAAGAATGTAGTCCAGCGCGATTGTTTTCAAAGTGTTGTGAATTTCAAATATTAAATATGAATCTTATTGATATGCAGTAGTAGTCCATTTATGATTTTTGTGCAAAAGTGCCAAGGTCTTAAAATGTTTCTTATATTATTCTGTATTGTTACTTGTTAAAAACGATTCTGCCCTCAGCATCGTTAGTTTTCATTTCCTTTGTTCTGTTTATCTGGCTGTAAATAAGACCTGTAATACAATAAAGCCTACAGATAAATAATATAGAAAGGCTGGTTACACAATATAATTATCTGACGATCTTATTGTTACATTGTGTACCTTGGGAACCGTGACAAAGTGCACTTAACCTTCCTTTGATCATAAACTGCAAATTAGGTGACATTAGCTGATATGTATTTATTTTAATTGTAGTTTGTGGTAATCCAAACAGCATAAAATAAAACAGATCAAAAAAGCTGATTTGATAAACATAAAGGATTGCACCATAAGAATAGCCTATCAACATTTCTACTTTTTTCTCTTGCATTAAGTATAAACTAAATTAACCCCATCCTGTTTAAAATATACTATTCAATAATATTATAATAACTGAATTAGTAATTGACAGATTTGCTTGGTCAGACATATATCGCTGAATTTTGTTAACTTTTACTTGAAATAATTATGCACTGTGATAATGGTTGATATTGATATTCACATTGATGTGGAAATTAACATACCTAACAAATATTTTCTGTTCCTGCTTAGCTTGGTAGTGTTTTTGTCAGTTTGGAGAAGGCCAGAGAAACTGACACTGTTGGTGTTGATACAGAAAATGCTATTCTCTGTATCCTAAATCAAATAATTTTAGATTATTATTCACTTGACTTGCAAATACATACACTAGCTAAAATCTGTGCTGACTGTGACCTCTTAATTTCATTAATTATCCACCTATTCACTGCACCCATTTTCGCACATTGACTGTTTTCAAGGGCAGGTGGATGTTCTTGAAGCAGTTGTTGCAAAGCTATGGAGTGGTGTCAGTCCACTGCAAGTCACAGTTATGCACACTTACTATCTATCAGACAAGGTATATTTAGAGTTTTCAGGTGGCTTTATCCAGATGTGTGTAGCAGGTGGGTGGAAACAAAAACACAACAAGCCACCACTGGGTAGAACATGCACATTTACCCAACATCCACAATTTATCCATCTTCTAATGGCTATAATGCACTATGTCATAAACAAAACGTTGTCTCAAACTGGGTTCATGTACATGACAATGATTTCAGTGTTCTTCATTCGCCTTCCCAGTCACCAGAACTCAATCTAATAAAACAAGTTTGGGATATGGTAGAATGGGAGAATCACAGCATGAGCATTCTTCTGAAAAATCAAAGATCAGACAATATCAAAGATATTTCACACAGCCTATTTATATGGGAGGGTGGCAAGCAGAAAGATATTTCTCAAAAAGGTCCTTGAAGTTTGCCAAAAAACGTCTGAAGGACCCTGCAACAAACCTTCAGAAGGCTTTAGAGTCAAATGAGATAATATAGAACTTTTTGGCATATATGCCAAAAATGTCTGGAGAAAACCCAACATAGCCCATCACCAAAGCAACACATTCCAGTGAAGCATGGTGATGGTAGCACAGTGTTGTCAAGATGCTTGTCATCTGCATGAGAAGGGGAACCTGTCTGGACTAGAGGGAGGATGGATGGAGTCAAGTACAGGTGGATGCTAGAGACAAACCTGAAGACAGCTCCAAAAAGACTGACAATAGATCAGGAATTCAGAGGATGGATGTTCTGAGGTGTTCAAGTCAAAGTCTTACTATAATTCAATTGAATACTTTGGAATGACTTGAAGATTGCTATTGATTGGTTGGTGAAAACAAATTTGCATCCCCCAACTGGATCAGTTCTACAAAGAGGAGTAGGGTAAGATCCCAAAATCAAGGTGTGCCAACTATAGTTGCTGCCATAGGTGTTTCCACCAAGTAATGACATAGAGGGATATACAGTATACTTAATAAATGAGGACATTTCTATTTTGCTATTTAAGCACTTTTTATTTTATATCATTTCACTGCTTTCACATGGTTTGTTGTGTGCTTTGGATCAGGACATTTAAATCCATGCAATATACCAATTTTTTACAAGAAAAGACAAAACTTTTGGATGGGAATATATTGTGTTTTTCTGTCTCTTGTATGTGCATGTTGTAAGCTAAAAGGTTTCAGTTTGTAAGTATGAGGTGGACTCTCAGTCATCAGTGAAAAGTGCCATATAAGATTAAACTGAATTGGCATAACTACTGTGCTAATTGCCTGAGCTAGGACATTCATGCACATCAGGGCCGGCTCTAGGAACAGGATGAGCAGGCACTAGCCTAGGGTCACCGTGCCCAAGGGTGCCCCAAAAAGTAATTTCATATACATTTGTGAGGCGGAAAGTTTGTTGATTCCAAAGGAAACCTCCTTCCTGGTGGTCGATTTCATGTGTGATAGTACACCAATTGCCAATGGGGACAATTGCTGATTATTTCAAATGTGTTCACAGAGGCGCCGATCTTCAAGGGACTTCCCCACCGCCAACTTGTCAAATTATATCTGATCACTAGTACGCTAATTTCCAAGGGAGACTCTCCCTCCTCCTTTGTCAATTTCAGTTACGAATCAGACTGCATGGATCTAAAAGGTGAACTCTATTTTGAAGGTCTCTTTTTGGGTGCTTGCAACTGAGTCTGCATAGGGGTGCAATGTACCCTTAAACCAGCCCTGATGCTGATTAAAGCTTTCTAACGTTCTTGAGGTCAATTCATTTCTGACTTTCACCAGAGTTGTTAAAACAACCCTGATATTTTTCTTCTTCCTTTTCTTTATCTTGTCATTCTACTATATAGTAAAACACTAAGGTCTGTGAGTGAACAGTCCCTCAGAACAAAATGATTGTTCATTTTGGCTTTGTTGACGTGAGCGAAAGAGGAAGTGAAGTGCGAGTGTGAGACACATGAGGAGGAGAAAGACTTACAGGGCATGTTGAGAGAGTCACCTTCAAAGTTGGGAAGAATAAAAGGGGGCAGGAGGCGAGAAATGCACCTCAAAAATAACAACTGAGTCTAAGGAGCAGGTTTTACAAGAATGTGCTCAAGAGAGGGAGCACCAATCAAGAGAAGTTCAGACACTGAGGAAAAGCACTGAAGGTACACATAGACATAGAGGTATCAAATATTTTTAAATGATTCTATTACCTGTCTTCAACAGGCAGTGTGGCTAGTATTTCGTAAAGAAGAATTCATAACTGTGTTAAAAAAAAAAAAAAATCATCCCATCATCCTAGTGTAACTCACTGTCCAAACCACTCTATCCACCACATTCAACACCTAATTGAATTTCTATGTGAAAAAGAGCAACATAAAAGTGTAGATTCTCTTCTTGACTGGGCCAATATATTTATAATGAGCATTTCCTGTACAGTAATTACAAAGTTATAGTGAACATTTTGCATACAATAATTATAAAATTATTTAATAAAGAACAGTGAAAATAAGCCAAAAATGAATATCACAGATAGAGCAAACACTATTTGTAGACAAGTTTTTTGCAGGCTAGTATCAGAAACATACATTTAAAAGATAAAATTAGAGATAATGAGCTTTAAGGTTGTTTTATTTTGAAAGGATATTCTCCTCCTACGAAAAGTGTAAAGCATCCCTTAAATTGGCTAATAAAGTTATATTCTGCATGTCTGCCACTGCAGAGTGAAAATCAAAGGGAAACTGCCCTGCCCTTTTAGTATACTACTGACAAGGCATTTACAGCTTGGTGTGTAATTCATGTACTCATAAAGCTGTGAATTCAGCACTATGCTATTACAGGCCAATGGTGGAAAAATGCAAAACCATTTTAAGAAAAATACACTGGAGTGTTTTTAGTCAACATCAATGGATTTCTATCCTTTTAAATTGCTAATTAATCTACCACATTTCATTCCCAATGAGTGATTCTTTTTTGAATTATCATGTTCACATACACACTTCCTGACAAAAAGGCATCACAGGAATCTCTTTAAAATTAGTCAAATCATATTCAGAGATGCCTAAAATGTGTAAATCTTTTAAAACGCTGAGGACAAAATAATACTTTCCCATTTTTGCACAGCGCCTTATAAAAACATTCAAACCCTTGGCTAATTCCATAAATTAAATGAACGAATCCTACACTGAAGTTTTGTTCTTTGCAAAACTTTTGTTAAAAAACACTATCCATCCATTTTCCAACCCACTGAGTCCGAACACAAGGGTCTGCTGGAGCCAATCCCAGCCAACACAAGGCACAAGGCAGGAACCAATCCCGGGCAGGGTGCCAACCCACCGCAGGACACACACAAACACACCCACCCCAATTTAGAATCGCCAATCCACCTAACCTGCGTTTCTTTGGACTGTGGGAGGAAACTGGAGCACCTGGAGGAGAACATGCAAACTCCACGCAGGGAGGACCCGGGAAGCGAACCCAGGTCTCCTAACTGCGAGGCAGCAGCATGTTTGTCATGACATTGTTTTATGTTAGAAAAAAATCTTAAGAAGAGACAAAAAAACTGAAATATGCTATCTGTATAAATATTTAGGTGTTTGTGTTTACAAAGGCAAAAACCAACGGAATACTGTAAACAAGAACACAATTACCTTACAGTTATTCTCCACTGGTGAATCATTCAAATAACCGGCACTCTTTCTTGATAAACACTCCATGGTTAAGGGATCAATATTCGGATTGTAAATCTGAAAATTATTCCAAAAAGTTAAAAATAAAGAAATATAAATAGACAAATAAGAAAAATGGTTCAAAACAATAACCAGGTGTTTGAATGCCCCAATGAGCACAGTTGATTTTATTAGCAGAAATTGGAAACCATGTCAAACCACCCAGATGTTTATGAAGGATTATTCATGCCAAAATAAAGTACAGTCCAGCATGTTAACAACACTGAAATGAATATGGTGCATTTCATTTTGGCATGGTATTATCATGTCATAATTAAAAACAAAATGACCGATTGCTTTTCTCTAAAGCACGCAGCTTTCGTGTCAGTTTAAAATGTAAGACAAAAACATACTGAACTTTTTTCATGTCAGTAGATTGCATGCTGTAACTAAAAACAAAGCATAACATATTGCATTTCGCTTAGCAGTAGCTCAAGTGTATTGCATTTCTATTCAAGATGACTCTTCAGTCGTGCCAAAACTAGATGTAACCACATAACCAATTGGCATTAACAGGGGGTTAATAAAGCAGGGGATCTGCTGTGTCATTTACCAGGAGGGACCTGGAAATCTATGTGCAATTTCATTCTCTGCCATGTTGAAAGAAGGGAAAAAATATCTAATATCTGGCTATCACATAGGGTTTGAATAAAAAGCTTGGTGACGCTAATAAATGCTTCACTATATTCAGTGTTTAGTTAAAACAGCTAACAACTCCTACCGTGAAAATTTAACTGCACAGCTTATTCTAACATGCATAAAAAGAAAAAAAAACTTTAGACAATATAAGAGTAAACTTATTCAGCAAGACCTAAAACATTCTTTTCATTGTTTATTAAATCACTCCACAGTCCACACTGACGAAACATAAGCTTGCCGGTAGAACACAGAAATGTTTAGAAGGGGAATGCCCCTTACCCAGGCCCATCTTAACAGCATTATAGGCCCCCAGGCAAACTAGTGCACTGGGGCCCCTACCTACACAACCACTCAGCAAGTCAAACATACATAGATTAGCATGGGGCCCCTGGACAACTGCCCAGCGTGCCCATGTGTTAAGACAGCCCTGCCCTTATCCCAAACCTTGGACACCCCTTGCCCCACTTTTCACTCTGCTTACAGAAAACATTTAGGTTTGGCATGATTGAAATGTCATTTTCAATAGAAATGGAATACGCCTGCTTTGCTTTTAGTTTTGAGAAGAGATCTATGGACATGAATGAAATTGCAATACACTTTTGAATTACATTTTAAACATATCAGAAAATTGTGATCCTTAGTGAAAAGGAATCAGTCATTTGATTGATGTTTTTAATTATGACAAGATAAAACCGTGCCAAATTGAAACGACACATCTTTTATTTTAAAGCAGGGACTGACGAGTTAAAGAATGAAGAGCTGAAAATGCAAGCAAATGCTGAACAACAACCTGTTGTCACGTGGATGTACACAGGGAGCTTCTTTGTCACCTGCAGACTGGAAGATGAGTCCCAACACTAACTCTCACATCTCTTTCATCCTGGGGGCTATTTAAAGGATGGCAGCACCAGAAATCAACATTCAGTTGAGAACCTGCATCAGATGAGCAGTTAGCCAATAAAGGGTGTCATTTTACTTGACTTTTTTGTTTGCATTAAAAGAGCTACCTAGTCGGTCTCCAACCCTGAATGATCTCTCCTGTAATTCTGATCATTACACTGTTCAAAAACTGAAGATTGTGTGACAGTTCAACTTTCAGCAAGACAATGATAGCAAACACAATGCCAGAGTAACCTTAGAGTGTCTTAAGGAAAAAAGAGAGAATGTTTTACAATTCCCCAGTCAAAAATATTGATGAAACTATTTGAAAATTGTTGTACACAAGAGTTACCTGGCTAGCCTGAACAACCTGGAGCAAATTTGCCTCAAAATATGGACCACAGGGAGCAAAGCTGGAACATTCTTACTACAAAAGGCTTAAAGCTGTTAATGCTTTAAAAGTTGTCTTTACAAAATATTATTTATGACTATTGCTGGACAGATCAAGGTGCAGAGGACAGGAAAATATTGAAACAGACGGCGACCACTAACAGGAGCAGCCGAAAGACGAAGAAAATTCATACATCTGCAGAAACGTTTTTCTTTTTAAAATTTTTGTCTAACGTAATACCACATTAAAAGTTATGGGTTTTAGTGCTTTGAAAAAATAAAAATCACAAGGACCAAAATCGCAGCATACTGTAAAATGTAAAAAAGTTTAAGTAGGTGATAGGAGAGTTCATTTGTGTTTTCTATTAAATAAAACAAAGTGATGCATTTTAGTTCATTCTGGTGCAGGAGACTGGTTACATGTTGCATATTGCTAGGTTAGTGGTCTTTGAAAGTAGTCTCTTGTTTAGGATCTTTCAAACATTAATAAGATTTTAAGCTATGGTCAGTAAGGCCCCAAGATGCTGGTGTGCATACTTAATGCAGTACAAGTAATAAGACAGAAATTTAGTTACATTTATTTTGCTGCACATTCTGCAAAATTGCAGCCACCACAATACCAGCAATTAGCAAAACCAGGTTATCAGCAACTCCAGTTCTTTATATTATGTTACTGATGTGATATGTGTGATCAGGAGATGAAGCACTAGGGTTAGAAGGGAAGGAATATTACAACTTGAAATGGACTACCCAAGATAACAGATTTGCTGAAGTTTAAACGCACTTCCCTCTATTACCTATATTAACAGTCTCCGAGGCTCAGACTGCAATTCTTATCTCATTGGCCGTCATAAAATTGAATTGCCATGTGGAGACAGTACTGTCTTTGAGTTTGGGTGTCAGAAAGTTGGTGAGAGTTGCATTTCTCAGGAATAAGCAGTTTACTTAATCAGGGTCACAGCTGACCCGAGATAAAGCAGGATATTGATTTTTACAGGAACAGCGTTTTTTTTTTTTTTTGTTTAATTGAAATGATTGGCTTATAGGAAGCAAAAACAGCTTAGACATTGATCCGCTGCTTCCTCGCTACAAACAGACTTCTGTTCAATTCCCAGTTGTCTTCACGGTAGAATTTCTATGTTCTTCCAAGGTTGACAGATTTTCTTTCAGGGATGCTGTTTTCCTCCCAGAGTTCAAGGATAAGCTCTTAGTTAGGTTGACTGGTGACTCTGAATTGGCATTCTGCTCAGAAAGGGTTCTTGCTTTCCTATGTCAGGAAAAGGTGTATTTCCTTGCAAACTGTGACCAGTGAGACACCTGGCAAACCACCTTTAAAAATTTTGGGGCACCAACTGGGTGAAACCCCATTGAATAATGAAACCAAAAATACAGGGTGCTCAATGGCACAATGAAGCACAATGGCTGCTGCAGTCCAAACACAATGCACTTCTGGAGCAGATAATCAACATGCATAGAAGATTTGTCCTCCTTTACATAAAAATAGATGCTTCCTCCTGGTTGACCTTCCTATTACACAGCGCCAGGTCTGGAAGTTGGGGGCAGGACTAGGCATTTTCACTGGGTGGGCTTTTGGAGCTATGGGCAAAGGAGAAGATGTTAGTGTCAGCACCTACTTTCATCCTGAACTGGTACCGCTTACCTTGGTAGAGCCTTGAAGGTGATCCCCAAATGTGCATGCATTGCAAATCATAACCATAAACAAGTGACAAGTTAAAAAAAAAGGCATGTGTGTGATTGTTGTTGCATTTCTTCTTCAAAGATTCTTTATCCCAAATGAATTTCAAGATTGGTGTTATTCATGTAAGGCTTTCTTGTTTATTTGCATGTCACAATCATCAAGGAACATAAAAATGGTGCTTTAACTCTTTCTACAATTATTCAGCCACCAGACCTTCTAAGTAAAACAGTAATAAAAAGAGTGCCATTTCAGCTGTGAAGACTTGTGCTAAATGTTTTGATGCATTTGACAGTAGCAACGTTTTCTATAGTTTTCTATGGCATAATAACCTATAAATTAATGATTCATTTATGGTATACACATTCACTTAGTCCAGGGGTGGGCAATGTCGGTCCTGGAGAGCCGCAGTGGCTGCATGTTTTTGTTCCAGCCCAGTTTCTTAATGAGAAGTCAATTATTGCTGATTAAGCACTTATTGCTTAAGGACATTTTGATGCTTCATTTTATTGGTCTTGCTTGTTAAGGTCCTCCACCCTTAATTGCTTATTTCAATCTTAACCTGCTGCATTCAGTGTTTTAATGGTTCCTTAGTAGCAATAAGATTTAAATGACAAAACAACCAGAAGATCTCCATCTAGCTTGTTTCCATGTATAACTGTGTGTGTTCATCATGCACTGTTTGATTTAATAAAACACTTAATAGAAAATGTGACAGACTGAAAATTATATGTTTTAGGCTCAAAAATCATTTGGATGATATCCTTGGAAAAGAAAAAATTTACGATATAAGAACCTTACATTGCAGACTAACAAGCCATAAAATTAAATAAGATCTGAGATTGGCAAGGATTGGTTTCTAATTAAGCAGTTGGGTTGGAATGAAAACCTGCAGCCACTGCGGCTCTCCATTGCCCACCCCTGACTTAGTCATTTTCATGCAGATAGTTGTTTGCAAACTGAGAGTTATTAGTTTAAGATTAAACAATGACACAGAATATATACAGTGGATTCTGAAAATATTTAGATTCCTTCACTTTCTGCACACTTTAATATGTTGTAAATTATTTTTAAATGCATACATTTCCATTTTTTCCATCTCAGCAACCCATCAGGACAAAGTTAAAACATGTTTTCGGAAATGAATGAAAATTTATTAAAAATCAAAAATTGAAATATCTCATTCATGTAAGTATTCAGATCCTCAATTCAGTACTCCGTAGAAGCCCCTTTGCCATCAATTACAGGATTGAATGTTCTTGTGTAAGTATCTACAAGCTTTGAATACATGGATTTCAGTGTTTATCTCATTCTTTCTGGCAGATCCCTTCAAACTCAATCAGATTTAATGGGAAGCGACTGTAAATTACCTTCTTCAGGTTTCTCCAAAGATGCTCCATGAGGTTAAAGCCGGTGGTTGACTGGGCCACTAAAGGACTCGCAGAGGTTTGTTCTAAAGCCAACTCAGCATTGTCCTTGTCTGCTATGAGTCAGTATCATAAAGCAGATTACATTAATAGGTAAAGTGAGTAACCCAGTTAAGGGAGAAAACTGGTTTCTTAAAATTCCAAGTTTACATCCAGAGGTAATCTTCTGAAGTTCTCCTTTGATAAAACTCTCTGACATTATTAAACTGCACAAAAAAAGAGTTACATGCACCGTCATCGATCATTGTGAAAACAAAAACAAGTATGAAGCCTGTGATAATGTATGTGTTTAACAAATATGTTTAGTCCTACATGTGCTCTGAAGTAAATAACATTTATGCCTTTTTTACATCATCAACCTTAGGCACTGATAATTCACGGTTTACAACATTGGCCGCTGAGTCACCTGATCACATTGTTTCAACATATAGCAATAGCAAACAGCTGGATGAAAACTAAACTGACACTTTATTAATATTTTTTGTCACTAAATTGCATACAGCACACTCTTTTATGCTTGGCTTTGTCACTGAGTCCTCCAAAGGAGCTTTGAATGAAGTTTAAGTGTTTCTTGCCTTACACCCAATGCTAATAATAAAGGATATTGTTCCCTCAATAAAATAAGTATTGTGTTAGGCTAACTGCTACTTTAAAAACTAATCAGACTGTAGAATGCATGTTACTTTAGCAAGTTACCCTGCCACTGCTCTATGAGATTGTGCTGCTTAATTTAGCATTGTATGTTCAGCTCATCAACATAATTTTAGCGATTTCTGAAATATTGAAACTGATTATTTTAGTCAGGAGAAGGAATAATGCAATTGCCCAAGCATTTGCCTCAAGAAATTGATCTTGTGGACGCTTCTACCTGTGGCTGATGAAAGCGTGTGTTAAGCTAACACATGCATAAACAGAGTGCAATGGACAAGAACAGACTACAAAATCTGTAACTGTAACCCTATTAAGGATTTACACTGTGAGGTAACTGAAATATCTTCAGCTGTAAACCCCATTTCTCTAATCGGAATAAAGGTTTACATTGCATTTTAGAAACAGATTTCTGTGACTAACCAGATTATTAAAGCACATGTAAACACACTGATTGTCATGTTAAAAAATGAATTGTCACTCCAGTCTGAGTTTGTATGGCATTTAGGATAATAGTGGAATTTAAGGGCCGGAGTAAGATAGTCCATCCATCCATTATCCAACCCGCTATATCCTAACTACAGGGTCACAGGGTTTGCTGGAGCCAATCCCAGCCAACACAGGGCGCAAGGCAGGAAACAAACCCTGGGCAGGGCGCCAGTTTACCTCAGGGCACATACACCCACACACCAAGCACACACTAGGGACAATTTAGGATCGCCAATGCAACTAACCTGCATGTCTTTAGACTGTGGGAGGAAACCAGAGCACCCAGAGGAAACCCACGCAGACACGGGGAGAACATGCAAACTCCACGCAAGGAGGACCCGGGAAGCGAACCCAGGTCTTCTTACTGCGAGGCAGTAAGATAGTCATAATTCTTAATTATAAATACTGTAGTATTGTTAGTTAAATGTTATTTAACTGTTAAGAAGAAACAGAATGCTGAGAATAACCTAACAGTGAAACCTTATAATATGCAGTTTCACTTGATAAAAATAAATAAACTAGCTCTTTAATATCAGGTTTTTTTAACTGAAGAAAGAAATATTAGTGTATAAGTGTGTCACATAAAATTCACATCACTGCTAAAGATAACAACTCCATTTGGTTTAGATATATTCAGACTAAAGGCCAAATCCTTTTAAACAGGATATATAAATACTGTCTCACTATTTGTTTTCCACTGTTTTGTGGAAATGTAAAAGTTAGTAATTTGCACTCATCTGTTATTGCATTATGCTAAAACAATACATAAAAAATATTCTCTTTCACAGATTAATTTGGCATACTGTATTTGAAAATACAGCAAGCTTTATGTTTCAATGTATCTATTGTTTGGAATAAATATTGACAGCTGATAACTACCTTATATTTTTTATCTTAGAACTGTAACAAACGTCTTGATAGTTCCCTTACATTGATGGCTCATCTCAGCCCATTCAGACTGATGATCTTGTGTCTTTGCTACCCATTTATGGGTTAATTTTCAGCTTTCTAATTTAAGATGGCCAGTAATACCACTTTCATTTAAATTACCTTTGTTTAGAGTGAAGTAGCTTCTCATAGAAGTCAAACCTCTAAGCTTGTATTTGTCAGTCTCATGTGAATTAGGTTTCAAGTTAGCATATTGATAAATAACGCAGCACTGCTGTTATTTTATTGTTTATCTCAATTCTACTTCTTTTGCATTCATTTTTCTGAAAAACAGAAGAGTAAATATTGATCTGCTATCATGGCATTAACATGAGAGATAATTATGTTTGAGTGCTCTTCAACTCTGAACTGGATAATTGGGTTAAATAATGGATGGTGTTCATAGCATTAGTGATAATTTAGCCTAACGCCAAATTGTTCTAAAGTCATATAAAATAAATTATCACAAGCCTGGAGAATGTTTTGTTAATTGCAATTTATTGATGTTGTTGACATTTATGGATATTTTATCTTTGATAATAGAGAGACACAAAATTTGCCTTTGATTTATTTTGTCTCATTAATAGCAATACATGATTGCCCTTCATTAAAGGCTCTTATTAACCAACATGAAGGAAAAGTTAGGTGTGAGTGTAGTTCTGTCCATATGTGTCAATTTAGCAGGTAGACCTAATCTTACCAAGTGTAGGTATATCTATATATTGTGATGGAGAGCTGGGGCTCTTACCTGGCCGGGAAGCCATCATGATGGAAGAACTTTGGGTAGAAAGCTTGTATGGGGCATTACCTCCTCCGAAGCAGCATCAGGCAGCCCCCTTGGCTTTGTATAGAGCCACAGGCTTAGAGCTTGGAATCTCAGCCCTGTTGGGGTTCGTGTTCCCCGCCAAGGGGTGCTTGGAGAACAGCTGAGCCCTTTGTTGCAGCAATTCCATCACACCTGGAAGGAAATTATGGGACACCTGGAGCACTCTATAAAAGGAGCCGTCTCACTCCATTTTGGGAGCCAGAATTGGGAGGAAGAGGAATGAAGCTTGCCAGAGAAGGAGTGGAGGCAGAAGGACAGAGACAGAGAAAAAGCAAAGAAAAGGTATTGTTTTCTTTTTTTTGTGCTGTACTGTGCTTGGTACTGTTAGGAAATGGGTGAAAAGCATTTCCCCCTTGAAAATAAAGTCTTGTGTGTTGCTAGACTTGTGCCTAGCATTTGGCTGTGTTGGGTTTGGCAGGCTGGTGCACCCCCTGTTGACATTACAATATATACAATATGGTGGCCAGTATATATAGAGTCACACACATACAAATATGAGTATATATATATTGTCACGCATGTGCATCTGAGGATCACCCTCAACTGTCATCTACATATATATACATACACACAGTATATAAATATATATTAGAGTATACCACACATACTGTATATATAACAACAGGGCTCATCTACTGGTAATTGCAGTCCAAACCAGGGGTGGCGCTGTTGCATAATGTCTTTTCTCTGACATCACTTCCGCCCTCCTAAATCACCCCCTTCAAACTCCTGAAAAATGTCTCAGCTGCCATCTTGAAATCGGTCATATCAAAACTCTCATTGGAAGAAGACGTCTCAGCAATTATTGAATGTATTTTCAAATATTTATCATCTATCAATTATAAGGGATTCACTTAGGTGCCCCAAGCCTTTATGACTTATCGTCTCACTGATTTACAATATATACACTTTAAATATACCATACCATATCCTTTGTCAAGCCTGCTTAACCCTGATCACGGTTGCAGGGAGCTGAAACCCATCCCAGCAAGTATATGGTGCAAAGCAATTACAATGCCCTGGACAGAGTGCCAGTCCATCACAGGGGAACACACTCACAATACATACACACAACATACACCAACTAGGGCTAATTTAGTGTCACCAAGCTGAATTTCTTTATAGATATGAAAGAAAAGGTTTCTTCTGGTCTTAAAACCATCACTTTCCAATGGTCAGAGGTGGCTTAAGTGAGACCTTATTTCTCTTGATATTGCACACATCAGTACAACTTCATATTCACAAATATTCTTACAAGTGTATCAAAAGCTCATATTTTGCCACACTTCACAGCAGCGTTTTTTAAGCAGGTACAGATGCTGCGAGGCTCAATATGTGGGTAAATGAACAGCTCAAAATATCAAGGTATTATTATGATAAACTGCTGCCAGAAAGCTGAGCTACAACCTATTTTACTTGTTAAAATGACAGAAAATAGTCCAATTAGCTAAGGAATGGCTTAACTGATTCTGGAACGGCCCAGTCAGAACATACACCTTAATCTTAAAGAAAATATGTTGAATCAGCTGAAGAAGACAGTGAACAGGAGATCCTCCTTGAGTTGGTTGAAGTGATAAAACCATAATATCCAAAACTGAAACAGCCTTACTGCTATAATCAAAACAAAAGTATTCCAATGTGTGCACACATACACAAGGCAAGAATTATTTAAAGATTTTTTTATGATTGATTCATTTGCTTTTGCTTAAATATTATTGATTACAACTTCTTATTGAAGATGAAAAAGGTCTAAAATAATTTGTCTTGATTTGGACTTTGATATCAGCAACAGGTGAAGTCTCAATAAGTTTGTGTAGAGGTTTGATTTCTATTTCCATTTTCTTGTTTGTCTGACATCTTTATGCATGGCAACTTGCAACATTTGAGATACAGCTGGTTACATTACTTTTGTTTGCACAGTATATACACATTAGTTACAGGATAAATGACTTGTTAGCCTTGCTTTGAGGATTTCATGTTTGAGATCTCATACACAAACATAAACTGTATATGTCATTTCTGAAGATTTTCTAGCCACATGCTATGAACCTCCCATTGCACTTTATTCCAAAGGTGTTTAGTACTTAAATGAGGAATGATATATAGATTCAAATATCTACTATATCATTAATAGACTATTCATATTTTTCATGTTAGTTAAATTGCAAATGATAATGCCCACATTTTTTCCTGAAAGGTATCAGTAGAGAGCAATGGGAACATTCCACAAAGCTGGCTTAAAGTTTCAGACACTTACAAATACCACAACAATTTCTAGTCACCTGTCAGTCAGACAGCATGTCATTAGGAAACCTGCAGTAAACCAGATGTCTTAGGGAAAAATCATACATGAGAATATAGGGAGAACATACACATTCCTGAAACAATGTAAATGGAAGTGGTGACTGCTAAAAATAATAATACTTATTTAAATGCATTAAATCACCAGTTACAGATTTTAACTCTCGATGAAGAATGTCAAGCCTGTTCAACGCTTTGGGGATACAGACAGGTTAGCGTCCCAGGCCAACCTACAAAAGAAGAAGGCAAAGTCCTTGCACTTTGTATCCCGAGTCAAACATTAGCAAAAGGCAGTTTTGTTATTTAATAAAACTGGACTTTGAAATAAAAACTCTATTTTATCAGCTCACCCCACCCATTTTGTTGTCATTTGTGCAGACATTCATTTTCATTCACTTTCTTTTTAAAAAAAAAGGAGGACCAACTTGCTCAGATAAGGCAGATAAGAAATTGCAAGCTCTCATGCCTACTCTATAATATTTACACCACCGGAAATGTTATGCTGCACAAATAAACAAATACAAAAAAGTTCTATGTCATGCAGATAGAGCAAAATATTTTATGGGTGAAAATGTGCAAAACAATATATAGGATGTACTGCATGTGACAAAAAGAATGCTTACTTGTAAATTAATGTCAATCTGACACTAGGGGGTGCTACAATATAATAAAGTTACAAGCATATAAGTCTGGCACGAAACAGAAGAGGCAAATTAAATGTGCAGCAGGCCAATCTTAGTGGGGACTAAATTCAGTCAGTCACTATCTGTATATCTAGCTATCTAGCGCAATTCTTAGAGTGTAAAATGCTTTACACATTACAATAAAAAATGTAAAACATGAATATTATAGGTGATAGATAATAAAAAAGGAAGAAGGATTCAGCCCTGTGGAGCAATGGTTATTACTGCTGCCTGGGTTCAGATCTCATCTCATCCTGGCTGTTGCCTATGTGGGATCTGCCTGTTCTCTTTGTGTTTGCATGGGCTTTCCTCTGGTTTTCTACATCTAATCCCCCATAAATGTGTTTCTTAGGTAGACTGGCCATACCAAATTGATATTATATTTGCCAGATGGCTCAGCACTGGTCTTGCTCTGTTTAGGGCTGTTTCCTGCATTGTTCCCAGTGTTACTGTGATACATGTGGCCCCTCCATGATCTCTACATGTAATAGGTAGGTTTGAGCTTGTAAAATTCAAAAGTGCTTTATTATCACAATATTACATACACTGCTGAAAAAGGGAACAGCTGGAGAGTTTAAAACGCACAAAACTCACCACATAAACATTTAAACAAAATGTAAGCATTTACATACTTTTACTTCAGGTTCTTTTATTCTTGGAAATATTTGGCACTGATGTGCATTATGTCTCAAATCTGCCAGTATGACTAAAAATATCTTCCTGTTCTGGTGAGTGAGTTTTAGATACTTTTTTTTTTTTTTTTTTTTAGATATTCTCTTTAATTTTGTCATAACGAAAAAATTATTCTCTGCCCCTGTTTCATTTGCCACTAAGATATCTTTGCACAAAAACAAGGCTTTCTTGTGCCAGTTGGTCTGTCTTTGTTCAGTATTTGAATGTTGGCATTGAAGAAGTTTCAGGGTCAAACTCCAGAGGACACTTTTATACAGAGGTGGTGCCATAAAGCTCAGGAAAGACTTTCAAAAAATGGGAACATTTCAGTCAAAATATAACTAAAGGATACAGAGGTTGACATGCTCCATTATAACTTTCAAAACTAATAAAATATAAGAGAATAGATGCAGATAATAAATCAATGCATTATGTGTAAAAGTCCTTGCCTGGGACATTATAGTGTAGTGATCAGCACTTTTGCCTCACACCTCCAGGAAATGACGTTTGCACCCGGGGCTTAGTCAATGTTCTCCTCATGTCTGTGTGAGGGTTTTTAGGGCACTGCTGCAGTCTTTCTACTGCATCAAAATGATCAGCGTCTAAAGACAATTGGTGGCTATAAATTGACTGGATGTGAATATACAGTATGGCAGCAAGTGTGTGCACAGCTACCGACTACTGAAATATCCAGTGTTGATTCCTGGCTTGTGCAGATGCCCCTGTTGCCCTGGACCGCACTAACCAGATTTCATAATGGATAGATGGATACTGCCTTCTCTTAGATAACTAGTGGATACCTAGTAGATCTCTATCAACTCCATTTTTACACTTGTTTAATTAAAAAATGGTATTGTTAAGATAATAATACTAAAATGATTTAAATCCATTATTTCCTTAAGAAGAGTAACACGGTCCATTTATTATTTTTTCTTCATTCATAAAAATGAATAAATGTGATCTAATTAAATCTAACATGTCAATGACCCAACCAGAAAACATGGCACTTGTTCATCTATTTGACTTTTTCCAGGTTTTGGTTATCTAACCCATAACAGCTCTGCAGGCTTTTCTGCCTTTTATTTCCTGCAGCGACATATCAGCATTTGTACCAATGATATGTATCCATCTTTTTTAATATCTTTTTTTATCTTTTACTTTAATCTTACCTTGTATCAATACCTTCTCTGGCAAGCACTCTTTTTTCTAAAGTTTGATACAAATGTTTAAGCTTCAGCTTGACTTTAGGTTTCATCTCCTCAAAGATGAGTGATTTGTTCATCTTGCAGACCAGCACTTCCACAGTAATGTTCTTCAGGATCACAATTTGAAAGTATTTTCTTTTGGGTACTGAATCTCCTTACACTTCCATCCAAGTCTCCTTTTTACCAGCATGAATAATGCATATGGCTCAATTGTTACAGTAATATAGCTTTTACTGTTTAATATAATCTTCTCACCATAGGTTTTACCATGTAACCAAAAGCAAGACTGACTTTTGCCAGAAAGAGAATGTGCTTATTTCTTTGGCAACACAGAGGCAGAAACTTCAATTTCCCACATGTTCATTAAGAAACCAAACCTGAACTTTCCTGTATCTTATAAAATTAATCAGGTTGCTTATTCCCACAAAATGATCCATAAGTCGCTTGTTTTGAAACAGCATTCTTGTGAAATTTTCTTGTTTTGTTTTCATTATTAACCAAATGTTGGAATCTAGATCTTGTGCTCCTCTTCTTTGTCGAACCCAAACTTCCTAATAAAGCCAGAATGCTTTATTATTGAGATAAGTAAACAATATAAGGATACATGCAAACGTTCTATTTTTTTTATTTCAGCTTAGCCTTTTTTATTTTGTCTCATATTTTTTGTCATTCATCTGAAATATGAACAAATACATTTTCAATTCTGGGATAATATTGTTCATATTAACTTCACCATTACACTGATTTGATCATGCCTGTGTGGGTCGTCTATGGCACTTCTGTTTTTTCCCAAAATTCTCCTAAAAATATATTTTAGGTCAAACTGTGATTCTAAATTTGTCTTGTATGGGTGCTCAATGAAGCCCAATGAAGGGCTGGTGTTCTCACCAGGGTTGGTTTCTTCTTTTTGACAATTTTTGACAAATGCTGCCAACCAACTTTGAGGTTGTTATATTGTCAATATCAAATTTATTTATATAGCACATTTAAAACAACATAGGAATGCTGTGGCCAAAGTGCTTTACAATAATAGAATAAAAGAAAAACATAAAATTAACATGAATAACATAAATAGAAATAGAATAAATGAACATAAATGAAATAAATAATAAGTAGAAGTAATGTTACATAATCACAATGAGGAAACCATCAGTATTACTGAAGGTCACGGAATGCAAGTGAATAGAAATGAGCCTTTAATCTTGTTTTGAACAGTTCAATTGTAGACAACTACTTTATGTAATGAGGTAGAGTGTTCCACAGGCGAGGAGCAGCAGCTGCAAAAGTTCTGTCCCCCTTAGTTTTACACTTGGTACGAGAGACAACAAGAGACAACTGACCAGAAGATCTAAGCACTCTAGATTACTATATATTACTATATTCATACCTCTCTCTCTTTTTATATATATATATATATATATATAGTGGAATTATTGCTCTGTTGGCGCCGACCCAACACAGACTTGCAACGGAGGCACAGGTGAAAATGAACAAAAAGATTTCATTTTTCTTCCACTGGGGGATCACATCTTCCCCATGTCCCTCAGCTGCAGCACAGTCCCCAAAAACACACCAAACAAAATAAAACACCCCAACACACTCTTCTTATCCTCCACTCCTCCCAGGCAGCTTTGTCCTCCTCCTCCCAACTGTGGCACCTGGAGTGGTGACTGTTGGCTCCTTTTATAGCCCACCCGGAAGTGCTGCAGGTGCTCGTTGACCTACTTCCAGCTGCACTTCCAGGTTTGGCTGCGCTCCCACCCAGACAGGCTTGTTAAGCCGTGCAGCTCCCCCTGGCGGTGGCCATGGAGCCCAACAGGCATGAGCTCCGGTGTTCCACAATTGTGGCCCAGATGAAATATATACTGTATACTGCCACCAAGTGTTCCGAGAGACATGGTGTTGATCCCATGGCTGCTCTCCCGGATCTAGTGTCAAAAGGGCGTCTGTCACAATATGTGTATATATATATATATGTGTGTATGTATGTATGTGTGTGTGTGTGTGCACAGGTATACCACAGATTGTATGGAGACTGATTTAGGGAAGACAAAACAAAAGGATTTAGAGGTTAAGCACTGATTCACTTTTCTTGTTTTCCTCTCCAGAGAGAAAGTTTCATGACCAGGATGAATGATAGTGACCCAGGTGAGACTCTTTCTATCACCCACCTCTTCAGGCCTGCAGAACTTAAAAACCAGCCACCTTCAACAAGACAACAACAGTCATGGATTCGAAAGGCTAACGAAACTTATCAAAACTTATTAATCATTTTCATTATGACATCTTACAATCTGACAATTAATGAAGTTTTCAGAGTGAACCCCCACTCCTTTCACTGTTTTTTATTGTCTCTTCACAATAAATATATTGAATTTTACAAATATTATTAAACACATTACAACAGTGGTTCTCAATCTGTGGGGCAGGCCCCCCTAGGAGGGCGCGAAGATGTGAAAAAAAGAAAACAAGAAATAAAACTATGAAAAAAACATGTGTTGAAACCAAAACAAATTAACTTAAACTACATTCTGATACTAGAACAATAAATATAGAGTTAGATAAATGTCGATAAAAGTTAAGTAGGTATAATAAAATATGTATCTACATTTCAAAAAAATGTTGGGGGGGGGGGGTGCGATTAAAACTGTTATGAAGACTCGGGTCGCAAATACTTAAAGGTTGAGAAACGCTGCATTACAATGATTTAAAAACAGAAAAAAATGACTTAGCACTCTTCTCAACTGTTTAAGTTCCATATCATATCAGATAAATAACAGCAGCACATCTCCTCCCAATTCAGTGAGATATGTGAAGAAAATAGCCACTACTAAAATAATCCTACTTTCAGTGCACAATTGCAATTAGGGCTTCAAGAACTTTTTTGTTAAAAAGAGCAAAACGAAAAGCAGGTAAGATTATAAAAGTCCAGACACACTGCTTGAATAGCTGTTTCCAAATCTTACCTTCTAGGAGGTGATACTTACTGATAAAATTTAAAACAAATAAAAGTGGAAATAGTTATATTGACTGTAATAAAACTTTTAAAAAGGTCAAACTTAATTTGTATATGTGATCAATTTTTATTTTATGTATTTATGATAAATTGTGCTTGTGTATGTTGCTGACTAGATCTAAGCAAATTTCCACTTATAGAAAATAAAGGTAGACTAAATAAATAAATGATCCTGTTTAAAAGGCCCTGTTATGATTCAGTGGACAAAAATAACAAAAGGGTGTGAGGCCTCCAAAATACCCACAAAATCAGGCTATAGTCTTCACTGACCAGCCTTAAGACAGGCCTCAACCCATGCAGTCTGAGCCCAAACTCTTATGCTAAGCTTCAGTCTATGCAGGCAAAAAATGAGAAACAGGCATTTAAAGTTGAAAGTACTTTAAATGTCCCAAAATATAGCAAAAATCCTCTCAATAGAAAAGAAAATCATGAAAACATTTTGCTTGAGAAACAAAGTACCTGTATAAAAAAAAAATAATCGAAAGATTAAAAAAGTATAAAAAATGCCAAAGATAAGACAAAAAGGGTTGGCCTAAAAAGGCAACCTAAAGCAAACCAATCCTAATCTGCAATCCCTAAGAATAATCCTGAAACAAAAGCAAAAAATCCATTACCAGAAAATTAATTGTTACAATGGATTTCACACTCTAAACAATAACAGACCACTGAAGGATCTGCTCCCCAGCCTCACAATATAGCCAGAGGGGTGGATCTTCAGTTGTGACATCAGGGAGGCTCTGCCTCTTTGAGTTACACCCACAAAATACAAGGAACAGAGGAGAATATGTCATACTTAGGTAATAAATAAACATAACAGTATTAACAAAAATGGATAAATACCTGAAAAAATAATACTTTACAGCCAACAAAGAAGATGAAGAAAAAGAAAACAAGCATAAGCCAGGGAACACAACCCTTAAATAAACATCACAGGTCCGTTTTCAACATTTTCTTACATTATCCTCTTTGAGGTGAGTTGAGACAGTTTAGAAATGCTGTCTACATCGTTCTGGCCATGAACACCAATAGAAGACAGAAGCAGTTCAGAAGATTCTGTGAGCAAAGTTTCTATTTTACAGAGTTAAAACAATGTGCATGAAGCTAACTGTTCAAAGGATACAAAAATATTGTAAATAAAGAGGTTTTAAATGGTCTATATGCCAAATCATTTCTATGAAATAAACACTGTAATAAATGATTATTGTGAAAATTCACATTTGACAATAGCATCTCTGCTAAAGCCTGACCTTACTTATTAACTTTGTCTAATGTCTATCTGTATTAAGTTTTGTACAGTGCTCCAACAGGGAGTGTCTGAGTTTGACGACAAATTATCTTGTAGTTTTTGCTTGCATTCACATGCTCTCAGACAGACAGTAAACACGAATGTCCAAGATGGAAATTCCAAATAAATCACAGTCTGAATGTCCTTTAGGTGTCTTTGCAATGTAGTCAATTGTATAAAATAAAACCTGGTAAGCCAAAAATGACATCTTTTGCTTGAATCGCATTTGGAGCAAAGAAATACACATTTAACATGTTTAGTTTGTTCTTTATTTCCATGAAAAATGCTGTTTAAATTTGCTTTTTTTCTTTGCAGATCAAGCAAAAAATCATCACTGACATTGCATTTTTCCAAATAGCCTAACTGGAAACCCACGTAAATGTGCTTAACTGGAAATGGGAAATGTTACAACTCCAGATAGGCTGAGAGCATGTGAATGCAGCATCTGTATTGTGCAGTGAATAAGAATAGCCTTCACTGCAGGCCTTGCAGCCAGCTAGACCAAGTCTTTGGGTACTGCCAGGTTTAGCGCATGCTGGCCAGGTTCCTTTCTGCTACTGCAGAACTAGGTAGGCTACATTACAGCCTGCTCTAGAACCTGTTGCCTGTCTCTTTCTTATTTGCATCACCTTGTAGCAAGCTATATCATACCTGGCTTTTTGGGTTCTTGTTTTTATCATGAGTATTACCTTTTCATGTGTATTACAATGAAGTTTATATTGTACAATTGAAGATTTTACATATTTTTCTTATATTAGGAACTGTTCACTGTCCCTGCCAAATTAAAGATCTTTAAATATGCATCTCATTGCATTACTCAGTTTTTTGGCAATGAATAGATAGATGGATGCCTTGTAGTCACTACTGTCAGAGTATGCTCTGGTTAACCCAGTTTGATAATGGAATGAATTCATGGGTGGATTAATTTAGTAAATCACAGACCCTGATGAATGTACTTTTAATCCAGGTTGACCTTTGTACTCAGCGGTGGTTACCTGATAATCTACTTGACAGCTTATTTCCTTGGAAATATACACATTTATATTAGATTTAGCTGCAGGTTTTATTCAAAGTAATTTACAAATTACAAGTGCATAATAAATAATAATATGTATCTCACTTTAGGTCATACAGTGAGTCACTGTTGGGACTGAACTGGAGACTTTGTTTATCACCGAAACCTCTAGGCAATACAGTTGCACACAGTCATAAAAATATCAAATCAAGTATGTCAGGAAACTCTTATGAATACAAGTACCCAAGAAGAGTTTTGCAGGAAATAACAATGTGGCACAATTTAAATTAAAGAGCAATAGGTTTTCAGCACAACTGGGAAAACACATAAACTACATTAGAGAAGTATTTACTGGTAGTAATATATTATGTTAAATTTCAGCATGGGTATGGCATTATTAATGGGTATGGCAGCATTATGGAACAAAGGTTAGTGCTACAATCTTTTAGCCCCAGTGTCCGGTCTTCAATCCTAAACTGGTCACTGCCTATGCTGAGTTTGCACAATTTCTTCTTGTCTGAATGGTTTTTCATTCACATCCAAAAGACATGTATTTCAGGTTGACAGTCAGTTCTAAGCTATTACTGTGTGAATGTGACTTACAATGGACTAATGCCCTGTTCAGCATTGCCAAGCTAGACAACAGCTGAATATCTTGGCTTTGTAAATGGATGTGTATATTCACTCATATTGACTTATTAATTTAACTTAAATAATTATCAAATAAAAAATAATATTTTATACATCAGATTAAATACAGTAGCACAATGTGCAAGTCAAAGGAAGTTGTGCTCAAACTTTATAACACACTGGTTAGATCTCATTTGGAGTACTGTATACAGTTCTGGTTTCTAGGCTACAAAAAGAGAAGAGATAGGCTGATCACCGTTCAGTCCAGATCAAAGGGTTTAAAATTATGAAGGGAATTAGTACAATGCATCAAAACATGGGGATACAGTTGGTAAACTTGTTAAGGGTAAATTTCACACAAACATTAGAAGGTTTATCTTCACTCAGAAAACTACAGAAACCTGGAATAAGTTACCAAATATTGTGGTAGATAGTTGAACTTTGGGGTCCTTTAGAACTAGGCTTGATGTTATTTTGGAAGAATTAAGTGAATAGTGCATGTGAGCGTTGTTGGGCTGAATTGCCTAATCTCATCTAGATTATTGTAATGTTCTAATTTAGCTTAAATTACTTAATTATTAATAGTCCTGTCCGATAGTAGTTCTGCTTTGTGTTGGATGCCATCATGATGGTCTCTGGCTCCCTGCAAACCAGTAATGGAAAAAGACAAAGCTGAAAATTGATGAACTGCAGTAAATAACATTAAATCCAAACTAATTCATGCCTATCAAAACTTTTTTGCATGGCAGGAAAAATAAAGGACATTAAAGTAGAAAACAATGGTCTTTTAGTTTGTGGCTGCAGGTTTTCATTCTAAATCTTTTCTTAATTAGTGACCTGTTTTTGCTGATAATTAACTTCTTTTGAGTTCATTTTAATTGACTTGCTCTTGAAGACACTGAGCCCTTAATTGTTTCTTTTTCTTTAATTAGCAACCAAACAATAATGAGATATAAAAGGAGCCAAAACATGATCAGCTAACTGTGTCCATTATAGAGTATCTATACTAATAAACGGCAAAGCCCTCAATGACTCACTGACTAACTGACTGACTGACTGACTGACTCATCACTAATTCTCCAACTTCCCGTGTAGGTAGAAGGCTGAAATTTGGCAGGCTCATTCCTTACAGCTTCCTTACAAAAGTTGGGCAGGTTTCATTTCGAAATTCTACGCATAATGGTCATAACTAGAAGCTATTTTTCTCCATTTACTGTAATGGAGTTCAGCTGGAGGGGCGGAGTTTCGTTGACATCATCACGCCTCTCACGTAATCACGCATTATGTAGAAAGCCAGGAAGAGCTACAAAACGCGCTTTAGAAAACATGCATTATATAATTAAGAAGGCAGCGAAACAATTAGAAGCGAGCGAGTGACATATAAAACCATATTCAGCGGCTCACGTGAACTGACGCAGTGCGCAGACAAAAAGTAACAGTTCCAAAGAGCGATAGTAAAGCCTGTAGCGCCCACATCCGAGGTTCGATTCCCGAGAGGGGAGGCACTAAGTATGTACGCGCGCTTCTCGATTTATTTTAACCTCGCATCCCCTTAGTTTGAGGCGTATGAAAACGCATGCGGTTAACGCAGAAAGACAGATCACCTATTCACCTATTGAAGCTTCATGAATAATGGATACTTTATTCGCGATCAATGATTGTTTTGGTAAAGCCATACTCAGTGTATTCATTAGATGAACGGTAAAAAAGTAAGAGCGAGGGGACGGTAACTTACTGAAGCACACAAGCAAAACCACAATAGCACGCGGGCTCGATGTACTGACTTGCGCGATCACATTCCAAAAAATATTTCTTTTCAAGTTCTATTTAGTCCATATGAGTCAAACTCAAGGCCCACGGGCCACATCCGGCCCGGCGTGTAATTATATTCGGCCCGCGAGATCATTTTATATACTGTATTATTGTTATTAATGGCCCAGGTATATGAAGCGCTGGTAACACAATAAACTACAGATCCCATAATGCAGCGCGTCAGCTGCCTTGCCGAACACTTACCGCGTTGCTGCAAGTTATTGCGAAGCTAGCCCACAGGATGCCGAAGAGAAAAGTAGATTCTGAAAATAGAGCCTTTAAAAACCGATGGGAGGCTGAGTATATGTTTACTGACATTGCCGGTAAACCCGTGTGTCTCATTTGTGGAGCTAATGTGGCTGTAATTACAGAATTTAATGTTTACAACGACTGACAAACACAGAATGTAACTTGAACACAACACATCGTACAAATACGACCCTGATTGAAACAAATAATGATAATCGAATCCTTGATCACAGCAACACTCACAAAATAATTACTGTATATTGACAATCATGTTACGTTATTTTTAAAATGTTCCCTTTTCTTTTTCATAGCTTCTTTAACACACTACGTCTCCGCTGCGAATATATATATATATATATATATATATACCCCGATCTACATACTCTCAAATAAATAAGCCACACACCGTGGCGCAATTCTCTATCGCCTACATCTGAGGTTCGATTCCCGAGAGGGGATGTACTGAGTATGTACGCGTGCTTCTCGGTTCATTTTAACCTCGCATCTCCTTGGTTTGAGACGTATGAAAAAATATGCGATTAACGCAGAATCATGTTACGTTATTTTTAAAATCTTTCCTATTCTTAGCACAAGCACAGCTGAGAAGCTTCGATGCATGTACTCCATAACAAAAAATAACGCATTTAATCACACTTTCAATTCCAAGCAAAGGGGAACTTTTGTCAATGCATGATTTCCTGGTACATCGATTACACTGATGCACACATCACAGCTACAGAAATGTTAGAGTCGGAATGAAGCGCGTTCCTACGACTGATCGGAGGAAAATTTCATTTCAAAAAACTACCCGAGCGAAGCCTTGATAAAAGCATGGTTTTGTGCACACTGAAAAGCAAGCAAAATTAGATGCATTACAGAAAGCGGACTTTGTGGCTCTTACTGGGGATCATTGGACTTCCGTGACCGTTAGTAATTCTAATTACATCTAATTACAAAATGTTCAATGATCACACTGTTTTAGCCTAATGTACAAAATAATTTTGGCTAAGGTTACTCAGAGTTTAAAGATTAAGTTGGTCAAATTACCTTTTATGTTTCTGACTTATTTTTTTAAGAAGAAAAACTGCACTTTATGTTGAAATTTTGGTTATTATTATTTAAAGACAATACCATTCTGAAAATGTACTTAAAGTACTTAAACTACCACTTTATTTTTAAGTCTGCCCAATTTTAACCAGGGATGATATTTTTGTTTCTGTTTTGAATTCAAATGCAGTTTAAAAGCATTTTTTTTTTCAGAAATTAAAAGAGCTTGAGTTTACAATATTCATGTCCATGTCTATTATTTGATTCTATCGCCCACTAAAACCCTTTTAAATTAAAAAAACACATTTGCAATTTGGGGCAAATTTACGTGTGCGATTACATACGATTAATCAAGACTAATTATTACACAGCCTCTAATTAATTGGATTAATTTTTTTAATCGAGTCCCACCCCTAATATATATATGTAGATTTGTATATATATATATATTTGTGTATATACAGTATATATGTAGATATGTATATGTGTATATATGTATATATGTGTTTGTGTGTATATATATGTGTATATATGTATATATATGTGTGTGTGTGTATATATATATATGTGTATACAGTAATCCCTCGCTATATCGCGCTTCGACTTTCACGGCTTCACTCTATCGCGGATTTTAAATGTAAGCATATCTAATAATATATATCACGGATTTTTTGCTGGTTCGCGGATTTCTGCGGACAATGGGTCTTTTAATTTATGGTACATGCTTCCTCAGTTTGTTTGCCCAGTTGATTTCATACAAGGGACGCTATTGGCAGATGGCTTAGAAGCTACCCAATCAGAGCACGTATTACGTATTAACTAAAACTCCTCAATGCTATAAGATATGCATCCCGCGCGGTGTTTGTTTGCTTGTCTCTGCCTCTATCTCACCCTCTCTGACATTCTCTGCGCCTGACGGAGGGAGTGTGAGCAGAGGTGCTGTTTGCACAGAAGCTGTTTGCTTAAAAGATACTGACGCTCCTCTAAAAAATGCCGCTTTATTGCAGTGCTCAGCATATTTAAAAGCACAAAAGCACACGTATTGATTTTTTGATTGTTTGCTTTAATCTCGCGCTCTCTCTCTGACGTTCTCTGCGCCTGACGGAGGAGATTTGAGCAGAGGGGCTGTTTCAACAGAGGCTGTTTGCTTAGAAGATACTGACGCTCCTCTGAAAAATGCCGCTTTACTTAAAAGCACACGTATTGATTTTTTGATTGTTTGCTTTTCTTTGCGAGCGCGCGCTCTCTCTCTTAAATTCTCTGCTCCTGATGCAGAGACTCATTTGAAGAAAAGATATATTTGCATTCTTTTAATTGTGAGAAAGAACTGTCATCTCTGTCTTGTCATGGAGCACAGTTTAAACTTTTGACTAAAGGGTGTTATTTCATGTCTAGAGGGCTCTAATAATGTTAACAGTGTGGGAGAGTTTATAAGGGCTTAAAATATATAAAAATAACCATACAAACATATGGTTTCTACTTCGCGGATTTTCACCTATCGCGGGGGGGTCTGGAACGCAACCCCCGCGATGGAGGAGGGATTACTGTATATGTATATATATTTATATGTATATATATATGATGTGTATATATATGTTTATATATGTGTGTGTGTGTGTGAGTGTATATATATATGCCAGCAACACTCATGACAATGACAAAACAATTATATTGTCAATCATGTTACGTTATTATTAAAATGTTTCCTTTTCTTTTTACTTCTCTGCTGCCAAACGCGGGTATTTTGCTATGTATATATATATATATATATAGATAGATAGAGAGAGAGAGAGAGAGAGAGAGAGATGACAACAACACTCATATCAATGACAAAACAATTACATTAACAATCATGTTACGTTATTTTTAAAAAATTTCCTTTTCTTTTTCATAACTTCTTTAACACACTACTTCTCCGCTGCGAAGCGCGGGTATTCTGCTAGTATGAAAATAAAGAAAGATGAAGGTCTCAGGAATGTTAATCTGCTCAGGTTGCCAAAACAGGAAAGAAAAAATCAACAATTTTGGAAATGTTCTCTATTGCACAGTGAGAGCAGCAACAAACCATGGAATTAAAGAGTGGGTTTAATTAACAACAAGACTCGGTGCCTAATTAAGCAGCTGGTTGGAGCTGAAGGCTCTGATTTAGTTGGTCTTCTTGTTGGCTCACTCACTTCACATTTCACTTTTGGTTGGGTACCATTTAAGGAAAGAAATGAAGCAATTCATAGGAACGATCATAGGAACAGATCTTAAAAAACAAGTCAATTAAAAGGAATGTATAGAAAAAACTGGTCACAAATTAAGCATAGGGTTAGAATGAAAGCCTGCAGGACTAAAGTTTGACACCACTGTGTTAAACTGTAGCATCCCCCTACTTCTCTCTGCCTTTGATTTTAATAGACACCACGATGGCATGGTTGCAATAAAGAAAACAAAGATTAATTTACAATTACACCTTTCTATGTTACATACCAGAAAGGATACATTTTTTTCCATAATCCTACAATTGGATTACAAAGAGGTTAATTAGCACACTCAGGGTCAGAGTGGTTGGGATTGAACTGGTAACTTTGTGGGTTCCTGTGTCTTAGCCATCAGGTGACAATGCCAGTCTAGACTGAGTTACACATATAACCCAATTAACAGCAAAGGTACAGCAGATTCAGAAAGTATTCAGACCCCTTCATTTTTAAATAGCTTATTATGTTTCAGACTTGTGCTAAAACCATTTAAATTCAGGTATGCTCTCTTTAAGCAAAACTCAATGCCCCAGAATGACGAAGTCAAAACAGGATTTTAGAATTTTTCGCAAATTTATTGAAAACCAGCAGAATACCCGCGCTACGCAGCGGAGAAGTAGTGTGTTAAAGAAGGTATGAAAAAGAAAAGGAAAAATTTTTAAAATAACGTAACATGATTGTTAATGTAATTGTTTTGTCATTGATATGAGTGTTTTTCTCACATATTATATATATATATATATATATATATATACTGTAGCAAAATACTCGCGCTTCGCAGCGGAGAAGTAGTGTGTTAAAGAAGGAAAGAAAAAGAAAAGGAAACATTTTAAAAATAACGTAACATGATTGTCAAAGTAATTGTTTTGTGTATTTGGCGGCAGCGTCACAAAGTTGTTTTCGTCTTGCTGCATCAGAAAATGTACCACGACGTCTGACACGCCTCCTTTTTACTGTTTTCTCACAGCTTGGATTGCTGCTGTCATAATGGGTTTGAGTCTACATATACTGTATATATACATACATATATACACATACATATCTTCATATCTATATACATATATACATATCTATATACATATCTACATATACACATATATATGCATACCTATCTACATCATATATACACACACATATACATACATACATACACAGACACACACATATATATAATTTTTGTGTGTGTGTGTGTGTGTATACACATACATACAAACATACACACAGGTATATATAAATATATGTGTATATGTATATGTATGTGTCTATATGTGTGTGTATAGCTTTGATCACTGAGTGCAAGGGAAAAATAATAAAATGTAGTCTATAAGTTATTAAACAGTAAAACATTAACGTTTTAAGAAGTAAAGGTACATTGAGCACTACTGGAGTGGTTGCGGGTAAACTACATTTTAAAGACGGTATAACAGAAGAGGTAAGTAGTACTAACAGCAGCTAAAATGTATATGGATCATCTCTCGGTAGTAGATCCCTTTTGAAAGGCGCTACACGACGGCTGTGGTATAGAAATTACATTTTCTATGTGAAAGTCCAAATTTCTGCCTGTGGTAATGTGCCTTACCAGCAATTAAAGAAAATTAGTTTTGTGTCCTCTGCAGTGTTAAGAGAGAAAGGCTTTGGTTTGGGATAAAAGGAAAAAAAGGTGTAAAGAAAGGAAAGTTGCCTTTTTCTTTTATATAGTGTAGAGAGATGTTTTCGCTGACGATATGAGCGCTTTTTGGGGACAGTCGCGGTGGGTCTTGTGCAGACTGGTGAGACGTCCCAGCTATTAATCAGCTGTGATGGCACTGTCAGTCCTTCACTCCTGTGCGTGTCTTCATAATCCGAGCTGAAGACCTCATAATCGTATACGTGCAAAATAAAGTGCGAAGCGCCTTAATATTATTTTGCCGCGGTGTAGAAAAGGGGTCCCGTGTTTGCACTTGTCTGGGCTATAGCTCAGGGGGAGGATGAAAAAAATTAAAAGTGCTCTCTTTGAATTAAGGCAGAAGCGCAGTCAGCGTCTGAAAGGCCGGCACAGCTATGCGCGCACGCCGGCTGCTCGACTTTTGCTGGGCAGGAGACGCCAGTTTTTGCAGACACGTTCACATGATCAAAAGTCTCCTTACTCTTTGGAGGTCATTCATATACAAAATACCTGCGCCTCGCAGCGGAGAAGTAATGGGTTAAAGAAGTAATGAAAAAGAAAAGGAAACATTTTAATAATAACGTAACATGATTGACATTGTCATGAGTGTTGCTGTCATATATATGCCTGCCTAAATAAGTCACCCTCGCTTCGCTCTTACTTTTTTACCGTTCATTTAATCATGGCTAGTGGCGGAAAAATTATAAAATGGAAGGAGGATTACACTGAGTATGGCTTTACCAAAACAATTATTGATGGCGAATCGATTATTCATAAAGCTTGAATTGGTGATCTGTTTTTCTGTGTTAACCTCATATTTTTTCATACTTCTTCTCAAACCAAGGTGGTGCGAGGCTAAAATGAATTGGGATGCGCTGATCAATGTAATCGGTGTACCAGGAAATCATGCATTGACAAAAGTTCCCCTTTGATTGTAATGCAAAGTGTGATTAAATGCATTATTTTTTTACGCGTTATGGAGCACATGCATCGAAGCTTCTCAGCTGTGCTTGTGCTAAGAAAATTAAACATTTTAAAAATAACGTAACACGATTGTCAATGTAACCTTTTGTAAGTAGTGCCTGGAGGATTCAGTGTGGAGAAAGTCTAGAGACAGCGTGTGTATTAACTTGGTGGCAGTGTGACGAAGTTGCTACGGAAGACGGCGTTAGCCGCGGAGCTCAGCTCAGAGCGAAATGAGGTAAATGGGAGGGGATATGATGACGTGACTCCTCCACCCGCCTTAACTGTCAATCCCCCACAAAAAACAGTCTCTCGGAATTTGCATAAGCACACCCCTTCACCTGCAATTTTAACTTAGTTACAAAGTGATCAAAACTCTCGTTTATATCCTGCGTTCTCTCATTAAACTTGTATCCCGCATTACCCGTGGGCATGGAAAACGCCAGCGGCAGCCTGTCTATAAACTTAATTTAAAGTTTAGGTTTATACCTTGCTTTGTTTCCGAAGTAGCTGCAATGATGAATATGGTAGTATATGTCACTCGCTCGCTTCTTATTGTTTCGCTGCCTTCTCAATTATATAATGCATGTTTTCTTCAGCGTATTTTCGAGCTCTTCCTGGTTTTCTACATAGTGCGTTGACAGTCAGTTCACGTGATTACGTGGGCGGCGTGATGATGTCACACGAAACTCCGCACCCACGGCGGTCAAGCTCAACTCCATTACAGTAAATGGAGAAAAATACCTTCCAGTTATGACCATTACGCGTAGAATTTCGAAATGAAACCTGCCCAACTTTTGTAAGGAAGCTGTAAGGAATGAGCCTGCCAAATTTCAGCCTTCTACCTACACGGGAAGTTGGAGAATTAGTGATGAGTCAGTCAGTCAGTCAGTCAGTCAGTCAGTGAGTGAGGGCTTTGCCTTTTATTAGTATAGACTAGCAAAATACCCGCGCTTCGCAGTGGTGAAGTACTGCCTTAAAATTTTTATTAAGAAGAAAATTAAACCTTTTTAAACTGGGGGAAAATATACCAATAATTATTTGTTAAGGATCTCTTTGTATGCCACGTTGTCAGTTCGGCCCTCCAGTTGCAATATGACCAAGCTGTAGCTGTGCGCTGAGCTTACTCTTGAGCATGCAACGTACAGTTGGCCATGTGAACAGTAATCTTGTTTCAAATCTCACAGCTTGGATTGCTGCTGTCATAATCGGTTTGAGTTTCATGGTTTGTTTCAGTTACAACAGTATTTGTAGGACTTGTGTTGAAAAGACATTCGGCATCTGTCAAGCGTTGTAAGTATACAACCAGTTTCATTGATAACTTCACATCCAGCTTTTGAGAGTTTAAACATTTCTAAACATCAAAGTGTCCACTACTGAAATCGTCACCTGTGAAGCTAAGATGTTTAAGAGGCATTGGCGGTTGTCCAAAGGTGTAAAATATTTGGCCATTTCGGCACACTTAAGCATTTCACTCTTCTAGTGCTCCTGTGTAGTATAATTATCTCCTGTACCGTCATCAGTCCACACCTTGAACCTGTCCCAGTCATTCAATACATAAGACACAATGTTTCTCTGGATATCAATAGTGAGCCTGATATGGCTGTGCAATATGTAACAAAGAGAATGGAAAAGGCAGGTGCCATCTCCGGGCATGGAAACCACTTGGTAAGTGACATTTCTTTGATCGATGGTGATTACCTCGATAGACATGTTAATGGGGGTACGGTTGGAATGATAAAGGAAATGGGTACCTGAACAATGTAAAGTAAGTCTAAAATACCTATACAATAACTATAATCGTAATAAATGAACAATAAAACAGCGGAGAAGCCGTGGATTAAATAAAAAGGCTGTAGTTATCAGCAGGGAGACGTGAATACCGTGGTGAAGCAAGGAAGGGAATGTAGAGACTGGAGCGACAGACGGCCTTATATAGGCAGGCAGCCAACAACGTGGGAGGCGTTGGGATGGGGGACCCAACGCCGCCTCACACTGTGACCAAGCTGCAGGCTATGGACGTATATATGTACGTAAGTAGGATTCAGTTAGCGTTGGGAACCCGCGTACCAAATTTCTTGAAGATGGGCTCATAAGTAACAAAGACCGTTGAAAAGTTCAATATGGCAGCCGACAGTGGCATCATATCACCAAAATAAGTACCAAATTTCAGCCTTCTACTTATGAATGAGAAAGTTCAACATGGCGGACGTTGTTGACCATTATGACCGTTACATGTAGAATTTTGAAATGAAACCTGCTTAACTTTTGTAAGTAAGCTGTAAGGAATGAGCCTGCCAAATTTCAGCCTTCTACCTACACGGGAAGTTGGAGAATTAGTGACGTTGGAAACTTCAATATGGCGGCCAACAGTGGCATCATACCACTGAAATAAGTACGTACATCGGTTTTGGTTAGCGCAGGGAAGCCGCCTACCAAATTACGTGAAGATGGGGCCATGAATAAGAAAGTTCAAGATGGCGGACATTGTTGACCGTTACGCGTAGAATTTCGAAATGAAACCTGCTTAACTTTTGTAAGTAAGTGGTAAGGAATGAGCCTGCCAAATTTCAGCCTTCTACCTACACGGGAAGTTGGAGAATTAGTGATGTTTGGAAAATTCAATATGGCGGCCGACAGTGGCGTCATACCACCAAAATAAGTACATACATCGGTTTCGGTTAGCGCAGGGAATCCGCCTACCAAATTTCGTGAAGATGGGGCCATAAATAAGAAAGTTCAACATGGCGGACATTGTGAAAATTAGTGACATTGGAAAGTTCAATATGGCAGCCGACAGTGGCGTCATACCATCGAAATAAGTACATACATCGGTTTCGGTTAGCGCAGGGAATCCGCCTACCAAATTTCATGAAGATGGGGCCATAAATAAGAAAGTTCAACATGGCGGACGTTGTCGACCGTTATCGACTGTTATGACCGTTACGTGTAGAATTTCGAAATGAAACCTGCTTAACTTTTGTAAGTAAGCTGTAAGGAATGAGCCTGCCAAATTTCAGCCTTCTACCTACACGGGAAGTTGGAGAATTAGTGACGTTGGAAAGTTCAATATGGCGGCTGACAGTGGTGTCATACCACCGAAATAAGTATGTACATTGGTTTCGGTTAGTGCAGGGAAGCCGCCTACCAAATTTCGTGAAGATGGGGCCATGAATAAGAAAGTTCAACATGGCGGACATTGTTGACCGTTATGACCGTTACGCGTAGAATTTCGAAATGAAACCTGCTTAACTTTTGTAAGTAAGGTGTAAGGAATGAGCCTGCCAAATTTCAGCCTTCTACCTACACGGGAAGTTGGAGAATTAGTGATGTTTGGAAAATTCAATATGGCCGCCGACATTGGCGTCATACCACCGAAATAAGTACGTACATCGATTTTGGTTAGCGCAGGGAAGCCACCTACCAAATTTCGTGAAGATGGGGTCAGCCTTCTACCTACACGGGAAGTTGGAAAATTAGTGACGTTGGAAAGTTCAATATGGCGGCCGACAATGGCGTCATACCATCGAAATAAGTACATACATCGGTTTTGGTTAGCGCAGGGAAGCCGCCTACCAAATTTCGTGAACATGGTGCCATAAATAAGAAAGATCAACATGGCGGACGTTGTCGACCGTTATCGACCGTTATGACCGTTACGTGTAGAATTTCGAAATGAAACCTGCTTAACTTTTGTAAGTGAGCCGTAAGGAATAAGCCTGCCAAATTTCAGCCTTCTACCTACACGGGAAGTTGGAGAATTAGTGATGAGTCAGTCAGTCAGTCAGTCAGTGAGTGAGTGAGTGAGTGAGTCAGTGAGGGCTTTGCCTTTTATTAGTATAGATAATAACCTAAAATATCATATTGACACAATTATCCAGACCGTTTACTCTGTACTTAGTTGACACATCTTTGGCAGCCATTACTGCCTGGAATTTTCTTGGGTATGAAGCAAAAAAAAACTTTGCACACTTGGATTTAAGGATTTTCTGTCAGTGTTCACTGTAGATTCTCTCAAGTTCTGTCAGGTTGTATAGAGACTGTTGGTGGCCAGCTATTTTCAGGTCTCTCCAGAGATGTTTCAACTAACTTCAAGTCCAGGTTCTGGCTGGGCTACTCAAGGACATTTTCAGAGTTGTCCCTAAGCCACTCCTGTTTTGTCTTTCCTTTGTGCTTAGGGTCATTGTCCTACTAGAAGGCAAACCTTTGGACCAGTCTGAGGTCCAGGGCACTCTGGAGCAGCTTTTCATTAAGGATATCTCTGTACTTTACACAGTTCAGCTTTCTCTTAACCTGTCTAGTCTACCAGTCCTGCTCTGAAAATGAACTCCATAGCATGATGCTGCTGCCATCATGCCTTACCATTGGAATAGTATTGCCCAGGTGATGAGCTGTGCTTAGCTTCCTCCAGGCAGGATGCTAATCTTGGCTTCATATGATCATAAAATTTTGTATCTCACAGTCCGAGTGTCCTTTAGGTGTCTTTGCAAACTCCAAGCGGGCTTCCATGTGTCTTTTATGGAGGATAGGTTACTGTGTGGCCACTCTGTCATAAAGCCCAGATCAGTGGAGTGATGGTTGTCCTAATGTAAGTTTCTCCCATCTCCGCACAAGTTTCTGGAGCTCAGCCAAAATGACAATTGGACACTTGGTCACCTCTTAAACAAATGCCCTTCTGTCATGATTGCTCATTTTGGATGGGTGGCTAGCTCTAGGAAGAGTCATGGTTGTTCCAAACTTTTTCCTTTTAAGAATTATGGAGGCCACTGTGTTCCTGGGAATCTTCAATGCTGCAGAATTTTGTTCAGCTTTTCCTGGATCAGCCTTGACACAATCCTGTCTCTAAGCTCTGTAGGCAATCCCATTGAGCTCATGGCTTGGTTTTGCTGTGATACACATTGTTAACTGAGTGACCTCATACAGACAAGTAACTGTGTGCCTTTCCTAATCATGTGAGCTCAATTGAATTGACCACAAGTGGACTCCGACCAAGGTGTAGAAACCTCTCAACAATGATCAATAGAATGAGATTCACCAGTGACAAATTTCAAGTGTCATAGAAATGGGTTTGAATACTTGTGTCAATGTGATATTACAAATTTTTATTTTTAATAAATTTGCTTCCTGTTATCACTTTGTCATTCTGGGGTATTGAGTGTTACTTAATTTGTGTAGAAAATACATTTGAACAATTTTACCAGAAGGCTGCAACATGTTTCAAAAGTGAAAGCTCTGAATACTGTATATATGTAGTTTACTGAACGGTAAATAATACCATGTCTAATTAAACCTAATTTTCATTTTATGCTTTCCACAGTATACAAGTCTAGTGATATAAGTTAATCATCATGCTGGTATTTATACTACTTAAAATTTGTTTACTATACTGTCTGCCTCAATTGGTACAATCTCCTGAGTTAGAGCATTTGAACTTAGTTGCTCTTACATTGTTCTATAACATCCTAGAATTTTGCATATGTTTCACTATCAGAGCCCACATATCCTTCAATCTCCCTGATTCATCTTTTTCATCTTCAAGGTGCTGGAGCTAATCCCAGCAGAATCAGGTGCAAATCAAGAATCCTGTCCTAATGCCAGTCCATTAAAGGACACACTTACATGTATACCCACACCCAAAAAGCCAATTTAAGATCAGTCATTCATTTCTTATAACATGCATCTTTTTGATTGTTACAGAACTCCATTTCACTAAAAGCAAACCCAGGTTTCTGCCTGCTACATGAACCAGCTAAATTTCTTTAAAATGCAAAAATAAAACCATGGTGGACTTTTTCACCTATGAGGAAAAATAAGCTTTCCAAAAATGCTAAGATTTGTTGATCTGCTTCATCACTTAGCTGCTAATACACAAGCGAGGGGAGCACATTGGCAAAACCAAACCTCCAAAGAAAGACAAAGTCATTTTGGCTGCACAAGCGATGCGAGCACGTCAGCAAAATGAAACCTCCTAGAAGAGAGATGCTCAGAATAATTCCTTTCAATTGCCTGACATCTCTACATTTCAACTTTTTTTCTGACGATTTCAATAGTTTCTAGTAAGCATGGCTTACACAGCTGGTCAAGTATAAAACCTTACCTCAAAACTTCTGTCTCACTTACCTTAAAGATATCAGAACACTACTTACCAATAGGATCATGATTATGTGATAATTTCTTTTTTCTGTTAGTTATACACATTATACTAAATTATAATGGGAACAAACATTTTTTGACTAATATTTACACCTCTCCAGAAACTTAAATTAAGAACAGGGTCACAGTCACATTACATGTAGTAAGATCAAAAAGCTCTATATAAATGTAAAGAATTATTTATTATTAATTGTATTAACCCAGTGAAATAGATATTGTCGCCACTAGAGGGCACAGAAGTAACAACCTTTAAGCACCCCAGCGGTGCTGCCCTCCAGAACTACCACACCCATGAAGCTCTGAGGGTGTCCAAACAGGATCTATACCAGAGAACTATCCTAGCTATACTACCACCAAGTGTGACTGAAAAACACACAGCCTTGGGAGACAGTGACCACCTGTGTTTCGATTGCTGTATATCCTTCTGACTGGGAAAGGTAACACCAACCATCCCAGCCAGGACACCCACTCAACGAAGTTCTCCTTTCACCATGAGGGTTTCCTGGCCAGGTAAACAATCATCCTTCCTAGCTGGGATGCCAGCCCACCGCTGTCTTCTACCACTGTATCTTATCTAACCTAATATATTGGCAAGTATTTTTAGTGTGATATCTTGACCAGCTACTAAAACCATAATGAAGTATAAGCCACTCAGTTATTAATTTCTGAATGACAAACATGAGTCTAAGTCCTGCTAAGAACAACCAAAGATACAAGCAGAATCAGTTTGAGGCAATGCACAATCATTAAGGGAGTTAAATGATATCTAACCTCTAGCATGGCAGTTTATTATATGTACCAGTCTGTATGGCATACCTACCTGTAATCCATGGTCTTATTCTCTATCACACATCTTTGGCATGTGTTGGATATCCTGCTCTAAGTTGTCAGCAGAAAGTTATCTCTCACTGGTTGGGCCAATTTGCTGCCTTCTAGGATTCTGAGGAAATCCCATAGGTTTCCATACAGGGAGGCAGTATTTTCACATATTCCGGTGCTGACAAAGTCCATATAGGTGCAGGTTAAACCACAACATGGTAATATTGCAGATTGGCCAGCCCCAGGTCATAACAGAGTGCACCCTCTAAAGTCAGTCACAAAGTAGACCCCTTTGGTAATTATTTTCCATCTGTGGCCTAACGTCTCACCTTCTGGGTTTTTTTTAATCTTCCCAGCTGGAAATGTCCTGGTCAGATGCCCCAGGGTGACACAGTCCATGATGTTTGACCCTTATTTAAGTAGTTTTAGTTCAACAATCAAAACTAAACAGAAGCATTTGGCAGAGATGACATGGTTTAATCAGCTATTTTCTAATATCTCAGAATTATAAGAGAAGAGGAATGATGCTGAAGCTTCAAGTGTGCTAGCCACACTGGGAACAAGAGCCCTGTAGTGCTGCAGAGTGTCATCAGTGGGGAAGCACAAGTATGTTTCATCTGTGACTAGAAGAGAGAAGCGAACAAGCCCTAGCAGGTGAGTAGCTTCTGTTTCGAAACTGTAGCAATGTTGATAATTACTAGTAATCGTTTTTCATAGCGATTCCAGTCGTGATCTTCATTCAGTCTGCAGCAAGGCTGCTTTGGCTGTTTTGACTGTGCAGCATCAGTGCCAACTGATTGAAGAAAAGATTAGATAGAAAACCGTGGTGGAATGTGAAGTTTATTTAATTCTGCATTTTTAGATAAGGATCGCTATGCCATCTTGGCTGTGTCACAGTGAAGAAATGGGATGGGCAAGTGCTTAGTAGTTTACAGGTGAAGTGGGGGAAGTTAAAAACAGTTTTCTTGAGTTTATTGTACTAAACGAATGACAGGTAGTTGATATCCTTGTCTCAGTAAAGCCAAGACTGAAAAAAAGGCTAGGTCAGGGAAGCAGATGAACTCTGCCATAAATCCAGATTGTATCTCAGGAAATTCAGATGACATAAAATGATAAAGGAAAATAGCAAGGTAATCCTGAAGCTACCAAAACTGAGAAAAAAAAGTCAAGTGACAATTTATCTCTCTACATACTGTACTATAAACTCTGGTACCAAAAGGACAGCTAACTAACTAACGGACATTTCGGATTTTAATGTTTAGCTTTATCTTGTCCTGGTGTTCAAAAATGTGATGTTTAGATTAGCACAGGGTGCTCAAAAAACTCACTCTAAGAGTCTAGTTTGCTCTTTTTATAAAAAAATTTAATTTCAGAAACAATTATCAAAAAGTAAATTTATCAATACATTTTTTTTACATTATATAAAAGTGCTAATCAAAAACATTACTGGCCTAAACCACAGCCAACATTCATTTTAATGTGATTTTGTTTGTGAGTTAATCATTTTAAAAATGGTGATTCACAAAACCTTCTCAATACTCTGGTTACTTTTATTATAACAGATCTATTATCATGGTCGGATTATAAAAAAATAAAATCCACATCAGAGCTTACTTGATGCGAACAGGTCAATATGGTATAAGCACAGATTGGTTATCGCCTTCTGTGTGAACTTCTTCTCCATTCATCTATTTTTTTTTAACTTACAGTACCTATAAAGTATACAGGCACAAGAAGCCACTGCCTAAGCCTGGGAAGAAGCAGCAACCCATTCAAATGCATACTCATTCTCACACCCACTCTCACTCATGACAGTTTCATTCTCAGCTACACGTTAACCTAATTTGAAAAACTGGACACAGAAACAGAAGGGCACAGACTGGAATTCACACCAGTTCTCTGGAGTTGGGATGGAACAGTAATAAGGAATAGCCACACCATCTGCAGCCAGCAGCCATACCACCTGCACTTCAGAACAGGTAATCCACCTGAAGCTAAGCATATCTGATCCTGGCAAGTACTTGCATGGGAGACCGTCTAGGAAGCTTGGGTTGCTGCTGAAAGACGTGTTAATGAGGCCAATAGTGTTGCCTACCCTGCAGTCTGTGTGTGGATCCCAATGCCCCACTGTAATGACAGGGGCACTGTGCTGTAAACATTGTGCATTCTTAGGGTAAGAAGTAATATTGAGGTCCTGTCATAAATGACCCCAGGGCACTGTAAAGAGTAGGCTATTTCCCAATGTCCTAGATAAACTGCCCACTATGACCTTGTCCATTGTGGCCCCCTAAGCATCTTTTGTGCCTTACTGGCTAACTATCTCTCTCACCGTTTTACTACCTAGTAGCTAATGTGTGGTGAACATACTGGTGCAAGAATGGCTGCCGTTGCATCATCCTGGTGGATGCCACCCATTGGTGGTGGCTGACGTGGCTCCCTATTGTCTATGTAAAGAGCTTTGAGTTGGTAGAAAAACATTTTATAAATCTAATTAATTAGCTGATTAATTCATTAATGACTACTTTGCTTAAAAATGTATTGCTTTGTTGATAAAAAATGGAGAATTTCAAAAAATAATACTGTACATATTTTAACCCAATCTAATTCTGTTTTGAACCAGTTATCTGAAAAATGAAATTGAAGTAACAACTGAAGTCATCAAAAATGTTTTGAGCAAAATGTGTAAACCTCTTCATTTTAAGGTAACTTTTATAAAAAAAAAAAAAAAGTGATAGCTCCCTTGAAATAACTTTGTAAACCAATAGTTTTCTAATGTTTTAAAACTATAATAAATGTGTGATATTCCAAGGATGCTCAGACACAAAGATTTACACCAAGGTTGGAGAATATGTTGTATACATTCAGACTTGTAATCAATACACAGAAATGGTTAAATTAGATTTAGTGTTTTGATGCCTTAAATGTGTAAATCTGTCAAAAATGTGACATCAAAATGTAGATTAGATTAAAATAAAAGTAAAAATTAACCAAACCTAAGCTCATTGACAAATCCTTTTACAGTATACAGCAGGAATGTGTATGAATATGTGTGGGTAGAAGAGGGCAGCTCTGTGAGTGGGAAAAGATATAACGGACATGGGGTTTTGATCATTTAAATTTGAGCACAACTTAGGGCGAGTTGGAGTCCCTTTTTGTTCGAAAGTGATTATATCTTTTGTATAAAATATGTATTATTTTAGATTATACAAACACACTATCCATTTTAATCTATTTTAAAAAAAGAATTCTGAAGTGCTGTAAATATATGATGCCGATAATATATAATGCAGGTGTGCTGTGTGTGTTTGTGCTGTTTTTTTTTTTACTTAATTTGGACCTAAACATGCCCTAGTAAAGAATGATACTGTTTGAGATACATTAATATACATTAAGATAAGAATATACAGGGTGGGCCATTTATATGGATACACCTTAATAAAATGGGAATGGTTGGTGATATTAACTTCCTGTTTGTGGCACATTAGTATATGTGAGGGGGAAAACTTTTCAAGATGGGTGGTGACCATGGTGGCCATTTTGAAGTTGGACATTTTGGATCCAACTTTTGTTTTTTCAATAGGAAGAGGGTCATGTGACACATCAAACTTATTGGGAATTTCACAAGAAAAACAATTGTGTGCTTGGTTTTAACGTAACTTTATTCTTTCATGAGTTATTTACAAGTTTCTGACCACTTATAAAATGTGTTCA
>JANRMT010062850.1:8334650-8358342 GCA_026402145.1 Polypterus bichir lapradei | reverse complement strand
ACATATACTAATGTGCCACAAACAGGAAGTTAATATCACCAACCATTCCCATTTTATTAAGGTGTATCCATATAAATGGCCCACCCTGTTCATTAAGAAGTGTTAGCAATCAAAAATGAATTAGAAGCAACCTAGTCTCAACTTGCTTAATGCAAACTGTTATATGATTTACAGCAATACTCAAATGATTTTTTCCCTTTGAACATTTTTTCACATTGTTTGCTGTGGTCCAACTTTTGTCATCAAAGACTGATATTCTATCATAAACATTGTTATAAAAAAAATCTGGGGGTGAGTTATTACCTTTCAAGAAGTCTGAAGGTCTGAATCAAGCGTCATGTAGCTTTCTGGGCCAGATTTAAAAAGGTTCAGTTCCTATAGCTTGTCATACTAAGACAATTTTTCAGTTCACAGTTGCAAATTTTTGCTCATGCATGGCTAACACATCTTTTCATAGCATGATGAACTTAACTGCATACAGTACCCAAGACTTTGTTAATATTTGGTCATTTAATAATCAACAAATTTGTACCCCATATCTTTTTTTTACTTCTTTTTACTCACATCTAATTTTATTTTAACACATATATCTATATCTTTTTAAGATATTCCTTGTAAATCCCAGCACCACTCATTTTGTGTTTAAATAAATGCAATTTTTATATCATACTGCACTCATCTGCCCTTCCTTTGTATTTTATAGGTATCCAATTTGTGATTTTTTCCAGTTTTTCCAGAAACGTTTCTACAGTTCTCCCAGTATTAGCTATCCTTTATATTCTGATGTTATCCTTAGATTTCATAAAGTTTATATTTAAACAAATACCGTTAATATATTCCAAAGAATAAAATCTTTACCAGTCAGATCAAATCAACACCATTGATGATGCTTTTTATGCCAATTATCAGTAGATGATGTTTCTTGAAAGTGACCTCTTATCCAGTTTTACACATAATGGCTGATGCCTATGAGTTCCTCCTTCTGAATTAATCTGTAATAGGTAACAGTCTCAAAGGTTCTTTGGTGGTTTCAAAAGATAATGGTGCTTTATTTTTGTACACAACTCTAATTAGCTTGTTGTATAAAGTAATATGTTCTCCTCCGTCAAACCTATACTGTGATTTGTCTGTGTTGTTTTTCATATACTGCAGGTAGTCCAGTTTATTTCTGGCAGTGGTTTTCAATGCTTTACACTGGAATGTAAATAATTCTTACTGTCTCCATTCTTAATAAATAAATAAATAAATAAATAAATAAATAATAAAAATTTATGTTGAAAACACATATTTACATTTTGCCACTAAGAAAACTTGATCAGCCTTTTTTATTAGGAAGAAGGATGAGACATAACTAACTAAACTCACAATGTTTAATCTTATCTCCTATATCATAGCCACCTCTGCAACAGCTGCCCACTGAACAGAGGTTATCCATCTTAAATAATTCTGCATCATCCTCCCACTTGAACGCCCCTTTAAGCAGTCCCAGTAAATGGTAATGCAATCATATAATTATTTTTTCAAATTATGAGTGTGATGATAGAAACCTTGGTGAGTGATATGCATTAATACCTGTTATCACAACCATACTTTGACACCTTTAAACAGCAAAACAGTGTAAGTGATTTTTTTAAAATTATTTTATTCTAACTGGTTTAAAGTCTATTAACTATTCCAGTGCCATAGACATTACAGAACACTGTGTATTATTAGCCTTGCACCTCATGTTATTGGGATGGACTTCAGTCCCTATCATCCAGAACTAGATTTGGTGGGTATTCATTATGAAATTTTCTCACATGTTACGACTTCCAGAGATTGGGTGTTCTCTCACATTTAACAAGTAATTTGAACTGATAGTCATTTAGAAATAGGCATATATGATGTGACTTTATGGGCCCACCAACGGTTGGGGACCTTTTTAACAACCTCACACAATAATATGTTCACTCATTAGCACTGTCAATGGCTTTCTCGCAAATTTTCGGCCTATTGAAAAACAACTTTGGAGCTTACAAGTTGAGTTAAAATTGAATAGTCTACATCAGCTCTTATAAAATATTTGTTAAGGAATGGATAAGTTCATTAAATATTGTAGCATATCTTGAATTGTATTTTTATTCAGAGTACTAAAACACTTTAACTCAAACTTTTAGTATGACATTCATATTGCTACAATACAAACCCTTTGAGAAGGTGCAAGTCCATAACAGGGCTCATTCATTTAAATAACCACATTCACTTAAACTGAGACAAGTTACGGGATTAACCTAACCTACATTCTTTTGGATGAGAGTGGTAAATTTCTGTACCTGAAGTAGGAGCTTATGAACATGGAAAGCAAATGCAAACTCCATACATACAGTGAGTCAGGTGGGAATTGAACTCAGTTTGCTGGAATTGTAAGGCAGCAGCGCTAATCTCAACATCACAATTATTTCACATAAGGTAAAGACAGACATAGGGACTAAAACTGTGGAAAGATTTCATTATACAATAAGCAATCACTACCCAAATACAAATAGACAAATGACAACCAGATAAATAAGGAACATGTGTTGTTGCTATAAAATTCAGGAGCACATGCATGTACAAGATGGTATTAACAATACATGAATCCGTTAATTCTTCATTGTTACGGGTTACTGTAATTCAGAGTCCTTAGTAAGTGATTGAAATAATCAGTAATCATTCATCAATTTGTTTGTAAAATGTATGATTTATTTGCCTTTACAGATATTTATTCTCTAAGTAGCCAAGAAAGTATTCACAAGCGTTTCAAGAAATGGTACAGGGTCTCGCCTTTATAATGAGCCAAGTCGAAAGTTTTTCTTTTTTTTGAAAATCTTCGTTGAGATCGAGGGTTTGTTGTTTACATTAACAGTTCTAAATTTTCTCATTGAGACAAATAAAGTACATTAATCTGCATTCTATCAATTAAGGCTAAATTTATATTCAGACATAAAAGCACTTAGCTTGCACTATAAAAATAAGAATTTTATTTATTTTTTACTAAACATAGTTGCTGTATGATATAAAGAACATGATTTTTATCTGCAGAAAAGAAATGGAGAAAGTTGTATTGTTAAAAATAACAAAAGTAGCTTCAAGGGCACAATTTATCTTACAATGCATTATCAGTGTCATTTTCTTCAAGTTTTCTGGTTTTCCCTCCCAGTCCAAAGACATTTATGTGGGTTAAATGCCAAATTTAAATAGGCTTGGCATGGCTGAATGTGGTCAATAGTAACAGTCCTGGGTTGCTCATGTCTTCAACCTTACCTGCTAGGATAGGGTCCAGTTCTCCCTGACCCTCACCTGTACTGAGTAACTTTGAGAATGCTCTGTTTTTTCTTACATAAACATTCTAGCTAGACACAGTAACAGGTGGCAAAAAATAAGGAGATGTTGCAAAAGGAAATGGAGCAGAGATGACAAGAAAAAATAAAACATTTCAGACATTTCTGTACAAGGGCTAGCCAAAGCACTGTCTACAACTGAATGTATGTACAGTGCATCCGGAAAGTATTCACAGCGCATCACTTTTTCCACATTTTGTTATGTTACAGCCTTATTCCAAAATGGATTAAATGCATTTTTTTCCTCAGAATTCTACACACAACATCCCATAATGACAACGTGAAAAAAGTTTACTTGAGGTTTTTGCAAATTTATTAAAAACTGAAAAATCACATGTACATAAGTATTCACAGCCTTTGCTCAATACTTTGTCGATGCACCTTTGGCAGCAATTACAGCCTCAAGTCTTTTTGAATATGATGCCACAAGCTTGGCACACCTATCCTTGGCCAGTTTCGCCCATTCCTCTTTGCAGCACCTCTCAAGCTCGATCAGGTTGGATGGGAAGCGTCGGTGCACAGCCATTTTAAGATCTCTCCAGAGATGTTCAATCAGATTCAAGTCTGGGCTCTGGCTAAGCCACTCAAGGACATTCACAGAGTTGTCCTGAAGCCACTACTTTGATATCTTGGCTGTGTGCTTAGGGTCGTTGTCCTGCTGAAAGATGAACTGTCGCCCCAGTCTGAGGTCAAGAGCGCTCTGGAGCAGGCTTTAATTCAGGTTGTCTCTGTACATTGCTGCAGTCATCTTTCCCTTTATCCTGACTAGTCTCCCAGTTCCTGCCGCTGAAAAACATCCCCACAGCATGATGCTGCCACCACCATGTTTCACTGTAGGGATGGTATTGGCCTGGTGATGAGCGAGCCTAGTTTCCTCCAAACGTGATGCCTGGCATTCACACCAAAGAGTTCAATCTTTGTCTCATCAGACCAGAGAATTTTGTTTCTCATGGTCTGAGAATCCTTCAGGTGCCATTTGGCAAACTCCAGGCGGGCTGCCATGTGCCTTTTACTAAGGAGTGGCTTCCGTCTGGCCACTCTACCTTTCAGGCCTGATTGGTGGACTGCTACAGAGATGGTTGTCCTTCTGGAAGGTTCTCCTCTCTCTACAGAGGACCTCTGGAACTCTGACAGAGTGACCATCGGGTTCTTGGTCATCTCCCTGACAAAGGCCCTTCCCCCCGATCGCTCAGTTTAGATGGCCGGCCAGCTCTAGGAAGAGTCCTGGTGGTTTCGAACTTCTTCCACTTATGGATTATGGAGGCCACTGTGCTCATTGGGACCTTCAAAGCAGCAGACATTTTTCTGTAACCTTCCCCAGATTTGTGCCTCGAGACAATCCTGTCTTGGAGGTCTACAGACAATTCCTTTGACTTCATGCTTGGTTTGTGCTCTGACATGAACTCTCAGCTGTGGGACCATATATAGACAGGTGTGTGCCTTTCCAAATCATGTCCAATCACCTGAATTTACCACAAGTGGACTCCAATTAAGCTGCAGAAACATCTCAAGGATGATCAGGGGAAACAGGATGCACCTGAGCTCAATTTTGAGCTTTATGGCAAAGGCTGTGAATAATTATGTACATATGCTTTCTCAATTTTTTTATTTTTAATAAATTTGCAAAAATCTCAAGTAAACTTTTTTCACGTTGTCATTATGGGGTGTTGTGTGTAGAATTCTGGGGAAAAAAATGAATTTAATCTATTTTGGAATGACTGTAACATAACAAAATGTGGAAAAAGTGACGTGCTGTGAAGACTTTCTGGATGCACTGTAAAAGCTCAACCAGCATTAAAATTAATACTAACTGCAGTTCTGCTTCGCAGTGCATGAAATGTCCTTCCATCTCTATTTGTTGGCTGTAAGTCTAAGTAAAAGTAATTTTCCCATGAAGCATATGTCTAAGAACAACAGAGACCTGTTTCTAGCAGGAGGAGCATGAAGCAGGAACTAACCGTCGAGGGGATCCAATGCAGGACACACAGCCATAGTCACTTCCACCAAGCTGTGTTGTCTCCAATAAGCCTAATGTGCAACTACTGCAGAAGAAGAAAAAACGTCCATTATAAATGTTCTGTATACTTTGAAACTCTGAAAAATGCAAAAGAATAATTAAGAAATAATGTGTTTACAAACACATTTTTAATGCTGTCTCAATTGTAACAACCAAATATAATATGAAAAATCAAGTCCAGGTATGGTTTGAAAATTACTCTTTTAACATCTAATTCTTGGGCCTAATTTACATAACCAAACCTGTTAATGCATTTAAAACATATACGAGGGGCATTCAAGATGTTTCCGCACTTTTATATTTTCGTTGGAAACGGTGAAGGCAGGAGGAGTAGTAATTGGGCATTATAAAGTTGGTATGAAGATGGGAAAATCTTAAACGAAGGTGACTATGTAAAAAAGTGATGTAATTTGTTTTTGAAATTCTTAATAAACAGAATTAAACAAAATGTGCAGAAACTTTTTGAACGTCTCTCATATTATGATTATAAAGTAATTACTTTTTCTGTCCTCATCAAAGTGGGGCAGGATCTGAAAAATATAAGGATCAATAGGATGTTTTAGCTATAGAACTAAATTATCAGCTTCCTAGTATTAGAGATGCCCCTTTAGTCTGAGTATTTAATTCCAGGCTGCTTTAAGCCAATATCATAACGTGACTTCTAATCATAAGGTATTTCAGACTTGCCGATTGCCATTGCTGATCTTGTTGCTGGAACACATCAAATAAACAAATGAAAATCACTGGCCATGTGTCATTTAGCAATCTTGTCCCAACTTGCTTATGCTCACCCCTGTTTCTGACAGCCAAAAACGTGGTGCCTGGTGGAGTTCATGCTGTATGAAGGGTTTAAAGGTACAGTGAATTCAACCATAATCTCTACTTTTTTTCATTCTGTCCTGGAACATAAAACACGAAATATCAGAAAGATGAGCTCCTGCCTGTTAGGCTCAAAGCCTGCATGTTCCTTATTCCTCATCACTACATTATATGCAGTAGAAAGTGCAAATAAAGTTCAATCCAGCTGCTGTTCTGGTTTTGAACGGGAGTGGTTAAGACAGAATGCAAACATTGCTATCAAATAGTATGGGAAAGTAAAAACCCAAATTACAACAACACAACAATAGGCTTCTTGTTTTCAATTATATTTGCACCTAAACGAAAAATCATTCCAGAAATAATTTTGGGCTTTCCCCTTTGCAAGTTAACACACAAAGTTATCTCTTAAGTTTGCCAGTCTGACCTTTTCAAAGGATGACATTTTTTCTTTTTTCTTTTAAGATTAAAATGTCTACAGCATAAAGAGCTCTACAGTCATGCATTGTTCTTAAGATAAGAATTCCTTCATGGGAGGAGGAGGGTTTGTATTTTTTTGTTATTTATCTGGACAGGCTATTTAACTCGATTTCAGATTTAGTAAAGTAAACTGACGCAATTACATATGCCCAATAGTGCTGATGGTAGTTTGATAAACTTTAAGACACTGGGCTAGAACCCAACCTCACGAAAACGTGGATGACCTCGTTAGAAAATGACTTTTGCCTAACTATAACAGGGACATATTTTATTATGACAAGGCTTCAAGGTTTAGCAAGTGATTTTATCTTGTTAGTCTAAATGTTTTACCACTGTGCATTTGTGATGTGCGTTGACAAGTCTTCACAGAACAAACTGAGTCATTAAGATTTTTTTAGCATGTAAATATGTGCATCCCTGGTATCAATTACAAGATTCATGTGTAACTGAGAAATAACAAAGGCCAAATATATCAGAAACCAGCCTTGTAGAGTCATGTTAAATTGGTTAACGTAGAAAGCACAATTCAGGGGGTGTTAAAAATGTGAACTCCTGGCCAGTGGTACTAAACTGTAATACAAAAATTTAATTGTAATTGTAATACATTTAAATAGTAAACAAGTAAACACAGAAACAAGAAATTGAAGTCTCAGCTGTTACTTCTTGTAACAACTGCTCCAGTATCATGCCAAATTCACTCTTATTGACTGAAACTCCTTATAGTTTGTTGATCATGTTCATTTCTTATTTTTGCTTAAAAGAGAACACAAAATAAAATTAGACAAAGTGTGCTAACAAAAGACAGCCTGACCCATCTTGTGTTCATTTAACTGTAGCTGGTTAGACATATGTAGTATTAGACAAATGTGCTGCCTTTAGAGACTCTGCAGGAGAAGCTGTCCGTGAATATCTACAAATGGTAAATCACTGCTGGCTAAACTATATTTAAAATGTGGATCAAATAATTGGATATACATTATGGAAAACTTGTATTTGTTATGCTTATTTTGATTATGTTAATTTATATGCCAAAATGGGGAATTCCAACAATGCAGTTTCAGAAGAGATGAATATCCACAATGCACAACTTTTCATTCACCAGTACAAATATGTGAACTCCAATAAGTAGTGAGGTGGCACTGTCTGTTAAATTTAGGCAGTGTTCATTGGAGCAAAAATCCTTTCTTGGCATTATTTGTTCTAAATCAGCTTTAAGGTTAAATGCAGGCCAAAGGAAATCCTAGAGTTAATCAGCCACCATCTACTCATAGCATGCAGCAGTAGTGCACCTGGTGCAAAAAAGATACTGTTTACTGGGAACCTTTTAAAGAATTTAGCTGCAGTAACAACATACTTGGCTTTGTACATATGAAATACATCTTGAAATATTTCTATATCATTTACCAGATCAGCCAGGGGAAGAAAAGTATGAACACCAAATAACTTCCTGGTGAGCACAATGCCTTAGGATGTCACGTAGTCTAAAAATGACAGCATAGTGCCGCTGTCTCCTGAAATAATGGGACAGCAAAGGGGAAAATGACGCAAATTCTTACAAACCTTTACATGTAATCTATTACTGTGACATATTCTCGGTTTTGTATACACCTAACTGATGTATATAGCTAATTGATATAAAGAAGGGGGGCAGTAACCTTAAAAGGCAAGCTGTCAGATGGCATAATAAACATGATGGGCATGAGTACATGATTAATAGCCTGTTGAGGTATAGTAGTTCTTCCTGAAAAGCAGGGTTTAAACTCCTTACAAGACAGATTTGCTTTATAGAAGATCAGGTGGGCATCACCCTTCACAAACTGTAACAGAGAGTAAAGAGGAAATAGTGCAATGGAAGGTGTAAGATTAAAATTCCCAATACAATTAAAATTATACTATAAGATAAATCAAAAACAAAGTATATTACATGCACGCAACATTTGTAGTGTATCAAGTAGTGATATGTGAAAGTAGATCATGTTTGTAATAGCTATTTAATTTAACTCTCTGCAATCAGTGATTCAGTGTTGCTTTACTAACTATGTTTTAAACAATGCAATGTTATCGGAATTTTAGGGAGACCCTTAGGTAAAACCATCTGCTTTATCATGAGTATATACCCCTATGAGATTATCTGGATATACTCAGATTGGGTAGAAATCTTAAACAAAAACCTGCTAAAATCAGAAGTTAATTATTAAATTTAATCTACTTAAGGTTTTAAGGACAAACAAGAATTTAAAAGTAAAGTTTTAAAGTTTTTACAAATTGAAACTAAAAAAAATTATCAAAAACAGAACAAAGATAATTGAAAACTAAACTACTAACTTCAAAGTTCAAAATCAAAAAGCCTTCAGCAAAGTAACACAGTCAAATCCCAAAATACAAGATGTTTAGGAAATGAATACCATTGCACTGAAGCTTAGATAGTCTGCAGGTGCTGCACCTAACCTAACTGCTGCATCTGTTGGCTGTTAACTAATCAGAAGTCTCGCCCCTCCATAGATAAAAAACCAAACTGCATAATTAACACAAAACAGAGAAGAAAAAAAGAAGCTTAAATAACAAATGAAAAGTGATTAACAACGCAACAATTAAGACAGGACAATCTGGAAAAAAACAATTAACCTAGCAACAATTATGACAGGACAATTTGGAAAAAAAGAAAGTTAAGAAATACTATCAAGAAGAAACAAAGAGAAAGAATCTAAGGAAAGAAAAGGATACATGTAGGTAGGTGGAACACAGTGCTGTATATATAAGTCACATAGGAGGAATTAACATTTTTGGATTGAATAAAGAACTGTCAGATTTCAGAGTCATATAAGCTGTATTTTTAAAGTTCTGGCATTGTTTTTCTCTTTCTTTCTCTTGGTTTCTTTCTGTTTTTATATTTGCTTCCTTGTTCCTGAGGTGTCACCACTAATATCATCCTTTACTACAACATTGGTACTATCAGGTTTAAATGAGGGAGTTCTCTTATTACTACCAACTCAACCCAGAATGATGCCAGGAAGGCCAAAATATATAACAAAACATATTTATTTACATAATTAACACAAAAGGAAAAAATTACAGTACAGATGGAAAAAAGGAAATAAAATCTGTGCATCTCTCCGGTCCTTCCTACACAGGTCTTGAACCTGTCTGTCAAGTGGGGTGGCTCACTAAAATAAAAACATCCTTCATCATATCCCATGTCATACTCTCTCTTAACTGGGCCTACATTCTATACTCTTTACACATGACAATACTACTACTAGTTCTACTTCTTCTTACCAGTAAGCCCTTGCTCAACTCCATACTCATAAGTACCAATAGTAAACCTGATAAACTGTGTTCTGAAAGTGCTACTTTAATGACTGTAAGTTGACCATTAGCTTTCAATATGATACCACTTTGTCGTTCAGGAAAACCTGAACAGACTCTCAAATGCACTGTTTATAGGGAAAGAAGTTTAAAAAACGGCCCTGACTACACCATGCTCATAAAATGTCCTTTTCCAACTAGGAATTCAAACTAAGACTTATCCTTCATTTTGTAGCCTCTGTTATAAACAGAACCTGTTATTAATTTTTTTGTGCATCTCCTACCAAGGATAATATTTATTTTGACATCTTTTTGGGGGGATTTGCACCCAAGGAATTCAATGGTATGCCTTATTTTTCTTTATCTGAGGCTTCCCTGAAAACCTTCTAATTGTTTATTACCATTTCACCAACGTTTTGTTTGTGTGCGTCAGGTGACATCATCGGTGCAACCATATAAAGGTTACCACATTCATTTCTGGATTATCCAAGATTGATTTAATTAGTAATTTTTGCAATTCTTATTTTAGTGACTTCAAGGGAACTTTGATTTTTGCTTAGCTATTTGTCTTTGTAGACTTTTTCTGCCTTCTGGTATCGACTCTTGCCTTTTCTTCGTGTCACTACTCATGAAATGTTTTGTGACTAGCTTTTTCTGTCAGTACAACCTAAGTCTTAAAATTAGGCCTAGAAATCAAAATTAGTTTCACCGCCAACCTTTAGAAAAGACATTTGTCTGCAAAGGCTCAATAAAGCAGGGGCAAGTTTCTCAAATCTTCAAAAGTTCCAAAAGCACCAAAGGGAGAGAGGAAACTGTAAAAGGACCCCTATCCTGTAATAACTAAAGCAACATCCCTTAGTATTTAAAGATTTTATTAACAAAAGGACATTTCATAAACCAGTCCAGAATCCAACAATCACTGTCAAAAACAGAAGAAAATGAGTCAAAAATTACAAAAATCCAAAAATATACCTACAGAAGAAACCAATAAAACTTAACAGAAGTGTTACTACAATGCCAAAGCAACCATTTCATGGACTGCTAGCTGTTAAAAGCATTTGGGCCCCGCCCCCTTAGGCTCTACAAACGTAGGACAATGAACACAATTCAATGAACAAATATCAGTTGAATGGAAAAACATAAAACAGTAACATAAAAAAGTAAAAAGAAGAGACTTGAGTCAAGTATAAAACTGTGGCCATAATAACAATATAACAGTACAAAATTATTTAAAACAGATGTAAACTCTAACAGAGAAAAACAAAAATGCAGCAAATCATTGCAGCATCCTGTTTAAACACTAAACTCCAATCTTCTAGAATTTTCCAATATGTGCTTACATTTTTTAAATGTTATTCTAGACTTACAAGTGTCTGGTACAATTGTTCATTTTGTACCAAATATCATGCACAGTAACAAAGTTTTAAATGCCAGGTTAAGTTAAAAAAGTAGGTATTATTAGACAAATTTAGTGTCAGCAAACAAGGTGACAGTTGACAGTGTAGACAGATGGCAAGGGGCTCGTGTGCTGACAATGGGGCATACCAGGGTAGACAACCATGTTGGGATATGGGTACGAATAAAAAAAAATAATCTGTAGATACAGAATACCTTTTAGGAGATGAATTCCTGACTTCTTGGCATCCAAGGATTCTTTACAATAATCCCTAAATAAAACACCATTAATGTAAGCAAATATCCAGTTTCAGGTTAAATATTGTTATTCCTGCTGTTCTATGAAATATTTCTATTTGTTTTTTGCTTTTACAGCTGTCAATCAATTGATACTTAGTATTTAGTACTTAGTAAATTGTATACTGTAGGTGTCACATTCCTTAAAATATGGCTTTTATGCCTTGTTGTGCAACATTTCTAATTATACAAAGGGATTTGTGAAAGGTTTTCGTTAAACTATGTGCTAATTCCAGAAAAATACTTTTACTATTTGTCATCTTGCACGTGAAAGCAATTTGTAGAAACACCTTGTGTCTTGACCAGTTTATTTTGTTAGATGCAAACATAAACAGTCTCATCATAAAACTGGAAGAAAAGTGAAAAATAAGTCAAAAAGTGGCTTATCTGCTAAGACATTAGAATATGCATTTAGCTTTGTTCTAAGAAATAACTGACATGGTAAAATTCTTCATAATAATGATATTTAGTTGTACATTTAAAGTTTTTAATGATGTTTGTTTTTTGGGATACCCATCTACCTGTCTATTTTCAAACTTCCCATCAGTTTCTTTTAACTGCAAAGTACTAAAGCTTACTCCAGGAGATTTGGGTGCAAGGTAGGAATCAACCATAAACAGGACAACAGCTCACTCATTTGCAGATCTACATTCCCTTTTACTAAGCCAGTATAAAGTTACAAATTGGTGTTAAATATACATTCTTTGCAAATATCAGTAGAAACCGGAGAAGTCCTTTGTAGACACCTGGAGCAACTTGAAAATAACTCAAAGTTAGTGAACAAGCCAGAATTTGAACCATGGTGGCTGATGCTGTGAGGCAGCAGCACTTACCAGTTCCTTATCTTTGCCCGACAATACCAACCTTTCCAACCAAGTATCCTGTAACCCTCTTACTATAATATCATAATCACATTTTATTAATTCACATATTAATTTTCTGACTGCATTTACTCCAGTGTTGGACAACAGAAAGCCCATTTTGTTAGCCCTGGGTGCAAAGTGAGAACAAAGGGTGTCAGTCCAAAGCAGGACATTTTCACACATAGAGGAAAAAAACAGTCACCAGAGAAACCCCTTATTGGAAACACTGATCTGAATGCATGCCACTGGAGATCTGAGGCAGCAGTGCTAACTAAGCCTCCACAATATACCCCAATTCTATTAAAAAAAAGTAAACTGATCTTTGTGTCTATAATTTATATAGGTAATTAATTAAGAAAGGAGCATTTTTGAATCTCACAAATATCTGGGACTTGACAGCAACCAGTGCAAGCCAAGAAAGAGCCCTGGATGGTATCCCAGTTGTTATATTGTGGAAAGATTTTGAGGTGACCCTATCCTAAAAAATTTGACACTTTGTTATGTGGACTTACACTTATGTCCTCTTATCCTTGCACTCACCTGGCCTGGAAGGAGACACCGCCTTTAATATGCAATACGCTTGCTGCTGGGCCTACAGTCCATCTGCACCCAGAGTTGACTGCTACTGTAATTACTTATCCTATTAGAGGACATCTCCTCTTTTCTATATGCCCCAGGTTTCAAGGTGACCCAACAATAATGTTCATAAACATTCTTAATGTGCCAGAAGCAAATAGTACTGTAAGTGGGAGTGGTAAATCAGTTAATACAACCTGGAAACTTTCAGGAGCTATCATAGACAATGCTGGCCAATGCTCTTAATGTGTGTGGCTTTGAGTCTCTTAAGGTCGCATTGTTGATCTCACTGCATGTGCCTTCTTGATGGGTATGTTCTTCCTTCTTTTCCTTCTTCCTGGTTACTCTGAACCGCTTCCTGCTTGTAGATGACTTTTACAGAGCTTGTCATGGCCGAGATGAAGCACCTCTAGCACCTATCTGACCATTGGAATTTTGACAGACCAAATCAGTAAATGTGCATGAGGTATGCATGCATGAAGAAAACCAATAGTTTGAGAGCTTCACTTTTAGGCATGTGTAAAGTACAGAAACAGAACCAGTTCATTATTTATGGTTCTGACATTTTCACCTTGCTAGACTTGTCTGCAAAAGATATCCATCTGCTCTTTTGAATATATATAAAAAAAACCCTCTCTATAAAACTGCTTTTAATAACACTTTAATAAAACTTCCTCTTTTATGGCTAAATTGCTTCAGAGAAGAGAAGGTTAACTTGTCTCTGTAAAAAGTTGACTTACAATTTTAACATAGTGGACAGTTTTAAATATAAAATATTATCTATAATCCTTCTTAACAAGTCTACAATAATATAATCATATTAATTTACTCCAGTCTATTGCAGGGCACCCTCACCAAAACCTGGGCCAACAGTCATTAACAACATGCATATGCCAAAAACTAAGGAAAACACTGTTTACCTGTAGCTGAGTGGCTTGTTCCCTAAAGGACTCAATAGAGAACCTATTGAGTAGAACTTTTAGTTAAGATGGACCTAAATGTAGCAGACAAGCTCTGACATGGTCATCAGAGTTAGGAATCATTATACAGGAGACTGGAGTCTTCTTTAAAAGGGCTAAGAAAAATCATAGTGATTAAAAAGCCACAAAGATCATAAGCATGACATAATAATGCATGTTGAGAACAAGAGACAGCAAGTTTTAACCATAGACACATATTAGTGAATGCAGTTCCCTGAATTACTGTCTGAATGTAAAATGGAAATTAGGTGCTAGACTCAATGCTAAAAAACTGAGGGTGTCATTTTATGTGTGCAGCTTTATGACAAAGTGATTCATAGTAAACCATCCTCAAATCACAATCTTTAGGGGTCCTAACTGCCTAGAAAATAACATGTGTTTAAGAAATCTGTTGGGCCCTTGAACAAGGCCCATAACCTGAAAATTACTCCAGGAGTGCTGTACAATGGCTGACACTGTGCTCTTACCTCCCCAAAGTTCATATGAAAACACAATTTCCCCTTGGGAATTAAGAAAGTATATCAAATCAAAAATCAAAAACTGTACTTATCCACTGTGTAGATGGCATAGCCAAAAACACATTTACTACAGTTACACCAGTTCTAATTATAATTGATGGTACAAGGGGCTTTTATAATCATGTCTGATTTTCTTTGACTCCATGATTTGAGTGGAGGTCTACATCACATTTTATGCACCCCTTCTTTTAAGAATAACAAACTTTAGAACATTTGAAGTGTTGATGTTTTATGGTTTGGGTGGTGCCGATCAAATTAAACAGAACATTCTAAAATAGGTTAATCACCTGTATTGTCCAGAACAACTGTCCGTTATTGGGGTGGGATTATGCAAGTCCTTTACTCACGTCCTACATCATGACATTATTTACAAGTTGGTGCCTTAAGGAAAAAAAATGATAAGCTCATTTACCACCAGAAAATACTGCCTTTGGTACTATAAGCAGCCTGAATATCCAAATCATTGGGAGCCCATAGTTAATATTCACATTATGTGAATTAAACTAGGATAAAAATATTTTGATTTTCATTATGTATTGTGGTTTTGTAATTATTCTGACATTTATAAGCTGGGAAAAGTTTAGTTTTATTAAACCTTAGGCATCTAAACACCTTTATTAGACCTTGTTTACTTTGGGTTATTTCAAGCTGACACAGCCTTTTTCTAGTAGTTCTGAACCTTCATTTTACAGCGTGGCTTATTTAAATCATATCAAGAATCTTTACAATCTTTTAATAGTGAGGTTGCGAGAACTGGCTAAGGTTCCTCAGGTAAAGTTCTCGCCACTCTATGTACTGCAGCATTTAGAGCTTGTGTCATTATTAGCAAGGCCTGTCCATCTCCTGGAGCAAACCAGATAGACAGATAAATTGATAGACTATAATAATAAAAATAATCACTTAAACTACATCCAGCTCCATTCTCAAATCACCTCTGTATTTGCAATTGAAAAAAATAGGATTTTTCCTCATGAAAAGAAAAAAGACAGTCGCAGAGGCTTTGTCCAATACAAGTTCCCATGGTGTCATTTTGCAATGTATCTCCACAGCAAAGTTGCCTATACATTAAAATATTTTGCTGTGTCACGCACAGAGGCAGTTTTGTTACTTGATCGGGGTCAACAATTAAAAAAAAAAAAAAAAAACTGCCAGAAAGTCACTCCCTTTTCTGTATGGCAGCAATCTAGATGGATGACATTTATGTTATGATCATCAACTTGTCTTTGAAAGCTGTTTTTGTTCATCTTTTAATAAATGATGGGAAGGATCAAAGGGTTAGCTAGGAGTCTTGCATCTATCACAATGACTTTTTCCAAATAAAGAGAAGTGTCATGTGACCTTTAGCCATACAATGTCAACATGTATGTGATTTTTGTCAAGAATACAAAGAACAGTTCAACATTGCAGACTATTGTGCCTTAAGTGGTCTTCTGGAGGATGAACCTCAGAAAGCAAATGCACAGGGTCCAATACAGTCCAATATAATAAACTATGGTTTGAAGAGTTTAGTATGAATCAGGTTTTCAAGTACTCAGTACTTTGAAAACAGATACAACCAAAAATAATATATAATTCTATTTTCTTGTCATTATCAGTATGATAATCACTATGAAAGATAATCATCACAGTGACTGGGAACTGCAGAGTACTATATAAGCACCTTGAGTCTATAACCAGTGAAGAGTGCTAAACAATTTAAATTATATTATTAGAATATATGAAGTAAAAACAAAATACCAAGCATAGAGATTAAAATACACTAGTCTGTTTTATTTTAATTCAGTTTATACAGTTAAGGACTTTGTTATGTGCCTGAGAGGGAGAGGGCAAAACTGTGACATTGCATGTTATCAATGACCATAACCCCAGAAAGGTTTATCTTCTTCAGGAATGCTGCTAACTTGATGTTTTTATTCCCTTGCTCTGCTGTGAATGAGTCATATCTCAATTCTTATGTTAATGGAAAATTTTATTAGCATGAGCTTATTTAAACATATTTAGCTATTAAGATTAGTTTCTGTTGTTACGTTTGATTACTGAGTGATGTAATAGAGCAGCAGTTAGCAAGTCTGTCTCATGGATCACTGTGCTCTACAGTTGTCGGCTTTCAGTTTGAAAAATTCTTCCTATGCCTTCATTGGCTTTTCTCAGGGTTTTTTCCCACACCCTTAAAGATGTATGTGTATAATTAATTGGTAATTCCAATGTGTAGTTGTGTGCACGAGTAGGTCCTGCAATGGACTCACACTCAGTGCTGGGTACTATCATATTAGACTGTGGTGTCCTGCAACACTGAACTGGAAATGATGGATTTTAGAACAATGCTTATGCTTATTTATTTTCATATAGATGTAAATGTCACAATGTTTATGACTTTACTTACCTTACTATACAGGTAAATTTGTGTAAGTGTACAGTAATTTTTACTTAGTGAAGAATAGTATTCAAGAATAAGAAAAATCGTATTAATATAGTATATGGCATAACAACAAAAAAATCAAACATGCAATTAAAATGCATTCCGCTGTTTTAATGAATTTAAACATTTAAACATCTGTAGGTTACTCTTTCTAATTTATACTAATGGTACAGATTGTGGTATAGTTAGTAAACTTGTAAAATTAGCAAATGACACTAAAATTGTAGGGATAGCAAATATTTAGCAAGTTTTCAGAACTATTTTAAATGATTTAAAAAATCTTGAAAAGTAAGTGAGCCCTTGGAAAATGCAGTTCAATACATACGTACAAAAGTAAAGCACCACACAAACATAAAAACGAACACTAAATTTAAATGCAACATGGGAGATACTGTCAAACAGAAAGCATCTTTTAGGAGTTTATATTCTCATCATCCGAGTAATGTGCACAGGCAATCAAAAAGGCACATAAAATGTCAAGTTATATTGTAAAAACTGATTACTAAAAATCAAGAACTATTACACTATTTAGATAGTATAATGCACTGGTGAGAATACATCTGGAGTGCTGTCTGCTTTTCTGATCCCCATGCTACAAAAAAGACTTGACTTGCTCTTTTCAGCACTTGAAGCTAGAAGAGCAAACACATGCATCCCAGGACTAATGGGCATATCCTACCCTGGACCTAATTCAGGCATTTAAAATTTTCAAACACATCACTAAAGTTGAACCAACAGAATTACTTTGATTAAATAGCAAATCACATACACAAGGGCACCTGTGAAAATTAAGGGCATTTAAGACTAAACCCAGGAAGATCTTCATCTAAAGGGCTGTGAGAATCTAGAGGAAAAACCAAAGCCAAATGGATGAAACAGAAACCCTGACAACTTTTAAAAAGTATTTGGATAAGATATTGGGGCAACCGAGCAAAGTAATTGATTTTAGGTCACCTCTCATTTGTGAAATTTCTTAAGATGTTATTTTCTTAACTGTGACATTTCTAACCAACTTCATTGTTTAAAAATCTATAGGATGTTCTCATTGACCTATAATATTTATTATATTGATTACAGACATCTTAAGGATTTTGCACCAGAATAATTTGGAGAGAGAAAAATATTAGTATGTAAAATGATAACAGTGGAGCAGACTAATTGTGGTAATGGACAAGGAGGTGCTGAAAAAATGGAATGGGCAAAGTAAAGAACAGTTGTAAATTGCTACATTGACAAAAGTGCAAAAAGAGAAATAGGAGGAAATCAGGCTCAAGAAATTAATATTGTAAAAAAAGGTTCTGGCTATAACTAGAGATCCATAGCTCTAACTACATTAATTTGTGAGTAAAAGAAAGCGGAATAATAGTTTTATCCAAAGCTTGGATGCCTTTGTGACTGCACCAGCATCTTTTATACAAATTATGTTACACATGGGCAGCAACAAGTATTGACGTTATAAGCAATATGGCTGAAGTCATGAAAATCAGCAGAAAACAGAGGTGCCTAAGGTAAAATTCTGTTTCAAAATACCACCACAATGATAGCCACTCTCATAATAATTACAATAAAGAACAGCTTGAAAAAGCATTAAATCAATATAAAAATATACATAACTGAATCCCTGAGAGCCAAAACCTAAAATCATGACATTATTTACAATTTGGTTCCAACAGGGCTTTTAGCAGGCGAGTACACACCAACAGTGTTTATTTGCATACTGACATGCCTTACATATATTCTGGTGAATGAAACTCCAAATGGGGACTCCTACTATCTAATGTTATTATATTTAGGCGTGAGAAACTCCAAAAGTTTCAGCACCCTATGATCCTGCAAGGAATGGAGTAAGCTCAAAAAAAGATGGATATGCAAATATTTATCCCTTTGTCCATTATACACATTTTCCTGCACTGGTACTTAACATCTCTGCTATTTTGATCAATTTATCTTGCTTTCCATTGGAAAGAAGTTTGAACTACATATGTCATTACATATGATGTCATTATCAAAACACGCCCAAAGAATATACTCTATTTGTTCAACATTAGCACTAACATCTACATTTCATAATTTATTTTGTCAATATCCTAGGATTTATTTGTATAGACAATTGCCCTTTGGGCTTGTATTGACATACAATAAAAAGCAATGACTTTATACAGCTATTTCATGAAAATAAAAATTTTGTTATCACTCAGCTTTAGCTGACAATTGACTGGACTCCCTGAAGCAGATATGCACAGACATTGGAAAGACTATGTAAGCCATCCCAGCCAAGTCTCCTACTGAACTCCCTTCCCACTTCATCTTCACTCCTCCTGCCTCTGTCTCTACCCATTCACTTATATGACTAAACACTACTTTTCTATTATCAATTTTTATTAATACAAATATCTGTGAAATATTTTAATAAATATAAATGATGATAATAAAAACACAAAGATCCTCTCACCAGCACCACCACACCTGCCCTGATGAAGAACAAAAGGTAGGTCTGGAATACCAATGGGATCAGGAAGCATGGTCCATGAGGGGAAGCTCTGCATTCAAGAAGAGAATATGGAGAGAAAAAAAGATGACAATGATAAGGAAAGAAAGATGTCTCACAGGCCAGCCCTGCCCAGCCCTTAACCAGCTGGACTAAATTGGAACAAGTCTGAACTGTGGAGCTAGGCAAATGATAAATCTTTGCATCATAAAGCCCTTAATGTAACAGATTATAAAAAGAAGCTTTCCAAGTGAGGAGAAAGAACAGTTCAAGATATTTGTGGTGGAAGGCTAAAGAGTAAAAGAGCAAAAGTCCTGTCATAGCTGCACTTGAGGAGACAATGAGATATGGAGCGAAAGAACTGAAGGGAGGGAGTGCTAAACACTACTTATTCTATACTGGTCACATGATTGGGGCAGAAGTGAAACAAAAAAAAACAAAACAATTCATTACTGAGATGCTCTAGCATTGTGCTGTACTACCACTATGAAATCCTTTAATGGTATTTAAAGTGTAAAATTAATTTTTTGAAATTTTAAAAAATTATTCTGCTTGCCTTTAAAATTTTACTTTTCGTCGAGTGTTTGTTGTATTTACCATCTTGTGGTTTTTGATCGCTGTCTGTTACTCATCCAGATTTTTCCTCATGTGCCTTTGGTTGTGCTAAATGTTCCTTCCTCTGTTCAGCCCATCCTTCTGCAATAGGTAGTCCTGCTTGATTCAAAGTCAAAGTGCCTTATGACTATGTTGGAAATATATCTTACAACTCTGAAGTTTTAGTGGGCAAATAGATATTTTTGAACTAAAAGTATGAATTACATTCCATATTTGTTTAAAATAAATTCTTTGGAATAAAAATGTGTGACCTTCTTCATCTTTCCATAGCATTAAACATCTGCATTGTTACAGTCTCAACTAAAAATCTGCAATTCACATGTGCAATGAGAGGAAAAGACTGAAACCAAGCATGCTCCTAAGGCCCCATCCCTTCGTGACTTCTTTAGATTTCCGTAGCTCAAAACATAGATATAAACATTGTGTTGTCAAAAGCCCATTCACTTTGGCTGTAACTGGGCCGGCAGGTGAAACACCTTTATCCTGTCATCTGTGACATAATCCTTGGATACACCTGGGGTAACGAACACTACATGTGATGTTTATTACCAGGTAACCTAGAACCAGCCCATAATGACTACTTAAGCACATTCCCACTTGAAGAATCCCTTAAGGCACACACTTACATATTTAATTTCTTGTGTAATCTTTGGGACCTTTAAGGCTTAAAGACACGAAAATTATATGATGTCAAGAACTGCTGACAACATATATTTGTGGAAGCTTTGGTATTTAAACTTTGGAACAATTAAAGATTACACTCTATTTTTCATAAGCAATGAACCGGGGCTGAAGTATGATACACAGGACTCTGGCTCTCTGTAGTTTGGAAAAGTGGGGGAGAGGATTGCATGGATTATATATACATAATGTGAAGGGAAAGTTAAAAAACTCAGAGGACTTCACCAGCTCAAAATAGTTTTCAAATTTTAAGCTTGAAGGGAAGATTACTTAAATGAAGAGATGGGAAGGGTTGGCACAAAATGAAGCCATTTAAATTTGCTAGAATTGTGTCCTTACCAGTTTCACTCTGGCCTACTTCCATACTTCAATGCGGGATGCTTATTTGTTCTATGTGAGTTAATGTTGTTGATGTAGCTGCAGATGTGTGTGCCCTGCCATGAACTGGCATCCTATAAAGGTGTGGACTATCGCTTTGTATTCAAAGGTGTCAGGGTATTTTGTATCAAACAACAGTATTGTAATGGAACAGTTTTTTTAAAAATGAATGAATTAATAAATTTATGAACCTACATAATATTTGTATTTTATGGAAATGTAAAAGAAAAATAATTTTGGCCAGAAATCTACAGTATATTACAGAGAGCTGGACCAGAAATGACACAGAGGCCAATAAATTACAAATTACACCCCAAGTGGAACTAAGTTACCTTCTTGTAGTATAAGTTAATAGGAAAGGGAAACCAGAGTCTCTTAGAACCAATTTGGGAAGAGGACAGGGTATTGGTAATCATTTGGGTGACTTATAATAATTCATGCATGTAATTATATTTTTCATGTTTTCAAATTCGTGGCTATAATGTCTGAATTAGAATGTACTGCTCACATATTAAACAAATCCACAGAAGTTGCAGGAGGTTCTACAAAGCCATTCCAATTAGAAAAGAAAAGACACATTATTTGTGCATTTTAGTCAACACATTATACATTTCAAGGAAAAAATTATACCAAAAAGAGGAATCATACCCGCAAAGCATTAAACAGAAACTAAAACTGCACATTTAAACTAGTCAACAATATTCTCTGACAGCACCACTGACAGATGTACTGTAAAATTATAAAGGAAGAAGTGAAAAATGTTCTTTCGTAGCTGGAGGCACTGGGCTGCTTTGCCTCTGCCTAAAGGCTATACTTTTCAAATGAGGTGATCTTCTGCCATGTACAGACTCAGTTAAAGCAACTTAATCTAGATTATGTGTATGTTGATTTAGATTTGGAACCTTTCCCAGCAAATGAGCTCCAGAACCATAGGACAACTGATTGGTCAAACATTGTCTGTTTTGAATTCATAAATAAATACAGAACATCTACAAAAATAGATACATGTACTGTCAAAGATTTAGGTTATGTTTCCATGCAACATCGTTACTACACTTCACCTTTCCACAGTGCAAATCCCATTGTCATCACTAAGTGAATTGCCATGGACTCACACCATGAAGCATTTCAGTTCAAAGATTTACGCTGTCGAAAACTGCTGGCAGCTAGTCGCAATCTCACAAAATTGAGGCTTAAAAGTAGTCTTTACACAGTGTAAGAAAACTGAGAAGAACTCCATTAGTCTGCCACGTAGAGACCACTTTTTAAGACTGAGAGCAGATCACTTCCTATTGATGACAGCGTGAGCTATCTCTGTCAGTCCCCACCTTTTTTTGCACAATGTTAGTTGAACAGAAATTGTGTTGAGGAGTATGGCACATTTTCTTCAAAACTTCTTTTTACCTAAAGCTCTTCATTTGTAGGATGTTAATATCACCCTGTGGATGAAACAAGATGCCACATGGCTATTGAGCCTTTATAAAGTAAAAAAGTAAAGAATTAATCAATACTGAAAACACGATCAAACTGCTTTTTTAATAATAATTCTTCTGAACAGGTTTTCAAACCTGCAAACAAAATATGTGTTAAATATCAATAACTTCCTTTACCATAAAAACAATTTAATTAAAACAGCAGTTATTAATAAACCTGGAGTTTTTGGAACCAATCTTATTTGGCCTCAATTTTCTTCATTGCTTCAATTCTAAGGCAGAAAAGTGTCTTCCTTTTCTTTCTTTGTTTTTTTCTTTAAACATGACCTGTTATCAGAGGGTTGCTTGTTTTCATTCTTTACACAGACCAGCATGATTCTATTTTAGGGAACAAAAAGCCAACATTCCAGGTCAACCAGAAATGAACGGAAAGTCCTGCTTAGACTCTTGATTGAATCAAGCGATTAACAGAGTAGCCAAACAGACTTCACTCCTGTAAATCTGATCATCTTGCTATACAAATACTGGTGTCATCAGCACTATGCCATGTTGGACTGATGTCATACTTTCTGTATATAGCAAAGAAGGGCTTGAATAGTTGTTATCTTCACCTTGTTTTCTCTTCCATATATACAGAGATAGGATATATTGAAAGTCTATTTTGCTTCAAAAACCTGCCCAATTCTTTAAATAGTAGTTTTGCCTACGTTATTTTAGGCACCATTTTTGATATGGGGAGTATTTATAGGTATATCATAATACAAAACAGAAATTAATTATTAAAATTTGTTATGTAAGTAATCATTAAACACACTTCCCTGATCCTTTACCTTGTAAGATGTTTAACTTTTGCATTCCTAGGCGGTTCTCAAGTTCAATCATGGGGGCCCACTATGGCTGCAGGTTACTGCATTTTGGTGTTTATTCAGAAATTACCAATTGAATTTGGTAAAATTGTACTGTATGTCACATGGGTATTTTTTCAGTGCTTTCAAAAGATAGATAGATAGATAGATAGATAGATAGATAGATAGATAGATAGATAGATAGATATTTGTCCCCAGGGGAAAT
>JANRMT010062850.1:8287464-8309650 GCA_026402145.1 Polypterus bichir lapradei | reverse complement strand
ATTCACAGGTGACGATTTCAGTAGTGGACACTTTGATGTTTATGAATGTTTAAACTCTCAAAAGCTGGATGTCAAGTTATCGATGAAACCGGTTGTAAGCTTAAAACGCTTGACAGATGCCGAATGTCACTTCAACACAAGTCCTGCAAATACTGTCGTAATTGAAACAAACCATGAATCTCACACTGATTATGACAGCAGCAATCCAAGCTGTGAGATTTGAGACAAGATTACTGTTCACATGGCCAACTGTAAGTTGCATGCTCAAGAGTAATCTCAGCGCACAGCTTGGTCATGTTACAACCGGAGTGCCGAACTGACAACGTGGTATACAAAGAGATCCTTAACAAATAATTATTGGCATATTTTCCCTCAGTTTAAAAAGGTTACATTTTCTTCTTAATAAAAATTTTAATGCAGTACTTCGCCGCTGCAAAGCGCGGGTATTTTGCTAGTATACATATATATGCGCACTCACAAAATTATACAATGCTGTATATTTGCAATTATTTATGTTACAATAATTGTTATGAGGACTATTTATGGATAAAAACTCTGAATCTACTGATGTGAATGCCACTTTGCTAGAAAGGTAATGAAAAGAGTGACTGTACAGGATGGCTGAGGTCTTACTACGACAGCAAGTGTTGTGTATGTCCTGAACCAAACACACTTGGGTGCCAGTAATATTCTGTGCCAGCTTCACCACCCTCTACATGCTTTTACGGTCTTCAGCTGATCAGGTACCATACCAGGATGGGATGCCAGTGAGGATGAGCTCAAATGTACACTTACAGTATAGACATCAGTGAGAAATTTGGACTTTAATTAGAAGTCTGGGGAAATAGAGGCACTGATGAATCAGTTTGATTTGAGCAACACTATATCATGCCTACTTTATTTTATCAGTGATAGTGATTCCAAGAAATTTAAAACTGTTGACCCTCTCCATAGCATCCCCCTCTGATGTAGAGGACAGTGTGGTCTACCTTCTGCTTCCTTGAGAGCATTAGTAAAATTGAGACAAGAACAGGCCATTCAGTCCAACAAGCTCATCTATCTTATTCACCTCAACTGTCTGAAATATCATGTCGAGATTTGAAGGTCCTTAAAGTCCTGGGGTGTTATGTACATAGCTTGTGTACACACAAAATGAGGCTCAAAATGTGCATATGTAACTTACCATGCAAACGTTATAAATGAAAATTTGATGGTCGAACATGCTTATATTTATGGCAACTCTGACACATACATATGCAACATTTCCGAGAAAGTGGAGAAGTAGGGAAATATAGGCAAACCTCCTAAATGACGATTCACATGCATAGTAATTAATATCACCAAACTAATATTGCAATGTGTGTTGATGAAACAAAAATTTTACACCTCAAAAATTCTGAATATAATGCACATACTGTATTACAGTTCCCTTTTAATAGATTTCTATATTTACACGGGAGAATTTCTTTGGTTTCTCATTAGTTTTTATCAGCTGCCTGTTGTCACTTCTCAGGGAACTGGCTGACAGGTCAGGAATATCTCAGCCAAGCTTCACTCCATCATGCCCACTGTGCTGGAAGCAATTAACCAATCAGCAAGGTGTTACATCCAGTTTTTGAATAGTGTGGGAACGAATAAATAAAATATAACATGTTCTTTTCAATATTAATTGACAATTTGCATCATTCTCCTAATGTAACTGGAGCAATTTACTGCACAAATACTGCAATAAGTGCACCTACCAAAAATGAATCTGCTTTTGTTAACTGTAACTACTTAAATTCCATTAATGCTCAAGTCATCTATGATCCCAAGATGTGCCTGACAAATGTTGTGTCTTTGTGGCCTGGGTCAACCTGTGATTCATTTATTTTGAGGCAAAATAGCTTTGACAGAAGTGATGGTACTGCATGTGGTGAATGGCTTGTTGGTAAGTTAACTGGCTGAACCCTCAGTGTTTTTTATATGGCTTGTACTATTCATTGTAACAGCAATCATGTCATTACATGTGCCAGGTGATAGTGACTACCCGCACAGATACTGGCAGCTTTCTCCAGCCCCCAGAACACAGTGGAGAGGTGCTATAACACCGTGCACAATCTTGTGCTCTCAGTTGCAGAACAAAGCCTGATACTCCTGAATGCAGGTTCTGAATACGTCAGCTGAGAGGCTGCTGTACCAGCCAATGAAATTCTACAGCATTCTGATTGCATATGTATGAGGTTGATTAGCATGTTCCATAAATGGATGTTTCACACTTAAATCCAAGCAAATCTTTATAAATGAGACCCCTACTGTTATTCACAGTACTTGGTAATGTACTTAATGTTTTTATGGTTCTTTGTATGAAGGAAAACTTAACATTTGTGCAAAATATCCCCCTTACAAGTTTCCAGCCATGACCCTGTGTTCCTGTAAAGTATTTATTTTAAAGTAAAAACTGGAATCTACTGTAATAATTCCTTTCTTAATTTTAACTTAAACTTAACTTAAAGCATGTCCGACATGTCAACAAACAATTGATTTTAAAATTTATTGCACACTCAATTTAACTTGTTGCATAGTCACTTTACACTTTTTACTGTTTCAGATTTTAGATTTTAATATAATTTTAATCTAGTTTAACTTAATTTCATGTAGTTAATTTTATGTAAATGTAGTTAATTTTATTATCTTCTTCTATTGTGTGTTGCTTTTGTATTGCACAATCATGGAATAAACTAGCTTTTTTCATTTCACTGCCTCTTGTACCTGTATAACTGCATGTGTGACAAATAAAACTCTTGAACCTTGAACCTTAATCACTGTTGTCTTAAACTGAAAAGATTCAGCTACTTCAGTCACTCCTTATATCTCATATCTCTTTGTCACTCTCTTCTGGACTATCTTTTGTGCTGCTATAACTTATTTTTGTAATATGGAGACCCAGCCTCAGCACAGTACTTCAAATGAGGCCTAACTGATGCGTTATATACAATACCTTAAACATAACCTCACTTGACTTTTACTCAAATCAAAGTGATACAAAACCTAATATCTTATTAGCTTTCTTGATCACTTCCATAAACTATGCATATTCTGTACATATTTTATAAAAGATTGCATTTATGATGTAATGTAGGTGGATGCCCAAGCACACAGCAAAGCTGCAACTTCTCTGTGATGCCTCAAAGGTACCTTGAACGCATTACAGAGTTCAAAACTTAAACATGGAGTAGAAAAAATGCAAATACATTCCTTGAAGACAAGCAAACAATATTAAGTGCATGAATTGTTTTTGGGTGTGTTCATTATTAAGAAAAAAAGGAAACAATATCCCAATTTGATAAATCAATGGGGCTTTTTCTTATGAGGTTATTAAGGATGCTACAGAGAATGCACGCTGGTTTGCTGAGAAAGACATTCAAGTTTATTTTATTGGTGGATCTAAATAAGGCCAGCAGGAATGGGAGTGGCTGTCGGTTTGTGAGTTTGCTCTGGGATGGACTGGCATCTTATACAAGGCTGGCTACTTGTATCCAGCAACCCTGAATGCTCCCAAGTGAGTGCAGAAAATGAATGGCAGGCAGGTATTATTTTTCAATGGTAGCTGGCTTGATTTGCTTTATTTCAGTATTGTTACTGTTGTTTATATAGTTAATTTGTAACACACCTCTTACTTAAATTTATTATGCCCACAATTGCACTTTGTATCTAAGAATTTAACTTTCAACATAATGGAAACACAGCCTCCTAAGAACACCACCACCTGCTGGAAGAAAAAGATAGTGGCAAGTAACTTAAACAGCAAACACCAGTGAAACTTAAATCAGTTAGAAAAAGAGAAGTAGGAAGGTACAATGGCTGTCACATGGCTATTTTGAGAGCTGCAAATGCAAATCCTTTCCAATTCCCATAATGCTGCCCATATTTATCACTACCTACACCCCTCAGTCCCATACAATCTACTTCAATAGTTTTTTTCAAGTTCAAGGTTAATTACAACTACATTTTTATTTGCATATCTTTTGAAAGATGAGTAATAATAAGACTATTGCTACAAGGTGGAATTTTTTCATTGAAACATAAATACTGTAAATTCCGGCTTCTTTCAATACCAAAGTAGGAAAAAAACATGCCATCTAAAAGGAATTTTGACTGAAGCAGGAAGTGCCCTTTAAAAAATCTCTACTTGAAAATAAGCATATTGTGAGGTTCTTAATTGGGAAGTTTTAATTATTCCCTCCAGATTCTTATGAACTGTGTTAAAGAAAAAAAAAAAAAGAAATCTTAAAGAAAATCTTTAAATCTTAAAGAAAAAAAAACAAAGAAAATGTACTGGATATATTAAAAAATTATAGTAAGGTTTTGTATGCAAAAGAGCTATGAGGCAGATGCATTTTATGCTTATTACCATTTAAAGGCACTATATAAAATGAAGGTTCATTCAGGTGCCTATTTTCTTGTTAATAATCTACTCCTCTGAACAATCAATGTCTTGTTTGATTCTGCTTGTCCTTTATCGCTTTTACATGCTTTGTAAAAAGTATGGTGATAATGGTATAAAAAGGTACTATAAAATAGTGATTCACTTAAAAGCAAGACTTATCTGCAGTAACTTTTCTTTTAAATAGTTTTATGCATGGTAATCACAGGGGAAAAAATAATTTATCTTGCAACCAGAATAGCTAAGGTCATGGCTTCTGGGTAAAGCTCTTGGTGGGTGGATGTTATCCTTGCATTAACATGGGCTGATGCCACAGAATTTGTCCCACTGGAAAGTTTAAATCACCCTTGAGATATCTGCATGTATGTAGCTGTGTGGGTGCTTTACAATGATACTGCTGGAAGGAGAGGCTTAACCTTGTGGTGGATAAATTGACAATGTGATAAATGTTAGCAAAATATAGTTTCCAAACAGCTTGAAAGATTTTGTGGGAGAGAAGTACAAGTGGCCAAGAAAAAAGAATGAGATAGCATATGGCTCATCTCAAACTGACCAATTAGGCAACAACGGGAATTTTAAGAATTTGACTTTACTAATTGCTGCTTCCAAGTGAAAATACTTATATGGTAAATAAGTGTGGGGGGAGATCTATTAAATCCTACGCTATGGCAAGGAGTTATTCATAGTATTGAATTCATAATTTCATCAGAATGCTTTTTTATTAAACAAACATGATTTCCTCTTTTAGTAACATACTGTATTTTCCTTTTCTTTGGAATCAAGAAGTGATAAAGCATAACAGACATTCAAAGAACTCAGTACAATATTTAGTTCAATTTAAGGCAATAAATTAAATGTGATTATAGTTTTTGCAATTGTTATAAAGCACCTGTAATATGGAATCGGATTTCATGATGTTCATACAGATGAACAATAACAACAGCCAAATTAGCTCAAGTGCAGTGTTGTATAAAGAGCCCAACTGTCATACTTTATTAAAAGTAGAAATACCTTTCTGTAAAGTTCTGTTAAAATCTGTCCATGAGAAAACCACTTAAGCAGACATTTTAAGGTATCTGATATTTAAGTATCAAAAGTTAATCTAAACCAAGGAGCTATCCTTTTCAAATAAATACTGTCTAAAATCAAAAAAAGTTCTTACAAATACAAAACAATTCTGGCTACCTTCTTGTTCATGTCAGTCAAATTACAATCACTAAAGTAAGTACAACTTGAAGTAGTGACATTCAATGCCAGCAGAGATCTTAATGATTATATCCTAACTGCTAATAGGTGTATGGGTTTCTCCTGCTTTAAGAAGAAGCCAATTCATTCTGAAAAACACCTTCATAAAGTGAATTTTCCTACTATAATTGAAATTCATTTAAATGGAAAACATTTTCAAATAATACATTAACACTGACAGAATTAGTGTAACAACATCCATCCATCCATCCATTTTCCAACCCGCTGAATCCGAACACAGGGTCACGGGGGTCTGCTGGAGCCAATCCCAGCCAACACAGGGCACAAGGCAGGAACCAATCCCGGCAGGGTGCCAACCCACCGCAGGACACACACAAACACACCCACACCCCAAGGCCAATTTAGAATCTCTAATCCACCTAACCTGCATGTCTTTGGACTGTGGGAGGAAACCGGAGCGCCCGGAGGAAACCCACGCAGACACAGGGAGAACATGCAAACTCCACGCAGGGAGGATCCAGGAAGCGGCCACTGTGCCGCTAGTGTAACAACATTTGCCATCAAAACAAACCCAAATAAGACATTGTCCTTCATTAAAAATGATTAATAAAGCTATTTAACTAGACATTATCACTTCTAATTTCACATTTAAAATAATGGCTTTTTCCAGCTGTTTCACGATCTGTTTTGGAGCTGTGATGCCCAGGACAATGCAGGAAGACATGAGCAATCTCGTGACAAGGTGAGTGAACCACAGCGTGTGAACATAGAAGCCCACCTCACTGCAGCCTATGATCAAGCCACTTGCCGTTTGGGTGGCTATTGCGAGGACAACGTCTGAAATAACTGAGACCGGACATCATGTGCCACCAATATTCAGCCCTGCCCCATTTCACAGGCAAGCTAAACTTTGTAGATCAGTATTTAAACTATTTGGGACTGCAGACCTCTATACAAAAATATTTTGATCAGCTGAACCCATTTGAAAATAAGAAAAAAATGGAAATTACAAAAGTATCAGTTATGTGAAAAATATTTTAATCAAGAAAAATGGCAAATTAATAAAAACTGTTTCAGACATGAAATCTAAGTGAAAAGTATGTGCTGACATTGTATGACCAATATATGGTGTAAATTTTGCTAATGATAGCCTTAAGGTACGCATCATACAGTATTTAGCCTATTTTGGTCACTTGTTTTTGTTAGCAGTGATAGTCAAAAATCTACTTTCACATAAGCACACTGGAGTTGCATTTAAAATGACTGTTGTCTTAAAAGTCCACATTCACTATGATTGTTTACCTATCAAAAAGAAAAACTAGTCTTCAAATTTTTTAAAATCATTCAACATAACATTCTTCATTTGATACATCATTTACATGTTGGTAGGATCCAGGCTCCAAAAAAACCAAACTTTCTCTTGAGTGACTTTCTGAAAAATAATTTTCAAATTTAACTAATGACATTTTGTAAATGATTGATCACAATAAGTTTCAGTTGGTTGAAATTGTAATCTTCATTTCTCTATCTGCCTGATTCATTAAGTCAGGTAAGTTTCAAAGTTATAAGAGAAATTATTTTCAATTCTTTGTATCCATATATAATGTTCTTCTATCTTATTATAACTGTTGAATGTTGTTTTATGCGTTTTCAGAATTGATAAGTTAAACTTTTTCAAAAGTTGAAATATGTCTGCAGGGTAACATAACTTCATGTTCCAATGTGTATCTTTGAAGAACTGCACAAGGTCACAATTTCCTGTTTGATAGGAATATAATTATTTCTGCTGTCAGATCATCACAAAATCTTTTTAAATATCTGACCTTGCGAAAACTAGCAAACATCCGCATTTAATAGAATTTAAAAAAAGAAATGTAATTTGAGTTGTTTACTCATATGGTAAAATAAATATAGAAAAAATTAATATTCTGACCATTTTAGTTAATGAGCACAACTAAATGCACTGTGACAAATACAACCCTGCATACATTAAACAACAGAGATGTTTAGTAATTATCATTACAGAGAGCGGGACCTCTGCATTCTGGTGTGGGTGAGCTCAAATCAGTGTTGCATTAAATTCTGCCTATATGTTGATCACCACTAATTTTTCCAGTAGCTACAAATGATCCAAGGCATTATGACTGATGGCTAACAGAACTGCAATAAGGTTTTGCTGAACTGCGTTACAGTGTAAGAAATACTAGTATAGATTTTGATCAGCTGTGCCTATTCAGTTCTTCATATACATAAATATATGTAAAGCAGTTGTTCTGCTTTGACTTTCAAAGTTAGTATGACAAGAAATCAAAATTTTAGATCACCTATATACCATTTGACAAGCTGGGTTACATCATTTCTGCATATAGACTCACTGTAATCTTAGATCAAGAATTGGTAAAAGTGTAGCTTATCGTGCTGTTTAGCTCATAGACTCCAACTCAGCAGAAAAAGTTGAGCTGCAGAACTAGAGTGTAGCATGCCACCCCGTAAAGTTCAAACCACGACTGGGATGCATGCAAGCATCCAGGAAACAAGCCATGGCATGCAGACAAAAAGCTATACATTATATTAACTGATCCAAAAGGCAAGCTAAAATATAGTGAATGCAGGAAAATGATATGAAGGGCACAAATGAGAGTCAAAAAATAACTAATATAAACACCACAAAAACACCAAAAATGTAAAGACCTTTTGTTATGCTCCCTCTTTTACCTAAACTGCAGCTGTTTTGTTACAGTTGAGGCTTTTGATGACTATTGGGATAAAGGTAAAGGAGTTGTAGGCAAGATTATCCCAAGCTTCAACTTTTTTTGTACGTTTAATCTATCTTGGCCAAGTAAGGGGCAATGAAAAACAAATCCAATATCCATTAACAAAGAAATATTTGATACTCACATCCAGTTTTCTCTGTATGTGAACTTGCATGAGCCCCACAGCACATTCAAGAGGAAAATGGCAATGATTTGATTCATTAGAACAGATGTCATTGAGGCCCAAGGCTTGGCCAGAAGTGACTTCAATAGCCATACTATTATAGAAACATAGGGAAACTAGTAAGACAGAGTGATTGGTGGTGAAGGCTCAACTGATGGAAGAAGAAGGGCTGGACTGAAAGAATGTGTAAGGAAGAAAAAGACAAATGGGAGAAGAGTTAGCCACCCCAACTGTCAGACAAGGGTTTAAAGCCACAGAATTCTTGTGATGTTTTGTTTACCTCTCTTATTTACTTTATACTTAATATTATCTTTTTTTTCTCCTTTTTTCATTCCTCCATTTTGTCTTTTTTATTAAAGGTACTATTCCAGATTTTTTTGATTTGTACATATTCTCGGTGCAGAGACCTTCCGTAATAGATATAATTTATTATATTATATATATTAGGGTCTGAAGAAGCCCATTAGAGGACATATTCTTTAATAATCTATTTAACTTACGTTAATAAAGTATTGGGCCTGCAAAAATGTCTTTTTACCATAGTAATTCAGGACTGCTGGAGATGTTCAATATGGTATTTTTAAAAATATTCTTCTACTGGAAAACAGGTGAAATCTCTAAACTGAATTTCCTCAAACGTCATAGCTTATTATAAGAAGCAAAGAAAAAATTTTTTTGAGTCTCCTGGATACAGCTGTATTGAGGTAACTTCTCAGCTACAATTAGTTCTGAAAGTCAAACAGCAATATCACAATATCAGTTGATGGATTTAATCCTATAGCTATCATGATACATTATAACCTGAAAATTCAGAACTAGATTAAATGGGTTCAGTAATAGATGAATGAATGAATGAATAAATGGACACTCGCTACAGCATCAGGAGTTAGACCTCATTTTCTATGACAAATCGGTGAGTACAGTGGCCCACTGCACAACAAACGTGACATGTTCCTAAGACAGGATTCTAAACCTAGAGCATAAAGAATATGTTACTCAGAACAAAAGGGCAAGTGATGTCCATTAGTATCAGATAAAACTTCAATGAATGTCAACTAAACTGACAACACATGTTGTCTTTTGTGGTGGAGAACTGTGTTGAATTGTGCTCAGTGGCAAATACAGGAAGGCAGTGATTTATGGTGGGCATACTTTGAAAGGTAGATGTCTAGGTAAGGGCACCAATATCACACAAGATTACTTGATAGATGGCAGCTGAGCATTCCCTGGCATTGATCGGGTCTCAGGTTCCTTTTGACATTTTCTGAACTGCCTTTAATAAGCAGTATAATGACTAACTATCACAGTTTAACATACCCTATACCATGACACCTTCAGTGCTATTGGTGGGCTATTTGAGAATATTCTCCAGATTGCATTATTTTCCACATTATCTCTCTGCTAATCTTCTGGACATTAGCCACAAAAACTGAGTAGACATGGAAGCCATTCACTATAGATCTGACTCTAGTCCATGGCTGCATAGACCACCTAAATATGACACTGAAGCAATTGGCAAAAGAGGGTGGTTAATAGCACTGACCTATGTTTAGTGACAACTTCTCATATGGCACTGCGACAGGTTGTTGCATTATACTCGTAAGTGGTCTTGGTCTACTAAGTCTATCAGATCAATCAAGACAAGCATGAGAATAATCGCCACCAGCATCATCTCACATTTGCATCCAACATATAGCCCAGGGGTGTCCAACTCAATTCCCAGAGGGCCACAGTGGCTGCAGATTATAGTTCCGTTCACTTTCTCCATTATTAATGAATTACTACTGCCAATGGCACATATTATATTGTCTTGATTTTAATTATTGTGCATTTTAATTGTTTCATTTTTTTCGTTATCAAGCAGCCAAACAATAATGAGATATAAAGCAAGCCAACAGATAAGCATGCTAGCTTAGATGTGATTTGCACCTGGGTCTTTCATACAGTATTGGCCTCAATAAAATATCTGAAAAGAAAAAAATGAAGGTGCACAAAATATTTGGATGGGGATCTTGTTTTGGAAATGACTGGTGCAGCAGAATGTTAACACTAACATGGTGTTGAATTAAATAAAGAGTTTCATTAACACTGAAAGAGGAAATTGGTTGGACCAAAACTGGTGGCTTTCAAGGACTGTTTGAGAACCCTGAGTTAGCAGGTCTTCTATTAGCTTGCTTTGTATCTCTTTATTCCTTGGCTGCTGATTTAGGCAAAAAATAATAAAACAAGTCAAACATAATTATGGCAAAATAATGATGATAAATCAAACTGCAGTAATTCGTAGCTAACTAAGGGAGTGGCAGGAATGGATGCTTGAAGCCACTGTGGCCATCTGGGATCTGAGTTTGACATTCCTGAAATAACCAATATATTGGGTCAACTACCCAGACCAACGAACACCAGTAATTCAGGTCTGTTCCTCTCATTTACTTATTTGACAAATATATAAACACATCCATTTAGCTTTTTAGTGTAGTTTATTGTAAGTAAAAGTGTCCAAAGTTCATCCCCATCAGTTATTGCATTTTCCAGGTGAGCCTGATATATGAATCTGTAGTTGGAGAAAAAAGTGCACTGGACACTCAAGCTGAGCAAGTGTATCGTCGTGGTATTACCCTCTCTACCCAAGTTCATTACTGGATTGGTCTACTCTCGCACTTTAAGATTAACACTCACATACACAGATATGCACATACACACAGACCCTAACCACATAAGCGCCGTATGAATGACATATGTACTGCCTGTCACCCCCTAGCACTTTAACGCATGCACAGCTCGTCACTCCCAAGTACCTCAAAAGACTTATCATTGGTGTGAACAATGTACAATGTCTTACATATATCTCAGGCCTAAATATTACTTTGATCTCCAAGAATATATTTAAACATAGAAATGTTCAACATCCTTGGCTATAGGCTATTTATCAACCAATGATGTCTTACTTTTACAATACTGATCCTTCAATTGGAAGGAGCTCTACTCTTCATTCCTGATAAGCCTTGCAGATCAGAGCGTATGGAAACTTCTTACTGCTCTTAATGTTTACTTCATTACTTCAATCACTCAAAATATAAAGACAAAATATAGAAATTTGGTGTTTATTAAAGAATTTTAATGTCAGTAGAAGTATAAAAGAAAATATAAATATAAGAGTCAGATTATGTATAGTCTTTAGAAAAAGTTTACAGAGAATGTCAAGGATTGGAAGTTTGTCCTGGGATGGCTTTTGACTTAGCAATCAATTTTACTTATAAGATGCTTTCATTAACTATCAGATGAAATGGTCGCATGTCTCTCAGTCTTCTTTTCTGACATCACCTTCACTCTCTTCTGACATCCTTTTTGTCATTGCTGTTTTATCTTCTGCTTTGGTCCCTCAGATAAGCCATATTTAAAATGCCACATGGGGCTTTGGGACATGTGATATTACACACATTTGATTGGCTGTCTGTCCACATGATGGATGACTTCGCTCCAGATTTTTGATTTTTTTAGTTCCTCCACAGTCTGTCTTTTTCCGAGCTGTAAACTAATTTGGTAATAGTCCTAGGCCAAGGCATCACAGTCGTTTCCTGAGGTTCTGCTTCATTTACACAGAAGTGACTAATTACTGCTACAACATGCTTTGATGTCCTGGTATAATTCAACAGAAGAAGATGTTTTAATGTCAACTGCCCTTACAAGAGTCCTGTATTTCAGTTCATCTTGTTTGTTTGAGCAAAAATAATAATGAAAATATAGGCATCTATTATTTAAAAAAATGGAAGATCTGGCACACCAGGACAGCCATGCTTGTCAACAAGGCTAGTTTTCATATAAATTGGATGACTGCAACTATTTTTGTCAGTATGGAACTTTCCATGTGAAGTGATGGCAGCAGTACGTTATGTCTTCTCCTCACCTAAGGCACCTAACCAATGGACCTAGAAATTACCCTTCCACTCATTAAATCAGCTTCATTTTTATATGGATTTTTACAAATTGTAATCTATGTTAATTGTTCAGTGCTTTCTTGTATTATTTGTATTTTATTTTTGGTTTATTGTCTCTTATTCTAATTCAAAGCTTTGTATATCCTGCAGTTACTTGTATGCAATATTGTATGTGCCCTGTTGTTCATTCTGAACTTCTTTCATGCACTTTGAGCATGGGAAAGGTGCTAAATAAATAAAATGTATTATTATTATTAATGACCCAATAAACAAACACCTCATCAGGAATCTCATAGAAAAAAAAACACTGGCTTTACCTGCTTCAGAGAGAAGTAATCCATCCTTACAGGTTAATGACAAACCAAAGCTCACTCCTCACAAAGTTCAAGTTGGACCTAAGCTTGAATGTGTCCATTGATGGCCTGGAACCTTGCTCAGGGTTGACCCCTCTGTACCCCATGAAACTGAAAAAAGATTAAGCTTCTTTATGAAAAAATACTTGCATAAACAATATGAGAAGAACACATAATATCCATACTGTATACAACATATGCAGTATATACAGTGTGTATATAGTTTGTATTTATAGCTGACTGTGGTGAGTGAGATCAGTAGCTGGTGGGTATATTTTGAATAAATAATTGCCACTCTCGCTTCTTTGGGTGGGGGTGTTGTAGTGTGGTGAGAGTGGTTCCCATGTGCAATGCAGGAGCGGATGACCCTGCACTTCGTACATACGTGCAGGATCACCCGCAACCCTAATTGGTGCCGGGAGCTGCTGATTTCCACAGCTGTGCCATATCCCTGGTTTAAAAGGGAAGTGCAAGTGCTAGAGGGGGAAAAAGGCAGATTGGAGGAAGAGAGAACAGACTGGCCAGTGAGAGAGAGATATGGAGAAGGCTGAAAGAAGAGAGAGGGGACTAAAAGAGAGACAGTAGAGTGAGAGCCCGTTCAGCAGAATGGAGGCCGGTGGTCTGAATTGGAGCCTCAGGATGGGAAGCCAGGGGCTAGAGAAGGGGTGAGCGATCACCAGGGAAATAGGCGTGGCCCGGTGACAACATCTCCCTCAGTGGCCGAAGATGAGTGGCAGTAGACGAGTGTGGTTCGGCATGGCATCCCAGGGTTGCCTGAGGAATGGTAATGGGGATCCAAGCCTTGCACAACAAGCTCCGGATAGGATAAGTGGAGGAGATGCCAGTTTTTAGATGGAAGCATTGGGGCTTGTGAGTTTTTAAAGACTGTCTCTACTCAGATTTTAAAGGAATGTTTACTGGATTTCAACTTCCATATCATTTACTGCTTGTTCTTTGGCTTATTTATTTATTGAGCATATTTGGAACAGTTTTGAAGACTGTTTGTTAATAATGAAAGCACCAGAGCACTACTGCACCATCCCATTGCTTTGTGTGTGTCCTTGTCTGTTGGCTCATTCTGATCATGATTATCAACTATCCAGGTTCAAGAAGCTCCCTGGACGGACCCGGTAGCGTGGGGTCAACTCGGCCCATAAAATTTGGTGGCAGAGGAGGGATGGACAGAGGAAGTGAGGACTGAAAACTGGACAAAAGAGCAGCAAGCAGGATAGGTGCCTAACACATGGGACCCAAATCAGAGAAGGAAATATTTAAGAGCTAAACTTTCTTTATTGTTGATTGTTTTATTGCTGTTTTACAGTTCTTATTCTTTTAATGTTCTGATTTTTGAAGGGGGTCTTGGGTTTTAGGAATGGGGGTTTGTTTTAGTACTTTTATTATTTGTTGCTGTTTTTAGTATGATGTGGGGCCATGCTGTGGACCTCACCCACCAGTTGCATTTGGATGGTGGAAGTGTGGAGCCTTCCCATGCCTCTGGCAGATTTGTGGAAATGGGGGGTATTGTGGTAAAACGTCCAATACGCTGGCTTAGTGCACATAAATAATCACGCCCCTCAAAGTGCAGGCTTTAATTGGGCCAAAAAACGCTTCTCTCCAAGGGCGGCTGGGGTGCCTGCCTGACTGCGTAGATACATGTGAGTGTGTATGTCAGGTAGGTGCCTTATTGATTCCTTGGAGGGTGTGGTGCATTCACACCTATGTGCCATTAGGAGCATTAGTATAAGAGAAGCCTGCAGGGAACACAAAGGGGGTCAAAGAAAAAAGAGAGAACAGAAATCAAGCTGTGAGAACAGCATTTGGGTGGAGAGCATTAGGATGAGCCTGCCAGCAAGTGAGGGAAAGACAGCATGGTAGACGTCCCTGCGATGGAGTGAAGGATCGAGATTCTAGGGGTGGTTTGTCCCCACTGATTTACTGTTGAGATATGGGTACAATTGAGGTGGTGTCCTCCCCGTGGATCCACGGTATGCTGAGGGAGTGAGAAGTAAGACTGGAGGACAACTGACCCCAAGTGGTCTAAATTAGCCACTCAAGGCAGCTAAGACAGGGGTCTGGAGGTGAGGACTGCAGCTGCTAGTGTCTCCACCAGCTGAGCAAGCAATGGGTAAGCTGGGGAGAAGAAGAGGGTGTTACACTCAAAGTGTCTGTTGGAGCAGGAAAGACCTGATGTCTGTTGGTTTTACTCTCGTTTTAGTATGGATTTTAACCTCATGAACTGACACTGTTATTTTAGGATTATTTATTTCTTTAAGAAAGCACTGCACTTTAATTTGAAAACTGTTTTGGTTTTAGCCATTTTCAATAAAAGCACTGAGCATCTGTTACACCTACCTCTTGCTCTGTGAGTATCATTATCTGCCTAGCTCATCCTGGTCAGACATACATAGCATTTCCAAACTATGTTTGTGCTTTAAAACTGAGCACTTCTAGTTAGTCATAGACAGCATTTTAAATTTGATTTTTTTTAGATAGTCAATGGAAGTCAGCTCTAGATAAAATTTGTGCAATATGTTCTAACTCATTGCAAATTGTATAGATATATGATTACTCAGACATTAAAAATGTACCCAAAATCAAGACCCTACTTGTTAAAGATGTTGTCATTCAAAAACTCAGTGGGTCACATATTTTGGGAATGTCCCCAGGATAGAGTATTTGGAAATAAAACACTTACTTATGTATTAGACAGCCTTGGATTCACAATAATCCCCATGCTTTTAATAATACTGCTTGGGGTAACCCCTGACAGGATAATACTGCTTAGTAAACAATCGATTGTGATAGCTTACACTGTACCATTGAAGATTGTCACAATATTCAGAAACATCAACAGAAATAAGCATACCATCTTAAATAGCATCCCTCTGGTGATGTCATGTGTCTGAAACTCCAGTCACCACATGTGAATAACAACATATGCTTCAGAAATACACAAACTGCAGCATCTACAGTCCAAATTAAAGAAAATACCAATACAAAGAAAAGGATGGAAGCATGCATAAGTGAAACTTTAAGAACACAATTAATACTGATCATAAGGGTGGCTAGGCATTAACATAGATGGGAGCCAAGGTTACCAGCTGCCCACCATGACCCTGTAAACAGCAGGCTAATGGGATCTTCTTGAAATCAGTTCAATCTCTCAAAGCATGTGCCTCTATCAGGAGAGCATACTGTAGTGCATGAATAGAAAATTAAGATCCCTATCTTCACAATATTATAATGCACAGGGCCTATTTACAAAACCTCTGTTTATAAAACAGTAAGATCAACATAATTTATCAGTGGCTGTAAAAGTTTTCAAAAGAGTTTATCTTTCTTGCTGCTTTTTATATTGTAAAGTTTTCAAAGATACTATCTTCTAGGCTGGACTACGTGTTCTCAAGCACACATTTAACATTAGTCAACACCAAAGATGTTGTTATATCATAGTCCATTACTTCTAATGCAAGTTTCTGTACTTTCTGTACTTTCGCTACCCCAAATAGAGAGGAATTTCCTGGTTAAAAAAAAGTGCAGCTGTCTACAGTAATATAACAACAATTGACTGGTATCATCCATCTATCCATTTTTAGACCTGTCCAATTCAAGGTTGGTTGTCTACTGATGTCTCTAATTTTTTAAATAAATTAAATATATTGGCTGAGTTTTGTGTTTCTAGTCAAATACACATGTTCACATTCCTTATTCTTTAGTTACCTGTATTTTAATTATACACTCTGAGTTTTGGTTAGACCTTAAAAACGTAAGTTCTCTTGATTGTGTGCCACGACCATTTCAAATTTTTTTTTCAAACTACCTCACAGCAACAGCATAACAATGAGTAAAAATATGTCCACAGGATAATTCTGGGCTCAGCCCAAAGGTTCAGATTGTTTTTAGCATTAGAAAATTACACTTCCATGACAGTCTGCTTTGGGTACACTCATTAATCTTCTGGAGAGTAGTGGCTCTTTTCATTCCATGATCTTTCTCTAAATTTTCAGTACTTTTTTTTTTAACCTACAGCTAAAGTCGGTCCTCAAAACATGCAGTATCTCACTATCACTACCATCTTATCTCATTATTTTTTCAATTTTGTTTTAACAGTTTTCAACTCAAACCTGCCTCTGTGCTATATGCTGTATGTATCTCTGGAATGCGAGTAAAAAGCCTCTCACTATTTCAGTTAATTCGGATTCTGATCTGCATAACTGTTCTTCCTTGAAATGTTAATTCATTGTAAACTTGTTTGCACGTTCAAATATTGATATTTGTCAATTAGACCGTGGGTTGCCGCTCTCACTTAATCCTCTCTCTTCTTGTTCTTCTGCAGTTTACCCAAAGACCGGGCCTCTTGATGACATCACCACCAATCCACCCACTGATGACAACACTTCCGGCCAACACAGATGACATCATCTCCCATTCCCAGAATCAACTCTACCTCCACATCAGTTCCTGTTTTGGCCATCTTGACTCCACCCCTTCCCTTTTTCTTCCATATTTAAGCCTAGTGATTTTTTCTGTTAGTCAGTTCCACTTTGAACTTGTACTGTCAACCATGTCTTCTTTATTTTTACACTATATGGGGTGGCCATCCCCAAACACTTTTCTATCTACTGTCTGCTTTTTATCACAGGGGTTTATATAATTACTATAAAACAATGTTTAATGGGTTTAGCCCCAACCAAGGTTTTAATTTATGCCCTATTAAGGTGCTTAGTTGCTTTTTTTTCCATATGTTTAGGTCCTACCCCCATGCCACATCTTTGTGGACCTCCATTTCCACCTCTCTTTTACTCATTTTCATTTATTTTATTCCTTGTTCTCCACAGTTTTGTTTACTTCTTGATTTTTCATTGTACTCTTTTTCATTCATTAATAACATAATGATATCAGTGAGTTATTTGGCTGCTAAGTTCCTCCTAGTATCTTGCTGGAAAAATCAAGAACATTGTTTAATAAATGCCTTAATGAACTTATTTTATAACTTAGTTCTTTTTAAACTTTCAGCTGCTCATATTAATTTCTTTTCTTCATCATCTTTAGAAAAAGGATTTGCACTTATTAAAAAATGTTTATTTTGTTCTAATCGGGATGTGCAGGATATCGTTGCTAGCAGGTTTATTTCTGTTTTGTCTTTCATCTATCTCTGAAAGGAGTGGGGTAAGGTTGGATACTGCCAGGTTGGGGACTTTATCCTCTTTCTGATGTTGCAAATTTCTCATTTAGCTGTTTTGACAGATTTCGTAAAGAACACTGTCATATCCCAGAATTCATACAACACCTACACACTATTGAAGTTTCAATTAGTTTCCATATTTCAATCTTCAGACTTCTGCCTTAAGTCCTGTTAGTACAGAATTACCTCCAGAGTATGTCCAGGAGCTGCATTTTTTCCAGTTTTTTTATTTCCTTTATTATATATGTTTTTTCCTATGTTTATTTTATAATCATGTTTTTTTTTTTTTTTGGTATCTTTCTCCTTTCATAATTTTTTTATATAAGTAACTGGGTTGTTTCTTTTTATTATACAGTACATGTGTTCAATTGTTTGTTTTATATATACACTAGCAAAATACTCACGCTTCACAGCGGCGAAGTACTGACATAAAATTTTTATTAAGAAGAAAATTAAACCTTTTTAAACTGAGGGAAAATATACCAATAATTATTTGTTAAGGATCTCTTTGTATACCACATTTTGAGTTCGGCCCTCCGGTTGTAATATGACCAAGCTGTGCGCTGAGCTTACTCTTGAGCATGCAATGTACAGTTGGCCATGTGAACAGTAGTCTTGTTTCAAATCTCACAGCTTGGATTGCTGCTGTCATATTTGGTATGAGTTTCATGGTTTGTTTCAATTACGACAGTATTTGCAGGACTTGTTGTGTTGAAGTGACATTCGGCATCTGTCAAGCGTTATAAGTACACAACCGGTTTCATCGATAACTTCACATCCAGCATTTGTGAGTTTAAACATTCATAAACATCAAAGTGTCCACTACTGAAATCGTCACCTGTGAGTCTAAGATGTTTAAGAGGCACTGGCAGTTGTCCAAAGGTGTAAAATATTTGGCCATTTCAGTACACTTGAAAGCGACAACCGAACAATTTAGCAGCAGCCATCAACTCACATGCAGATCCATAGGTGAAGGGCTTAAGCATTTCACTCTTCTAGTGCTCCTGTGTAGTATAATAATCTCCTGTACCATCATCTGTCCACACCTTGAATCTGTCCCAGTCATTCAATACATAAGAAACAATGTTCCTCCGGATATCAAGAGTGAGCCTGATATGGCCGTGCAATATGTAACACAGAGAATGGAAAAGGTAGGTGCCATCTCCGGGCATGGAAACCACTCGGTAAGTGACAGTTCTTTGATCCATGGTGATCACCTCGATAGACATGGTAATGTGGGTACGGTTGGAATGATAAAGGAAATGGGTACCTGAACAATGTAAAGTAAGTCTAAAATACCTAAACAATAACTATAATTGTAATAAATGAACAATAAAACAGCAGAGAAGCTGTGGATTAAATAAAAAGGCTGTAGTTATCAGCAGGGAGACGTGAATCCCGTGGCAAAGCAAGGAAGGGAATGTAGAGACCGGAGCGACGGACGGCCTTATATAGGCAGGCAGCCAACAACGTGGGAGGTGTTGGGATGGGGGACCCAACGCCGCCTCACACGGTGACCGAGCTGCAGGCTATGGACGTATATATGTACGTAAGTAGGATTCAGTTAGCGTTGGGAACCCGCGTACCAAATTTCTTGAAGATGGGTCCATAAGTAACAAAGACCGTTGAAAAGTTCAATATGGCGGCTGACAGTGGCATCATATCACCGAAATAAGTACGTACATTGGTTTCGGTTAGTGCAGGGAAGCCACCTACCAAATTTCGTGAAGATGGGGCCATAAATAAGAAAGTTCAACATGGCGGACGTTGTTGACCGTTATGACCATTACGCGTAGAATTTCGAAATGAAACCTGCTTAACTTTTGTAAGTAAGCTGTAAGGAATGAGCCTGCCAAATTTCAGCCTTCTACCTACACGGGAAGTTGGAGAATTAGTGATGTTGGAAAGTTCAATATGGCGGCTGACAGTGGCGTCATACCACCGAAATAAGTATGTACATTGGTTTTGGTTAGCTTAGGGAAGCCACCTACCAAATTTCGTGAAGATGGGGCCGTAAATAAGAAAGTTCAACATGGCGGACGTTGTTGACCGTTATGACCGTTACGTGTAGAATTTCGAAATGAAACCTGCTTAACTGTTGTAAGTAAGCTGTAAGGAATGAGCCTGCCAAATTTCAGCCTTCTACCTACACGGGAAGTTGGAGAATTAGTGACGTTGGAAAATTCAATATGGCGGCCGACAGTGGTGTCATACCAACGAAATAAGTACGGACATTGGTTTCCGTTAAAAGTTCAATATGGAGGCCGACAGTGGCATCATACCACCGAAATAAGTACCAAATTTCAGCCTTCTACCTACACGGGAAGTTGGAGAATTAGTGATGTTGGAAAGTTCAATATGGCGGCTGACAGTGGCGTCATGCCACCGAAATAAGTATGTACATTGGTTTCGGTTAGCGCAGGGAAGCCGCCTACCAAATTTCGTGAAGATGGGGCCATGAATAAGAAAGTTCAACATGGCAGACATTGTGAAAATTAGTGACGTTGGAAAGTTCAATATGGCGGTCGACAGTGGCGTCATACCATCGAAATAAGTACATACGTCAGTTTCGGTTAGCGCAGGGAGTCCACCTACCAAATTTCGTGAAGATGGGGCAATAAATAAGAAAGTTCAACATGGCGGACGTTGTCGACCGTTATCGACCGTTATGTGTAGAATTTCGAAATGAAACCTGCTTAACTTTTGTAAGTAAGCTGTAAGGAATGAGCCTGCCAAATTTCAGCCTTCTACATAGATGGGAAGTTGGAGAATTAGTGACATTGGAAAGTTCAATATGGCGGCTGACAGTGGCGTCATACCACCGAAATAAGTATGTACATTGGTTTTGGTTAGCGCAGGGAAGCCACCTACCAAATTTCGTGAAGATGGGGCCATGAATAAGAAAGTTCAACATGGCGGACATTGTTGACCGTTATGCATAGAATTTCGAAATGAAACCTGCTTAACTTTTGTAAGTAAGCTGTAAGGAATGACCCTGCCAAATTTTAGCCTTCTACCTACACGGGAAGTTGGAGAATTAGTGATGTTTGGAAAATTCAATATGGCGGCCGACAGTGGCGTCATACCACCGAAATAAGTACGTACATCGGTTTTGGTTAGCGCAGGGAAGCCACCTACCAAATTTCGTGAAGATGGGGTCAGCCTTCTACCTATACGGGAAGTTGGAAAATTAGTGATGTTGGAAAGTTCAATATGGCGGCCGACAGTGGCGTCATACCATCGAAATAAGTACATACATCGGTTTCGGTTAGCGCAGGGAAGCCGCTTACCAAATTTCGTGAAGATGGTGCCATAAATAAGAAAGTTCAACATGGCGGACGTTGTCGACCGTTATCGACCGTTATGACCGTTACGTGTAGAATTTCGAAATGAAACATGCTTAACTTTTGTAAGTGAGCTGTAAGGAATAAGCCTGCCAAATTTCAGCCTTCTATCTACACGGGAAGTTGGAGAATTAGTGATGAGTCAGTGAGTGAGTGAGTGAGTGAGTGAGTGAGTGAGTGAGTGAGGGCTTTGCCTTTTATTAGTATAGATATAGATATATATACACACACATATATATATATACTAGCAAAATACCCGCGCTTCGCAGCGGAGAAGTAGTGTGTTAAAGAAGCAATGAAAAAGAAAAGGAAACATTTTGAAAATAACGTAACATGATTGTCAATGTAATTGTTTTGTCACTGTTGTGAGTGATGAGTGTTGCTGTCATATATATATATATATATATATTTACACACACACACATAAACATATATATATACATATCTATACATATACACATATATATACACACACACATATATACATACATATATATATCTACATATATACACATACATATACATACACACATACATACATACACACACATATATACACACAAATACATATATATATACATACACACACACATATATAAACATATATATACATATACATACATATCTACATATATACACACACAGCTATTTCGTATCAGTGCAAGACGCTGCTTGTTAAAATGGATAACTCCCGCTCTTACGTGCAAGTCTGCGTGGATATTATTGTTCAAGTTCTATTTAAATTTTAAATAGAAGGAATTTTTATTTAGTCGACAGAAATATCTTTGGTAGGAATGGTA
>JANRMT010062850.1:8249755-8282464 GCA_026402145.1 Polypterus bichir lapradei | reverse complement strand
AGTGAGTGAGTGAGTGAGTGAGTGAGGGCTTTGCCGTTTATTAGTATAGATATATATATATATATATATATATATATATATATATATATATATATATATTCACATATACAGTATATACACATACAGTATACTGTATATTAACTGTGGCGTACGGCCGGGATCCATAACCGGCCGGGACACCCCTTCGTTATATGCTCAGGGGGAGCAGCCATGGATGGCGCAATACCTTCCCCTGGACACTAGATGGATGCCCCCCTGGGTTAGAGCGGTGCCTCAGTTTCCCGCAGGGCTCCATGGGAATTGGAGTTGGGTGCAGCCCTGTTGGGTCCCGCAGGCACCGCCAGGGGGTGCTGCAGCTGGGGCTCCTGAGCCTGTATGGGCAACGTATTCACCACACCCGGAAGTGCAGCTGGAACTCAGCGATCAACCACCTGGAGCACTTCCAGGTGGACTATAAAATGACCCAGCTACCACCACTCAAGGAGCCAGAATTGGGAGGAGGAGGATGAGGTTGCCTGGGAGGAGTGGTGGAGGAAGAAGAAAAAGAGTGTTTTGCTTTGTGTGCTGTGCTTTGGACTGTGTACTGCCTGTGGGACATGGGGAAGACGTGCGCTCACAGGAGAAGAAAATAATTTATTTATTTTACAAGTGCCTCCGTGTCCAGCCTGTGTCGGGTCGGGCGCCTATATAGCGCCTTATAACAACACTTATATATACATACACACATGCAAACTCTGATATTTTGTTTTAATATCTCTCGGTTTGCTTTTGTTTTTCTTGGCAAATTATCTGTACAAACCTATGGCCAGCTTTACTACATTAGGTCAAATAGACACTGTCTTATATCCCATCTTATATAAATTGTTTTTAATTAAGTTTTGTAAATCTAATTATTTTGTTCCAATATATTTTTACTCATATACATTTTTGGCTATTGGTTATATTTTGTAATGATCAGAGCTGTTTTCTAAATATATCTATTTTTCTTTTATGTTGAACATATAACATACATTTTGCTCTCCTGCTTATCCTCAAAGTCTTTCATTGGTTGTTCTCTTTGAAAAAATAATTTTAAAAAATTTACAAAAAATATATATCTAATGAGCATTGGGCGAGCTAATTCTTACACAAATGATAGTTCACATTTGAAAGACTCTCTATTGGAGTCATTATTGACATTATTGTAAGTGAAAGATTACACTTGTAGGTTTGGGAAACATAAATTGACGTTGGCATCTTCACATTATATCATAATAAAGATAAATTCAAGTTGCTGACTTGTAAACCAGAGATGTTTCCGCTAGACCCTGACTTAATTCCGTCTCTGATTATTGATGTCATCAGCACATCATGATGTAGCTAACCAGACTTTAGGGGTGTGGGGAGAGAAAGCCTCTCATTGTAGCTCTATACAAAATTCAGGGAAGGAAAAAGTGTTAAAAAAAATTCACAGTGATACAGGGAAAACATGAGAATTTGCTTTTAAACCAGCCACCTTTACCCTTTGAAGTAGAAGCACCATCCTCCACATGTAATAAACATGTATGCCATTTTGGTCCTTATGTCCTCATTCTACTACAGATTTATATGAATATCAAAGTAAAGATATGAAGTGTTAAGAGAAATGTTAAAAGGTAAAAAGTGGTAATTGCTTTTACCCTGACCTGCTAGTAATTTGACTTGGTGGGATACGTTATGTAATTGAGTTTAGACTGCTTTTGCAATACAAGCAGATGATGCTGACACACACTTCTGGAGTAGTGGGTTCAAATATCACCCAGGACTCTGACTGTGTTTCCACATTCTATTTCCACATCCTGAAAATCTGCACATTAGATTGTCAGTTCCAACCTGATTGTTATCCGATTTTTATTAAATCCGTCAAATAAAAGAAGAGAAAAAATAAAAACATAATCATAAAAGAAAACACAAGCACCCTCTCCCAACTCCTGCATAATGAGGAAAGGTGAAAAAGGAAAAAAAAGAAAGAAAGGAAGTAAGAGCAAAGCCATGAAAATTGGTAGCAGCCATATTACCAGGTCACATACTAAAAATGCTCAGAGTGAAGGCAAAAAGAATGAAATGATTTCTAGATCACTCAATCACTGGCCTCCCTGTTTCTGACCAGCTGAGTGGCAGGCAGCCACTTCTTGATATTGGAAAAGTAGGGCAGATTAAACAAATATAAAGAGGAATTACCAGAAAGTGGAAAAGAAAGAATCTGGGATTTTCCAATGGGAGACTGGTGCCAAATTAGTCACAAACATGCCTAAGAAGAAAAGGCTCTGCAGTGATGAAGTAAGTGGAAGAGCAGAGAATTTCATGATGAAAAAGGATATGGAGTGGGATATCAAGAGAGAAGATCAATAAAAGAGAGTCAGAGTCAGAGGACCAAAAAAAAGGAGACAGAAGACATCATCAAAATATGTGGAAAAAAGAACCAGGGACATTTATAAGATATAACGTCAAAAGAAATAAGAGGAAGCAAAGTTTGGGAAGTGTTACTGCTTTCAGATAAGTGAAGTGAAGAAAGAGAGAGAGAGAAAAAGTGAGGGACAGCTCAATGGAGAACTAGAATTATGAACTACAATGTAATGAGGTAAACACACTTATCAAAGTTTAATGCAGGCTGCTTGATTAAGAATCTTTGCCATTCCAGAAGAAGAAACAAAGTTATAGTGAGTGCGAACGCTGGCCCCGGCACAGACAGACGGACAACATTTTCGCACCCAACACACTGTTTATTTACACTATTTACAACTGTCCAGATCACGTGCACTCACGAACCCCAGTGCCTTCAGCACCAATTTCCCCAATGTCCAGGGCCCACAGTCTCTGTGCCTTCCTGGCCGCCTCCCGTCCTCTCTCTCCAGTTCAGTCTACTTCCTCCCGACTTCCACCTGTCGACTGGAGAGAGGCGGCCCCTTTTATGGGAACCCGGATGGGCTCCAGCTGCTTCCCGGCACTTAACGTTGGCCACACCCCTGTGTGGCGGAAGTGCCGGCTGCGCACCCGGAAGCCGTCCGTGTGTCCCCTGTCGTCTTCCCCCCGGCACTTCCTGGTGTGGCGGAAGTGCCGGGCTCCCGGGATAATTAGGCACTGGGGCGCCGCCTGGCGGTGGCCACGGGTCCCTACAGGGCTGGGCTTCCAAGCCCTGTACCCGAGGCCCCCTGCATAACCAGGACGGACGCCCCCACTCGGTCTGGAGGAGGCACACGCCCTCCTCTGGTCCTCCAAGGCGTCCCGACCGGGCTCCAGCCCCGGCCGAGGACCACATGGGATAAACCGGCATCGGGGCGCCGCCTGGCGGTGACCACGGGCCCCTACAGAGTAGGGCTTCCATGCCCTCGACCCGTGGTCCCCAACAGAACCAGGACGGATGCCCCCTCACGGTCTGGAGGAGGCACAAGCCCTCCTCACGTCCTCCTGGGCGTCCCGGCCGGGCTCCAGCCCCAGCCGGGGACCACATGAGTTATATGTTATATTATTATAGTTATACAAGAAAGTTATATGATCTTTGATCAGTATTTAATTGAAAGAGAGAGGATCAACATGGGAAACAAAAAATTAAAAAGAGGACAAATAGGAACAACATTGGGATGGGGAGCCAATAAGACAGGAATTCTTAGGTGAAGTTAGAAAGAGCAGGGTCCCTAACTAATACAGCAACAGAAATTCCTTAATACTGTATATTGTGACAGATGGGGGCGCTATCGCTCCCTTGAACCCTCGGACAATACGCTAGACACCAGATAAAAGTCCAAAAGTTGACTTTAATAATAAACAACAGTGCACAAAGCACCCTCCTCTCCACAATATTCATAAATAATCAATACAATAAACAATAATCAATCCTCCTCTCCCAGACACGTTGCCACCCAGCTCAACTCATCGTCTGGGGATTTCCCATAGTACTTTATAGTCCCTGACCCGGAAGTGTTTCGCTCCCTCTGTCCATGTGACTAGGAACACTTCCGGGTCAGATAAAAAGTCCTTTTTCTTCACCCCGAAAGCACGTCATTCCTCTTGTCCATGTGACTCGGATGTACTTCTGGGGCGTAGGGCAAATATTCTTTGCTCCTCCCTGCAGCTCCATCTAATGGCCCCTGTGGTATCCAGCAGGGTTGAGGATGAAAACTCCATTGTCCATAATTCCCTGCTGGTATTTGGGGCGCCTCCATGCTGCAGGGAGAGCTCCATCTGGCGGCCTGGGGGTATTGGCCGGGATGACTGGCTGGCCATAGACCACAATATAAATAAAGTTGCCAGATGGAAATAAAAGACTATTACCAAAGGTGGTTTAAGGGAAAAAGGCCAGATCTGGACAAATTGATTTTATAGCCAGACAGAGAGTGTTCATTATTTTAATAAACACTGCAACAAACCACTATGAACTTAACATGAGCCAACGAAATTGTTAGTTCATGCAAATTAACACCTTCTCTGCATCTAGCAAGAGATGGACAAGTAAGTCACAAAAACTTGGGGCTGCATCAGTAAAAGAAGGAGGTGGAGGATTTTATGTATAGAATAGATAAAATAAACAAGACCAGGCTGCTCATGGTGAATTAATCTGTAAATGACTGATTGCAGGAGCTATATATGCAGCTTCCCCAGTAGCTTGGCATCAGGGAATTCAGGCAAAAGTCTGTGTAATCATGGGGCTACTGTACCCTCTTTTGGAAGTAGTGTGATCATTGCCACATTAAATGAGGAATGTATTTTTGGAGGGAACAGCAGCATTTAATATTTGGAAAAGCAGAATAAGTAATTGAATGCAAAAAGTGAAAAGACGTACTGGCAGGAGACTGGTTGCTGGAACAGAACACAGCACAATGGTCAGAAAATGTGGCAAACCATGCCAGGGTAAGAGCGCACAGGTCAAAGGTGCACTGGCAAATAAGCACCAACAATACAGTATGGTAAGAAATGCACACAAGAAAAATGAGCACAGCTGGTAATCTCTTTTGGGGTTAACTTTATTTACTGGAAAAATGTATTAAATAATGTAAATAAAATAGAAATGTAGCATGACAATACATATAGTACAAGGAGACACATCCAACAAATAAGACAAATAAAAAGGCACCACATGCCCATGTAAAGGAAAGGGTATCTGTACTGTGCAGTCCTTTGCAAGAAGTCTAAAAGCTGCACCAGTTCACATACTGGTATTAACTGTTGCAGGCAGTGATTGAAGTTGGGCATATTTTAACTTCATCATAGAAGTGGGTGGTATTTTAAAATTTTGGTAGATATACCAGTTTCGTACTGAAATGTGTTTTTTACCAAATAATTCATTTTATTGATGCAGCTCTTTATCCACCGTTATCAAAAGAATTTGAAAGCAGGTACTTTTTCTGCCTTCTTCTGTTCTCATTCTCTCTCTTTCTTTCTTGATTATATCGATAATCAGTGTGACCTAAAAGTAAAGGAATTCATGAACCTCCGGGACTCTTTTGATTTGAGACAGCTCGTTAATCAACCTACACATAAAGCAGGTCATACGTTAGACTTAGTAATTACCAAAGGGCTAAAAGTTGATGTGAAGCAGATCATTGATATTGGTCTATCAGACCACTTTCTTCTACTATTCAATATAGAAATAATGATAGAAAGCATTCATGAGAAGCATATTGTTAAAAAATGCTTCTTTGACTCATCAGCAGCTTTAAAACTTACAAAAATTCTAAGCAATCAGTCCGTTTATAGTGCCAACTATAATAGCGAGGATAATGTAAATAGTAAGGTGAAAAACTTTAATTCTAAAGTAAGAGCTGCTGTTGACATAGTTGCACCTGAAAAGACAGTTAAAAAATCTTCTAGCATTGTTATTCCATGGAAAACCCAAAGAGTGTCTGATTTAAAAAGAACATGTCGTAAAGCTGAGCGTAAATGGAGGAAAACTAAACTAACTATCCATTATGAGATACTGAAGGTTAAAATAACAGAATACAATAACACAGTCCATCTTGAGAGGTGCTGCTATTACTCTAAGATTATACATAACAATGCTAGTAATCCCAGGGTCTTATTTTCTACAGTTGATCGTCTGTTAAACCCAGGTGACACAAAGGAATGCCCCCAAAATACTTCCAGTGAAACCTTTGAGAACATTGCTGTATTTTTCAATCAAAAAATTAATGAATTAGAAATAAAATAGTACATCTCCCCAACACTGCGGAACCTCCTAAGCCCCAGTACTCCGTTATAAACAAATTAAATTCTTTCACCAGGATAGATTTACCTGATTTTCATAGAATAATCTCTCAACTGAAACCCTCCACCTGCGTCCTTGACCCAATACCAACAAGGTTTTTCAAGGAAGTATCAGGCGTGCTAATTGATAATATTCTTGACATAGTAAATTCGTCATTAAATACGGGGGTCTTCCCAGACTGTCTTAAGACTGCTGTAGTTAAACCCCTACTCAAGAAAAATAATCTTGACCTCTCTGCTTTTGAAAATTTTAGACCCATCTCTAACCTGTCCTTCTTAAGTAAAATTCTAGAGAAGGCAGTCATTTTTGCAGCCAAATGACCACCTCAATAAACATGCTATTCTTGATAAATTTCAGTCAGGTTTTAGAACAAATCACAGCACAGAAACTGCACTTGTTAAAGTAGTAAATGACTTGCGGGTAAATGCGGACAGAGGCCATTTATCTGTTCTCATTCTCTTAGATCTGAGTGCCGCATTTGACACCATTGATCACAATATTCTTAGAAATCGCCTTAGTCAATGGGTGAGCCTCTCTGGCAGTGTCTTAAATTGGTTTGAATCCTACCTGGCAGGAAGAAAATTCTTTGTTAGTTGTGGTAATCACAACTCAAAGACACATGATATTCTATATGGTGTTCCACAAGGCTCTATCCTGGGTTCGCTGCTCTTCTCAATCTATATGCTTCCGTTTGATCAGATTATCTCAGGTTACAACGTGAGCTACCACAGCTATACTGATGACAAACAGCTGTACTTATCAATAGCACCTGATAACACCGACTCTCTCGATTCACTAACACAATGTCTTACTGGTATTTGTGAATGGATGAATAGTAATTTTCTCAAGCTAAATAAAGAGAAAACTGAAATTTTAGTGATTGGCAATAATGGATTCAATGAGGTTATCAGAAATAAACTTGATGCATTAGGATTAAAAGTTAAGATGGAAGTAAAAAACTGTTGACTGTAACCTGAATTTTAAACTGCATATTCATCAGACCACTAGGACAGCATTTTTACACTTAAGAAACATAGCAAAAGTTAGACCTCTTATATCATTAAAAGATGCTGAGAAATTAATTCACGCTTTTGTTTTCAGTCGACTAGATTACTGTAACGCACTCCTCTCAGGACTACCCAAAACAGACATAAATCATTTGCAATGAGTGCAGAATGCAGCTGCTAGAATCCTAACTAGGAAAAGAAAATCCGAACACATTTCTCCAGTTTTGATGTTACTACACTGGTTACCTGTGTCTTTCAGAATTGACTTTAAAATTCTGCTTATGGTTTATAAAGCCTTAAATAATCTCGCTCCATCTTATATATTGGAATGTCTGACACCCTATATTCCAAATCGTAACCTTAGATCCTCAGATGAGTGTCTCCTTACAATTCCAAAAGCTAAACTTAAAAGAAGAGGTGAGGTGGCCTTCTGCTGTTATGCACCTAAAATCTGGAATAGCCTGCCAATAGGAATTTACCAGGCTAATACAGTAGAGCACTTTAAAACACTGCTGAAAACATATTACTTTAACATGGCCTTCTCATAACTTCACTTTAACTTAATCATGATACTCTGTATGTTCAATTCATCAGAATAACTATTCATGGTGGCTCTAAAATCCGTATGGACCCCTACTCTCTCTTCTGTTTCCTTTCCGGTTTCTTTGTGGTGGCAACACCACCTACTCAAAGCATTATGATGCTCCAACATGGATGGAATAAAAGCCAGAAGTCTACGTGACCATCATCATCAAATCCTTCCGTGAGAACCCTAAATACAAAGAGGACTGTTTCATTTATGATAGGTAGATTGCCCAGAGGGGACTGGGCGGTCTCATGGTCTGGAATCCCTGCAGATTTTTTTTTTTTTTTCTCCAGCCGTCTGGAGTTTTTTTTTGTTTTTTCTGTCCACCCTGGCCATCAGACCTTACTCTTATTCTAAGTTAATTAATGTTGACTTATTTTATTTTCTTACTGTGTCTTTTATTTTTCTATTCTTCGTTTTGTAAAGCACTTTGAGCTACATTTTTTGTATGAAAATGTGCTATATAAATAAATGTTGTTGTTGTTCTTTCCTGCTTAAAATCACACAGCACTCTGGACAATATCCTTTAAGGGGTAGACTCAGTTATTATAAACAGTTCATGTATATACTGTACATAATGGCATTACCTTTATGATATTTATATACTGACATAACAGAAGCTGTTTTCTTTTGCATATTCAATATTTAAAAAGGGGTAGTCTCTCTTATTACATGCAGATTACAAACGAGGAAAAATGCAAAAACATTACCTTTAACATATTAATATAAGGACATAAAATCACATTTCCCATTTTCTTTTATGATATAACATGCTTAATGTTTAAAAGTGTTCACAAGCTCTTCAAAAGCAGTGTAAATATCCTCACAAGGCACACAAATTAAAGTTAATAACATTTTAACGTACATGGGATTTGTCATTTTTGTAAGCCTTCATTATATTAAAATTTTCTTCACAGCAACTGCCTGAGATGAAAACAGCAGCCTGTTAGTTGGGCTCATTTGTTACTGCACTCTTTAATCAGAACCCTTTTATCATGTGGGCTTTTGTCAGTGCACCATGGCAAATTAAATTTTATATGGGTAAAGGTAAATTATTATGTTCAGGAAGTAAAAATGTCAGATTAGAATACACAATGGTAGATGTAAAACATGAATGTGCACATAATGAGAAGTACTTAAAAATCATAGTGGACTCTTCACTGTCCACATCCAAACAGTGTAAAAAAGGAAGGTAAGAAACCTAAGGTCATAGCCCGATGTGTGGGAGTCAACACAGAGACTACGCTTATACTATATAATGCACTAGTAATCAGTTGAAGGGAAACCACTGTCAAAATATTATTCTCTTTAATTTCACTGTTAGTATTTTTACCACATTACAAAAAGATGAGAAAATGTTAAGGCCTTCTATTGTAAATTGGTGGATTTTCAAAATATAAACCAATGATGTCATTTACAATTAAACTGAGAAAGAACATTCAGTGAACTGCAAGGAACTGTTAATTTTCCCAGCTTTTATTGGGCACAGGGCAGTCCTTGACAATGATAGGCAGGTGGACCCACCCCTTGGGGAACCACCCACAAGACACAACAAACACAGCAGAAAATAAAAAGACAAAACACTAAGCTGTGCGTGTGTGTGTGTGTGTGTGTGTGTGTGTCCAATCCTTTAGCTCAATCTGATTGGTCAGTTTGACTTTAATGACACAATCGACAGAGGAAGTGTGGGTGTGAGACACACAAGCAGGAGTGAAAACTGTATGCATCATCCTGAGAGAGGTTCAGACACAAGTGTATACCAAGAAAAGGCAAGAGATAGCACATATAAATTATTCTATTACCTGTCTTCAAAAGTTAGTGTGGCTAGTATTAACATAAACAAAAGAATCAAAAATGAACAAAAAGGACACGAAAATGGAATTTGATGTCCAGGCAGTGTGAGAACTCTGTCTGAAACATAACAGACAATTTGCAGTAATAAAAAGAGGAATTCTAAGTCTTGTGACTGACAGTATATTTTTCCAAGTAATAAACCAAGACAATTAAAATAAAGGCATGCAAAATCTTGAATTAAATTAGTAAAAGACAAAAAGTCACTCAATTTCTTTAGTCAGAAAAAGAGAATGCTATGTAACTTAAAGCCCTATAAGTAAATGTATAATTTACCAAAGATTTATTACTTAAACTTGGGAGGCCATTCATTGTAATTGTTTTATGCCAGCTCTGTTAAGGCCACTATGAGCTCTTCTTGTTTCTGCACCATTTATGAAACAGATGCTTTTTAATGAAAAAAGTCAACTGTTAAGGTTTATGATCAAACTTTTTACACAGTAAAGAAGTTAATGTATGTAGCAATACAGGCCGGTCCCATACAGACAAGGACCACTTAGTTTGCAGGGTGCTGGGAGAGTTGGTGGCAGGGTGCAGAGGGAGTCAAGTGCTCTATAAACATCAATTCTGAGAGTGTGTCCTGTGAACCTCTTATTTTCACAATGGTTTAGGTGTAATCCTTTTTAACATCCTATACAACACAAAGTCAGGGCTGGGTCACATTCATGTGTGTTCTCCTCACTTGGGGAGAATGACCCTTGTATTATTCTGAAGCTGAATTACTGACTAAGGGTAATAATGTTTCACATTGAAGCTTTAATTTTTCACTTTTCCTTGTCACCTTTCTTTTTGGGCTTTATGATTTGCAAAACCTTTAAATCTCACCAAATGTTTTTCTTTATTGCATTAAGCTATATCTAAAATACTGACCATGACACAATTACAGCTCTGGTATGATGGTTGACTACATCTGTATTCCACTGCCCCTGGAAATAACCCTTTGCCGGATGGCAACATGTCTTGGGGTCAGTGACAACTATAAAACATGGCTAGATGGAGTAAATTAATACATATGAGGCAAATGTTAAATTCAAGTTTGAAAGTATAAAAAGGAGCATGGGATAAAATCATGCCAGTTTTACGTTCTTTTAGCAGCAGGTGTTCCTACACTACTTTATTCTCTATAGAGAGGTCACAGAGTAAGCAACTGTATAGTTCAATTCTAGTTTAGATCTTACTAGGCATAATGCGAAAACAATTAGTGTTCTTATCATGTTAGTTTCTCTGTATAGCACAACTCAGCAAAGTCACACAATTTTGTTTTCTGCATTCACCACAATTTTGGGGCTTTCACTGTTAGGGCAGCTGCTTGTGTTGTTAGGGACAAGTCCTCAGAGGTTGTGGCCTTTGACCAACGATGTGATAGGTTAAAAAGCCAGTCAAGAGTTTACTTGCTTATCTGAGCTGAGTTAGCAAACCTTTATTGAAATCATTTGCTGTAGATCTGTAATTAATTTAATACACTCTTCTGGTTTTCACTTTTACTCCTGCTTATTTTGACCATGACTATTGTATCTTGTTTTGTCTCCTGGTTTTGACCCATTTTCTGTCTTTAACATCGGTCTCCTATCTGCTTCACAGATCCTCGTCAGTTCAGTGACATTACATTAATGATATGATATTATAAAGTGTAACAAATACAAATCAAAAAATAAAATACTATTAAAAGAAACAGTACCCTGTTACATGTGATAATGGTCTATTATTATCGTTATTTTTAATTACCGATTATTACAAAATATTTAATAAACAAAAATGTGATCTCAATCTTTGATAAAGCAAATAAACAAAAAAAATGCACTAACTTTCAACACTTAGATTAACTGGCTGAAAGAAATGTACACATGGCAAAACAAACTTTTTCTTGGTTCCCTCCTTTTTCATGTTTCTGTGGACTTTGTTAATTATTCTTTTTACTGACAAATGTATTTCATTTCTTTATGGGTATTAATGACCCTTAAGTTTTGATTGGCGTGTTTCAGGTGTTTCCCCTTTCTCATTTAGAAATCATTCCATGTTTATCTTTCACCTAGCCTCTAGGGTTCTTTGTGAATCTTCATGGCTATACATAACACATAGTTGGAAATCCTGTATGTGTCACTGAGTGTACTTCCTCCCTTTCTTATCTTTTCCAATTTGTTCATATATTTTATAATGACCACTGTATTGGTAGAGCGTTTAGTCCAGGAGTTAATCCTGGCCTAGTCAGTGTCTATGTACAATTTCCATGCTCTCACTGTGTCTGTGTGCCTTTCTTAGTAGGTGCTTTGGTTGTTCTCCCTCATCTCAAAGAGACATGTTTCAGGTTAATTAGTGACTCTTAATTGGCATGCCTCTTAATGGATTAGCACCCAGTGAGTAGGTGGTTTTTGACTTGGACCCGAGGCTGTCAGATTTTGGCTCATCATCAGCCTAAATTGATAACCTGCTTGGAGAAGGGATGGATGAATGGCTGGGTATAGTGTGAACACTCAGTGGTACAAATGTCACCACCATTCTCTCCTTAGATGCATGGATTTCTTCTCAAAGCTTTCAGATTTCTAGCCCTGGAAACCTACACAATCTCTTGTCATTTTTATTAAACCAGAAGGCTAGTGTGGCTGAGACTAATATGTAGAGGTCGAGAGAAGGCATATTTAGCATGGTGAGGCCCTAGAAACAAAGGAGTTGAAACGTACAGGCACAAGGAATACATGCAAAGTCCACATACTATACATGCACTGAGCGAATTATTAGGCACACTTGGACATCTGCTCATCTATGAAATTATCTAATCATCCAATCATGTTGGAAGTACCACAATGCATAAAATCGTATATACACATCAGGAGTGTCAGTTAATATTCACATCAAAAACATGAATGGGGAAAAATGTGACCTCAGTAATGTTAACTGTGGCAGGATTGTTCATGCCAGATGAGATGGTTTGAGTATTTCTGCAACTGCTGATCTCTTAGGGTTTTCATGCACAACAGTCTCTAGAGTTTGGTCAGAATAGTGCAAAAAACATCCAGTGAGTGTCATATCTGCACTTAGAAATGTATTTTTAATGAGAACGGTCAGGGAAGAATTGCCAGATGGTTTCAAGCTGACAGAAAGGCTATGGTAACCCAGTTAACCTCTCTGTCCAACTCTGGTGAGCAAAAAAGCATCTCAGAATGCAAAATCTGTTGAACCTTGAGGCAGATGGGCTACAACAGTAGAAGACCACAATGAGTTCCAATCCTGTCAGCCAAGAACACAATACTGACACAGGCTTATCAAAACTGGACAGCTGAAGACTGGAAAAAGCGTAGCCTGTTCTGATGAATCTCGATTTCTACTGAGGCACACAGATGATAGGGTCATAATTTGTGTCAACAGCATAAATCCATGCACCCAACCTGCCTTCTGTCAATGGTGCAGATTGCTGGTGGTGGTGTAATGGTGTCAGGAATGTTTTCTTGGCACACTTTGGGCCTATTAAAATACCAATCAATCAACCATCACTTGAATACCACAAGCTGTTTGAGTACTGTTGCTGACCATATGCATTCCTTCATTGACACAATTTACCTATCTTCTAATGGCTACTTCCGGCACCTTGTCACAAAGAAAAAGCTCAACAAACTGTCATCATCAACATGTCAATGCGTTCAGTGTTCTTCAGAGGCCATTCTATTCACCAAACCTGAATTCAACAGCACATCTTTGTGATATGACAGAACGGTAAATTCACTGCATAAATGTGCAGCTCACAAATCTGCAGAAATTGTGTGACACAATCATGTCAACATGGACCAAAGTGAACTTGAATGTTTCCAACATCCTTTGGAATCAATGCCATAGAGAACTGAAGCAGTCCTGAGAACAAAGGGAGGCCCTACTCAATATTAGTACAGTGTGCCTAACAATTTGTTCAGTGAGTATATGTGTCTGCTTTACCACCTCATGATGGCCAAGTGATTGAAGAATTTTTAAACAGAGGGCTTGGCAAATTCAGGTGCAAAAAGACACAAGTTCTGGCACTTTCTAATATTTTCAATAGAAAGAATGCAAGACGGTCAGGAAAACATAGCTCAAACTACTTGTATACCCAGTTACCAGGACAACCTTGTAAGCATCCCATGGACACCCAATGCAAAAGATAGGAATGCTAACCCCCATCCCCCCCCCAGCCAACACCCCACCCCACCAAGCACTAGAAATCTGCGTTTAGCAACAGCAAATAAGCACAATGATTAGAAAAACAAGTCTGTGCCACCGCTTCCCTTTTTCCAGCAGTCTATAATTATGGAATGTTAGGGTAATGTATATATCTGGCTGTCTGCACGAATCCCAACAAACAAAACCAGGAAAAGACTGACTGTTCTGATATCGTTTCCCCCCTAATCAGTAGCGGGACTGTGTAATCCTATTTGCCAGAATAAAATAACAGCAAAGCTCATTGAAGACAAAAATGAAAAGCTAACATAATCCAGCTATTAATCATAATCTTATCAGTTAACTACCCCCCCGTACCCCCCACAGGCTCAATACAATATCATATCAGCTCTCGAAGTGTAAACTGGATGTGTCTGTGTTTCTGTCACTCGCTTTGTGAAGCCAGGAATGTAAAAATGCATCCTGTTATTCTGCTGCAAGATGTTAAGGAGAGCACAGACAGACCTAATCCAAGAGGCGCACGCTTGCCTTTGTACTAAAGCATTTCCACACCGCTTGCATAACAGGATTAAGCCAGTGGCAAAATTTCCTTTTTTTTTCCTCCAGTAAGCATCTGCATATCCTAGATTGACCTCACAATGCAAAGCGGAGCCAGGCTGAGCCATCCAGCGCCTTCGTTTTCTTCTTCTAAACCCCCCACCAAACTAGTCATGTTTTAAAATGTTGTCCTGAAAATAATGTTTTCCTGAAGTCTTGTTTTGTTTCTGTCCTTTCCTTGAACTTTATTGTGCAAGGCTTCAAGTGGTGGCATTCAGTACATGTACTGTTATTGAGGACATTGAGTACACCTTGTTTGAACAACAAAAAACCCGTTTGGATCTGGCACACGGAGCGCAGGCCTCCCGAATGAGGAAGGACCCACATTTGTTAAGAATGCTTGATTTTGTCTTTAACAAATCCAAAGAACCCTTCAGTTCTGTCAGATAAACATGGCAAGCAGAAGACCTTGAGATTGTTGAGGTGTAGACAGAAAGAGATGTCATTAACAAATAAGGATAAAAGGCCCAAAAAGTTACAGATGACTGTGTGTGCAGACATGGATGTACTATCCCCTTGTCCATGAAAAGCTGATCCGTCAACGCATTTTATTTAGGTTAAGGAGGTTTCTTCTAGAAAAGGTGTACCAACAGTCTCATTAGACCGTTCTCATAACCCAAATTTGGACAGAACACCATATGTGAAATGTTTAACCAAGTAATGCCAGGTGGCAAAGGAGAAATAAAGGATATTAACTGTTGGGGGCACACAGTATTCAGGCACAGCATGAAGTCTAGAATGCTCCCTTAGGCGTCTGTAAAGTGCACCCAGGGACACCCAAGCAATTGCCTGAGATTGCAATGGTTACCTTAACAATTTGCATTCTAATGATGTCGTGCCACTGGTCTGCTGCACCAGGAGGATCAGAACAGTCTTTTTTTTTCTAACAGGATCCAGTTAAGGGTGGGATATGCTTTTGTGGTTGGGCAAACTCTGCACTTTTTTGGAATGTGCAAGGAAACTGGAATACACCAAGAAAAACCCACACTGACATGTGAAAAATCTCCACAGGCAGGGCTCTTAAAGCTGTAAGGATTACTGTGCCACCATCATTTGACTCAATTTAATTTATGTTTGTAAAGCACAATTTGATTCACAAACCTAGAGCACATTCAAAATATAATTAAAATACTAAATAACGTATAATATACAAACAGCATAAAATACCATACAAAATTCATATATGCATATCTGTACTCTTTTTAAATGAAGCTAAGTTCTTAACCCATTTATTAATTTTCACATTCAGCAACTCCAATGCAGGTCACAGAGGGGCCTTCAGAGGCCCATGTCTATGCCTGGCAGAAGCCCTCAGTGGATGGGACACCAGCCCATTACCGGGCAGACCCACACAGACAACACGTTCAATTGAGTGTCGCCAAATATCCGAACAAGCACATCATTGGGATGTAGGAGGAAAAGCAGAGTGTCTAGAGAAAACCTTACAAGACACAGGGTGGACAAGTAATTTCTCGACAGACAGTGACAAGGAAATGATTCAAATCGAAAACAGTGACTAGGCTATGATTCGAACTGAAGACCCTGAAGTTATAAAGGCACTAGCACAAACAGTTGCATCATTAAAATACTAAACAAGGTTTTGCCTGTAGCAAAATATAAAACACAATGCAAAAAACAACAAAACAATGAAATCTGAGCAGGGATATATACACACAGATCTCTAGACTATCTAAATAAATCAAATTATTTATCATTCCATTTACTTTATAAAGCAATGTTCTAATGTAAAATCAAGGAGTGCCTCACTGGAATCAGCCCTGGATTGGATATAAGCCTATAAGAAGGCAGAGTTAGTGACACTGAGCCATTAGAGAATTCTAATTCATGTGGTGGATGAAAATATTTGACCATAAAACCCACACAGACAATGGGACAACCCCAGCTCTAGACCAAAAGGGGGGTTGGGGTGTTGAGGCAGGGCATCTGAAATACTAGAGAAGGGCATGTGATCATCTTCTTCTTCTTTCAGCTGCTCCTGTTATGGGTTGCCACAGCGGATCATCTTTTTCCATCCCTTCCTGTAGCCAGCATCTCTCCTCTGCACATGTCCAAACCAACATAATCTCGCCTCTCTGACTTTGTCTCCAAACTGTCCAACCTGAACTGAGCCTTTAATGTCCTCATTTCTAATCCTATCCATCCTCGTCACACCCAGTTGAAATCTTAGCATTTTTAACTCTGCCACCTCCAGCTCTTTTTCCTGTTTTTTGGTCAATGCCACTGTCTTTAACCCATATAACATGGGTGTAGACCTTCTCTTTCACTCTTGCTCATAACCATCTAATCTCGTCTGTCAACCTGTCCATCACCACTGCAAATAAGAAAGGGCTCAGAAGCGATCCCTGATGTGATCCCACCTCCACGCTGAATGCATCTGTCACTCCTACCACAGACCTCACCACTGTCACACTTTCCTTGTACATATCCTGTACAACTCTTACATATTTCTCTGCCACTCCTGAATTCCTCATACAATACCACAGCTCCACTAGAGGCACTCTGTCATATGCTTTCTCCAGGTCCACAAAGACACAATGCAACTCCTTCTGTCCTTCTCTATATTTCTCCATTAACACCCTCAGAGCAAAAATTGCATCCGTGGTGCTCTTTCCAGGCATGAAATCATACTGCTGCTCACTAATCATCACCTCCCTTCTTAACCTAGCTTCCACTACTCCTTCCAATACCTTTATGCTGTGGCTCATCAATTTTATCCCCCTATAGTTACTACAGCTTTGTGCATCCTCCATAAACTCCCTAAAATGCACCATGTAACCATATACCAGACAAGTATACAATGCCTTAAGAAAGTATTCAGACCCCTTTATTTTTTTCAGATTTTCTTATGTTTCAGCCTTGTGCTAAAATTGTTTAATTTTTTCCCCTCATCACACAGCATTCAATACCCCAGAATGACAAAGCAAAAACAACATTTTAGGAATTTTAGCTAATTTATTACAAGTAAAAACATGAAATATCACATTGATACAAGTATTCTGACATTTTGCTATGACAATTAAAATCTGTTTCAGTCGCATTTAATCCTACTGATCATCACAGAGTTTTTTCAACGCCTCATTTGGAGTCCACCTGGGGTCAATTCAATTGACTGCACATGATTAGTAAAGGCACATGCCTGTCTACAGAAGGCCCCACAGTAGAGCAAAAACCAAGCCATGAGGTCAAAGGACTTGCCTGCTGAGCTTAGAAAGAGGATTGTGTTGAGGCACAGAACTACAAAAGGCTACAACAAAAACAGTCTGCAGCATTGAATGTTCCCAAAAGACCAAAGACCTTCATAATTCTTAAATGGAACAAGCTTGGAACAACCACACTTCCTAGAGCTGGCTGTCCAGCCAAACTGAGAAATTATGGGAGAAGGGCCTTTATAAGAGAGGTGACCAAAAAAGAAATGGTCACTCTGGCTAAATTCCAGAGAACAACCACCACTGAGAAACTCTACTAATCTGGGCTTTATGGCAGAATGGCCAGGCGACAGAAGAATACCTGATTGAAGTTTGCAGAAAGTCACCTAAAGGACTCTGAGACTGTTAAGAAACAAGATTCTTTGGTCTGATGAAACCAAGATTGAACTGTTTGGCCTTAAGTCTAAAAATCATGTGTGGAGGAAACCAGGCATTGCTTATCACCTACCCAATACCATTTCACCGGTGAAGTATGATGGTGGCAGGACCATGCTGTGGGGCTGTTTTTTCAGGGTTAGAAATTGGGAGACTAGAGATGAGGGAATACTGAACAGAGCAAAATTCAGAGATATCCTTAATGAAAACTTGCTCCACAGCACTCTGGACCTCAGTGTATGCCAAAGGTACACCTTCTAACAGGGTAATGATCCTAAGTACTGTAAAGAAAACACAAGAAACAAGATGAAGTGTTGGGGAGTCCACCCCATATGATGCCAGTAAAGTACACTACACAAACAAAGTAAGTAGTCATATAACACTGAGTCAGATCGTGACTGACTAGAAGAGTGAAGAGTTGGGTTTTTATAGGTGGTGGGCAGGAAGGGGTGGGATCTTAGGCAGAAATTAAGTCTGCAGGAGGGTGTGGAGGAACGACGGAAGTGGGATGAGTCTTAACTGGTCTTTCCTTCTGGTGGTCTGTGGAAAACAAAGAAAAGGCATTACTACCTTTCATCAATCCTTGGCTCTGCATCTTACTCCCAGTTAAGCCCTTAGACTGCATCCCATGCGCACGTGTGTGACAGTACAAAACAAAGATAACACAAGACTGGCTTAGGGACAACTCTGAGAATGTCCATGAGTGGCCCAACCAGAGTCCAGACTTGAATGCAATCGATTGTCTCTGGAGAGACCTGAAAATAGCTGTCCATCCATCCTGAAAGAGCTTGATAGGATCAGAAAAGAAGAAATGGCTGCAAATCCCCAAATGCAGGTGTGCAAAGCTTGTTTGTCAAACCCAAGACAACCTCAGGCTGGAATGACTACCAAAGGGGCTGCAACTAAGTACAGAGTAAAGGATTTGAATACTTAAATTATTGTGATATTCATTTTAAAAAATTAAAAAAATCCAGTTTCTGGTTTGTCATTCTCGGGTATTAAATATTGTTTGAAGAAAGGAAAAATGAACTTAAATTTAGCATAAAGCAGCAATATACTTTCTGAAATCAATGTATATGTGTAAGCAAATTGTGCAGGCATCATTTTCAAAAACAATCTCAAAGAATAAACAAGCATGATCTATAAAATCTAGTTCATGTTTTTTGGCACACATTTTTGTTAGATTTCTAAAAGATTCTTACATTAATTCTGCCTTTTACTACATTTATATCAACGATGTGAATCTCAGGCTAACTGGTGACCCTAAACTGACCCAGTATGTACGTTAGTGTGCTCTGAGCTGGACTGCCATTTTGTCCAGGCTTTGTTCCTAAGAGTATTCCTCCTAATAAAAAAAACAAAACTCAGAAAATGGTAAGATATATGGATAGTTGATTGTCACCAATCCAGTTCTGATAAACTCAGCGTCCCTAGCTGGCCTTGGGAAAATGCCACAATATAATAATTACACTCAACTAACTCTCATTGTAACCCTGGCAAATACTGGGACGTCATTCAGGAAATAGTTGAAATTCTTCAAACATGATTTAAATATTCCGGATTTGTCTTTCATTTTGCCATTTATCCCCATAATAATAATAATAATGAAGAATGTTTTCTTTGCACTCTTTTATAGCGATAAAAGGGATTTTGGCTGCTTTTAAACACTTCATTTTGCCCAGCTTTCTACCTGAATTGTAATTTTGACATTTCATACTGATATAAAGAAAGAAATGAGGGTGAAATGAAGGAATATAATCATTAGATCAGGACCCTTAGGGAATGCTGTTGAAAAGTGCATGGCTCAGGTGAGTCTTGGTATGTGTGGATTTACCCCCCAGGTGATATTTTTCTGTTCTTGCGTAACACTGCTGGCTTTTATTCTTTTCCATGTCCACCAGCATATCACCTTGGATTTTTCACATAACTCAAAGATGACTAATCATTCAAGAGAGTTTTATCTTTTTTTTTTTCTAAAACTGTTTTTTTATTTAGAACTGTGGGTCTCTCTGTGGGTCACTGTCTGTAAATGATTAATGTTATTTTTTTTAGATGAAACTAGCCTGCCTCGTGGCTATCTGCCACCATCCACTTTATCAGTCCACTGATGTTACATCACTAGTTGGAATGACTTTCTCTTCTCATTTCTTCGTACTTGTGTAGTTTATAACTTATATTCATAAGGGTTGTTGCTGCATTGTTTGAACTAATTGCTAAAAATGGCGACAGTGTGGCATAGTGGTTAAGGCTTTGGACTTAAAACCCTGAGGTTGTGGGTTCAAATCGTGCTACTGACACTGTGCAACCATGTGCAAGTCACTTCACCTACCTGTGCTTCAGTTAGGAAAAACAAAAGAAATGTAACCAAAGTTCCTCAAATGTTGTAAGTTGTTTAGGATAAAAGAGTCAGCCAAATAATAAGTAACTACATTAAATGATTATTCTATCCATCCATCCATTATCCAACCCGCTATATCCTAACACAGGGTCACGGGGGTCTGCTGGAGCCAATCCCAGCCAACACAGGGCGCAAGGCAGGAACAAATCCCGGGCAAGGCACCAGCCCACTGCAGATGATTATTCTAGTCTGACAAAAATTTAAAGGGGTGGAGTGGGGAAGTAATAGTTTAGTCCATTACAAGAAATGTATTAATATTGAAAAATGGATGGCACAGTAGATAGTACTGCTGTTTCAGTCATTTGGATTTAAATCTCGATCCGGTCACTGTCTCCACTTTATCCCTGAGTGCACCTGTTGCCTCCCCATCTCAGTGTTAGGACGACTGGTAATTCTAAATGAGCCTAGCATGAGTGAACATACCCTTTGATGAACAGGCATCCGACTTGGTTCATGCCTTATGCCTGACACTGCTGGGATATGCTCAAATTACTAAAAGATTTTATTGGTTAGTGAAACAGTTTGCCCAGCATGTGACTTGCCTCCCATTCAGGTTTGGTTTCTTCTTTACCTGCTTTGTTTCCAATGCTACCATTTATCTCTGAACTTAATAAGGGAGTGTAGAAAAAAAAACACTGATCTGTATGTTTTCAGCAATCATCAGTCTGGTATTGAATACATATTGTGTAAATTACATTTACTTAAAATCCTATTTTTGGGAGGAAATGTGGTTCAGTTATTAGTCCTCACAGCCAATTATCCTATACAGTTCTATACAGTAGGTACACCAAACACATGCTTATGCAGGGCCATCCAAAAAACTATTTGAAGCAATTTGATATTTCAGAGAATACAAATAATATGCAAATGGTTCCCCGAAGTTTGATTCTTTTCCTACCAACTTGAAAATCAAATCAAACCTTAGTGAAATAGGAAAAGGGCAAGTTTCATGACATCACAGTGATAGCAAAAATCACACTATATAATTTTGTAACACTGATCATTTTTATTGCTCCACTGAATGCTCCATTCCTCAGCTTCAAAGACTAAAAAGACTCTTAGAAATTAACAAGGTGTCAACATTGACTTGATTCACTATGCTTACAGTCTAAAGAGGTGTATATGCTTTATCAAGTTATCTTATTTTAAACTGAAATTGAAACTTCTACGTTATACAACTTGGCATTCTCAGACCTGCTCCATCTGATTCGAGGCCATTGGGATCCATAATGTATGTAGTCAACACTGGTTGCAGGGTAGGAAATCAACTCAGGACATAGCACCAGTCACTCACAGGGCCTCTTCACTTACACATCCACATGCAAAGAGGTCAGTTTAGAATTACCAGTTAATCTAACATGTGGGGGGGGGGGGGGGGGGGGGTAGATCAGTAGTTTTATTAACTAGAGGAAAAACAATAAGAAAACAGGAAAAGAGGAACAACATGGAAATTCCAAGTGACCAAAGATGAGATTAACATTCTGGACATGGAATTAATGAGGCACAAGTGCTAAGCACTGTGCCACTATGCTCAAAATTACCTAAAATCTATTGTAAATTCTACATACCATTATGTGTTGCTTTATTTTTAAAAAGAAAAAAAAATATAGCACAAGTTGTATATTTACTATTTTGAATTATATCCTGCAAACAACACATTTCAAAACTTATGGTCTCTAAAAGTTTTACATCTATAGAAATCTGATTTTATATCTCAGTCGAGTTCCTTCCCTTGTCAAATGTATACTTCTCTGCCTGTGTCCATGTTGGTGTTCCCAGGGTAATAAGACGTGCATTTTATATGGTATATTTTACTTGTCCCTGTGTGAATAAGTTTGCATTAGTCTGGTTCCTATATTGAACTGAAAGTGTTAGAGGATGGAGGATGGATTGATGTTTATCCTTCTTTGTAAGTAAGATGGCATGCAAGAAAGCAGTTCATTTTCCAACTGTGCATAAGGAAGGATATGGAATTATTATTATAAGGATTTATGGAAGAAGATGATCCGCTGTGGTGACCCCTAACAGGAGCAGCCGAAAGAAGAAGAAGCATAAGGAAGGATATACTTAAGTGAAAGTAACTGTCTCTTTTTTCCCTTTCTGAGAAATTGACACCCAAATCATTTCTTCTCTTTAATTAACTAATTATTCTCTATTTTGTCAGTCAGTCTTTGTCCTCATTTACCTCATGCCCTTGACTATTTAAACCTGGCAAACACTTCCATCGTCAAAGTGTGTGTTCTCCATTCCCAGCAGCCTCCTCAAAATATGGTTCAGTTGTAAGCAGTCATGAACTCGTCCACACAGTCCTTTTCCTAAAATGTTCCACTGTCTAGTACGCCCTTGGACTTCCGTTTTTCATCTGATTTGTAAAACACTTTACAACAATGCTCAGCATGAAAGATAAAATATGAAAAAAACTATTATGGAATCACTGGTTAAAAGATTTTTAAAAATGAACAGAGGAATGCAGATGCTGAACTCACACTTTGTTTTAGTTATTACAGTAATTTTGCTCATAATCAATTGTTGGAAACAGTCCTCTATTAAATAATAAAGGAGCAATAAATGATACATTTTACATTTCCAGGCATAGACTATTTACTGATTTGCATTTGATTTTGATGTGTAAAACAGACATCCTTGTTTATTGTGGACAAATGGACTTAACTGACACATGCTGAAATGAAGTGTGCCAACCACCACCTGTGTCCAGACAGATTAACCCATAGGGGGAGATAAAAGAGATATGTTAAAAAAAAAAAATCATTTCACTTGTGTGCCATGACGCACAGCAACTTCAGAAAAGGAGCCAAAATTACAATGGATTTACTCAAGTGCTCGGCTTATAAATGTCAGTAGGAGATGCTTATCATTAGGTCTCCAAGATAAACACAATAATACATTTGTAGCTCCGGATGCACCAGGATCTAACCTAAGTGCTATTACAGCTTTATTTGGCATAAAAAGTAATTCTCATTTAGAAATGGGCTTAACATTTAGCACATAAAAAGAATTAGTCCGTGTGTCTGTGAAATGAGCCAAAATATGAAAAATGTTATTTACAGTTAATTCTTTGTGGGTATGTAGTTGTCTTATCGCTCATTACAGATACTGATAAATAAAGCAAGAAGGATATACAGAAAATTTTATATATAAAGATATGGAAGGAACAGACAGACAGGTAGGTTCCTGTTCAAAATTGTACATATTGCAAAGAAGGATAAAGATGGATGGGCATCATGTCCAAGTTGGTTAGTGGTATGTTTCGAGGCTGGGTCTCCGTTATAGTGGAAGTACAGAGGGACCCTGCCTCTCGGAGCAATATGTTTCCCCAATACACTTGGTGGCAGCATGCCTCTGATAAGGCTCCCGTTTGTAGACCCGCAGGGATGCATGGGAATTGTAGTGTCTTTGGGTGGCTCTGCTGAGGTCCTCAGGTGGCATTAGAGGGAGCTGCTTCAGTGTAACCCAGAAGTTTTTCCTGAATACAGTACTAATGTGCTGGATCTACTCCGGTGTCTGCGTTAAACAGAAAGTTTTCCACCTTCCCCAGCAGAGTCAAGTTGGGAGTAGAGCCGGGCAAAGCACAACTGGGAGGAGTACAGGAGAAACCAGAAGGGTAAAGAATTGTAATTTCTTTTATGGGAGAAGCAGCCTTTGCAGAGTTACTTTTGTTAAAAAAGTGTCCTTTATTTGAACCCAGGACTGTGTGTTTTGTGTTGGTAGTTGTGTCTGGGTTTTGGGGTGCTTTAGACATTACCAAATGATTCTTCTAATAGAATTTGGGCTAACAGCCTTCTTGACTAGTTTTCAAACTTTAACTTTAATTCATGTATTTAGATCAGATGGGTTTGACTGTACCTGTCCTTTAGTTTGACTCTTCATCTTTGGGTCCCTTATTCTATGCCTGTGTGGCCGACAGATTCATCCCTTGGCAGAACAAAAACACAGTAATTTACTTAAAGAAAAATAATTTAAGAAATTAATCTAATGCTTTACTCACATAACTGTATAAAACTAATTTTGCTTTTTAGGTGAAAGAATAAGGTGGTGCAAGGTTTAGTAGGTTGCTTCTCAGAGACAGGATAAAATTAGACAACCACAATCAGTACACATTTGGCATGGAGAGATGTAATACCAAAAAGAAAAAGAAAAATCTACATTTTGCTACATTTTCTGTATAGGCAGACACCACAAATTAGATGCAGACTCCTATAAGGATGACAAATTCAGGTAGTCTCAAATTGAAGTTGCTGCTTTGTGTAGTTAGTCTGGCCAACATTGTTTGCACTTATGTCTGCCATGGATGTACACAGACACAACTCTACCCTGGGAATCCTGTGGCTCATAGGCATAAGCAACATAGCAATTGTGAATGTGCCCTGAACAGACAATCCACGCAATCTCATGGAATGTTTAATGGGCTTTGTGAACAACAAGATTACACCGAAGACTAACAGAGTGAGAGTATTCTGCTTGTTTCCCTAGAGTGGAGGTGAAACCCACAGAGGACCAACTGACGTCATTTCTGACCTGATGTCAGAAGCCCTCATCCTCCCAGTCATTTGGGCATGTAAAATTTTGCACACCTGAAAATCGGGATTTAGATTTGGACCAACTTGAGAATAGGACAGAGATCCTCCAGTCTTAGACTGTTCTGCAAAGAGGCAGTTTGCCATCTTTCTTTCCATAGGGCACATGCTTTTCTTTTTATCCTTTCCATGGTATTATTTGTCAGGGCATCATTTGGGACCCCAACACTGTTTTGACTGTTATTTCTTTATATATTGTAAACAGAATAAAGCAATAAAAGTATTTCATGACACATTTCATTATTTATGCTAACATAATTGTGTTTTTATTTATTTCTTTATTGTCACATTTCACAATACATTTGTGTATGTACTATATTTAATTTCATCCAAAATATTCCTCTTTAACCATATACTGTATGTCAAAGCTGCACAATTGCAATCTTACCTTTAACCATTATGATTTAAAATTATGTTGTATGATTTTCACTTACACAGACAATACTGGCAGACCATGGAGCAAAGACCTTAGCAAAATGCAGTAAGCAGTGTTGTAAAAGTAACCAACCGTCAAATTTAAGTAAATAATAATGGAAAGTGACTCAAGTAAAAGTAAAATCTGCACATAAGAAACGTTTTAAAGTATCTGATATTAAATGTATTTAAGCATAAAAATTAAAAGCAAATGTAGGATCATTCCCTATTATATATATAGTCAAAATGCTTCTTAATAATTCATTACATTTATATAGCGCTTTTGTCAGTACTCAAAGCGCTATCCACACAGGGAAGAACCGGGAAGCGAACCCACTATCTTCCACAGTCTCCTTACTGCAAAACAGCAGCACTACCACTGTACCACCTTTTTGTGCATCACTCATATTACAATCACTAAATTAGGAGCAAAGTAACTGCAGCCTGAAGCAGATATTCAGTGCTAGCAGAAACCTTAAAAACGATATCCTAATTCAGAGGAATTGGCGCGAATACAAGAGGCGTGCAGGCTTCACCCCTTAAAGGGCCCATTCATTTTTCTGGCATTTTAGTGTTAGACCAGAATGTTCCTAAACTGTTTGTAAAGTTATTTGCCACTCTTTTCAATGACAGTTTTTGAGCGTTTTCAGTCAAAGGTTAATTGAATTAAAATGAATATTAACATTTATAATACACTGGCAAAAAAGTGTCTTCCTGGATTGGCCAGGAGTGAAGCAGTTCATCTAAACCAGGGGTGTCGAACTCCAATACTGGAGGGCCGCAGTGGCTGCAGGTTTTCATTCTAACCATCATCTTCATTAATGAGCCATTTTTGCTGTTAATTAACCTCTTTTGCCTTTGTTTTAATTAACTTGACTCAGACCCCTTAGTTGTTTCTTTTTCCTTAATTAGCAGCCAAACAAAAATGAGACACAAAACAAGCTGCCACATCACCACCTAACCACATTATTTGAACATAAAGAAAGGGGAGGGTCTCAGTAAGGTTGATCTCCAAGGTCACCAAAATATTTTGACGGCATTCTTAGAAAAAACAGAAAATCAACAGTTTTGGAAATGTCTGCTGTGACAGAATGAGCCCAGCAACGAGTTGTGGAATTAAATGACAGGTTTAATTAACAGCAAGAATTGACCTCTAATTAAGGAACTGGTTGGAGTGAAATTGGCTGGAGTTTGAAGCCTCAGTTTAGCTGGTCATCTGTTGGCTCGTTTCACGTCTCATTTCTGTTTGGCTGCCATTTGATGAAGAAACCAATAAATTCAGAGGACTGAATCCTTAAAAACAGAGCTAATAAAATGAAGGGAATAGGATTAAATTAGCTGTGAAAACTGCTCACTGATTAGGAAAAGGGTTAGAATGAAAACCTACAGCCACTGCGGCCCTCCAGGCCTGGAGTTCGACACCCGTGATCTAAACAATAAAAAAAACACATGATTCATTGTATATTATTTTTGATTCTAAGGCCTCCCAAATTTTGTTATAGTACAAGATTACACATCAAAGTGATACATTCAAATCTGATTAAACCTACCATGTTTATAGTATCTGCTACAGGCTGAAATTATATTTATACCCAAAATTCCCATTATTCCCACTAAATACCTGTTTGAATTCAAAAGAATACAGTTTCTCAAAAACTGAGTTTTGTAATGACCATCAAAATTAGCCAAGTCACTATGAAAAGCATGAACTGATCTATGGCAGATATGTTTTATTCAGGGGCAATTGTATATAGCATGTTCAAGTGTAAGGAGCTCCAGTAAACTAATAATATTAACCCTGGGCGAGAAAACAACAAATACTCTATATGCTACAGTACACAGTTACGTACTAATTTTGATATATTTGATTAAATATCAACCCCATAAATGAGGCTCACTGTTTTAGGAAATATCCCGGGTGACAATGGGTATGCTTATCTTATTTTTCCTGCCAAATGCTTCTTTAACACTACATGAGAAACACTTGATAACCATCTGGGCAAAAAAACAGCTTTGCAAAAGAGCATCAAAATGGTTGAATAACACCAAACAAACACTGGACATTTACAAGAAGGGGCTAACATGTTCTTGAGAACACCTTATGAGATTTTCATAACATGAAATTGTTTAATTACAAATAATTTATGTAGAAAATGTGTTTAAGGTTTGCTGCTGATGACCTCCATTTTTGTTCAAATATCACTGAACTGCATAAAATTAACATAATTATTAATAACATAAGTCATCAAAACAGACCCAATTAAGGAATTTCCTTTCATTAAATGTTTAATAAAGTTATTTACCTAAGACGTTATTACTTCTTGTTTCACATTCAAAGCAATGACATTTCGGTGTTTCTTCGGCCTTTCCTAATATCTGTTTTGGAGATGGAGTGCCCAGAACAATGTGAGAAGACATGCGAGCAGGTGAGTGACCCAAAGCACGTTAACGTGCAAGCCAATGCAGTCAGACTATACTGCCAAAAGTCCGAGGGCGTTACGTTTCGCGAACAATATATTTTACAAGCGCTTTGTAGTTACATCATTTTTGGCACATTCTGTGTAACTGCAGGTTACATTTTGCGCGCACGAACGACACATATTGAATTGAAAAGTTTTTCTGCTCACATAAAGTTTTGCAAAATTCTTGTATGGCGTTAATGCCGAAATACTCTCAAGATTGCGCTCGAAAACCGGGGTAAGGGCGGGATTTCATTCTTCTGGCCAATGGGAGTAGTCATTGCTAACTAGCCAATCGCGTGACACACCTTCAAACGGGAACTCGCCCAATTTGCTTAATGTCTTTAGACTCAACATAATGGTGCTTTTTCGCCGGTACATTACCCGTTTGCTGCCTTTGTTGCATCCAGAAATTGCTTTTATGGTCCACCTCACAAGCGACATTACACCAGAAATGGTAAAGCAATGAAGATCTCAAATGTAATACGTTTTTAAAGGGGTGCAGGTCGAGACTTTGAGCAGTAACTCCGTTCACCGACAGGCGACAAATACGAGTGTCCGAGTCGGAATACACTGTGAACGAACTACAAACTCGGTGCTATAAATCGGACAATTCGGAGAAAATATAAGCCCAACTCAGTGCATAGTTGTGGATCAGCCCGGTCTCGTTCGACACTGCGCAGGGCCGTCTAAACGTATGGACACTGACCGGGGGTCCCAGGAGCATAGGGGTTCACGACGTTTCTGATGCCTACTTATGTTTTTGTTTTGCTATCAGAATAGGGGCATCATCGCAATACCTTGCCGGGGTGGCCAGTGATGCTGTTGGGTGTTTAAACGCAGTGGCATAAACTGTGGAAATAATCGAGATTGGGATTTCGCGTCACCAATGTGAGGTGAACTTGGGAGCACTGCGTAACGCTAATGACTGCCGTTTGGAAATTTGACCCTGGTTTTCCCTATACACAAATTTCTCATAGCGGGGAACGCCTGTATATTATGCAAAGTATTGTGTGAATTTGTGTAGCTGATCTTTTTTTTTATTTAATATTGCAATAACGAATATGTCTAGTAAAATGTATTGGAGTAAAATCAACCAGGTGTGTTTGAAAATGTGAAGTAAAAATGAAAGTAGACAATAAAAAAATATGTTCAAGTAAAAATATTCCCAAAATATATTTAAGTACTTCGTTACTATAGAACACTGTCGGTAAGAACAACTATGCAGCGTTTTTTTTTAAACTCTGATGTTCGCCTCATATTGACTTATGTTATAGTTTCATTGTTGCATATTATTTGGCTGACGCCTTGGTCCAAAGCGATTTAAAACATTTGGGATACAATTAGTTGCATTCCTTTTGTTTTCCCAATCAGAGCACAGGTAGGGGAAGTGACTTGTTCATGGTCCCACCCTCTAACTGGTGGGATTTGGGTTTGAAGTCCAAAGCTTTAACCCCTGTGAAACATTGCCTGTCGAATGTTATGTTTATTCTCGAGCATGCGCAGTTCGTTCCATTCTCTTGTAACTGGTCCCATTTAAGTGTCTTTTGGAGCCTGTATTTTCCATATATTGCTTAGCCATTCTATCAGAGGCATGTCTTATGGAGTCAGTGTGCTGTGTTTTGGTAAATTATCGATTTATTTTCACAAGTAGTCTGCTTGGATGGAAAAAGGTGAATTAGCTTAGGTTGGAGTTTAATTGTGAAAGCCTCTAAGGACAGGACACTCAGAAAAATCAATGTGTACAGAATTTTGGACTAAAACAGCTTGTTTAGAAAAATTAATCTTTTAATATTTAAAATATACAGCAACAATAAAAATACTTATTGAAATACATTATCCATAATTAAATACACATCTTTGTGCTCAAAAATAAATAGTAAACTTCATATTTCTATGATTAATCCATAAATAATGCAAGTTCAGTGCTTCCCACTGCAGCTCATTTGAGCCAGAGTACAGTTCAGAGGATCCACCTCCTCTCGGGTTTGAGACACATCTAGCACCCCCAAAAAGAAGCAGAGACAGTCCCAGTAAGTCATAAAGCACCAGTCCCATGCACAAGGAGAAGCCCATTCACTCTTAAATACACTTTTTCATTTTGCCTCGGAACCCCTCAAGATTTATTTTCTACAACCACTCCATCGGCTGGACTTTTTGTTTTCCTCTTCTCCCTGGCTGCCTGACCATTCCAGCAAACTATGACTTTTACCATTAGAGACTTAAAAACTGCATATAGTTAAAAAATAAATAAATTAAGTTGTGCATAATTTTGTTAAGGGACTCCTGCAATTAAAAAAATAAATTGTAATTCTTTTACATCTTGTGAAACTCTTTGAGTTACTTTTTTTATGGAAATGTGATATATTAATAAATGTTGTTCATGCCACATGAGAGAATGTAGTGAGACGTCAAAATGCAAAGATTAATAAAATTTGAAGCATCAGCCCTCATTATGTTTTCATAATGACAAAAAGAAAGACCCTGTCAGGGTGTCACCTGCGGCCGCAGAGCATAAAGTTGGTAACACGTCATTTGTAAATACCAATCGTTATTTGCTAAATTCCAGCAGTATTAGTAATTACCCTGTACTGGTGGCCCTTATCCTTAGGCCATACCTGATATTTTATGCTGAATGTGACTCCTTCTTTCTTAAATACCTTTGTCAGCTTCCAGGTAGACTTGTCAAAGTTAGCTTTGTATGTGTGCGTAATTACATGACATAATGGAGCCAGACGATCTGACTTTTTACACCTAGACTTTGCCTTTATGATTTTTTTTTTTTTTTTTTTTTTGTGATTTGATCTTTGAGTAAGTCTTTAGGTGTTAATAGTACTGTAGAATTTGAATTGCATCTGATGGGCAATATACAGTTGAACTGTATAAGAAGTGATGGTGGACCAGTCATCTTGCTTAACTGCAAGAACTTAACTTAATTAGAAATAAGCTAATTATTACTATGTTTAGCTAGAAAGTCCATTATTTGATTAAAAAAGTGCGCCTAACTCTGTTCATAATGAAAAAGGGCTCCTCTGCCTTCTATCCAGTTCTGATGGCAGAGATTCTAGCTTTCTATGAGCCCGAATTAGAAAAAGCAGGTTCACATAGAGGATGGCTGGATGAATTGTTTATCTTTAGGAAAAGTGAAAGCATTTTTAATTGTTGAGCAGTGCCTAGTGGTAAATACAGCTAAGGCTATCCTAACTTCCACATTTGCCAGTCTATTACAGGAACCATCACAGCAATGCTTCATAGTGACTGAGGCAAGCGGAAAAGGGTGCAGCCAACACTTGAAAATCAGCAGTGCAAATGGGATTCATTTCTCTCGATTAAAACAACAAGCATGTGCATTGTTTTTGGATTTACATTCATTTGAGGATTATAAATCTCCACTCATTTAATACTATAAGCGAAAGGCAACTCTCTCATGCCTATGTGCCAAGTGACTTGCTTCGATAATACACTATGACTTTTTCTTTTGCAAATCCTGTGTAAAGGATGAGTAAAAACAGAGGGATAATAGCCTGGCATGCACCAAATGTACTTTTCAAATATTAATCTGGTAAAAATAAATAATATGACAATATAAATATAGTTGAGCGATAAATTCCTGAAAACATCCTTTCATTTTTTTCCCTCTTTAATGTCATGCTCCCCACCCTGTTCAGCACATCAGCAACGCCCAGAGTAATAAGAAGGTGAACACAGTGAATGGGACGCTGGCCCGCCTAATTGCTCTGTGCATACCTCTAGCCTGAATAAAGCCAGCAAAGGAATAATAAAACATGTTTACAAGTTCTTCTGTGTACTTCAGTTTAACAAAGGGGTCATTTGCAGCCCCAACTCCATTTACTCATCTGTAATATCAAGTGTGATCCCTAATGACAGTCATCGCCCCACCAGAAACAGTAAGCTGTGGGCATTGAAAGGGCAGTGGTGCCCTGCGGTTAAGCCAGGAGAACACAACAAGCTGAGCACCACACTCACAGAGAACACAAAGCTGTCCAAGATGTTGTCTTTCACACCTTATGCTGTCAGTTTTGTTTAGATCCTATATAAGGTCCATCAGGTCTGCAAATTGCCATGTCAAGATGGCATACCTTGCCGGTCACCACGCCTCTAGAAATACTGTGACACTGGATGGAATGCCTTCCTTATGTACACCCACTGGGAGGCTCATTCTCCTCCAGCTCTTTCCTCTTCTGCCTTCTTTACATCTCTCTGTCTTTCACGTCAGCAGGCAGGAGTTTGGTAAGCCCAGAAGACATACCAGTAGCTTTTTGTAATTCTTCAGGACCACCCCACCTCCTTTATCTTTTTCTTCTTTTGTTTATATCATTTGCCACAAGAAAGTTTGATTTTGTTTTCTTCAGAACTCTCTGTTCAGCAGCTTTGGAATTGGTCATTGCAATATTCCTGGAAAAATAAACCTGGCGTTAGTGAAATTATAGATGCAGACATAAGTGGCAGTTGAGCTTCCAGTTTGCCTAGTAACATTACAAAAATAACATCATGGACTCAGTGTGGTATCCGCAATACAACTCAGACCACATATTATTTGCATATAAAAAATCTTTTCTTTACAAACTCAAAATTTGTTTTGAAGTAATTTCTAACTGTGCCAATTTTCAAAAAATATATAATAATAGTTGATACGTGCTTTTGTTATTTTCCTTTGCAACATTCAGTCCTGAAACTGCCATTCAGCAATGAGTAACACAGTGCAGTAATATGAGATGTCATACATGGGTCTTGTTGCAAAGAAAGAAAAGATAGATAGAATTTTCTTGTATCTATCTATCTATCTATCTATCTATCTATCTATCTATCTATCTAT
>JANRMT010062850.1:8143789-8249745 GCA_026402145.1 Polypterus bichir lapradei | reverse complement strand
TATCTATCTATCTATCTATCTATCTATCTATCTATCTATCTATCTATCTATCTATCTTGAAAAATGAAAAAAACATTAGGGGTTCAGGTTTTGATATTTCCTTGTTAACAGAAGGCTCAATTAACTTTTAGCCTTTTTTTCTTTTTTGCAAGCATATACTGTACTGACACAGCTCCTCTCTAACCCTGCTTTCTTTATTTTCTTCCCTTTTAATTTATGTGATGCTGACCCTTTTGAGCTGCTGACTGCAATGGGAATCTACTGTAGGCTTTCTGCCTATTCTGTATTCAGGAGATGTACCTAAGACATGGTCCAGGGAGCGCTACGAAGAAGTAAGAAGCTCAGTTTACAGCCACTGCGCATGTCACAATTTAACCGGTATGGAATGTGGCTTACCATGTTTTCTCAAGATATACTTGCGGTTTCCTTTTTCTGCTTCATTATTTACTTGGCAGCATGTCCGCTGTACCCTTATTATTGACTTGAACGTGTTCTTCACTAGATTTATCCCAGATTTCAAACTGTTATTTTCTTTTTTTGGAAAGGCTAACTAAATCTAAATGCCAAATAGCAGATGTTCAATTTAATATCTATCTCCTCTTGTTTCCTTTTCAATCATACTTTAAAAAGAGTAGAACTCAAGAGTGCATACCGAAAAGAGTTCAGTAGAACCAGCTTCTGAGTCTTGGGATTTTGGCTTTTCTGAAGTTTCAGAAATGGATGAATGTTTTCTTTCAGGTTGTAAGCACTGTAAATCAAAAACAGATTTATTAGCATGTTAGTTCTTGCTGATGACCATTTGTACATTGAAGTGATTATTCTTCATTATTATGAGCAAGATAATAGAAAATCCTGTGCAATTACAAACATCTTAGTCTTGCAGGCCCACTGGGTAAAGCATATAGTATAAAAGCTGAAAAACAATTATAAGTCTCATCTAAAAAAAAGAAAACAACTTCTAATAATATGAAAAGCAAATAATTGATGAACTGCCTAGAGAGTGTTCTGACTCAAACATTCGACTTTAATGAAAGGACAAGTGTCTGTGTGTCGGTTCAGTTTCTATGTTTCTATCCTTGCAAAAGATGGCGCATCACAAACATTTTCAGTAATAAAATGCATTGCATTTGTCATTCCAACAGATGGTGCAACACAAGCATTAACACTACTTTTTATGAATCCCATAACAAATGTCATACAACAGAGACATATGCTTTTACATATAACTGCACTTATTTTTCAGACTTTTTAGGGGGTTTTTTTTCCAAATCTTCATTTGTTGGCTTGTCATTTGTCTACATAGGTATTACATGTTGCACTGCAAACATTAATACTGAGGTCTTTGTTGATTTCTTAGATTTCAACCCATTTTAGACGGACAGCATTACATTGCAATAGAGAGTTATTGTGTGTTTTTGTTGTTTTTTTTACTGTGCTAACTTAAGTCTATGGACGCTCATGTGGATGATGACCCACTCATTCGAACACAATTTTTATAACGAAATATTTTTATATCCCAAAAGTGAAAAAAAAAATACTTTGAAAATAGCTTATCAAGAAACACACCAAGATGACCCATTTTGATGTCCTTATTTACAAAATAGTCGTTATCATTATTTACTGTAAATATATACCCTTTAATACATATCACAATTTGGAGTTAATGGTTACATCCATCCATGTATTATCCAACCCGCTATATCCTAACTACAGGATCACGGGGGTCTGCTGAAGCCGTGGTTACAGATAACGAAATAAAAATGTTCTTAGAACGCTAGCTGAACATTAACTGAACCTTGCACGTGTATAAGATGCATAGCTCCATTAAAGTTTATTTCATAAACCGGCTTTCACAAAGCACCCTTCACAGAGTACAGAATAAATGTAGACGCAATTCATTAGTAAAAACGGCACATCTTTGAGTTTTAGAATCTGTTTCATCCGTTGCAATGGCAAGAAGAGTCGAAGTTTAGCCTAACAGCATCAAGCCAGGCCAGGACGCTGCTCCACAGTTGAGTTTACGTATTGGCGCACCTCTGTGCTCACTCATACTGGGCTAACACTGAGTCGTCAAATAACGGAAATGGCCAGATAATACTGAATCGCAAACTAGGAGAACACGCAAACTTCACATAGATACTCAGCCCCGGTGCCCAGTGCTGTGAAGCTCGCCGTTAAATATTAATGTACGACACAGGATTACTCCCAAAATATACAGGTGAACAATGTCAGTGCAGTCCAAATGTATTATATCGGCATCCGATTTGACTTTTATGTAATTGTATTTATTCCAAATACAACCAGCTTGGCAAGCAGTGCTCACATTATGAAACCGCCAAAGTTTTTAACAAGTCGCTTATAGAGGATCGGGCACATGTAACTTACATTTTCTACATCTGTGGAAAACTCTGGAATAGCTGAGAAAATGATGTGATGACTGTAAGAGTAACTCTTTTGTTGGTTTATGCTTTCAAAACTGGTCAGTCTGATTTATAATCTTATATTTTAGCCTTCAGGTAGAGTTAACTCACCTGTGATAACAGAAGTGTTTGCAGGTCTTGTCGTGAAGGTCTCCGCATTCACAGCGAGACAGCGATCTGCGACGGCGGGAGGGAGGGCTGCCTAGTCCGTACGGAGTGGTCTTACTACGAAACAAGGATACATTGCAGAATTATCTTATTATCACTTTAACATAACTGTTGTGTGAAGTAAGAAATATATCATAAAAAATACATATTTTACATTGCGCAAAAAGTTCTTAGTGCACAAACTTTAAGCACTTTAAGCGTTTATATGTTCCCACCCACAGAATTGATCATTAATATTGGCTATTTTTAATGTGCTCCACACGAAATTCATGGGCTAACATGAATGAAAACTAAATCCACCTTTATTTCAAATACTTTATTTCTTACATGACAACATCCGAATACTTTATTTTAAAAAAGCATCTGACGTGAAACCAACAATTCGATTAAATTTAGACAATTTCAGTAAATTCAAGATGACAGTATATTGTTGTAGTAGCGATATGCATACAACCATGGATAATGTAACCCACTGTGATTAATCGAAATTTTAAGAATCTATCAAAATCACTCTAAAACCGGACACCTTTATCATTGTTTAATAAAACATTTAGTCGTTATCCTTTAATGATGTGCCACCAAGCAAATAAAAGAGAAAGTTAGAAACATGTGGATCATTCAAAAGAGCTCACCTCGGTGTGTTCACCCAAATGATGTCCAGGTGACAGAAGTAAATGCACTCCTTGTCCAACCAGTTACTGCATGAGCAGCGCTTTATTCTCACGTGTGAAGGAAGTGGGGCTTCTGGAGCAGGGAGTCCCAAACCTGAGGGGAAAAAAATGTTATAAACCCTGTGACGTTAGCGGCATTTACTCTACAAATCTATGGTCTGAGACTGGAGAAGTTAAAATGGCAAGTAATATAACACAGTGAACATCTTAAAGCAAAACGTAGCACAACAAGGTGCGAATACTTCGTAACTCGGACAGCAGAAGCTTGACACTTAAAACAACACAGCCATGCCGTGACGCACTTTTGGATTCACATGCCTCATATGTCAATGTTACTACAAGGAAGAAGGCGGAATCCCAAGTTCTCTTACTTGTCTGTCATGTTATGTCCTATATAGTGCCTTTCACATAATCTACTATCACTATGTTATTTCAAAGTATACATTGACAAACAAACAAGATATTAATGTGCATGCGCTGTATTTAGTGCCTTATCTACTCAGAGCTAATATTTCTGTTTATTTGATAAGAATGCCGACTATTTATTTTACAAAGTGCTAATAATAACAAACAGAAGATAATAAGTACAGTTGTTTATCTGAAGTCTCCCCATTCGTTATTATTATTATTATTATTATTATTATTATTATTATTATTATTATTATATTAATTTTCACAGTTTGATTTCCTTGTTCATGATCGGTTTAAGCGGTATTCAATAACGAAAAGAAGCGGCGCGTGAAAAAAATCAAGAATGGAAGGGACGGTCAAGGCAAATTCTGCACCGTGACAATTTTCACATTTCCAGCATTAAACCATTAGCAGCAAATCAGAACGATCCCTAGACAGCGAGAGCAGGATTCAAGCACTTCAAGGAACCAAGGCACAAGTGCCAACCCATGCCATGGTGTGGACAGATGCGTGTACTTTTTATGAGGCGCACCATGCCAGCGTGCCCGTACAGAGCACAATACACTCGAATACACGTTCGGGGTTAATGATGTTTAGAAAAACAAAACATATCAGACAATGCAATTAAAATTAGTATTCTGGTCAGTAAGACACAAACCGATCAACTCTGAATATCTGGAAAAATAACAGCAACGTGAAGTTCACTGTTAATGATTGTCCTCTTAGCAGTTTAGAGGTTGCAAAACATTTTATGAATGCGCAGTTTCGCATACAAGTGAACAACACGCTAATGCAGGAAACCTGCAGTCTCAGAACATTAGCCTGAAGTAAATAAAGTTATGATAGCACAACTCCGCAGCTTTTAACTCGACACTCCGAATAAACGGATCTGCACGGCTAGCTTTAGATTTAACGGGGCGCATCTTCACCTGTTGCACAGGCAGAACCCGGCTATTTAAATGGAGTGGAAAAGAGACATGCAAATATCGATCTGCTTTTCAAATGGATTTGTTAATCCTCTTTTACTGTGCTGGTGAAGTCCTCCCCATACATTTAAACCGCTCTTTTTCTTTGCATGTAGTTGAATGCCTTGCATGGCGCAGGTGGCCAGCAGGACTGCCGAATAAACCGCATGACAGCAGCGCTCCACATCTCAAACGCACCTTCTTGCAGAGCAATCAGGATGGTGACAGCCAGAGGAACAAATCCGTGCGGAGACAGTGCCATGTCCGCGATGTGGTGCTTTTTAAAAATCCTTTAGTTGTCGCTTACAGAACAGGTAAATTCTCTGTCGCCGTTTCGGCAGGGTGCCTTATTATTATACCGCCTTAGCGACGTGACGTCACGGGTTGGGTCCGCCCATCTCCCTGGGAAAATTGTTCTTCATTTACTCACCTCTGCTGTTTACATACCAGAAAGTAGACTTCAGTCTGCTCGTGAATGGCTTCCAGTAAATCATTCTTAAAATAATTTCACAGATTGACACCACTCTTTCAGTGAAACCTAAATGCTAACAATCCCTTTCAATTTATCCTACTGTCCTGCAGGTTTCCATGTAGTACGACATTAGTAAGTACTCTTAAGGAAAACACACTTAACAATCAGTCGATTTGCTCGTAGCTAATTTGATCCTACAAATATAATTAATGTCTGTATGTGGAGGATAAGGTGTGAATGTCAAATCTGGTTTACTTAATGGTCACTGACTTGTTCAATTATTAATACAATTTTGAAAAACATATTTTTAAGTTAACATTAAATAGTTTAAATCAATATAATAACTGAAATATTAAAGAGCAGATAAGGCTTAACCTACTGATGTGCCTGTAAGCTTTATATCCGTTTTCCTGCTTTTTTCCATGTAATGGTTCTGTACTTTTCCACTTCGTAATAATAACATCACCCTCATGACTCTCTATGTCCCATTATCATGATAGCACATTCCCAATTTGTGCAATAGGCTGGTATAAGGCTGTTCCTGCCTTATACCTGTTATAGCCAGAATAGATTCAAATATAGCCCTACAAACTCAAACCCAGATAAATTTTGTAACTGAGGGGATATGAAAGTATACTGTTTTGAATACAAATAGATAGATAGATAGATATGATGGCATTACTGTATATAACAGAAATAGATAGATAGGTAGACATGGCATTACTGTATATAACATAGATAGATTCTATATGAAAGGAAGATGGATACATGAGACAAGTAAAAGACCAGACATCTAGAGCCGCTCTTAGGCTGCCTGTGCTTGACAACTAATTACCTCCCTGTTGAGTTCTCTGTTGCCTACTAGTAGCTTGAGGGATGAGGTTATGACTTCTTTGAGACTGCCAGTGCCTTTGTAAGTTCCCATGTTTATGGCAAATAGTAAGCCATACAGGGACTACATGGGTGTACTTCACCCAGACATGGGGATGCATATTTCCGTTGTCTGTGTCCCTGACATGATGTACATTCCTTGGCAGCACTCATTCTTTTTCCAGTTACTAAATTCTCCCCTTACCGTGTTGTGTTAATTGACTTGGACCTTCTGTTGTTAATGTATTCAAATCAACAATGTTTTTAAGAATCAATGCCTTGATGTATTTTAGAACATAATACAGTATATGCTTGTACCCTAGAAGGTGGGGCTATAAAAATGACGTATTTTACCAACAACTTCTAAAACTCCAATAAATAAAACTTCAAGCCTTTTGGTATGACGCAAACATTTTCTTTCTTTATTATTTTGCCTTATCAGAAGTTCTTAAAGATCTGGTCAAGGATAAATTGATAATATTACATTCATTTTATTATGAATCCTACTAACACAATCTTATTTTGATGCAATATTCCCAAATAATTATGTGTATAAATTCCTAAATGCACACTTGCCTGAAGGCTGTGAGAAGGCAAAGACGGCCTCGATATTTCCCAGGTTTAATGAGTTTTCTCTTCTCTTTAAATAGAGAGCTGCTCTCCAAGTTCCATATCACAGGACAATCTGCAATTAAATGATATATGTTTAAATTCTGCTGCCCTAATATGCACTGAATGGGAATAGCAGGTACATACAATTTTGCAGAGACACACTGACAATAGTGTAGGTAGGCAGGGGATAATAGAAAGCAGGATTCCTTGTTATTCTGAATGGCAGCTCAGAAGTACATTTTCAGAGGGCACCAGAGCAAAGAGAATGTGTGTGTAAGAGAAAAAAGTCACTCTAAAAGAAAGTCTGTTGAACTTCCCCAGGAAGTACTGAAGTACTATTAAAAAGACCAAGTAACTCAATACACACAAGAGTTCCTGACTCTCTGCCTAATAAAAAAAAAACAACTTTGTCGGGCAGACAAGTAGCCAGCAGAATTCCTACTGGCCAGCAGGTGTCACCAGAGTTATCCCTTCTGTGACAGCTGGAATGTTTTTTCCTGTATGAGAATGCAGACTGCACTGAGGATGTGCAAGTGTGGGTATTCTAGTAGCCAAAGACAGCCACCATTGTCACCAGACGCAATTTGTGGGGATTTCAAAGGCACATCAAAACAATAGTCCACCCACCAAATTCTTCAGTATTTCATCAACAAATGCAAATTCTCACACTTTTTCAGTCTACATTTAACTTCACACTGGAAAGTGTAAAAGGAACATTTTTGAATGAGTTTAACTTTTCACATTTCCAAAGTGTATGTTTTTTCAAATTTTGCAGTGTGAAAAGCATCTGGTATGTCTACATAATGCAGTTCAGGGTTGCATTGTCTCCTTGCAGCCGGCAGTTATGGAGCAAAAGTGCAAACTGCACACAGACAACAAGGTCTGGGCTTCAAACCCAGGAAACTGTATCAGGTAAGGGGCAGTGGCACCTACTATGGTAAATTACACTGCTTAGCATAAAAATAATGCTGTTAGGAGCTAAATGTTGCACTGTCTGGGATGCAAATAACATTTCTTAGTAGTCACCCCAACTGTCACGAAGTGGCTGAGTTCAAAAAGCACAGCTGTAAAAACACTTCAGATGTTGCCCACTAGAGGGGGAAAACACAGTCGAAATACCCCATCTGGAATCCCAAAGGGCTAAGATGAATCTTGATAAAGATAAAAGATTTATTTCCACAACAGCCTGTACAAGCACAAAGCTCCAAAGAGTTAACTGAAAATCAAGGGTAAACACAAAAAATAGAGACCCAATATACTGTCCAAGAATCGCAGTCAAGACGGAGCAGATGTTCAAAAAATCAGTTACACAGTCTCAAAACAAAAATCCAAAGATGAAGTCGAGAAGCAAAACACAGGTTCGATTTCCAGAAAACCAAACAACCTCAACCTTGCTCATAAGAGACAAACAACCATGTGAAACTACTTTCCAGCAGTGAAGATTACACCCTTTAGGTGTGTATTGTATTCAAACCTAAAAGAGCACTTGATATTTGGTTAAAATAACACTCTCTGGTTTAAAAATATAAAAAACAACACTCAGAAGTCAACTTTACAATATAACATTGGGGTTTTAACACTGGTCATAATGCTATGCATTGAGTGTAGAGTTAAGAGGATAGCTAAGACACACTGGCTAAAAATGAGCAGAAATCAGGAGAAAGTGAGAGAGTTTTAAAGCAGCAGTTCTCAAAGTGTTTTGGATCAAGGACCACTTTGTCAAAATGAAAGATATGAAGGACCACCTATAGCCAACAGCCATTAATTACTGTAAATTCGGCATTACACCTATCATACTCCTGCCTGTACATGTGAAAATACTGTAACGACCCAAGGAGAAAAGAAGAGTTGGGGCACAGGCTCAAATAGTGAGTTAGCTGGCCCGAACAGATCTGTTTGCTGGAAAGCACGTCTTTAATTTAAGTGCCTGTACTACTCCTGCTGTTATTCCTTTGGAAAGTGTCCTTAAAAAGACAACAGAAATCCAGCACAAACTGATCTCTGTCAGACTAGTATTGTTCCCCAGATTCCTTCTGTGTTGTAAACTAATTCTGGTACTTCCACTCTAAGAGCTACCATGCTTGTTCCTTTTTGTTGGTTTTACCCATAGGTCTCCACCTCTCATCGGGTGTCCCCTCTCAGGTCTGGATGGCATACACTGTCCCCATTTAAATCTTTTGCCCAACTAGAAGGAAAATCTGCATTACAAGGCTAACATTCAGACCTTGCTGGGTTTATGTTTCACAGTCCTAGAGGATCCATATTAAGGGCCCTGAAGATGGCGTTACAGCACACAGACCTCAAGAATGAATACCTCAGAAGTAGCATGTGTCTGTGTCCACATGGAATTAAACAATTGCTGTGGTCATGGTTTGGTTCTTCAGATGGATGCCAAGGTGGATTTTAAAAAAAGGGTCCTGTCTAGTGAAACAGTTTGGTTAGAAAGGAGAAATGTCAAAGAGGAGAAAGAGAGGAAGCAATCACTACAACCATACAGGATCTGAGCAGGAAGGAGTAGAGTAGAGGTAAAAGATGTTGTCATCTTCAAGAAAGTCAGACAGGGTGGCCTGCAGTCTTAGAACTGTTCTATGTGGCCTTATCAGCAAGAAAGGTCTTTTAAGAAAGATGACTATTTCAGCCCATGAGCCACTTGGCCCATGCTCTCAGATCTGTAGTGATCCATGGACCCGACTTTGAGAACCACTGTTCTAGAGGTGAGATGAGGGAGAGGGTGCTTTAGAAGTGGGCAAGGCAACCCACCTTACAGACAAGAGGCAGCAAAGCATGTATAGTCCAGATAGGTCAAAGGGCATGGAGGAGATTCCAGGAGACAGGCAGTCACTCTAGAAGAGCTGGACAGTGCCGTAGAAGGTCCTTAACCCATCAGCAGGACCGGTATCTGCTTCTTTGGGCAAGGAGGAACACGATGAGCCCTGCCAGAGCCCTACAAAATGACCTCCAGCAGGCCACTGGTGTGAATGTGTCTGACCAAACAATCAGAAACAGACTTCATGAGGGTGGCTTGAGGGCCCGACGTCTTTTAGTGGGCCCTGTCCTCACTGCCGGCACTGTGGAGCTCGATTGGCATTTGCCATAGAATACCACAATTGGCAGGTCTACCACTGGTGCCCTGTGCTTTTCACAGATGACAGCAGGTTCACCCTAAGCACATGTGACAGACGTTGAAGGGTCTAGAGAAACCGTGGAGAATGTTATGCTGCCTATAACATCATTCAGCATGACCGGTTTGGTGGTGGGTCAGTGATGGTCTGGGGAGGCATATCCATGGAGGGACACACAGACTTCTACAATTTTTTTGAGTAGTTTATTTGAACAAATCTGTATCCTCATACATGATACTGTAGTTGTGTATCATCTAGTCTTGCATTTTGCTGGGTAATTTGTACTACTGTATTGTATTCCTGAGGTGACCATGATAGATTGGGCATCAAGCTCTGTGAAGGGGATTACTTGTGTTCTGTTTTGTGTGTTGTGTTGACTCCATTTTTTGACATCCAACCCACCTAAAAGAGGGTCTCTCTCTCTCTCTTTCTCTGAATTGTCTTTGGATTTCAAAAATCAGGGCCTATTAAAGCCCATTTAGGCATTCCATGTGTAATTTTGGGCTATACAAGAAATATATTGTTGTTGTATATGGTGTGGATTTACCAAAATATATGAAATACGCAACACCCTGACTGCATTTAGAAACTGTGAACTTTAGAAGCTCAAAACTTGAGCTTTGGATTGAACTCCAAATTCACAAAAGGCATTTCTTTCAAAGTCACAAAAATGTTTGCCAGATTTGGTGAACTTCTGAGCTGTGGTCTGGCTGTTGTTGGTATCAACTTTAAAAAAAAAACAACTTTGATCTTTAAAAGTTCAGAGCTGAATAGATGGAATTCACCCAAAATCTGATCAGCTTTGAAGACTGTCAAGTGCAAGCTGTCCTCAGATTTCCTTTAGAATCGGTCCATTTGTTCTCGAGTTACAATGTCTTAAAACATTTTACCACAGACATTTAAACACAGAAGCACACCAGATACAAGTAATTCCACTAAATGCTCAAAACACGTTCTGGGGATATCAAAATGTGCTTTTTTGTTCACAAAAACAGTACTCCTTCCACATGTAAAATATGAAGAAAGTTAAAAAAAAATCTTGGAAATGTATAAAAGCACACTGCTTGGGCTACAGAACTACAGATCACTCTTCAGGGAGTGTGCACATTTTTCTTTCTTATCAGATCGCGTGATACTTCAATATGACAAATTATAATACTGAATTAAAATGTTTATTATTAGTGCTACGGGACATAAAGTTGTTGAAGGCAATGTCATTTTTGCCATGTTGTCGATATGCTTGTCACAGTTCAAAATTGACAGCAGCAGGGCAGCACAGTATGGGATGCTGCTCCCCCCTGTCCCCCTGGGTCAAGATCTCCGTCTGGTCCCTCTTTGTGTGAGTCTGCTCGTTCGCATGTCTCCAAGTGGGTTTTATGTGGGCCATCTTGTCCTCTTCATGGTGTCTCTAAACTGGCCCAGTATTTCAGAGTGTCAGTGTGTGCATGAGTGTTCCCTGTAATACACTGGTGCCCCTTCCTGAATTTCCATTCCTGCCTGGCTTCGGATACACTCAGATAGGATCTGGATCCCACTCTAAGTTCAGGTGGGTTTGATAACAGAAGGATAAAACAGTTCTGACAACAACACAAATGATTCTGACATTTTGCTTTTATATTTATAGCTTAAAAACAAAGAGAGGTCACATTCATGTCACAAGCATGCAATGCAACGTTAGTAAAATGGCCTTGACCACATTTACGTGCTATCTAAAGAAAAAAATCCCCTTTAGGCAGTACAAGTAAAGGATTTTAAAATAACATTAATGGCAAGCTGTTCCCTTGCATTTCACATTTATCATTACAATACCATACTTGTCTTCTGAGGTGTCAGAAAAAGATGTAACCTTTTAAGAAGCTGGTCCTTTTAGCACACAATCGCCCTTTTAAGAATAAGACTTAAAAAAAGAAAAAAGAAAAGATGAATTAAGTCCAGGAATTTCCAGCTCAAGGCTTTGACCCACATACCTGCTCATCACCTTCGAGGGGCTTATTGTACTCCATTAGAACAACAGTGTATTGAGGTCATTGTCTAAACACATACCTGTGTCTTTATAAGTCCTGTATAAAAGCCAGACAAAAGACAAACACTGTGACATACAGAAAATGGGGAGTTCTTGCAAACACTTTGAACATTTTCTATTACAAGTTTAATGTGAATTGTTTAATTGTGGATTAAACAAAACTTTCAGTGAAGTAAATGATGCTCCAGCTGTTATTGATGTTCAGATGACTGTTGGTGTTTATAGGACACAATTTAGATGTTTAAATGTGAAAAAGTGACAGAAGGCTCCAGGACCAGATGGAGTCACCCTACTTATCCTGTTAATGACCAACAGACGGAAGCAATTGTTGATAACTGGACAAATAATCAGCGACTGTTGAAGTGCCGGCCAAAGAAGCTCAACCAACAGCAGTCAGAGATCTCCATGCAGTTGTCCTCAGCTCCGTTCCAACAAAGTGTTGATCGCACTGAACAACAACAGCATTTATTTAAATAGCGTATTTTCATTCAAATGATGTAGCTCAAAGTACTTTACAAAATGTCAAAGAAAGCTACAAGCAAAGAAAAATTAATTAAAATTAAATAAGAAAAATAATGCTTAAGCAGTATACAAAAAATGATGCACACTTACATAAGAGAGATATATAATTAAGAGAAAATGATTACTTAAATATAAAGTGTTTTTATCTGATGATAAGGTCAGTTGGCCAGAGTGGACAGAAAAAAACAAAAAAACTTAAGCTGGGGATAAATCTATAGGCCAAAACACCACCCAGTCCTCACTGGGCATCCCATCTAACATAAATATACTTAAGTTATTCTTTAACATTTTTTATGGCTTCGTCTTCAAGTCAGAAGGTTGTGGTATCTGCTTTCATTCAAATATTCAAACATCACAGGTGGCTGCACAGGAATTAAGTGGTGGTGGAAAAAGAAAATGGAGAAGAATTAAGATTAATAAGGATTGCAGATGAATTGAAGAATATGAGAATTCTATGCATATCTAGTTTATTACAGGCAGACCTAAACTGAAGTTACAAGAAGGCCAAAAAAAGTGAGTTTTTTTTTGGATTTTTTTTAATGATCCATGGTACTAGTCTGGTGTACCCCCTTGGTGAAGTATTCCAGAGTTTTGGTGTATAACAGCAGAAGGCCGCTATTAGAAAATCTAATATTACAACTTGGAATGTAGGGCGACAGGTGCTCCAAAATACAGGAATGAGTAAGATTATTTAAGGCTTTATATTCTATTGTCAATTCTAAAGGACACGGGTAACCAATGCAACAATGCTAAAGCTGATTTTCTTTTTCTGGTTGGGATTCTCGCTGCTGCATTCTTGACTAAATGCAAGTGAAGTACCATGACCCCTTTGAGACCCAAACCAGTGTGTCTACTGAGCAGGAAGTACTGTTAAAAAAACTTGTTGGTCACAATAAATAACATTTTTCATCATCTAAACCAAAAATGAAGTAAAGTCAGGAATTTATAGTTTCGCAGTGGTAGCGTTGCTGCCTCGCAGTTAGGAGACCCGGGTTCGCTTCCTGGGTCCTCCCTGCGTGGAGTTTGCATGTTCTCCCCGTGTCTGCATGGGTTTCCTCCCACAGTCCAAAGACATGCAGGTTAGGTGTATTGGTCATCCTAAATTGTCCCTAGTGTGTGAGTGGTGTGTGTGTGTATGTGTGCGCGCCCTGTGGTGGGCTGGCGCCCTGTGTTGTCTGTGATTAGCTCCAGCAGACCCCTGTGACCCTGCAGTTAGAATGTAGCGGGTTGGATAATGGATGGGGGGGGTGGCACACTGGCGCAGTGGGTTGCGCTGCTGCCTCACAGTTAGGAGACCCGCTTCCCAGGTCCTCCCTGAGTGGAGTTTGCATGTTCTCCCTGTGTCTGCGTGGGTTTCCTCCGGGTACTCCGGTTTCCTCCCACAGTCCAACAACATGCAGGTTAGGTGCATTGGTGATTCTAAATTGTACCTAGTGTGTGCAGTGTGTGTGTGTGTGTGTGTGTGTGTGTGCACCCTGCGGTGAGCTGGCGCCCTGCCCGGGGTTTGTCTCTTGCCTTGCACCTTGTGTTGGCTGGGATTGGATTGGCTGCAGCAGACCCTCGTGACCCTGTAGTTAGGATATAGCAGGTTGGATGATGGATGGATGGATAATAGATGGATGGATGGATAGATATTAAACATGTCTGTACATTTTATGATTTTTTTGACATACATATTCTATATTCTTATTCTTTATTTAGACTGAATTTGAAAAAAATGTACTGTTAATGACTTGATTTTCCATATTTATGCAACACCATCAAGACATGTCATGTGACCTTCATTGTGACATCACGGAAATGACAGTATAAATACGCAGTTGTGTTAATATGAGATTTCCCTCTGTAAATACAAAACATCTCAATTCTCTTAGCGCAGTTAGGTTATTTACTTAGCAGCCCATTAGCATTAGGGTTGTTTTCAGCTCAGGGTGGGTGAGTGAGGTGGGTGAGTGAGTTAGGTGAGTGAGGTGGGTGGGCCCCGGTGTTGGATGGATTGTTTTTGTTTTTTGTTCTTACGAAGCCTAAAAATCACCTATTGTTAGTTTCCATTTACTGCACTCTTTTTCCATTTTATAACTAAAAATTTTATCACAAAAAAAAGTATTGTTTTCCGGTTACTGACTTTCATTTCGCTCTCGACTTTTGTTTAACATTTCGTCATTTGATTCCTGGTTTCTTGGTTATTTTTTCGATTTTCCGGCATTGGCCGTTTTACATTCCTTACTGTGACTTTGTCAAAGAAACCGCCTCCTAGTCTGTATTGTTTCTCACAACAAGCCTCGGACACTTCACCTGTCTCTTATCAAATACGAGACTCTGGCATTTTTGCTGACTGAATTCTGCTTAATAGGAAATTATCATCTAATTATGCAATTTCCTTGTGAATTGAAGACTTCAAGTGGAATTTAACCCTACTCTATCAGGCCTTGTGCCTCCACTAATGGTCATCCTGCATGCCAATGAGTGGCGCGTTTCACCTCCGGCATGCACATTTTTTAAATACCACACTGGTGGGGTGTTCACAGTCTGACTTCAGCCTATGAATGTTTCAACAGTGAAACATCAACTTTGTATGGAATGCCACTCTTATGATATTTACAAAGAAAATGAAAGGACCATTTTTAGACTTCGGAAGGAAAAACAGAAGACCACGGTACTTAACTAAACAGAGAATGCGTTCAGCATGTCAAATCACATACAGTACATGCATCAAACTGATGATCAATTCAAATTCTCTAACTGTGTCATAATTTCGGTTATTGGCAAAGCATTATTTCTTACATAAAATGAACATCTTCATCGTGTTTAATAAAGTTTCTGAATGTGCTTTGCCAAAATGTTATGTTCTTTGGTCCATTTTGTGCTTTTGGAATGCAAACTCAAGGTAAAATTAGTTAATCTGAAACATTTTTTAAAGCAGCAAGAAGAAACATTTGACTGAAACAAACATCTCTGAAATGGGAATATGCAGACCATTCACAACAAAGTCCTCATGAAGCTTCACTCAAAATCTCTTAATATAAATTACATTTTTACAGTTGGACAATGGATAGAATCGTACGTCTCAGATAAAAACAACGGTATAAGCAAATACTTGCAAGTTTGTCAAAATAGACTGTATACAGGGAAGGTGTAGCTCCAAAAAGACTAAAATCAATTCATAAAATCAATTTTTTATGCATTTCATGTGTAGAGTAGACTCAGAAAGTGTTCTGACCCCTTCAGAGATGTAATTAACGTATTCAGCCATCTGGGCAACTGATAACCTCCCAAGGTTTCAAGGTTTTCTTCATCGCCTGTGCCACTGGTCAGTCGCATGTCCAAGACCTTCAGTCTCATAATCTTCTGTGATGCTGGCAGTGTAGACTCCAATGGACACAATGCTGCGTGAATGATTCCTGTTTCAGTTTCGATACTTGTATTCATTACTTTATTATTGACACTGTTTTCCTGTCCTGGGTTGGTTCCTTCTTTATTTCAATAAACCACAATACTGTAATTGGATTTCATTTTTGCCTCGCAGTTAGTAGACCTAGGATCGCATTCGAGGTCCTCCCTGCATGGAGTTTGCATGTTCTCCCCGTGTCTGCGTGGGTTTCTTCTGGGTGCTCCGGTTTCCTCCCACAGTCCAAAGACATGCAGGTTCAATGCACTGGCGATCCGAAATTGTTCCTAATGTGTGCTTGGTGTGTGTGTGTGTGTGTGTGCCCTGTGGTTGGCTGGTGCCCTGCCTGGGGTTTGTTTCCTGCCTTGCGCCCTGTGTTGGCTGGGATTGGCTCCAGCAGACCCCCATGACCCTGTAGTTAGGATCTAGCGGGTTGGATAATGGATGAATGGATGGATGGATTTCATTTTTTTGGGAAAAACTTAATGATTCAATGATTGTAGTTGTTGTTATTTGCAGTTTGCTTTTTTCACAATTTATCTCTTTTTCTAACTTTTGAGATTACCCTTTGTACTGGATGCCCCTGGTTTATTCTCTATCCCATTTTAAAAAAGCTATTTCTGCAGGGTAATATTGCAGCAAACACACTGGCACTAAGGTTAAAGCTCGTTGAGGCACCAGTGCGTCCACTGCAGTCTGATTGATGAAGAGAAATCCAAAGCATCTGATGGCCTTGTGACCACAGGAGCAGCAGATTTTTAAAAGTAGAAAAATAGATCTTTGGAAGAATCCATGTAAATTCTGGTAAATTGAATCATTTCTTGGTCTCTTCCCTTTCATTTTTCACATCTGTTATTTTCATTTAATTAATTTTGCTATTTAAATATGCTATTTATTCAGAAATATCATACATACTAGTTGTTCTAACCCATTAAAGACAGGTTGAAATCTAAATTATCAATGTAGACCTCAGTGTTAATGCTTGCAGTGCACCATCTATTGGAATGTATTTTGTAATTAATATAGTAATAAAATACATTCCATTTGTCATTCCAACAGACGGTGTATTCCAGACATTTGTTCTTGTCCTAGTGTGTATATAAACACAGAGAACTCAAGTTTCTGTATTACATCTGGCCTGAAGAAGGGGCCTGAGTTGCCTCGAAAGCTTACATATTGTAATCTTTTTAGTTAGCCAATAAAAGGGGTCATTTTGCTTGGCTTTTCTCTGCATTCATAATGGCTAACACAGTACAACACCTTAGTACTAAAGTTTTAAAAATAAATTATTACAAATCAATAATTGATGGAGCCTGTCATTTAGAACAACAACAGACCCATCAGCAAGAAAAAAGAAAATGGCAAGACATCCCCATTGAAACCAACCCAATTGCCCCACAGGGTAACAGGTCCACCCATGTCTGCCTTTCCCGAATTGGCCTGCTCTCTTACCACAGGAGGATGTGTGACAGGGATGAACAAATGGATGGACAGTGTCATCGTCAGATTACAAATGTTTGTGATGTGCCATCTTTTGGAATAACAAATACAATGTATATTTTTCTGTTATATGCCATTTGGCATGGGATTCATACAAGCTGTATTAATGTTTGTGGTGAGCCATTTGTTGGAATGACAGAAATATAGCAAACAGATTAACACACAAATACACTGAAACACAAACATCATTTTATTAAGGTGGATATGAATGTCTATGTGGTGGGTTTCCTTTGTCCTCCTATTGTTCATGCTTTGCTCTTATTTAAAAATAAAACCTCCCCTTCCCCACTAATAAAAAAAGAGAATTAGCATCAGCTTGTCATTTCTGTTAATTGATTTTCTAATTTAATTACATCTTCCAGCAATGTCTGCGTTCTCATAATTTATAAACTGTGCCTAGTTCTCTGTAATTTTAATACTCTGTCTCTTTCGTTGCTTTGAATTTGTCAGCCTGCTATAATTATGACCTTTAGGTGATGTCCACTTGACTACATTTTATTTTAAACAAGCATTTTAAAATGAAAACGATTTCCTCCACACTAGCATTTTTACGAAAGCTCCGCTCTCCGCTCACAAAGAAAATTACTTAAATGCATATGGCATAGTTGTTCATCTACACTGGGGGTAAGCATGGGCACATTGATGGAAACAGGAAGAAAATGTGTCATCCATGTTAGACATTTGCACCTTGCATTTACGCACGGAGATCAGCAATGACAAATATGAAAAACAATAAAAACAGGTTGTTTTTTAACTGGAGATGAGATGGACTTTTATTGAGGGTCATGCATGAGTACAAGGTAAGCAAAATGGCTGAGAAAATGTAATGAGCAGGATCCAATCAGGGATGGACCACTTAATGAGCACCAACCAATCAGAGTGCGACTAGAGTCTGTGTTTTCAAAGCTCTCTGTTTTTATTTATCCACACTTTAATGCAGAAATATACATCTCAGAAGAGCTTTTTTAAACTACGTACAATGAAAATGTAAATGTATGGATGGAGCCTTAAACTGCTTAATTTTTTCTGAAGGATCAGCCAGTTACTAGTGAATTTCAAAAGTGAAGTAGCCAAAAGAGTCACACATAACCTTATTATGGGTAACCACATAAATATCTCAAAAAAAGTATTTAGAATTTAAATTTCCCCTTAGAAACAATTATAGTATCATCTATTAAAGTGTCAACTAGAAATAAACAGGGGAGAAATGTAGAATTTATTTACATTTATTCATAATTTTGTAGGTTCTTTCAGAAAAATAAAAAGCGCTCACAACCACAAGACCTTCTATTTACATATTTCTTAACAGCTTGATCCACTTATAAGGTTGTGGGGATGAAGTTGAACTTTGCCAGTTTACACTCGGACAGGCCAAGTCATTTTCAGGTCAGCAGTCAGGCCAAACAGATGAAAACTGAGAACTCCGGGAAGAGCCAACATAAATACACACAGACAGGAGTCGTGTTGGGTATCAAACCCAGCCTCAGAGCCGTGAGTGAGGCAACAACTAAGTGACAGCAGGAGTGAGACATCCTGTTCATTCAATCATTCCAATTTACTTAAACTGAGAAGCAGGTGTGAGTGGCAAAGGGGTTCTGCAGTGGAACATCCATCTTGGCACCAGGGACAGAGAAGCAAGCATTAAATGAAGCCCCGTCATGTTTAGACGGAACTCAACACTTCAAGGTTGGAAAACACACTGAAAAACATGATGGCAATAAAAATATCCAAAAATAAGAAAGAAAGTGTTCATTGTGAGTTGCTATTTATACAGTGTCACATAAAAACTCTTCTGACGTCGATGCTTTTGTTAAGGCATTATCTGCTCTCTCTAGTGCCATAATAAAAAGAAATGATTAATTGAGATGTTTTGCGGTTCCCACACATCTTCTGATTTATTTATAACCAGCTAACGTCTGTTAAAAAGAAGGGAAATACAAGAGTTGGACTGATTCAAAATATTGATCTTTGGAAGGGTGGTTTCCTTGACCACTGAAAACTCATACAGTATATAGAGGTATATATAGGCTTGAAATGCTTTGAAAATTGAACATTAATGAAACAATCATACCATGAATGAACTCCTACAGGTGAGACAGTAAGGTCTGTAAGTGTATGAGAGTGGAGCAAAAAGGCCAGAGTTAAAGGTCCAAGTGACAAGGATATGATATGATGATACTGCTGCCCAGCCCTGTGCTAAAAAAGAGGAGATACACACTGAGTTGTCACTTTAGTAGGCCCCTCTGTCCATTCTGTATGTGCAAGTAACACTGCACAAAGAACTTTGACTAACAAGAGCAGGCCTTCATGTCCATCAAGGTTGTTTGGCTGATAGCCACACTGTCCCAATATCTAATCCTGATACATTTTTATTGTTGTAAAGGCTTAAACTGACTCCAGAAAAACAAGTAGACAGGTATCAAAGGATTGTGCGACTCAGAGAGAGAAAGAGCAAGACTACATATTTGCTGGAAGTGAACTGGAATGTGGCCTGGTGGCAGACATCAGACAAGAAGCAATTAATAGCAACCCTTGTGGAGTTTTCACATGAGACAATGTTATGAGAGTAAGGAGATCGGGCAATCACTCAAAAAGGCATTGCTAATGCCGGCCCTGTGGTCAGAATATTGGATAATAAGGAGTCAAGAGAGGGTGAAATGACTAATGCACCAGAGTACAACAGTGATGTCAAACTAGGAACCTTACAGCACCCTGTTTGTCCTACCATATCATGGATGGGGAATTGCTGATGATGACTCCACTGCAAGAAACTGCTTTTGTAGAAGATGGCGGGACACAGAAACGTGACATTGAAGAATACGTGACACTGGTCTGATTTCATGAATACATCCTGCCAGGTGTCAACAGTGCAGATTGAACATGGTGGTGCAATTGAAAGAACTTTATTTGTCCCAAGGAGGAATTTTGCATGTATTGTAAGTTTTCTATCTTTAAAAATTAATTTCTTAAGTTGTATATGCTGTTATTTAAAGAAAAATAAAAGATGACTCGATTGATTGATTGACCAGGGGTAGTTGTAACTCCATGAATGTGTTAGACTACTGTTGTGCCCTGACATGCAGTTGATAAAGTGGAGTGTAAAAATGACTTTCAGTCTAAGCCTGCTTATGTATTATGCAGATACAGCAGGCACTAATCTGGAAGTAGATTATGTGGTCAGTTTGTAAACTACTGTATATCTCATGCCCAGCAGGGAACAGAAGTGTAACAACATTTTGACATCTGCAAACCAAATCACGGATTAGTGGCCTTGCTATTGGGGGTCCGCTCCGAGTACTTGAGCGAGACCAGAAAAGAATACAAGATATTCTTTTCACACCTGTAAAGCACCTTTTGCTGGTGCATGTCACATAAAGACTGAGTGACATTGTGCAGCTGCCTAACTGCTCCAGGAGACAAGGTTCAGATTCCAGCACTGTCTGTGTAAAGTGTTCACATTCTCTTCATTTCTGCTTGCATTGATAATCCACTTTTCCGTCAAAAGATATTTGAGCTACAAGTCCGAATTGGCCCCTTATGAAACATACAGACAGACACACAGACACAAATCCTGTTATTATGGTGGATTGTATACATGAAAAAATTGTGTTGTTGCTTTACGTTCTCCCACACCATAACCTATCATCGATGGGGGAGGAGCAAAAGCCTTAAATTCATCAAAAATTTCAATCTCCAGTTTTCTATGAATCTCAACGTTTTAGGGTCCCCTGATAGCGAAAACATCGGTATCTCAGTGATGGATGTGTGTCTGTCTCGGTGTGTGTATCCCCATCCATGATGTGACAGGACAAGCAGGGTGCTGTAAGGTTCTTATTTTGGCATCACTGTTGTTCTCTGCTGTTACTATATATTAGTCATGTCACCCTCTCTTGTGTCACAGTTTCTAGAGATAAAACGGATGGAAAAATATCAATTTGAGCCAAGAGACAGACACACTCTAGAGGTACCCTCAAATACCATAATTCTACAATTATTTATGAACTCTTCTCATCAATTGCTATCGTACTGACCTATTTTATGATCAGAAAGATCAGCATCAAAGTGGTAAATAATTACTGAATGTTATAGAATAGTTTGGGTAACTTGGTTACTAAGGCACAAAGCCTCCTGACGCTCATGTCCAAATATTTATTTTTTTTAATTTTTTAATCTACCGTATTGTCAAGAAGGCACAACAATGCCTCTTTTTTCTGCAGAGACTGAAGTGAATTGGTTTGCCACAACCCATTCTTGCCACCTTTTACAGAGGAACTGTGGAGAGCGTCCTGACAAACTGTATCAATGTGTGGTTTGGGAGCAGCAAAGCTTTTGAGTGCAAGACTCTGCAGCGTGTAGTGACAACCGCTGAGGAGGATCATGGGGTCTCCATCTCCTCTTTCAGACACTACGCCATTGTGAAAGACGTATCTCACGTGTCATACACATTGTTTGACCTCCTGCCTTCAGGTAGAAGATACTGCAGCATCAGGAGCAGCACAGTCAGGTCCGATAACAGCTTCTTTCTCCAAGCTGTCAGACATTTGAACTCCTACATGTCACCCAGTACCCCATCCCTGCAACATTCCCCCAATTATGTACTATCACATTGCACTCTGCACCTTAATATGGATATCGAGCATTGTTCAAGCTTTATAGTCCAGCATCTTTTGTCGTGTTCTATTGTATTGTTGCTCTGGTTTTGGTAATGTTATGGTGTATGTTGTTTTGCCTACGCACCGGGGACTGTAAGGAATGAAATTTTGTTCAATCATATACAGGGGTCCTCGAGTTACAACGTCTCCACATACAACGTTTCGAATTTACAACGCTCACTCCCAATTAAAAAACTGACACGTGTTTCGGCTTACGCCGTTAGCTTCATACTTACAGACTACATGGGCGAACTAGTTTGGTTGCGCGCAGCGAAAAATACACAGTAACATGGCATATGAGTGAGGGAGTTGGCAAACTAGTTTGGTTTGCGCACGGAGGAAGTGTTCCATTTGTGTTGCTTTGTTTGGTGAATTTTTTGGCCCTTATCATCGCTTCTAAACAAAAGTCAAAGTCTTCAGATGGCAATGCTTCGAAGAAGAGGAAAGCCGTCACGATGGAAGTAAAATTAGACATTGCAAAGAGATCAGAAGGAAGAAAAGTAATTTTATTACACTCACTTTTGTCATTTTTTCTGTTACTACAGTATAGTGTACAATACAGTATATTTAAGTCCTTACCCTTTTTCTGTGGCTAAGTTGTGTTTTTAATGTTCTAGATTATGACGTTGCAAATGTGTTTGGATAGGTAAGTGGTTTAGGCTAGCGTGTGTTTCAACTTACACCAAAATTCAGGTTACATCACTGTTGTAGGAACGGAACTATGTCGTAACCTGAGGACCCCCTGTACTATGTATATGAATGAATGACAATAAAATTGAGTTAATTTTTATTACGTTTCTTTTCAATTTTATTATTTAAATGTGCTAGAAATTTATATTTATATTATGTTAATGAATGTAAATAAAAATAATTCACAGTTGAAATGATCTTTTCAGTTTCATTTTGCAGACCTGTGAAAAAATGAAGTAATTCAGTGGACTGAATCTTAAAAAAAAAAAAAGGCAATTAAAATGAAAGGAAGTGAATTAGCATCAGAAACTTGTTACTGATTAACAAAAGGGTTAGAATGAAATCCTGCACTCTTGGTACAGACTGCACAAAAAATGGATAGATGATTGATGTATTTGAATGAACAGGTGGGCAAAAATGCAGGCAGTAGGTTCTGGGCCTCGCTTTACCTTACAATGAATACTCAGCTTATGCCCCCTTGCTTTCTTGGCCAAATTTGTTCATGGAGAATTAGGCCCACACAAGTGAACGCACCCTCCAAGCGGAAACAAGCACCGTTAGACGGATCATTACACAGATCATTACAAGATGACTTCAAATACAAAGAATGTGTATGGAATTCGGCGGCGGCATTCGTTAGCCTCCTGCGGGGGGTCTCGACTTGACGGAGTCTACAGTGGTCAGCGGCTGGAATATGTGCTTTAATTATTTGCTGTTGCACTCCTTCATGCTGGTCTCAGAAGGAGTTGCCGGTGTGGCAATTTCCGTGTTGATCAGCCGAGTTAAAAATAGAATTTTCAACTCCTTTTACCCTTTTTGCGCCTGCCGTCCACCTTTTTTCCATGGAAGCCGGAGAATATTTTTATTAGCCTTACATTCTTTCGAATCCGCGTTGTTTCCCAGTCTATGAGGGGCCAAACAGGCCATAAATAATATATTTCTGTGTGTAATCTATTGGTTTATGTGTGAACACTATTGGTTTATGAATATTTACTATCGGTTTGCGTGCATACATAATTGGTTTGCCTACATACAATACTGGTTTCATTCATATGAACTATATTGGTTCGTGTCCGTATATTATCCGTTTATACGTGCATATTACTGGTTTGCATATGAACTATATTGATTTGCGTGTGTATATCACTGGTTCCAGTACGTTTGTTATTGGTTTGTGCGTGAACTGCATTGGTTTACGCTTGCGTGTTATCGGTTTGCGTATGAATTATATTGGCTTGCGTCCTGTGACGTCTAACAATGGATTTGCGTATGCACTATATTGGTTTCATGCACGTCTTATACTGGTTTCATGTGGGTAACCTGTCGATTTTGCGCTTGAACTCTATTGGTTGTATGTGTGCACTATGTCGGTTTCGCGTATGAAATATATTGGTTATGCGTGCGCACCCTATCGCAACTTTGTGTAGGAACTATATCGGTTCTGCGTGTGAACTATATTGGTTGTTCACGTGATCATCAGAGGAAATGGGCGGGGCAGAAACAGGAACTCAAGGGCCGGTAGAGTCATGGAGTGTAAAGACAAGTGTCTAGGAGACGCATCTGCGTTTAAACGGCACTATATATTTTTTCCGCACCATACGATTGCGAAAGGACTTGGTGGTAATTATTACTATTTAACAGAATCTACCCTTGAGTCTGTAATGAACTCAAGGGTTAAGTTAGGTATGTATTCGGCCATCTTCTTATTCGGTCCCATCTACATTGCTTGCAGTCCGCAGCTGTACTTGTCCACACAGTATTTGCAAAACTGTTACTTATTCTAAAGGCAAAATATTCAACATTTACGATTGACGTCTTTATGCAACATAACATTTAGTTACTACTAGTTAGATTTATTATTCCCGGCGACCCCGCACCGCGCCTAACTGACAGGTGAAGTGACTTGCTCAGGGTCACACAGTGTCAGTCCCAGGACTTGAACCCACGAACAAAGGGTTGAAAGTGCAAAGCCCTAATCGCAATGCTTGCACATCTATAACGTGTATATTAATTGACTAAACGTGTCCATTCTTTGAAAAGCTAAACATTTAACATTTAGGACCTGCATGGGTCAGTTACATCATATTGGGCCACCTTACCTTTCACAGTTTTGTGAAAGGACAGATGCGTTTTTTAAGATGCAGCGGAGTTTTGCTCTGCCCAGTGCGTGTATCAGGGTGAAACTGACAAAGTATTCCCACTTAAATATCAGATAAATGGGATTTACTGTGATATTTAATGGGCACTGTGAAGTGTTGAATGACGTTGGGCCACCTTAATTTTCATAGTTTTGTGACATTGACGTATATAAACTTGTCCAGGACAGATTCATTTGTTAAATTAGAGTTTAACAATTTTAACCCGTGCAGGACCAAAATGTGGAATATTTATTTTTTCAAATAATGGATCAGTCTGCCAATTAATGTACACACTGTGGAATATTTTGCCTTGCTGTTATAATAGAATAAGAAGCCACTTTGCAAAAGCTGTGTGAATAAGTAGCTGACTGCAAGCTTATCCTGGGAGTAACTGAGAGTGAATAAAATGCCAGCCGAATGCGTACCTAACTTCAGCCCTGTGATCATTTCAGAATTAAGGGAAAGTACTGGTAAAAAGAATTACCACCAAGCCCTTTCACAAACATACAGTGACGTGCAAAAGTATTCAATCCCTTTAAAAGTCATCCTAATTTTCTGCATGACAAAAGATTTGTCCACATATTTATCCTTTTGGTATTTTTAATGCAAAACTCTTGTGCTGTAACAAAACATGATCAAACTCCAAATAACTTAACTAAAGGAAAACTCCAAAGTGATTGTTTGCCTAAGCATTCAAGCTCAACATATTCATACTTTGTCAAGAACCTTTTTGCTGCAGTAACAGCCTTCATTCTTTTGGGGTATGTAAATATGTCCCAGTTCTGCACATTGCTCAGGCGTGATTCTTCCCTATTTTTCTTGGCATGATTTCTAGGTACCCTCTACTGTATGTTGGTGGGATGGTATCTCTGAACAGCAGTTTTCAAACAGTTCCCCGTATTCTCAACAGGGTTAAGATCAGGGCTTTTACTTGGCCATTCTGAAATATTCACCTGTCTGTTTTTGAGCCATCCCAGTGTCACTTTGGTCTAATGCTTAGGGCCATTGTCATCTTGAAAGATGAATCTTCTCCCAAGCTTTAAATTCACAGCAGACTGGAACGAGTTCTCCTGCAATATTGTGTGGTATTTGTGCCCATCTATTGTCCCTTCACCTCTGACAAAATTGTCAGTCCCAGCACATGAAAACATCTCCATAGCAAAATGTTGCCACCACCATATTCCACTGTAGGTCTGGTGTTTCTTGTGGCATGGCCAGCGTTTGTTTTACACCACACATTCTGTACCTCTTTGAAGTCTGAGAAAAAAGTTCTATTTTGGTTTCATTTGACCATAAACCCTTCTCCCCACATTTAACTGGAAAAACGCCACAAGTGCTTTTCTGTGGACCATCTTAAGGAATGGCTTCTTTCTTGCCATCCTCCTGTAGAGGCCTGTTTAATGGAGAGCTCTTGAAATTGTGGACCCCTGCACCTTCACTCCAGTTTCAGCCACAAAGCATTGCAAACATCTGAGAGTGACGGTTGGATTTCTAGTCTCCTCTCTCACCAGTTGATGTCTAACTCTGATGTTCAGTCTTGAGGGACGGCCTGTTCTAGTGAGAGTCAGGGTGCTGTGATGAACCTTCCACTTTCTGATGATGGATCCAGCACTGCGCAATGGGACATCAAACTCTTGATATTTTTATAATTATTTCCTGCTACCTTGTGCATTTCAATAACTTTGTTTCTCACATCAGCAGAATGCTCCTCTCTCTTCATTTTTTCAGTGACTGTCCACCAAAGACTACGGCCCCTAGGAAGGGGGCTTTTTATATCCAGAGAGAAAGCAGCACCTCATTATGTTTAATATGACTGTCAAATGTCTGCCACCTTTGTAATTAATTTGTCATTGGTGTAAACCTGGAGCTTCCAAAGCACAGAGGTTTAAACACTTAGGTAAACACTAACTTTGGAGATATTCTTCTTCAATTAAATGTCTACATAAAATAATTTGACTTTGGAAATGGTTTGTTACAGCATAAGAAAAAATACTGAATGAATAAATATGTGTACAAATATTTTGTCTTGCATAAAATTATGACAACTTTCAAGGGGATTGAATACTTTTTCACGCCACAGTATGTTTGTGAAAGGGTTTGGTGGTAATTATTTTTAAGTTAGGTGCACATTCAGCTGCCTTTTTATTCACTTCTAGCTACATTAAGTATAAGCTTGCAGTCAGCTACTTATTCACAAACCAGCTTCTTCTTCTATATTAACAGCAAGGCAAAATATTCTACAGTGTGTGCATTAATCCGCAAACTGATCCATTATTTGAAAAAATAAATATTCCAGATTTTCAACCAAAACTTGAACGGGTTGTAAATGTTAAACTCAACTTTAACAATGGAATCTGTCCTGGACAAGTTTATATTATGCCAATTAATATACACGTTGTAGATGTGCAAGCATTGTGGCGTAGTGTTTAAGACTGCACTTTTAAACTGAGTTCAAGTCCTTATAATGACACTATGTGACCAGAAACAAGTCACTTCACCTGTCTGTGCAGCGTGGGGGGCACTGGGCGAATGTAACCAGTAGTATCTAAATGTTGTATGTTGGATAAAGGCGTTAGTAAATGTAGAATATTTTGCCTTCAGAATGAATAACTGGTTTCAAAAGTTGTGTGAAAAAGTACTGTGGCCGGGTGCGAGCAAACATGATCCTGGAATCAAATAAGAAGACGGCCCAATACGTACCTAACTTCAGCCTTGTGTTCATTACAGACTCAAGGGTAGATTCTGTTAGATAGTAATAATTACCACCAAGTCCTTTTGCAAACGTATTGTACGGAAAAAAATATATAGTGCCGTTTAAACGCAGATGCGTCTTCTAGCCACTTGTCTTTACACTCCATGACTCTACCGGCCCTTGAGTTTCTTTTTCTTGCCCCGCCCATTTCCACTGAAGATCACGTGAACAACCAATATAGTTCACACGCAGAACCGATATAGTTCATACACAGAGTTGAGATAGGGTGCGCACGCATAACCAATATGTTTCATACGCGAAACCGACATAGTGCACACATACAACCAATAGAGTTCAAGCGCAAAATCGACAGGTTACCCACATGAAACCAGTATAAGACGTGCATGAAACCGATATAGTGCATACGCAAATCCATTGTTAGACCGACACAGAACAAAAACCAATATAATTCATACGCAAACTGATAACATGCAAGCGTAAACCAATGCAGTTCACTCACAAACCAATAACAAATCGTACTGGAACCAGTGATATACACATGCAAATCAATATAGTTCATATGCAAACCAGTGGTATGCACGTACAAACGGATATAGTTCACGCACAAACCGATAATATACGGTCACGAACCAATATAGTTCATATGAATGAAACCAGTATTGTACGCACGCAAACCAATTAAGTATGCATGCAAACCGATAGTAAATATTCATAAACCAATAGTGTTCACACGTAAACCAATAGATTACACACAGAAATATATGATTTATGGCCTGTTTGGCCCCTCATACCAGTCTCTTTGTTCAGCTGAGACACTTCCCTTTTTTTTTAGCAGGTGCGCGTGTGACGAACGCCAGCGGCTGAGCTGTGCTGAGCGCTTTTCCCTGTGAGCGAGCAGGACGTGCGACATTGATGAACCGATAGAGCAGGTTTGGCATTAAGGATTACGCTGAATTATAAATGTCAGAAATGAATGGGGATCATTACAAAGTAAAAAGTGGCCTTGGAAAAAGGTAAAGGAACCATGAAATGACAGCAGGGTCACAATGCTGGCATCTAAATGTTGATGAATGAATGAAATCCTTTGAAAAGTCTTTGTGCGGTAAAACGCACGCAGGGATTTCTTTCTGTTAAATCATTCAGCGAGAACTCAAACGGCTGACATCAGTTAGTGCGCGTTTTCCCACCCTACAAGTACACAGCAGCATGTTTTCCGTTATCTCTTCGTGTTGGGTTGACCGACGGGATGGAAAATTGTACTAGTGCTCTGTGTGGCCGACTGGCACCAGCTCACTCTGTGAGAAATAAGTGTTTAATGTTATAGTGTAAAACTGTTAAATAGCGAAAGTAAACAACTGTAAAATGTAAAAAGCTACTGTTTCAGAAACACCGAAGCACAGAAATGAAACATACAGACCAATTTATGTTGTTAAGCCGTAACCAAATGTATTGTAGGGACGGACGGCACTGAAGTCCCAGGAGGCTCTGCGGCGCTGCCCCTAAAATGAGACTGTTAATTTTGATTTCTTTCATGTTGGGGTTCAACCAGTTGTTTTTAATGTTGGTTTGTAGCTTTTGACAATAGAAGTGTTTTATTTAAATTGGGGGGGGACACACTCAGTTTGCCTACTACAGTACCACTAATTGATGCTGCCTGGTGTACAAGTAACGGTATTGGGACTATGTAATTTGAATATTGCCGTTTGCACTGATTGTATTGCTTTACCAGTATAAAGAAAGGCTGTTTTCTCAATAAATCGAGTGTGCCTGCTTGTCACAATATTCTTTTTCTGTGGAAAAAAGGTAACAATAGCATCAAAAGACAAGATAATGCCATCAAAAAGGAAATCCTCTTCCATTTTTCTGCCCCAAGCTGTTTAAGAATACTTGCTGTTTGTTGACCGTGTGTGGTATGCGATAATACACGGTCACGTGGTTACCAAGAATAAATATTCTTTAACTTTAAACAGATACCTTACCTTCATTTAATTCAAAATTGACATATGTATTTGCTTGATGTAGCTGTTTCTTCAATATTACTTTTAATGAGTGTGCACTCCAGGTAAAATAAGTTTGTGTGGTTGCCATATAGAGTGTGATGCAATTTTTCAAAACTTAAAATATTTTCTTGTTTGTTTTTCTTCTTGGCAACGATTTCCAAATTTGTATACAGTTATGATATTTGCATAAGGAAACGTCCCCTTTTACTATTTTGTTCCTTGTAACCCGCATACCTTTTCACAATGGGGGGAAAAAATAATTTTACCGATTGTGCTAAAGGTTTTTTGAGGTTAAGGAAGTTGATTTATGGTGGGTTGTTCTTGATAAACTGGCAAACCTTAGGGTGTCATACACCACAAAAACATATTTTTCTTCTCCACCAGACAATGTGCCTTAACTTCATTAAACATTTAGTTCTTACCAATTTATTCAATTAATTGTATAGCATGTTTATTATTGATTGTTATTTTACTGATGCAAACTGTATACTGGTCTGTGCTTCTGAAAGCATTTTTTGATGGTCTAGGGCAGGGGTCTCCAACTGTGGTCCTCAAGGGCCACAGTTGCTGCAGTTTTCATTCTGACCCTTTTCCTAATCAGTGACCAGTTCTCACTGCTAATTAACTTTTTCCCTGTTACTTTAATAGCCCTGTTAGAAGAGTTCAGCCCTCTGAATTGATTCCTTTCTTCATTAAATGACAGCCAAGCAGAAATGAGATGTGAAACGAGCTAACAGATGACCAGCTAAACTGGGGCTTCAAACTCCAACCAATTTCACTCCAATCACTTTCGTAATGAGAAGCTAATTCTTGCTGTTAATTAAACCCGTTATTTAATTCCATGGCTTGTTGCTGCTCTCATTTTGCCACAGCACACATTTCCAAAACTGTTGATTTTTCTGTTTTGGTGACCTGAGAGATCAACTTTACCAAGTGGTGGCTTTGTTTTTTGTCTCATTATTGTTTTCGGCTGCTAATTAAAGAAAAAGAAACAAAAGTGGGGCCTGAGTCAAGTTAATTTAAAAAAAGTAATCAGCAGCAAAAACTGGTCACTAATTAAGAAGATGGTAAGAATGAAAACCTGCAGCCACTGCAGCAATCGAGGCCTGGAGTTCACCACCCCTGCTATAGGGCAGGGCTCCCCAATTGTGGCCTTGAAGGGCCGCAGTGGCTGCACTTTTCATTCTAACCCTTTTCTTTATTAGTGATCTGTTTTTGCTGCTAATTATCTTCTGTTGAATTCATTTTCTTTGACTTGCTCTTGAGGACTCAGAACCCTTAACTGTTTTTTTCCTAAATTAGCAGACAAACAATAACGAGACACAAAATGAGCCAAAACATGACCAGCAAAACTGTGTCCATCATACAATATCTGAAAATAAAGAAAGATGAAGGTCACAGGAATGCTGATCTGCTCAGGTCCCCAAAACATTTTAGCAGTGCTCTTAGAAAGAGAAAATCAACAATTTCAGAAATGTCAGCAGTTGCACAATGAGAGCAGCAAGAACCCCTGGAATTAAAGAACGGGTTTAATTAACGACAAGACTCAGTGCCTAATTAAGCAACTGGTTGGAGTGAAATTAGTTGGAGTTTGAGGCCCTGCCTTAGTTGGTCTTCTGTTGACTCATTCACTTCACATTTCATTTCGGTTTGGGTGCCATTTAAGGAAAGAAATTAAGCAATTCAGAGGAACAATGAAGAAATTCAGGGGAACAAATCTTAGAAATACAAGTCAGTTAAAATGAAAGGAAAAGGAGTTAATTAGCAACAAAAACAGGTCACAAATTAAGAAGAAGGTTACAATGAAATCCTGCAGTTACGGCAGCGTGGTGGAGACCCCTGGTCTAATGATTGGCATACTTCCAGTATTACAGTGCATGTATTTTAGCTTATGCTTAAATCTTTAATTCTATTGTAATATGCTGTGTGAAAGGTGCTATATAGCGCCCGACCCGGCACAGACTACGCAGAAACACGTGTAACAACAACACAGGCTTTTATTTTCTCTTCAACCGTGGGGCACATGTTCCACAGGCCCAACACAGTCCCAAAAGCACTTAAATAGGCAAACCAATGCAGCAATCCTTCCTCTGGCACCACCACTCCTCCCAGGCAACCTCGTCCTCTTCCTCCCGATTCTGGCTCCTTGAGTGGTGGTGGCTGGCCCTTTTTATAGCCCACCCGGAAGTGCTCCAGGTGCCTGATCACCTGTGCCTAATTGCACTTCCGGACGGGGCTGTAGAGATGTCCATGTGGGCTCCGGGATCCATGCAGCACCCCCCGGCGGCCAACCCAGATCCCCACAGGGTTGTGGAGAACTCCATTTCCCATGTAACCCTGCGGGAAACTGAGGCACCATCGTCAGCCAGGGAGGCTGCCACCAAGCATCCCGTGGGAGGTAGTGAGATGTCCATGGCTGCTCCCCTGGAAAATATGTAGAAGGAGCGTCCTGGCCGGGCATGGGACCCGGCCGCCTGCCACAGCTGTTAAGAAAAAAAAAGTTATTTACTGTATAATATGCAGCCTCAAACAGTTATACCTTAGACCTAAAAATATTGTCACCTTATTTTATACTATAAAATTCTGTCAACTACAGCTGCAATTTTTTTTTACCATAAATGTGTAATTTTATTTTTTACAGAATAGGTTGGTTCCATTCTTGTGTACCAACAGGAACTGGCCCTCTTTGTATTTAGGGTTCTCATGGAAGGACTTAATGATGATGGTCATGCAGGCTTCTGGCTTTTAGTCCATCAATGTTGGAGCATCATGATGCTTTGGGTAGGTGGTGGTGGCGCAGGCCGCCACCACTAAGAAACCGGAAAAAGAAACAGAAGAGAGAGTAGGGGTCAGTACGGATTTTAGAGCCACCATGAATAGTTATTATGATGAATTGAACATACAGAGTATCAGGATTAAGTTAAAGTGAAGTTATGAGAAGGCCATGTTAAAGTAATGTGTTTTCAGCAGTGTTTTAAAGTGCTCTACTGTACTAGCCTGGCGAATTCCTACTGGCAGGCTATTCCAGATTTTAGGTGCATAACAGCAGAAGGCCGCCTCACCACTTCTTTTAAGTTTTGCTCTTGGAATTCTAAGCAGACACTCATTTGAAGATCTAAGGTCACGATTTGGAATATAAGGTGTCAGACATTCCGATATATAAGATGGAGTGAGATTATTTAAGGCTTTATAAACCATAAGTAGAATTTTAAAGTCAATTCTGTAAGACACAGGTAACCAGTGTAGTGGTCTTAAACTGGAGAAAATTGGTTTTGAAATAGATGAATGTGCTTTAAACTCATTTAGATCAAGAAATCGATAAAAAAAAATAAAAAAAAGCTTAGAATTCTCAAACCCTCAAAATACAATTCATAGTCTTGGGAGGGCTGCTTTCTAACCCAGCAGCTTTAGACCCAAGGCAGGAGCCAGCCCTGTACACGGAGTTAGTTTATCACAATCCCTCAAAACCACATCGTCCTTCACAATTTAGAGGAGAATTTAGAGTCGACGTTTATATAGACTACCATGCATGAGGTTGGATGGAATAAAACCAGAATACGGTACCTGGAGAAAAACCTAAGAAGACATGGGCAGAACGGGCAGTCTCCGCAAAGACAGTGACAGAAAGAGTGCTGGTCGAAGCCCATGAGCATTTCACTCTGGGAACGCATCTTTACATATGAAACTGAGTCTGTGGACTATGGAAAAGGTTCCTAAGAATTTGAAAAAAAATATTTAATGTGAAGTAAGTTAGCTAGCATGATACTCACAAGAAAACCTGAACGCAGCCTGTGTTATTGTTTGCAACAAGAGTCCTTTTAAAATCAGGAACTCATTAATAGTTCACAATTCTCGTATTAAGTCTTCTTGGCCTTTTATGGAACTTGTAATGGATCTAAATGAACAAAAGTTCTTTCTGGAACAATCATGTGGATGGTTGTTTTGGGAACTAAAAATGGTTCCCATATGGTATCACTCTGCAGAACCACTTTGGCAGTTTTATTTTTAAGGGTGTGGCGCTGGAGGCAAAATTCACCACTGGCCTGTGAAAATAAATGCACAATGGATGTGAAAAACACAGAAACCTTTGTTTAATACAATATACGCCAAAGTAATGGCAAACTAAACACGTGTAAAGTTCATGCTAAGTAATTATAAATAATAATAATAAAAATCTTAGACGCTTTAAGGCAAATGGACAGTTAAACATATCTGCATGTTAGAATAAATGAACACAATTGTCTCTGGAACTATATACATTACATCACCAAAACGTACAGCGCCCCCCATAGAGCTTGGGACAAAGACACATCTTTCCTTGCTAGTATGGAGTGTGACCTCTTCTGCCCACTCATTGAGTCTGCATGTATTTTTCTGTGGTTCCTTCTCACATTCCAAAATACAGTGCGGCAATAATGTTTGGGACAAAGACACATGTTTTCCTTGCTTTGCCACTCAGCTCCATAGTTTAACATTACAAATCAAACAATTCAGAGATCGTGACTAAAGTGCACATTGCTGACTTTAATGTAATGAGATCTGCATACATTTCAGTCACACCGTATAGAAATGACAACACATTTCCTACAGTACCCTTGAACAGGGGTTCTCAAACTCAGTCCTGGGGACCCTCTGTGGCTGCAGGCTTTTGTTCCAACCAGATTCACAATCAGTGATAACAATTGATCTCATTTAATTAGCTGCTTTTTTCTCTACTCTTAATGTACATTCAGATAAGCACAGTTGTATGATTTTTACTTTTATTAAATATTTAGAAGTATGTTTATTTTTTCAATATTTTTAAATGCTTTGCACATTTTTTTCTAGCATTTTGACCTTTTTCTGTGTATTTTGCTTCATTTGCTATATCCTAATAATGACAATTAAAAAGAAGTAGTGGTGGCTCTGAGGCTAAGGCTCTGTGCTGGTATCCCGAAGGTTGCCAGTTCGAATTCCCATCACTGCCAAAAGAGATCCTACTCTGCTGGGCCCTTGAGCAAGGCCCTTAACCTTCAATTGCTCCAGGGGCGCTGTGCAATGGCAGACCCTGCGCTCTGACCCCAAGGGGTTAGTGAAAACTAAAACAAATTCCTAATACAAGACATTTTATAAGTCAAAGTAAAGAAAAAAAAAAAAAAGTAGCGCAGGCACCGGGGACAAAAACACTAAATGATGAAAAGCAGCAACTACTTTAGCATCAGACCCACCAATTAGCAAATAATGGATTAAATAACCTGAAAACCTTGAAAAGAACAACAGAAATCACAACAAAAATATTGTTAAAAAGTAAACAATACATTTCTCATATAACTGCTTAGTACATTTTAATAAAAATTTACCAGACTTAGTTTTGTAATTTTTACATTGACTCCAAAACACATAAACTGAGTAATAACGGCTCAATGAAGAAATTACAAAAGTAAGTATGTACATTGGAACCTCCAAATTCTGGTATCTTCATGTGCATCTTGTTAATATCTCCTACTACACTTCTTCTGCTGCTTGCTGTTGCCGCTCATCAGCGCCACTTCGCTTGTCTCACCTTCTCCGCTATGCTGTACTGCTTCTCTGTAACTATCAGATAAGAATTGCTCTGGTCTATGCTAAAATACTCTTGTGACAGACTTTTCCATATTAAACAGTTTGTCCACAGCAAATGGTCAGACTGGAATGTCCTAAAAGACCCTGACATAGCGTGGCGCTCGAAATATTTACATTGTGGGTCAGGTCACTGGCACCGCCAGCTGCGAATGAAAAATTCAACAGCAGCATTTGCTCAGGAATACGCCATCCTCTCCATGGCTTTGGAAAAAGGAGCATCAGTATGCCAAATTTGCAATTTCTTAAAATAAACTCTGATCATGGATCTGTCCACAATGAACCCTCACCAGCTAATATTGCATTGTTTAGCTTGACATCTGTTAATGGCAAAGTGCTGGTGCTATCAGAATTCATTACAGTCTCCAAACTCAACGTGCTTTGCCTAACAGAAACCTGGCATAAACAAAACGATTTTACTTCTTTCACGGAGGCAACACCATCCGGATACATTTACTTCGCAGATCCTTGCAGGTAAATGTCAAAAGACTTCCAATTGATTGCCCATTGACTTTCTAGTGTCTGGCTCTTAAGCTAATAACGAAATCAGGTCCTGTCCTACTCATTGTTCTCTGACGTCCCCCCAAAATACAATGCATCCTTTTTATCTGATCTGACTGAATTATTAACCCATTTAAGTTCCATTTTGCAGAGAGTAATTTTTCTTGGCAGTTTCAACATCCATATTGGCATCATTACATGTAGGCTGAGAAATGAATTCCTGTCCTTACTGGACAGTTTTGACTTGGTGCAACATGTTGAGTTCCCGACCCACTCTGGTAGTCATATATTGGACCTGATTGCATTTGTTATTGACCTTTGTTGGAAGATGAGGCCGACTACTTGTGTACTGGACCCCATCCCCACCACACTTTTTAAATCCTGCCTTCATGCCATAATCCAGACTGTTACAACAATAATAAACTCAGCCCTTGACACTGGACTCTGTACCACTCACTTTTAAAATTGCTTCTGTTACCCCAATGTTAAAATAGTCTGGTCTCGATGCTGACAATCTTAACAATTTTCAACCCATTTCTGACTTACCTTTTCTGTCAAAAGTTCTTCAGTGTGTTGTAGCCTCCAAACTCACCAGCTACTTAACTTCTAATAAATTTCATGGAACCCTTTCAGTCTCATTTCAGAGTTCAGCACAGCTGTGAAACTGCTCTGTTTTGGGTAACCAATAATTTACTTATGGCAGCAGACTCTGGACAAACCGGCATATTAATTCTGTTAGCCCTCAGTGCAGTATTTTACACTCTCAGACATGACATTGTACTGTCCAGAATGGAGAGAATGCTGGGTATCTCTGGCACTGCCCTCCGGTGGTTTAACACTGGAATTACCAGAGCCCACGAAAAAACGCTTCGCACCTCTCTGTCAGCGTCTTTTGTCTTTTAAATGTGTTGATAAGCAGCAAACAGCAAGCAGTCTGGTATCACATCCCCCAACCCTACACAGTTTTCTCAGCTCAAGCTCTGTTTACCTGCGTGTCAGTTGCTTAGAGTTGTATAGAGTGAGAAGTCAAGCAAAATGACTCCTTTTATATATACTATACAGTAATCCCTCCTCGATCGCGGGGGTTGCGTTCCAGAACCCCCCGCGATAGATGAAAATCCGCGAAGTAGAAACCATATGTTTGTATAGTTATTTTTATATATTTTAAGCCCTTATAAACTCTCCCACACTGTTAACCTTATTAGAGCCCTCTAGACATGAAATAACACCCTTTAGTCAAAAGTTTAAACTGTGCTCCATGACAAGACATAGATGACAGTTCTTTCTCACAATTAAAAGAATGCAAATATATCTTTTCTTCAAAGGAGTGTCTGCATCAGGAGCAGAGAATTTAAGAGAGAGCGAGCGCTCACAAAGAAAAGCAAACAATCAAAAAATCAATACGTGTGCTTTTAAGTTTGCCGAAGCATCGCAATAAAGCAGCATTTTTCAGAGAAGCGTCAGTATCTTCTAAGCAAACAGCCTCTGTGCAAACAGCCCCTCTGCTCACATCTCCTCCGTCAGGCGCAGAGAACGTCAGAGAGAGAGAGCGAGATTAAAGCAAACAATCAAAAAATCAATACGTGTGTTTTTAAATATGCCGAGCACCGCAATAAAGTGGCATTTTTTAGAGGAGCGTCAGTATCTTTTAAGCAAACAGCCTCTGTGCAAACAGTCCCTCTGCTCACACCCCCTCCGTCAGGCGCAGAGAATGTCAGAGAGGGTGAGATAGAGGCAGAGACAAGCAAACAATCAAGCACCGCGCAGGAAGCATATCTTATAGCATTGAGGAGTTTTAGTTAATATGTAATACATGCTCTGATTGGGTAGCGTCTAAGCCATCCGCCAATAGCGTCCCTTGTATGAAATCAACTGGGCAAACAAACTGAGGAAGCATGTACCATAAATTAAAAGACTCATTGTCCGCAGAAATCCGCGAACAAGCGAAAAATCCATGATATATATTTAGATATGCTTACATTTAAAATCCACGATAGAGTGAAGCCGCGAAAGTCGAAGCGCGATATAGCGAGGGATTACTGTATCGTTATTTGGAACACTTGCATTTCATGTGTGTTCCGTGTCTACAACAATCTATGTAAACACATCGTTAAAACAGAAGCGTTTTTCATGTTTTAGTAATAATTGACAAAATGTAGACATAAAGTGTATAATGTGTGAAACCTGAATTCCAAATATCAAAGAAACACTTTCACAAAAGGTACAAATATAACAGAACAAATGCGCTTCCATTCAAAAATATAACTGCAGAAAAAGAAGCCAAGTTAGGGTGCGACATTGACACACATTTGATACAACTGCTTCAGTGGTGCAACGGTATCAACTGTTGACTGGTAATCAAAGCTTCACGGGTTCGATCCTGGACAAGTCTGTTTTGGGAAGTGAGCTGCTCGTATTCTTACTATTTTAGAATAAAAACATACATTTGATTCCAGTCTGTAACAGCCAGTGTAATTTATGATACTTGTAAAGGTTAGCTTTGTTTTTTTTTTTTTATTCAGTTTTATTCTCTCAGCCACGTTCACGATCCCAACTCCCAGTCCCCCACCCCCGCATTTGACACTGCTGTTTTCACACAGACACGCTAAACTCAAATCATGACGACGGTTCTACATCGGATCAAAAATGCACTTTTGCCATCGCTGTACTTTGTATATGTACATGGGAAGCTCTGCACTCTACTTGTGACTGTAGGAAGTAAGTAAATAAATAAAGGTAAATAGGTAAATAACATTTGATCTGGCTCTTACATACAAAGGATGGTGCATGTGCCCAAAACATTAACATTTATATGTTACTTACATAAAAGCCAGATCTGGTGATTCTAGTGTTAAGTCCTATCTGACTGAGAGGAAAGAGTTTGTTAGTCTCAGCAATAGCAGGTCCAGCTCAGTGACAGTCTCACAAGGAGTCCCTCAAAGCTCTGTCCTCGGCCCTCTGCTCTTCTGTATCTATATGCTTCCCCTTTGGCCAAATCATTCGTAGCTATGGACTGGGTTATCATATTTATGCAGATGATACTCAACTCTATTTCAGTGTTAAAAGTGAAAGTTCATCAATGCCTTCTCAGCCCACAACTTGCTTCAGAGAAATTAAATCCTGGATGGAGCAGAACTCTCCAGTTCAGAAAACTGAACCCCTGAAAATTAAAAAAAAAAATGACCAGCTAACTATTTGAGGTCAGTTATTCTCCATTATTATCACTTACTTTGAATCAGGTTGTAACCACTGCCCTAGAATGTCAAAGCAAAAGCAAGATTTTAGAATTTTTTGCAAATGTAATAAAATTAAGAAATGAAATATCACATTGACACAATTATGCAGACCCTTTACACAGTACTTCATTGAAGCCCCTTTGGCTTGACTACAGTCCAGAGTCTTTTTGTGTCAGACAAGATACACCTGGATTTGGGGATTTTCTGCCATTCTGCTCTCAAGCTCTGTCAGGTTAGATGAAGACCGTGTTGGTCTCTCCAGATACTCTCTGTTGGGTTCAAATTCAGCAGCCTCTGGCTGGACAACTTTAGAACATTCCCAGAGTTGTTCCTAAGCCATTGCTGTGATGTCTTTGCTTTATGTTTAGGGTCAATATCCTATTGGAATGTTTGGCCCACTCTGAAATCCAGGGTGCTCTAGAGCAGGTTTTCCTCGAGGCTGTCTCTGTATTTTGCTCTGTTCTGCTTTAATATGACACTGACTACAGTCCAGAGTCTTCTTGGGTCTGACAAGATACACCTGAATTTGGGGGTTTTGTGCCATTCTTCTCTGCAGGTCCTCTCTCTCAGGTTGAATTGGTCCCTCCAGAGATTCTCTATTGGGCTCAAGTTCAACTTAAGAACATTCCCTGAGTTGTCCCTAAGCCATCTGTGTTGTCTTTGATTTGTGTTTGGGGCTATTATCCTATTGGAAGATAAACCTTTGGCCCACTCTGAGGCCCAGGGTGCTCTAGAGCAGGTTTTCATTACAGCTGTCTCTGTATTAAGTTTGGTTGTGCCATAATATGGCCCTGGCTACTCCCCAGGTCCCTGCCACTGAAAAACAACCCCAAGGCAAGATGCTGTCACCACCACTATGCTTCACCATTAATATGGTATTGCTCAGGTGATGAGTGGTTATCTGCTAAAGTTAAAGGTTACAAAATCCAAGTGGGTGACCACCTCCCAAACCACAGAGTCCTGTTGCTATTTATAGTAAAGACAAACATGCCTGGCAAATTCATGAAATTTCAAGAACTCCTTAAATCCATTCTGCTTGACTCTGCCCACTAGGCTGTCTCATTTTTCTTGTTTTACTGAGTAATTAAAAAATAATGTAAATGTGCAAACTAAGAATCCTGCAACATGATTTATAAGAAGATATTTGGCTGTTTTAATTAAATATCTCATCCTCCCTCTCCTCTGTGAAATGCCAAGTTTGGAACCCTAGACTCTTGGTTTGTTTTCTGCAAAAAGAACATAAAAACTTAATTATTTTCTGTGTATCATCAGACTCAGAAAAGGTTTTTCAAGTTTTGCCTCACTGCATTGTGTTTCTATACATTCATGAATCTTATTAAATGGCATCCACTGGAGATGTTAAACTGTCACACTAAAGGTCATGCTGCTTGTGTTTTCAGTTGACAATTCAGCTTTTCTTTCCTTTCATGCTAAAGCTGTCACCAGACAGAAGGTGTGGTTGCTTTGTCAGGAAGGGCTGCCTAAACTGTAGGATTTGCAAGGCTTGACGTGTTATAGTCTACTAAAGCCTCAACAGATAACATCATCCCGTCAATCTTTTCCTGAACCCCCTTATTGATTGAATAATATTCTCCACCCCTTTCCAATTTATTTTCACATTTCCCAATTTCCAAAATACAGATACAGTACTGAGTTTCAAAAGAGATTTTTTATAAAAGATGCCCACTATAAGCTTATTGGCCATTATGCTGCAATGACAGCTACCCTGCAGATGAAGATGTTTGATACCAGGTACACCAACCTCTCCTTTAGATCAGCCGGTAAGTCACTTGTGTGGAGAGTATGAAAGCTAGTTTCTCTAGGCACTCACAGGAGGAACCTAGTCGTTGTTACAAAATATTACACACATTTATGAAAGAAAAAATGTTACATAATTGAAAGCCCAAGTTAGCACAAAAGCTTAAGTTATCAGACTTTGTAGGATATACATCTGTCTCCCTGAGAAAGGCAGTGGTCCTCACATTAATCTTGACCTGGGTTCTTTAAACAACATAGTTTTGTATTGCCTGAAGCTGGCATCACCTTCTTGAACCTGGGACGTCAATAGTCACAACTGAGGAAGGAGTCATTGAGGAAGGAGTTCATTCAAAACATGGAGAATATAAAGTGCATTCAAAAACTGCAAATGGTGCAACTAAAAAGTAATTGAATAAGTAATCCATTAAATCATGCCATAAAAAAACAAATCTGTGAATCCATAAATTCATGATCCCATAAAAGTTAAAATCCAAATCAGTGAGGTAAAATCCCTAACATTCCTTCAAGCTCTTCTTCTGTCCTCATCAGGACCCATGGGCATCCCACAGACACAGCCCACTACATCCGCATTGATACATCACCTTAGCCAGTACCTGAAGACCCCTGGTCACCACAACTCCCAGAATGCTGTGCCCTCTCACAGATGATGATACATTGGGACCCCATCCTTACCTCAGCTCCCATGGCCTCTCTTCCTCTTGCCAGCTTGCCTGTTCATTTTTCAGTGACAAGAGTGCATCCATTTTTCTCATGGAGCTCCCACCCAGCCTTCCATACTACTTTCCATAAACTAATCAACAGTCTGGTTGCTGTCCCAATTCATCCTCCTCGTTTACCTCTCCAAAAACCAGTGATCACTCTCTCATACAGTTTCATTACTTTCCTTTTCTCATTCTTCCTCCTGCATTTACCCCACTCGCTCCCTTTAACTATACAAATCATGCTCAGTTGGTGCCTCCTGATTGCCTTGCTCCTGTCAGCTGGAAATCAATGCTTGCACGTGCTCACCCCACACCAATACCAGGTAAAACTAGAGGATATGCAGCCACTAAAAGGATGAACAATTAAAACTGTTCATATCAGTTCACTCCCTCTACTTGTCTCATAACAAACCCCACCCCACAAACTACCAGTTCACATACTTGGGGTGATTTTACCAGCCCAACATGTAATGAACCTGCGAGCCCAGAGATGAGGCAGCCACTGCATGCTGTGCTGTTTAAAAACCACATAAAAACCGCAAACCAGACATATGAAGAGTACAACGAATAAAAACAATTCAAACAACTCAAATCGTTTTTAAGTCCTTTGCCCTTGGTTGGTCTTCACAGAGTCTTCTGTTCATGGTGTGTTCTCCTGCTACTCTTTTCTTTTGATCCCATGTTCTCTTCTTCTCTTTCTCCCTCTCACTGGCCCATCCCACTTCTGCCACCATAATGTGCTGCCCAGGTTGCCTGCAGCTGACATCACATCCTTGAACCCAGGACATTGATAGTCATGACAGAGGATGGACCAGTATGAGGAAGCAAACAAGCAAGAGACTCGATTTTCAAAAGTAGTAACAGTTTATTCAAACATGGAGAATATAAAGTGCATTTAAAAAGTACAAACAGTGCATTTAAAAAGTCATTAAATAAACAATCCATGAAATTGTGCCAAATAGGTGACACAAGGTGTTTAAAATGCATGATCCCATCAAAGTTAAAATCAAAATCGAAGAGGTAAAATCCCAGACGTTCCTTCAAGCTCTTTCTCCATCCTCGTCAGCACCGACGGGGATCCTATGGATGCAGCCTGCCATATCCCTTGTCATCTGCCACCTCAGCCAGTAGCCATGCACCCGGAGCTGCTACCTCATTCAGTCACCCTCATATCCGAAGACTCTGTGCCTTCTACTGGATGTCCCTACGCGAGGACCCCGTCCTTCCATAAGCTCCCTTGGTGTCTCTTCCTCTTGCTATCTCACTTTCTGCTGTTGAGCAATGAGAATACATGCACTTCTCTCAGAGGTCTTCCCCCAGCCCTCCCTTCTGCTCCTCGAAAATGAATCAGCAGTCTACATGCTGCCCCAATTCATTCTCCTTGTTTATGTCTACACAAACCAGTGTTAGCTCAGTCTTACAGTTTTGGTTCTTTTCCTTTATCATTTTTCCTCCCATACTTACCTCCTTTTTAATGTAAAAATCACACTTAGCTGGTGTTTTCTTATTACTTACCATGTTGCCATCAGCTGGCAATCACTAATTAACGGTGGAATGTTGGCATCCCGCACCAATGCTGACTAAAACCACAGGATGTGCTGCCACTGTAAAGGATTAACAATTAAGACTATTTATACTAATTCACACTCCCTACTTAACTCGCAACAAATTTCCCATTAGCATCCCAATTGGACTTACAAATAGGTCTGAGTCTAAATGGGGTCTCATAGCAAAATACTCTAGTTGGGTGGAATATTGAAAGGCTCATGTGTAATACAGGAGAGTCAAAGCATTAAATGCTACTCTTATGTTTCAGCCACGGTTCCCTCTGGATGGGATTCAGACGTCACTTTTAAGCCTGTTTGTTCATTTTTTATGTTAATCATTCAGTTGCTATAAATGTATTTATCTTTATCTATATGCCATGTGTTTTTTGGGTGGTCCCCCAAGAGGCGGGGGTTACCTGCCTATCACAGTCAGTGCCCTCAGCACTACAAAGACTAAGGAAACCCCACAGTCCCTTGCGATTCATTGAATGCGCTAGCATTGGTGAGCTTCATTGAGATTTTTCTGTGCTCATTTTTTTTTTCCTATTTTTGGGACTTGGTATTGGGAGTGAGTTTGCTTTTAGGATTGACTTTTTTGGAAGCATTATCGTCTGTGCCTGTGTGCTCCTTTGTGCTATAGACCATTTTTATATAGTAAATATTTTTATTTATAAAGATTATGTGTTTGGTCTCTCATTACTAGCTGGGGTTTAATAGTTTTCCCCCTCTAGTGGGAATTTCGGAGTCATTTTAGGGACTTTGTGCTTAGGAACTCTCTTGTTCAGAACAGTTACTTCATACATAGGAACCTTCTTAGTCTTCTTACTCAGCTGAAATTTAACTTGGCCAACCATCAATCCACTTCCTAAGCCCATATTATCAATAACAGTCTAGCACTGCAATATTGTGCGTGAGGTAGGAACAACTCTGAACAGGACATAAGTCCACCACAGGGTACTACACACATTTGCTGATTCCAAGACATCTTACAGCTGCCATTTAGCCTAACATGTACAGAATGCCCAACAGACCTTAAGCACCAGGAGAAACCCCACCTGACTATCAGTAGATAGTGCCTACTCTTTACTTGGCTGGGATTTTAACCCAGGACACTTGAGCAGTGAGTAAGAAGTAGCCACCATGTCACTGCAGCAGTTTTACCTAGAATATAACAAGCTTAAGAGCCGCCCTTTATACTTTCATTATAACCTGTCAGGTCTCATTCTTGGCCACATCTCTATTTTGACATTGTGGTATGTTGTTTGTTCTATTGGACCACACCTTTCACAGACTGCCCACCTCTGGGCAGATTCCTCACTTGCAGGAGATGCCATCTGAAAATGCTTTGCCTCTGTGTGATTCTCCACTGAACAACAGGAGTTAGGGAATGTTAAAAAACATGCCCATGGTGTAACATTCAATGGGTTTACTTGACTAATCTGAAAGTGGGAGCATTTGAATTTGAAGCTACTTCAAAGAGACAGTTATCACATTTTCAAAAACAGCAACAAGAACACCATAGAATGCAATTCCATGTGTTAGCAGACTGCATTAAATACACGCCTGTTAACAGCAGTTTGTAATGTCGTGTACTCAAAACGCAGCTCAAACAGGCTTGTGGTGACACAATAACTTGACAGGCAGCAGAGTCCAATTCAAAGATGAAGGGATGGCGTTGACTGACGTGCTATTGTTAGATGTTGGTTGTAGAGGGTCTGTGGCTACTAATAGTGGATTCATGAAGTATTCAGACCCCTTCACTTTCTGCACACTTTATGTTGTAGATTCAATATTAAATTAAGAATGATGCCATTTGTACCCATTAATCTATACTCCATAAGTCATAATGTTTGCAAATGTTTTAGAAATCAAAAACTGAAATCTCTCATTCATAAAATTATTCGGATTCTTAATTCAGATGTTTGGAGAAGCCCCTTTGGCAGCAATTGCAACTTCAAGTCTTTTTGGGAAAGTCTCTACAATACAATACAATACAACTTATTTTTTGTATAGAGCACATCACTGAGTGCAGGCACAGATCGCTGGGAACAATTCCCAGTTTAAATACAAGTACAGATTATACTAATTAGGAAGGCCTAAGAGAAGGTTTATAGATGTGGTGAGAGAGGACATGCAGGTGGTGGTTGTAACAGAGCAAGATGCAGAAGACAGGACGATATGGAAAAAGATGATCCACTGTGGCAACCCCTAACAGGAGCAGCCAAAAGAAGAAGAAGAAGAAGACTAAATACACAACTGGTACACATATAAATGCAGATTTGTTAAAACACACAAAGAACAAGGTAGAACTGATTAAACATAAATGGACACCAACAATATCTGTCCATTAATTAACTGATGAATTATGACTAAGTTAAAACTGTACAAGTCAAAGTCAAAAATAAAGTCACCGTCCTGGAGAACTTGACCAACTGGTCACCTACCCGCTCCTGGATTTTCTATAGAGGAGTCTGATGAGACAATCTTTCCATCCAATGACTCCAACGTTCTTTTCTCCGAGATGGCTTTTCCATATGCAGGAGAACAGCCTGGCAGTAGAGCAGTGGCACCAAGTGCCACATCCAGATACTGAGAAGAGAAACGGAATAGAGGAGGGTTAGTACTGGTCTGTAAATATTGTGATACATATATTTATATTTTTGTACAAATGTCTAACAAATAGAGATGCCGTATACACAGTCATTCAGCAGCTCTAGTCAGGGTATGCTGGACTAAAGTAGTGAATCTTAAGCCTGATTTTAAAGCTGAGACTGAAGGGGCACCTCAGATATTAGCAGGCAGATCATTCCACAGCTACTGGTCCCTGTAACTAAAAGCTTGAACTCCCACTGTTATTTTATTAATCCTTGGAATATTAAGTAGGTTGGCATTTTCAGATCTCAGTGTGGACTCTGGTTTGTAAGTAAGGATATGCTCATGTAAGTGAGCAGGGCCATTTAAAGCCTAACATGTTAAATGCTTTAAATGGCCCTCATCACAAATGGAACCAGTGTAAGAACTTGAGAAATGGACTTAGGTGTTTGTATTTTCTGGTTTGTCTAATAATTCTTGCAATTTATTCAAGCTTTGCACACCTGAGTAGTTTACCCCATCCTTCCAAGCTCTGTTAGACTGGATGGGAGGTGACTGTAAACTGCCATCTTCAGGTTTCTTCACAGATAATGTATTGGGTTTAAGTCTGGGCTTTGGCTGAGTCATTTCAGGAGAGTAAGAGTCTTGTCCTCAAGCCACTCCAACTCGACCTTGGCTGTATGCTTCAGGTCATTGTCAGGCTAAAAGGTGAACCATCACCCTCACTGTATTTGGCTGCATTCCTCCTTCCCTCAGTTCTGACCAGTGTCCCTGTCCTAGCTGCTGAGCAGTACCCCCATAGCCATGTTTCACTGTAAGGATGGATTAGGCAGGCGGGGTCTTCCCAGACTGTCTTAAGACTGCTGTAGTTAAACCCCTACTCAAGAAACATAATCTTGACCCCTCTGCTTTTGAAAAATTTAGACCCATTTCTAACCTGCCTTTCTTAAGTAAAATTCTAGAGAAGGCAGCCATTATACAGCCAAATGACCACCTCAATAAACATGCTATTCTTGATAAATTTCAGTCAGGTCTCATGACAAATCACAGCACAGAAACTGCACTTGTTAAAGTAGTAAATGACTTGCGGATAAATGCAGACAGAGACCATTTATCTGTTCTCATCCTCCTAGATCTGAGTGCCGCATTTGACGCCATTGATCATAATATTCTTAGAAATTACCTTAGTCAATGGGTGGGCCTCTCTGGTAGTGTCTTAAATTGGTTTGAATCCTACCTGGCAGGGAGAAAATTCTTTGTTAGTTGTGGTAATTACAACTCAAAGACACATGATATCCGATATGGTGTTCCACAAGGCTCTATCCTGGGTCCGCTGTTATTCTCAATCTACATGCTTCCGTTAGATCAGATTATCTCGGGGCACAACGTGAGCTACCACAGCTATGATGATGACACACATCTGTATTTATCAATTGCACCTGATGACCAAGACGCTGTTATTTCACTAACACAGTGTCTTATTTGGGTTTCTAATTGGATGAATAGTAATTTTCTCAAGCTAAATAAAGAGAAAACTGAAATTTTAGTGATTGGCAATAATGGAGACATTGAGATTATTAGAAATAAACTTGATGCATTAGGATTAAAAGTCAAAACGGAGGTAAAGAATTTAGGGGTAACTGTTGATTGTAACCTGAATTTTAAATCGCATATTAATCAGACCACTAGGACAGCATTTTTTCACTTAAGAAACATAGCAAAAGTTAGACCTCTTATATCATTGAAAGATGCTGTGAAATTAGTTCACGCTTTTGTTTTCAGTCATCTAGATTACTGTAACACACTCCTCTCAGGACTACCCAAAAAAGACATAAATCGTTTGCAACGAGTGCAGAATGCAGCTGCTAGAATCCTAACTAGGAAAAGAAACTCCAAGTACATAACACCAGTTTTGATGTCACTACACTGGTTACCTGTGTCATTCAGAATTGACTTTAAAATACTGCTTATGGTTTACAAAGCCTTAAATAATCTCGCTCCATTTTATATATCGGAGTGTCTGACACCTTACACTCCAAATCGTAACCTTAGATCTTCAAATGAGTGTCTGCTTAGAATTCCAAGAGCAAAACTTAAAAGAAGTGGTGAGGCGGCCTTCTGCTGTTATGCACCTAAAATCTGAAATAGCCTGCCAGTAGGAATTCGCCAGGCTAATACAGTAGAGCACTTTAAAAAACTGCTGAAAACACATTACTTTAACATGGCCTTCTGATAACTTCACCTTCATTTAATCCTGATGCTCTGTATATTCAATTCATTATAATAACTATTCATGGTGGCTCTAAAATCCGTACTGACCACTACTCTCTCTTCTGTTTCTTTTCCTGGTTTTCTGTGGTGGCAATCTGGGCCATCACCACCTAATCAAAGCACCGTGATGTTCCTACATTGATGGATTAAAAGCCAGAAGTCTACGTGACCATCATCATCAAGTCCTTCCAAGAGAACCCTAAATGCAAAGAGGACTGTTTCATTTATGTTAGGTAGAATGCCCATAGTGGACTGGGTGGTCCCGTGGCCTGAAACCCCTGCAGATTTTATTTTTTCTCTCCAGCTGTCTGGAGTTTTTTTTTGTTTTTGCTGTCCTCCCTGGCCATCGGACCTTACTCTTATTCTATGTTAATTAGTGTTGTCTTTTCTAATTCGTACTTTGTCTTTTTTTTCTCTTTTCTTCATTATGTAAAGCACTTTCAGCTACATTATCTGTATGAAAATGTGCTATATAAATAAATGTCGTGGTTGTTGTTGTGATGAGCAGTGCCAGCTCTTCACCAGAGATAGTGCTTGAACATCTGCCCCCGAAGTGTTCTGTTTTTGTCTCATCAGACCAGAGAATTTTGTTCCTCATGCTCTCAGTGTCCTTCAAATGCTGTTTGACAAACTCCAAGTGGGAATTAGCCACTCTTCCATTAACGCCTGATTGATGAAGCATTGCTGTGATGAGCATCCTTCAGACAAGTTCTCCCATCACAACAGAGGACTATTGAAGCTTTGTTGGAGTCACCATTGGGCAGAGTTGTAAAAAGTACTCAGAAATGTTACTTAAGTAAAAGTCGAATTGTCAAATTTTTATTTCACTAAAGTAAAAAGTATTTCATTTTAAAAACTACTTCAGGCCAGAGTCTCTTTTTCTTCTTTTTCCTCGTACTGTCAGAGTTTTTTAAACTGTCATGTGCCTTTTACTATTCACTCTACCATTAACACCTGATTGATGGAGTGCTGCTGAGATGGTTATCCTTTGAACAGGTTTTCCCATCTTACCAGAGGACTTCTGAAACTCCATTAGAGTGTACATTGGGACCAAGACCCTCCTTGCCCGATTACTATCAACTCTAGGAAGAGTTCTGGTAGTTTCAAACGTCTTCCGGTTCACAATTATTGAGGTCACTGTGCTCTTGGGAACACTCAGAGCTTTAGGAATGGTTTTACTCCGTTGCCCTGATTTATACCGCACTATAATTTGATCATGGAGATCCACAAAGAGTTCTTTTGACTTCATGGCTTGGTTTTTGTCTTGGCATGCAGTGTGGATTGTGTGACACAGGTACACATGTGCCTCTCTAAAGGATGCCCAGTTAATTCAGTTTGCCACAGGTGGAGTCCAATGAGGCTCTAGAAACATCTCAAGGAGAATTAAAACAAACGGGAAGCACCTGAACACAATTTCGAGTGTGTAATCAGAATAATAAGTTTAATGTCACTGTGCTCTGTGCAGACATTTTAAATCTGTTTTTTCTTTTCTTTTTACATGCACAGCTGAGCCAGATTTAGTAAAAAGGGTCCCAGCATTTACAACTGCTAGGCCAAGCATAGGACAAGATAGACAAAGACAAATGGGCAACATGCACTATTTCTGTGTGTGTCTTTTTTTGGAATGGCATGATTTACCTAAGTAAGGGTCTGCACGTGGAGAAAACAGTATAAAAGACTTGGACAGCAGCCAAACACCTCGAAGCCGATGGAATGATGGGAGATATCGTCATCTGTCCTGAAAACCCTTCTAGCGCAGCAAAATGGCAGACTGTATACATCGAGATCCCACCTTGATAAAATTCTTGCTATGGCTTCCTTCGTCTGTAATGCTACGTAAATCGTCATTAAAGAAACCTAAGTTATTTTCTTTTATATGATTTCTTATCACTATGGGAGAGGTATCGCCTTTTAATATTATATCTATATAGTTTCAGGTTACTTAAGACGCCGCAATTGCAAAAGAACTTATTCCAACCAGGGAGCTAGCGCTCCCTAGAGGAAAACAGAGTGTCACACCAAAGGATCTGAATAGTTACAGGAATGTAAAGCACTTTGAGCTACATTATTTGTATGACAGTGTGCTATATAAATAAAGGTTGTTGTTGTTGTTGTTGTTATTGAGTGTAGATTGAAGGTCCACAAAATGTTTCTCTAATTTAATATAGACAAGTCTGCAAATCTGCCAGTATTTTTGAATGGGAGATTTCGAAATTGAAAATATTTTTGTATGGTGGACTCAATGTAGCATATCTCAGCAAAAACCGAACCTTTAGGACAAATTTCCTTGAAAAACAGGTATGCTAGTTTTCAACAAAACTGGCCCTCTGGAAAATGAGTGGCTTCGTGCAGTCAAGAAAGAATGACAGGACGATCTCAGTAGGAGCTTTTCACATTATATGTGAAAGCATCTGAAAATGAAGAGATGCATAGATGCTCCTTGCCTTTTTAATTTAGTTACTTTTCCTTCTTCACTGTTTCTCAGTGATGACTGCAAAATGGAAAGCATGCAAAGATTTCTCATCTCAAAAACCAAAGGTGTACACACTGTGTTGTGTTCACTTTCTTGTGACAGGCCAAACATATGTTATGTCTTTAGCTCTGCAGAAATTATAAGAAAGTTGATTGTCAAAGTGTGTAGAGATGTACAGCAGGCCAGTATTAACTCCTGTTCATGAACATTCATGTTCACATTTTTAAAAAAATCTTCTAAGCAGTATTATATTATGGAAAGACATTAAAGGGACATGGGAATGGTTAAAGATTCAAATCATCTCATAGGGATTTGGATTATTTTTCCTTGAAAATAAAACTCAACCTGTGGTGAAAAGTGTTAGAGGTCAATGGTGATGCGGAATTAAAAGACCAACAGTGCAGCTGAGGCTGCTGGGTGTAGGCGTGAACTGCTGTGAAGCCATGGAGTTTTGGGGTGTTCAATGGAGAAATGAGTTGATGGCTTATTAACATGCAGGCGCGATCGGCTCAGCCTTTCCTCATTGATTCTCTGCAGACTGGAAAGCAAATCACCTGCAGCTACAAAGTATAAGAGGAGTCTGAGCAGGATAGTCAAGAAAGAGCGTAAATTGAGAAAAAGGACTGGAGAAATCAAGAGAGAAGTTTGTAGAAAGAACAAGGAGTAAAGATTGGCCGTGCAATTCTTTGTGACAGACAGGAGGCATGGTGGCCAGGAGGTGGACCCACAGGAAGCAAAAGGAACTATGCTCCAGGGGTGAGTCGCTAACCCTGCATAGCAGGAACAGCCAAAGGGCTTTGAGGGCCATTCTATGGACACCTATGGATGGTGGTGGGATGAGGGTGCCAGGCTTTGGGCGTCTTCAGTAGTGACCAACTGAGGTGGCTAGGATGAAAGCTGTTTTAATGAATGACTGAATGCTTGTGTCTTTGCACCTGATGGGAAAAGAAAGAAAAGCACTGAGGCTCAGAGAACAAAAAAGCAACCACATTTTATCCCTGTTTTTACATTCTTTTTGGATTATTTATTGGACTGATTTTAACAAAAATTTAAGAGCACTTATTTTTTTTTATGGATTATTTACTAATTTATTGAGAAATCTTTGAACTGCACTTTCTTGGACACCGCATGTTTGAGGAATAGAATGCACAATGCACATGTTGCCAGTCTTGCTGGTCTGTATCCACACGGTCCGAGTCCATCTTGGGCTTCATGACTATCTATTTCCCAGGTATAAGAAGATGCCAAGCTGTGGTTACCCAGGCATCAGACAACACAATCGAGATTAGAACTGGCATCAAATGCCATGTCCTATGAGCCCGGCCTCTTGGCAACTGAGATCAGCCCCCAAGCAACAAAGTGCACTAAATGGCAGTGCTCATAAAATACACAAGACATTAACAGATATAGTAGTTATACTAAACACAACTTTAAATTGTGAATAAATGATGTTAAAATTTATTAAGAAATATTTAACACATGGGGCTGCACAGTAGTGCAGTAGTAGCACTGCTGCCTCGCAGTAAGGAGACCAGAGTTTGGAAGTTCTCCTCTTGTCTGTGTAGCTTTCCTCCCACTGCAAAAAGACATCCAGGTTAAGTGAATTGGCACCACTAATTTGGCCATAGCGTGTGTGTTGGATGAGTGTATGTTCACCCTGCAGTGGACTGGCAACTTGTCCAGGGTTTGTTCCTGCCTTGTGCCCTATGCTAGCTGGGACAGGCTCCAGCCACTCACCACTCTACTACCTAGGACTGGATTAAGAGGGTTAGAAAACACCATGACATGTTGGCATAACCCAAAATGAATTGTTACTAAACCCTCATTGGAGGCAGAAAATAATTATGAAGGGCAGAACCTCATAACCACATAGTGGTACTGCCCCGCACTCTGGGTTTGATTCATGGACAAGACGCTGTCTGTGTGCAGTCTGTCTGTTCTCTCTTTGTGCCAGTGTGCCAGGCTAGAACAGTTGGTGACTCAAAATACTTTCAATGTGCCCTGTGATGGACTATATTTGGCTCTTGCTTTGTGCTTGATGATATCAGGATAGGCCACCCCACTGTGACCGTAAACTTGGATTATATGGGGTAAAAAATGGAATGGGTGGGTGTCAGAGTAACCTCTAAGCTACCCAGGCTGCCAGCTTGATGATATATGTGGGATGCCATGGTGGCAGCTCATTTTCATATCTGCACATTTCCTAATAAGAGGATGGCTGCTGCATAATATAAAACTTGGAACAGGTTTAATTAATTATACAATGCAATGATATTTTACAAGAATGGTGGTGTATTATGTAATGCTAAATTAAGAGGGGATTATGAAATAGACAAAGCGTTATATTAATAGAATGGGAAGCCGCCAATGATTTCAAGAAAGAAAATAGTTCTGAATGTTTATAGGACACATTTTTGTGAGACGGGACGATGATAGTTTACATAAATGGACTTACAGCTTTCCAAATATAAAGAATAACTAATTGTTAAGTATTGGCCCCACACGAGACAAGAATGTGATGACCATTTCTCATCAGAGAAGGCAGCTACACTGGCCAAGCCTTGGAGCAGAACACACAATCGGCTGGAGGCCGACGGGGCCGCATCATGAGGTAAGTTAGATCACCAAGGTGTGGACCTGCACTGTGCATTTTTAAAGGGTTAAACTCAACAGCTGAGACACAAAGCATGTAAACATCTTTTGAAGATGGCCTGATAATGATTTGGAATGATGGAGGAAGGAACAAGAAAAAAATAAAAGATTGCACTTTTCTGTTTTAACGGATGTGACAAATATACATTTCCCAATGGGGTTGAGACATAGATTTTAATCAAGATCAACAGTGTTTCATAAAGCCTGTGTGCCAACCACGAAAATGGTGTTGTCATAATTTGGATTGATTCTGATGCAGGACTAAATTCAATTAAATTACGTTCTAGTTCAATAAGAAAAGGTTCCATGAGAAGTTTTTACAGAAGGTTATGAGCAGTCAGATTAGACATAATGGCCCAGCAGTTAGTGCTGTGGCCTTAAAGCTCCTGGGAGCAGAGTTGGACTTCCATCATGGTCACTGTCTATGTAAAACCTGCACGTTCACCCTGTGTGAAATTCCTCCAGTCACTTCAGTGTCTTCTCATATCCTCAGTTCATTAGCACAATATGAATGGTCCAATAAATGTGTGAGTGCATGAAAGTGCCCTGCCATAAACTGCTTACCTCCTGCCTTGTGTTATATAACCTCACTAAAGATTACGAGGAAACACGTGGTTGGATTTAGTAAGTTCAGAAAATGGATGAATTAATGGAAAGATAATGTTCTCACTCTAATCATGTGGATTTTCTTTGGTTTCCACATCTTAAAGACATACAAGTCAGGGGAGCCGCCCTAAATGGAGTGAGTGCAGATAGCTAAGAGAATAGGCCCCACAATGGATGGGCCCAACATGTAGAATTTGCTCTTGTCTTGTTTCTTATGTGGTTGGGATAGTTTTATTCACGCCAAAAATCTTTTTTGAAATAAGTGAGTCCAGAAAATGGAAGAATGAATGATACAATATATGGGCAGCCTCGTGGACCAGTCGTTAGTACTGCTGTCTCATGAATTAAACACCCTGAGCTTGAAACCCTCGTCTGTTTATTGTCTGATTGGAATTTAAATGATCTTCCCATGTTGGTGCGGGTAAGTGAGTACAATAGACCTGTGTACCAGTCAGAGCTGTTCTAGCCCGGCACCCAATGGGGTCAGGATAGGCGTCAGACCCCCGAAACCTTGTATTGGATTAAGCAGCTTGGAATGTAATAATACAGTGCCTTTAAAAAGTATTCACCATTTGGATGTTTTCACATTTATTGTTATACAGGGTGAGCCAAAAAGAAGTACCACATTTCAAACATTCATTCTACAAAAACGCTACAAGATAAAATAAATTTCATTACGTCACAAGAAACAGTGTGTAAAATAGATTTTTTTCACTGTGTTTTAAAAATGATGTCTTCAAGGTGGTGGTCATCAATAGCGATACACTCTTTGAGACGATTTCTGTACGCTCGCATGACTCGTTTGGCCATTTCAAGGGGAATAAGGCCAATTTCGTGGTCCTTGAGGGCTTCAAGGTTTTGAGGTCGTGTGTGTAGACTTTCAACTTGAGAAGAAATCACACAGAGTGAGATCAGGCGAATGTGAAAACAGGGAGATCAGCTTCCCCAAAACTTGCATGGATCTCTACACCGTATGAGCTGTTGCTCCATGCTGTTGAAATCAGGCATCACATCCATTTCTCCTATCTGAGGCTGAAAAAGTTCCCTAGCATTTCAACGTAACGTTCTGAAGTGATGGTGACCTTTGCTCCCCACTCCTCAAAAAAGTAAGGGCCTACAATGCCAAACTCTGCAACGGCGCACCAAACTGTAGCACACTCACTGTGCGGGGGTCTCTGATGAAGTTCACGAGGGCTGGGTTCAGCCCAATAGCGAATGTTTTGCTTATTTACACAACCATTCAAATGGAAATGTCCCTTGTCGCTGCACGTGACGATGGCATCTCGATGAACAGTTTGCAGGATGTTTGAGCACAACTCTCTACGGCTCTCCCAGTCTCTCTCAGTGAGTTCCTGCACTACCATCATTTTATATGGATGGAAATTAAGGTCCTCATGCAAAATTCTCCTCAAAGACGTGTTGGAAATGCCTACGGCCGAAGCATGTTTGCGCACTGAATGTCTAGGAGACTGTAAAATTGATGCCCTTACAGTTTGGATGTTTTTAGGCGTTCGTACAGTCAGAGGACGGCCTGGAGATTTTCTGTTCAATGTTGTATCGTCTGTCTAAATTTAGCCATCCCTGAAGAACCGTTTTGGGATCTGATTTGGAACATGACCATTAGGAGGAATGCTGAACTGCGTTCGGAAGGCAAGTTGCGTAGTAATGATGGATTCGTTGTTTTTGAAGAAAGCATCGACAGTGAAAGCCAAGGCATGTTGCTGACTGAAAACTACAAGAGATCACCTATCAAGGGACCCCCACCCCAACTCACTCGGCTGCCTCTACCTCACACAATGTCCTTGTGAAATGTGGTAGTTCATTTTGGCTCACCCTGGTACTATATTGAATCTTGGTCGATGTTTTGACACTGATCAAGAGAAAAAACCTCTTTAATGTCAATGAGAAAACACATGTTTGCAAAGTGGTCTAAATTAAATACAAATATAATATACAAAATAATTGATGGCATAAATATTAATATGACACCCCTAAATCATTACATGTGCAACCAATTGGTTTTCATAGTCACCGGATTAATTCAATGGAGACCACTTGTCTGGGATTTCAGTTGACTGTAATGTAAATACCCCTACTGTATGTGTGGAAGGTCCAGCTTGTGGTGGTGAGTCAATATGGTGACTTACTCTACACAACCTGTGTCCAAAATCCAGAGAAGCATTTCTACACAACAGGGAGACAATGTTTTACCATGGCAGAGTGTTTACAAGTGGATTGAGAAGCTCAAAAACTGTTAAACGTGAAGAAAGAGCAGGACACCCGTCCACAAGTCAGTATTTAGTAGATGCACTGTTGTCAGCCATGACAAGCTTGAGTCTGAGTGCTTAGGTCTCCGTCACTTTTGCACATCTGCACCCTGACATATTTCCTCATTCTTTTCTGCATTTTTCCTCATTCTTCTCTGCATTTTTCCTCATTCTTTTCTGTCAGGTCTCATGGAGTTCATGAGTGAACAGTGTTTGTCAAGTCTTGCCACAAACACTCAATTGAATTGAGATCTGGGGCTTCATGTATAACGCCGTGCATAGAACTCACACCATAACATGGCATAAGCACAAAAGTGGGAATGTGCGTACACACAGAAAAATCCAGATGCATAAATCTGTGTGTCCGCCAACTTCCACAGTCTTCCGCTCCATAAATCCCGGTCAGTGTGAAAATGAACACACGTGCACGCGCCAGCTGCCCCACCCCAACTCCTCCCAGAATTACGCCTCTTTGAATATGCAAATCAATATAATAGCCCTTAAGCTCAGTGTTCTGTGAAAAGTCAATGGCAAAAGCACGAGGGAAAATAGAATTTCAGCGAATACCAAGTGGAGGTAAGGAAAAACGTAATATTTGTTTGTTTAAACAGTGGAATAAACAACAAAAGGAAGTTGATCGAATGACATAGCGTGTCGGAGAAACTTGAAAGATCGAGTTCATAAAGTCGCACAGTGCCCGACATAAAAAAGAAGTTGTCACATATCAAAGTAGCTGTGAAAAGGCGAGTCGTAGCCCACTGTCTGAGTGTCATATGAAAGCTTATTAGGGTACAGAGAACAAAAAAGGCACACAGAAGGAAAAAAAGCTCGAAATGTCAACTTTAATCTCGAAATTTCCACTTTAATCTCGTAGTTTATTTTGTCATTAAAGTAGAACATCATAAACTTCATCTTAAAATTGTTTACTAACTGTAATTGTTGTAACTAAAGTAGCACGTTAAATGCTTTGTTTTGTATTTGATCTTCTATGTGCTTTGTGTGTGAATCACTACGTGCTTCCGGGCTTTTGCTTCCTCTGACAGGACACAGAATCCATTACATTCATGATATTACAGCTCTCTGAATAACTAAAATACTGAGATGTATACATGATATCATTTTCATGATGATAGGAGTTAAAGCATGTTATTAAACAGGGGAACACAGTGGCGCAGTGATTGTTCATGTCTCACGCAAGATGCTTGCTGCGCTGTGTGCTACCTTTGATGAAATACTTTATTGTAGCAGCACTAACCTCCAATTCCTGTCCTTACTTTTCTTTCTCCAAATACCCAATCGCCATACAATCAGCACTGTAATAGACGTTTAGCCATCTGTAAGCTTATAATGCTGATTCTTCAAAACTTTTAAGGAACATTGAAATATCTTCGTAGTACGTGTTTAATTATTCTATGCATCTATCCATCCAGTGTTGCGCCAACCCCAAATATACAGTGTGAGGCAGGAACAATCCGTGAACGGAGCGCCAGCGGCTCGCTAGCACTGCGGCACCGTGTCCTCACATGTTTAATTATTAACAATATAGATTTTTTAAATGAAGTTAAAGTTTTATCTGTATAATATAATAAAAATATTTTGCTGCATTTCATCTTAAAAATGATATCGTCATCATATGTAAATACGAGCTTTATAAAGTGGCTCAGGTTGTGCAATATTATAACTGTATCGCAAGTTTACAGTGACCTGTAGTTAGGATATAGCGGGTTGGATAATGGATGGATGGATGATTGTATTTATAAGTACAAACAGTTCTACAAGGAGCACTTGATGGACTGATTGAGTGTGTTTAGAGTTCTTGAGATGAAACTGTTTCTGAACCGCGAGGTCCGTACAGGAAAGGCTCTGAAGCTTTTGCTGTATGAGAGCAGTTCAATAGACAGCATGGGTGAGGCAGCGTGTGCTTGATGCTGTATACCGATAAATCTCTTTACGATCAACTGCTGTACAGCTGTGAATCCCCACTAAGATACAGTGATATAAATACTCAGAGTGGTGTAGTGAGAGTAATATGGAAAAAGATGATCTGCTGTGGCAACCCCTAACAGGAGCAGCTGAAAGAAGAAGAAGAAGTGAGAGTAACAACGCTAAAGCAGTTATGGTATTTAGAATAGTCTGACCATTCTGTGGACCATTATATTGTTACAGGTTAATTACAATCAGATGCATTAAACTAATAAACAATATGCGGTTAATTGTAATAATTGTAATTTTAATAATGTATTTTTAAAGCCGCATCAGGGATGTGGATCTGAAAAAGAAAGGGAAACCACACAGGAACAGTAGCACTTGCGTACAACAGGGTATGAGCTACCGTGAAAATGTGTGTGGCTTTACACCAAGTTTAGGTTTTATATATCACATTTTGAACGTGGAAAAGTTCCTTATGTAACATTTTTGTGCGTACATACCGTTTATACATTAGGCCCCTGAACCCCTGCCGTTTAGTCTGAAGGCCAAAAAGCTCGATTTTGGTTTCATCGGACTACAGAACTTCATTCTAACTGACTACCAAGTCTCCCATGTGCCTCCAGGAAAATTGTTTCTGACTTGTGTAACAGTGCCACTCTCCCATAAAGCTGCGACTGGTGAAACTCCCACCCGGGCACAGTTGTTGTCTTCATAGACTCTCCATTTTCAGCCAGCGTAGCTTGTGACTCCTTTACAGTTCTCATAGGTCTCTTGGTGGAATCTCTCCCTCATTTACCTTCTTCTTGCACAATCACTCAATTGTAATTTTTAAATGGCTTGCTCTGTTTAAATTCACCGCTGCGTCGGACTTTTCCAATTTCTTAATGATTGCTCTAACTGAACTTCAAGTCCATTAAGTGACTCAGATATCTTCGTGTCTCCATACCCTGATTTGAGCTTTTCAATCTCCTTTCCACAGAGTTTCTTGGTTTATTCTTTTGTCCTCATTGTGTAGGTTAGGCCACCACATTGACTCACCACAAGTTGGACTTTCCACATACAGGCACATTTAGGCAACAATCATTGGAGACCCCAGACTGGTGATCTCCATGGAAGATGGGACTTTGGAAACCAATGGGCTGGCCCAGTAATGATTTAGCTGTGTCATATTACAGGTGGTGAATTCTTATGTGGTTTTTTATTTTGTGTTTTATATTTGCAATTAATTTGGACCACCTTATAGAGGTCTGTTTTTTTCTGCTGATCAGTGTCAAAAAAGCCCAGTTAAGCCTACTGTGATTCAGAGTTGTATAACAATAAAATGTAAAAACTTCCAAACTTTTTATAAGCACTTTATACATTGTGGTCCACCAGGGGCTGTACAGCTCCCTCAACCCCGACACAGACAGGCTAAGACACAAGTTCAACACAGCACTCGCATTTATTCTGCAGTGGCGAAGTATTTTTTTCCTTCATTCCCCACTACACAGTACAGCACAAAGCACCAATATATAAATAAACACAGTCCTTTTGTCGTCTTCTTTCTCTCTTTTTCTTGCCTCCACTCCTCCTCGCAAGCTTTGTCCTCCACCCCCTGACTCTGGCTCCCCGATTGGTGGTAAGATGGCTCCTTTTACAGCACCCCCGGAAGTGCTTCAGGTGTTTCTCGACCTTCTTCCGGCTGCACTTCCTCCAAGGACCCAGCAGCACCTGCAGTACGCCCTGGTGGCACACCCACGGAGCCCAACAAGGCTATTCCAAACTAGAAGTCCCGACATACCCTGCAGGGATCCATGGTGCAGCAGCCCTCTAGTGTCTTGGGGGAGATAATGCCCTGAATACAGTCTCTCCCTCTGCCCTTCCACCCAGCCGGCATCCTGGCCATCCGTTACAACATCCAGTGAATGCAAAATGGAAGGTCTGAAACTTTAAAGTACCTAAGGAGTAAGGAGTCATAGTGGACTCATCACTATCTTCATCAAGGCGGTGTGTAGAAACAGAAAAGAAAGCTGAAAGGATGTTAGGTTACGTATCACAAGGTTTGGAGTGCAAGTCAAGACAGGCCATGTTTAATTTATATAACACACTAGCGAGGCTTCACCTGGAGTGCTGCATGCAGTTTTGGTCTCCATATTACAAAAAACACACGGCAAAGAGGAGCAACTAGGCTGAATCCGAGATTTAGAGGTATAAAAAACAAGGAGATATTAAAGAAGTTGAACCTTTATAGTTTAAGCAAACAGAGTTTAAGAGGAGATATGATTGAAGTGTTTCAAATGATGAAGATCCAAGCTGTTACTTTAAAATAAATTCTACAGCAAGAACACTGGGACACAGCTAGAAACATCTTAAGGGCAGATATTGCATAAATGTTAGAAAGTTTTTCTTCACGCTAAGAACCAGAGACACATGGAATAACTTACCAGGTAGTGCGAAGAAGAGCAGGACATCGGGGACCTTCAAATCTCAACATGATGTTAATTTGGACAATCGAGGTGAACAAGACAGACAAGCATGTTGGGCTGAATGGCCTGTTCTCGTCACAACTTTTCTAACGTATTGAGGATTGTTACAAATTCCTGCAATTCTCTAGTGGATAAAGTGGATTCAGTAAACAGATGCATGGGTGATGTGATGACTCAGTCATCCTTACTGCCACCTAACAAATCCACTAATGTGGGGTTCATTCAGGGCTGTCCTTATGACGTTGACATGGACTTCGAATGTTCAGATGTATTTCTGAATTCAAACAAGGAATCAAGTGTCTGTTAAGCATGTGCTATTCATGGACACTACACGCTGGACCTGCTCTATCCAAATATTAATGATCTTAAACAGCGTTTCTCAACCTTTAAGTATTTGCGACCCGAGTTTTCATAACAGTTTTAATCGTGCCCCCCCTAACATTTTTTTGAAATGTAGATGCATATTTTATTATACCTACCTAACTTTTATCGACATTTATCTAACTCTATATTTATTGTTCTAGTATCAGAATGTAGTTGAAGTTCATTTGTTTTGGTTTCAACTGATGTTTTTTTCACATTTTTGATTCTTGTTTTCTTTTTTTCACATCTTCGCCCCCCTTTTTGTTAATTCGTGCCCCCTAGGGGGGCCCGCCCCACAGGTTGAGAACTTAAATATAAACTTGTGGTGAACAGGTCTGACCTCAACTTATTGACTCCCACAAGCCTGTTATTGACAGCAGCAGTGTTGGCTATCCAAGGCAGATGATTTTATATGAGATGGGGGTTTGGGTGTTGTTTTTCTTCATTTTTGGGAGATTTGGTAAAATTTTAACTTCTCCTTTGGGGACAAATAAAGTCTAATCTAATCTAATCTAAATATCCCCTTGCACATACAGCAGGTGAATATCCCCAATGATAGACTGAAATCCTGGGCAGTGTTGAGTCCTACTTCGCTGCTCAAACCTGACAACATAAGTCCCTTCACCCCATGAGCCAGATGAATGTGCAGACAAAATAATTTGGGGGTGGTGTTTGCAATAAAAGGCGCCATACTAAACTTGTCACAAATCCTGCATAATGATATTATGAGAGGGGTGCACATACTTTAATGATAAAGTGACGCCACCAGGTCAGGCTCACAGCATAAAGTCAACCTCCACACTGTTCCTCATTCACAGACAGCCAGGGAGACAGACGTGTTTCATATGTCGTAAGACACCGACATTTTTTCCTTTTCCTTATTTTATGTATTGAATGAAGGAATGCTGAATATCACTTTTCAAAAGATCACTGGACTAATGTATTTCATAAACAGAAAGCGACAGTTGACGTGTTTTTTAACATTTGGAGGAGGAAATCTGATCAGCACTGTATTCTCTCTAGGCAGAGTAAAGGCTTTCCTCAATGAGAGAATCATAAAGACGGGGTTAAGATTTCATCCGAATTAATGCGGTGGTTGCTGAATGAGTGGCGGCGACACAAAAGGTCAGAAGGTGAACAATGAAAAACCTGGAAGTAAACTGAAAAGAATTATTCTAGTGAATCTCGTCACAAAGTCAAACAAGAGCGTCACTAAACCTTCTCTGTGACCTCGAAGCTGACGACATGCTGTCAGGCTTATAAACACAGCCGACAGAACCACACAGACGTCAGCTTAATCTAAAGATGCCCTTCTACTGCTGACATATACAGTCACTAGATTGTCCATCCATTTTTCTAACTACTTAATCCAGAATCAGACGGTTTGCAGTGTGCAAGCTTCATCCGCCCATCCATTTGTTTTTGAATCCACTTAATTTAGTTTGGGGTCATGGGGCGAGGGCATCGATCATGAGGCAGGGGGCTTCTCCGAGAGGGGGGTCGGCATATTGCAAGGCCCACCCCTTTAAGCTTGGACAACCCAGATTTATTTAGGAAGTGGTAAGCAACATGAGCTCTAGGTGGAGAAGCCATGAAGACAAAGGGAGAGTAGTCAATGTCAACTCACACTGCAGTCTCCAGGAATTTGGGTTTTTTTGTTTTTCTTTTTTTGTCTTGGAAATTCAGTAAAAACATGTGCCAGGTTTACAATGGCATGTTTTTCCTTTAGGCATTGCAGTAAATTAATACTTAATACATTAATTACGTGTACCTTGTCATTCAATTAGGTAGACACCATGGCTGAAAATACAGTACAGTATATTCACCAGGGTAAAAAAATATGCATCAGTGAAAAATGCTAAACTAACTGAAACCTCATTATGCTCTGTTTTCCCTAACTTAACTCTTATTAAGTATTTGACATACCATGCTAGAGTAAGTCTGAAAATTATTTTCTCTTCAGTCAATCACTAGATGCATATGAAATCACGGATGACATCAAACAGATTAAACAGCTAAACAGCTTGTGGCAGATGCCTGGGGCAAAGACCCGGCCGGGACGCCTTGAAGGACCGGAAGAGGGCGTGCGCCCATCTCAAACCACGTGGGGGCAGCCACCCTGGTTGCTATGGGGACCACCAGGGGGTGCCCCAGTGCCTGGAGAGCCCTGGACCTCAGCACTTCCACCACACCAGGAAATGCTGGGGGGAAGAAGACTGGGGACACCCGGAGGGCTTCCGTGTGCGCAGCCGGCACTTCTGCCACACAGGGGAGTGTCCGCGGAGGAGTGTCGGGAAGCACCTGGAGCCCATCCGGGCTTGTATAAAAGGGGCCGCCTCCCTTCATTCGATGACTGGAGTCAGGTGGAAGCGGACGGGAGTCTTGTGAGAGAGGAGTGGAGGCGGCCTGAAGAAAGGCACTGGAAAGAGAGGCCTGGACTTTGGGGGATTGGTGCTGGAGGCACTGGGTTTGTGCGTTGAACCCTGTAAATATTGTAAATAAGTGTGTGTGTTGGTTGAGAAAACATTGCCCGTCTGTCTGTGTCCGAGGCTCTTCTCACAAGCTGTATAAAAGCTAAATTTCATCTTGAGGACAAATAATGTGCTATCTATGAATTCCCCCGTGGAGCACCGAGAGTTATGGGTTTCCCCATGAAGTATTGAGCATTGCAAAACACCAACACATGAATAGTGAGTCTTCAGGGGGGGTGCCCCCCATGTGGAGTTTCGGGAGTCATGGATGCTGTGCAGGAGGGTGAGTGAGCTTCAATGGAACTGCTGAGCAGCACCAGGAAAAACAGCGAGTGAGCCCAGAGCCGCACAGCTTAGAGGGAACACAGATCGGCACTTGGCGCTGATGCTACAATACATACAGCATGGAGCTCCTCTCACTCCTTGATGCAATATAAATATACTGCTCAAAAAAATTACAGGAACACTTTTTAATCAGAGTATAGCATCAAGTCAATGAAACGTTTGGGGTATTGATCTGGTCAGTTAAGTAACAGAGGGGGTTGTTGATCAGTTTCAGCTGCTTTGGTGTTAATGAAATTAACAACAGGTGCACTAGAAGGGCAACAATGAGACGACCCCCAAATCAGGAATGAATGGTTTAACAGGTGGAGGCCACTGACCTTTTTCCCCTCCTCATCTTTTCTGACTGTTTTTCACTAGTTTTGTATTTGGCTATGGTCAGTATCACTACTGGTAGCATGAGGCGATACCTGGACCCTACAGAGCTGGCGAGGTAGTCCAACTTCTCCAGGATGGCACATCAATACCTGCCATTGCAAGAAGGTTTGCTTTGTCTCCCACCACAGAGAATCCAGGAGACAGGCAGTTACTCTAGGAGAGCTGGACAGGGCCGCAAAAGGTCCTTAACCCATCAGCAGGACCCACTGGTATCTGCTCCTTTGGGCAAGAAGGAACAGGATGAGCACTGCCAGAGCCCTACAAAATGACCTCCAGCAGGCCACTGGTGTGAATGTCTCTGACCAAACAATCAGAAACAGACTTCATGAGGGTGGCCTGAGGGCCCAGTGCTCACTGCCTGGAACTGTGGAGCTCGATTGGCATTTGCCATATAATACCACAATTGGCAGGTCCACCACTGGCACCCTGTGTTTTCACAGATGAGAGCAGGTTCACCTTGAGCACATGTGACAGACGTGAAAGGGTCTGGAGAAGCCGTGGAGAATGTTATGCTGCCTATAACATTGTTCAGCATGACCGGTTTGGTGGTGGGTCAGTGATGGTCTGGGGAGGCATATCCATAGAGAGACTCACAGACCTCTACAGGCTAGACAACTGCACCTTGACTGCCATTAGGTAACAGGATGAGATCCTTGGACCCACTATCAGACACTATGCTGGTGCAGTAGGTCCTGGGTTCCTCCTGCTGCATGACAATGCCCAGCCTCATGTTGCGAGAGTATACAGGCAGTTCTTGGAGGAATTGATACCATTGACTGGCCCCCACGCTCGCCTGACCTAAGTCCAATAGAACACCTCTGGGACATTATGTTTTGGTCCATCCGACGCCACCAGGTTGCACCTCAGACTGTTCAGGAGCTCAGTGATGCCCTGGTCCAGATCTGGGAGGAGATCCCCCAAGACACCATCTGTCGACTCATTAGGATGTTGTCAGGCATGCATACAAGCACGTGGGGCCATATATACTACTGAGTACGATTTAGAGTTGCTGCAGTGAAATTTCAGCAAAATGAACAAGCCTGCCTGCCGCATCATTTTTTCACTTTGATTTTTGGGGTGTCTTTGAATTCAGCCCTCTGTAGTTTGATCATTTTCAGTTCCATCAAACGACATGGCATCCTTTCATTCCTAACACATTACATCGTCCATATCAGTAGAGATAGCCAGCAGGATTTTTTTCCCATTGAGATCTGATGTGTTTTCAAAGTGTTCCTTTAATTTTTTTGAGTAGTTTATAACAACACCATCAAAACTTTAAAGCCCTATGCTGTATTTGTATAAGGATATAAATATAAGATTTGGAAGTGCTATTTAGGGTAGCAAGTATTCTACAGCCAAGTCTGATTGTATCTGAATATAATTTAGCTGGATTACATTTACACCCGCCATTAAAATGTGTTCATCCACTCAGCTCAGCAGACCACAGCTACAGTACTCTAGCTAGAATGGGAACCGGCTGCTCACAATGACCCACTAAGAAAATGCGAAAATAAGGTGACACCCCACACTGCTATAAAGAAATGTAGTATGCCAAAGGCAGGATGCCAAGGATGTGATATGAGTCTCATGAAACAGATGAACTTGCTGTTGTTGTCGCTTCTCTCATATTTTTAAAACCACTGCAGGTGTCACGGCCGGCCAGGCCACCCTTCTGTGGCTTAGCTGATTGCTGCCATCGTCCTACACAACTCTTTTGTTTTTTCCACTGACTTGATTGCTGTATGTGGAGAGGAAATGCCGCTGTGTTTCAACTCTGTTGGGCTATCGCTGTTGTAAACGCTTCAATGCTGAATCCAGAGGATGACAAAGTAGCTTCTGTATTCTAATGAAAAAATATTTGAAGCGATTAATTCTTCTTAAAAATTACATAATATTTTTTAAGAATAAATTTAAAAGCCAAGTTGAGTAGTGAGCAGCTTGTGTTCTTATCAAAAATATCTGCAGTGACAAATTCTGCATCATGGCAATTTTTGGTTATAATTTATCCTTAAAAATGGCAACTAATTATGTTATGATTAATACTTTCAAGCACTAGTAATATCATTTTTATTTCATTTAAACATATAGGCCTTTGTTGAAATGCATTTTTATTCTGTATTAAGTTTTTAAAAAACTACATTGTAAAAATTTGCTGGTATGTTCTTGTTAATAAATGTAAGTTAAAAAAAAAAAAAAGCACCTTTGTCAAGACAGCAGCAAAAGAAGGTAAAATCATGTATTTTCATGGTTTACTCTGGGATCTTAAAGGAAAAAAAGTTGAGAATCCCTGCCATAGAGGAACCATTTTTGTTTCCCAAAAAGAATCGTCAGCATGAAGGGTCCAGAAATACTGTAACTCTTTTTTAGATCTGTAGCAGGTTCCAAAAATAACCATGAACAGAAAATTTGTAAAATCTCAACGGCTTCCTGATTTTAACTTGCTGTATACAATAACACGGCTAAGTTCCAGTTTTCTTGATCTGTTAGTATTCTGCTAAGCACCCTACTATACATTAAAGATTCCTGTTTTGTTCACGTATTAGGAACCTTTCCAAGGCCCAAAGAACCAATTTCATTACAAAGAAGCCTTTCCGGAATGAAATGGTTCCTTGTGAAACATTGGCTCTGCCACATGACCCAGAAAAATGCCATTAAATGTGTAGTTATTTAAATAAAGCTTAACATTGATATACACACTTAAAAATCCTGCTTGTTTAATTGTGCTTTATGGTTCTTTACTGGGTTCTCGTGGTTCTCGTAGACCTATTGCTTGACAAAGCATCATTTCATTCTGGGAGGATTCTTTGCCTTTGAGATTGGTTCTTTGTGCTTAGAAAAAACTTCCTAATATGTGGGAAACAACCTGAAATCTTTCATGTTTGGTTGGCCACCTAGCAGGACACTACAAAATTAAGAAAACCTGCAATTAGACTTTGTTATTGTGAGCAAGAGCCCTTTTCAAATCATGACTTATTGGTATTTCACAAATCTGTCACCATCTATTGATTGTTATTTACTGTATGGAGCCTGTTACGTATCTACAGTAAATAGATTTCCTTTGGGAATCAAAAATGGTTCCCCTGTCGTATTCCTCTGAAGAACCGCTTCTGAAAGTATACTTTCTGAACCTGTCACTCCATTTACACACACACAACACCATAAACTCAATTTACAATTTCCATTTAGCATGGGATCTTTGAGTCTTTTAAGCGGCCGTTATAGTGGGGAATCATTTATGAAAGTTAAGGCCTCCCGTCTCACATGCCCCGGTCGGCCAACTCCAATGGCGCTGAGTGGGTTAGCGCGGTTACCCGTGGGGCGCCGCTTATGAAAGTAAAATGCGCATGCTCGGTACACAAAGGGGAGTGCGCGCTCGCTCGCGCGCGCGCGCTATGTCCGCTGTACTGTATATACTTTACACCGTTTGTGCTGCTGAAGGGGCGCGCGCTCCGGACAATACGGGGCAACAGGTCGTCGAAGTCTAATAATACCAACTACCCGTTAAGACAGTGTTTCCCAAGTTAGGCCCTGTAGCCCCCCCTGTGACTGAAGGTTTTTGTTCCAACCAGATTCCTAATCAGTGACAACACCTGACAGCACTGATCGCATTTGATTAGCTGGTATTATTTTTTTTATTCTACATTCAGAAAAGCACAGCAGCATGCTTTTTACATTTATAAGACATTTAGAAATATATAGCTTTTGCTATTGATTTAAATGCTTAACCAAATGCTTTCTCTGTGCAGTTTTTCCCCTTCATTGTATCTTATTAATGACAATCAAAAACGAGTAGAGCAGACACGCTGGCAAACAACACGGAAAAATCAAAGGCTAATCTAGAAAAGTAGAATGAAAATCAAGATGAAAATATTGTTAAAAAGAAAAAAAATACATTATTACCACATAACTGCTTGGTACATTTTAATTATATATATATACTGTATTACCAAACTTGGTTGGGAAACACTGCGTTAAGGACAACGAGGTGAGACGTCCGTCCACACCGCCTACGGCTCCAAATGGGCTTCGAGCGACACTGACAACTCGTTGTTTAGTAAAACACACTTTATAGACGTATTTGTGTTTAATTAGCCTACACGATCAGTGAGAGGAGCTAATTGATTAGCAGAAGTCGCAGTATCATCCATCCAGCATCCTGAATTCGTGTCCGTGCGGTGTGTGCAAGTTCTCGGCAAGTTCTCTAAATGTTCGTGTGGGTTTTCATCCCACTTGATTGCAGGTTAGGCGTTTTGTTATTCTTAACAGGTCCCGTGTTGGTGGCCCCTTTTGATGGACTGGCGTCCTGTGCTGCCAGGTGTGGCACAACCACAACTGGATCCAGTGGAATGTTATGCTAAACTAACAGCTGTGATAAAGGTGTACCCATTAATGAAGTGTGGGCTGGAGTTATAAATATTATTGCATTTCAGATTTTAACGTTTATTTGACAAACTCTAAATCCACCATGCAGTTGCAAGCTGCCCAGTGCAGCATTACAATCCTTTAACGAAGTTAAAAGCTCATTTGCGGTGAAGACAAACGGGGATCAGGGAAGGCTGAAATAATAAAATGACGGTACATAGCGACATCTAGCGTTAGCTGCGCTGTTTAGCAGGACCGACTCATGCACAACTTTCAGCGTTCCAGTGCAGCCCCCATTTTAATTTCCCATCGACGGGTCGTATGAGATTAATGAGTATCCCATCATCTAATGTTTTACTGCGGGAAGAAATGCAAAATGGGTCGCCAGACAGTCAATCAAAGGTCACGGTGACTAACATTTACTCACACTCTAACAAATGCGATTTTTAATGGCATTTTGATGCGCTTTTTTAATCCCCGAGGGTTGTGTGGTTCATTGTAGAAATGTTGAGTAAGAAAAAGTTCATCCTGGGAAGGTTTCTTTGCATTTGCTGTTTTTTTCATTCTTTTTTTCTTTGAAAACCTTTCTCATATGCAAAAAAAAAGTTTTCAACGTATGGCAGGCCACCTAGCAGGACACTAACAGATTAATAAACTTTGAACTTAGCCTGTGTGATTGTATGCAGCAAGAGAAACAATGACACTTGACAAATCTGGTACCATCTCTTCTTGGCCACTGACTGTATGGAGCCTATGCAGATCTAAATAAATAAAGGTTTTTTTTTTCTGGAACCTTCAGGTGGATGGGTCTTTTGGGAACCTAAAATGGTTCCTGAGTAGCATTGCTCCGAAGAATCACTTAGGCACCTTTAGTTTTAAGAATTCAGGGCCAATGAGAATATCTCAAGAAAGTGAATCAGTCCAAGATCTAGAGCTGTACCCCACTGAAACAATATGTATAAAGTATCAGTATACAATACAAACAGTTGATTAATCACCATTTTTTTCCAGGGCTAATTTGGTCACTGTGTTCCAGACCCGAAGGACTGTGAAGGGACAGATTATCAATACATAAAAGCCCACAAATGCAAAAAAAGTCACCAGCAACTTAAACTATGATGCCTTCATTTTTAAGACTGTTTCTTCAGAATCCAGCACAAATGGGGAGGGTTGGGGACAGGAAAGGCATCTGGCTGTAAGAATCACACTGAAACCTATAAACCATCAACTCAACAAAGAATTGGGAAAAGATGAAGAAGAAGAAGAAGAAGAAGAAGAAGAGTGGTTCTTCATAGTGATGATATAGGGAAACCATTTTTGGTACCCATGCACAACCACACACAGGTCCTGAAAGAACCTTTCATTTAGATCCATAACAGGCTCCAGAAAACAGATAATAGGAGATTTATGAAATACCAACGAGTTCTTCAGTTGAAAGGGTATTTTCCTGCATACAATCACATAAGGTCTGGTTTTCTTAATTTGTTACTGTCCTGCTAGATAGTCCAGAATGAAGCTGTGCTTTGTCAAACAGTACTTCTACGAGGACACAACCTACTAAAGAACCATCAAGTAGGATAGGAATGAAAAACTGTTATAGACCACAACATAACAATTTCATACTAGGTGGACCAAAGGGACAGTTTTTGAGTTAATCATACAAAGTAAATAATAAATGGAGGGTTTGCGAGATGAGTCTGGATGTGAAGCTTGTGGTCGAAGCTTATATGGAGCCCGGGTGGGGGATTACGACCGCCCGTTCAATTGAAATAAAGGTCAGGAGTGCGAGCCGCTTGAGTTGCATAAACGGACCCCCTCACTGTCTGGATGGCATGCCAGTTAATTTTCACGAATGGGGTCCTAGGAGGCCGCCTCAGTCGCCTAATGGATTGAACTTTTCTGGCTTAACCTTCGCATTTTATTCAAAGGAGCCAGGAAACCATGCACGGGTGGCAAAAAGCAGTACGTCCGTGGACTGGAACCCCATCCGGGGTACGTTCCTACTTCCTATCTTGCTACCCTTCATATCACAAAGTACTTTGACTCAATGCCAAAAAACAAAAAAGAAAAGGAAAGAAAGAAACTCGTTACGTATAGCCAAAATAATGATAAACCCGGCCGTCATTTAAGTAAAATAATACTGATTGTGCATTTCGTGAGTGCAACGATCTTTTTAATACAGTAGTTCCAAAATTAAATCGCTGAATAGCACGTGGAATAGACATTGTCTTGCGGTGTGAACTCGCGCGAACTATCATTTCGTAATTTACCAATAATATGAAAACACCTACTCGTAGCCACGCGTTGGATTAGGACGTCGGATAAAAAGCCGCCGTCTCCTGAACTGTTCGTGTTACACCTGAAGAGTGAACAGTAGATGGCGCTAAAAGACTGCGCTCTCTCTCTTTCTGTCGACCCTCCGTAGTTGACAGTCTCGCTAAATAAAAGGTAAACTTCGAGTTCCTTCAGGCTTCAGAATATCTAAAATACAACCGCTTGGTATCCCGCATAATGTAACAGCTTTCATAGATCAGACCTAAACCTGTATATTAACTTTACATCTCCTGCTTTATTTTTCATTGTTTTCATCTGACATACTATGTTAGCATTTTGCAGTATTTATATATTTATTTATTGCTTGTGATTGTTCAAAATATCACATAATAAAAATCTGTATTTATGATAATTTCCTAGTCCAAATTTCCAAAGATAGATAGGAAAACTAATATAATTTAAAACAGGCTTCCATTCACATGTTTCAGTAATGTCTCATCCCAGAGAAGCTGGGCAAACTGAAAGCATGCCTGTGTAAATAAATAGATTAATAAATAAATGAATAAATAAATATCTCTATTATAATAAAAAAAAATCCTGGGACGAGACGAGACTTTTTCAGAGAGATACTTTCAGGTCCCGCAAGACGAGACTTTGTGTCAAGAGATTTAACCACGCCCGGGGCCGGAAATAAAAGACAAAGAGTAGATGACAAAGTAGAATGTCGTAAAGAATTCAAAAACGTTGGCGCGATACACATGCAGAGCAGGTTAGAGATAATGGAAATAAGAAAATTCGAAAGTCTCAAAAAAATGACAGTAAAGATTGCATTAGCGTTAACAAACAGAAATTATTACTCGGTGAAATAACGGAACAGCAAAAAGAGATCGAATATATTGCTCGGATTTAAACTTTAAGTCGGAGACTTGTCGATCGTCTAATTCGTGTTGTCATCAGGGAAATGTAGTGTTTCTTCCCAATGAATAGGCCTATCCACGAGAATTAAAAGATTTGTTGTTTGGTGAAAGCGAAATCCACATACGCGAGCAGCAGAAATGTGAAGTGGCTGGCACGTATCACATGCTGGAAGGGTTGGCGAGTGAAACGAGCAGAAGATGAAGCTCCCTATTAAGTAAGTAAGTAAGTAAGTAAGTAAATAAATAAATAAATAAAGGAAGGAAGGACACCCTGACTAGAACAGCCTGTAGGTTTACCTTTGTCCACTGAACCCCCAAATGTGACCTAAACCTTAGTTGTGTGCAGGACATGATGGCTTTACAGGAGTCTAATGTGTGTAATTACTGTTTATGGCTAACTTTAGTTTTCTTCTGCCCGGCGCTCCTTTTTTTTTATTAAAGATGAGCGTGTTGAGTGTGTGTGAGTGAGGGATCAGTGAGTCTCTCAGTCCAGAGCCCAGGACCACACAAGGCTGGAAGGTGAATAGATTTATATAAGGCGGCCCGTGAGCTGTGAAGACATCAGCCAAAAGAACAATAAAGCCATCCTGCTTAAGGGAAGTGCCATTTTGGTTGCATTATCAGTTATGCAATCCTTTACAGTATATCCTGTAGCACTATGAACGCTATGAGCCATCACAGAGCACTCTACCCGGGTATGAAGATTATATTACGTTACTTTTTTTCCTTTCACTGTTCCACATGCTACTTGGGCAGGTTTCAGCTTCCTGCAGCACTGTAATGAATAAAGCCTGCTCAAAAAATAGATGAATGGATTTAACACTTATATTAGATTTATTTTGTTTCTACTTTGGCAAGTAAAGTTTTTGTAAATCAAGCTGTTAGTATGTGGTTTTGCTGAAGGCAAAACCCTGGATGTTAAATTTATCATTTGTTCACTCATGCAGCTGTCCTCCAGATTCCTTATCTCTGTACATTCAATGTCTATCCAGGAAGAGGCCGTACATGGGACACCAGTCTGCCACAGAGCCCGCACATGACCATACCAACACTGACATTCACACCAGGCCATTTTATGATGCCAATCAGCTTAACAGTGCATATTTGTGGATACTGAAGAAAAAATGGAGTACTCAGAGGAAAAGCAAGATAGACAAGGGGAGAGCAAACAGCAAACCATGCAAACCGAGGAAGTGAACCCCTTTCTCCTTACTGTGTGGCAGCAGCGCTACCACTGCACCACCTATACATTATATTATATTATATTATATTATAAAGATTTACTTGGAATGCCCAGAGAATCTTAAACTACACTACACTACTGCACCACCTTCTGTGTAATATAATATAATATAATATAATATAATATAATATAATATAATATACTTGACTTGACATCCTTCCCAAACCGTACAATACAATACAATTTATTCTTGTATAGCCCAAAATCACACAGGAAGTGCCGCAATGGGCTTTAACAGGCCCTGCCTTTTGACAGCCCCCCAGCCTTGACTCTCTGAGAAGACAAGGAAAAACTCCCAAAAAAACCCTTGTAGGGAAAAATGGAAGAAACCTTGGGAAAGGCAGTTCAAAGAGAGACCCCTTTCCAGGTAGGTAGGGCATGCAGTGGGTGTCACAAAGAATGGGGTCAATACAATACAGTACAATATACAGAACACAACAAATCCTCAATACAGCATAAAAATAAACATTTTAGAAGTATGGAGCAAAATTTAACAGTAGATGATATCACATAATAAGATTTGGATATTTTTAGAGTCCTGGAGACCTCATCCATCAAGCTGCCTCCCCCATTTGGCCATTCCATGGATGAAACCTGAAATCTTTACCATAGTAAACATTCTGCAAGTGCTCCAAGTAAGTTTCACAATCTAATTGAATCTAATGAAGGAGGTGAAGCAGTGCCTGATAATGCAATCTTCATTCTAAAGGTTAATCGACTTTGTCCTCCAAATCCAAGTTAAGATTCTCTAAGTGCTCCAAGTAACTGCAACCCCAACTTATATGTCCGTTCAAAAATACAACACTTAATTTTTTTTTTTTACATCTTCTTACCTCCTCCAATCTCGCTCCCTATCTCAGACACATCAAATTTTGTTTCACCAGAGCAGTTACCAATTTCTTTTGCTACCTCAAAGACGTGTAAATTAAAACCAGCTTCATATTTTCTTCTGATCGAACACTCCATCGTAGATAAGGGATGCTCTTATGATAAAGGTGTATGAGGGTGTGAGATACAAAAAACACAAAACAGTGCAAATGTTTGCTTCGAAATAGTTTGGGTATTACTGTGTGGTCACATAGGTACATTACATATGAAAAAAAGGCAGTGTGCTCAGTGGTTACTCTCTCAGGTGGGCATTAGCATATCATAATCTCTTGGACCAATAACGTGAGTTTTCCACATTCAACTTTTATGACATGTCATTATAGAAAAATATTATATTATATGTCATTATAGAAAAAACGGAAATTATACTTTAAAATAAAGCACCGACTTATCCACGGGAGAACTTAAACGTGAGTATATACGGTAATCTAATGAAGGAGGTGGTGTGATGGCTATTAGTGAGATCTTCATTCTACTACATCATAGACTTAGCACGTTCTCTCCAAACCAAAGTAAATTTTCTCAAAGGGCTCCAAGGAACTCTTAATAATCTAATCGAATCGAATCGAATATTATGAAGAGGTGGTGCACTAGATTGTAGTGCAGTCTTCATTCTGCTGCATCATAGACTTTGCACATTCTCCCCATATTCAAAGTAAACTTTCTCCAGATGCTCCAAGTAACACTTAATATTCCATTCTAATCTAATCTAATCTAATGAAGGAGGTGGTGCAGTGGCTATTGGTGAGATCTTCATTCTACTACATCACAGACTTTGCACATTCTCCCTAAACCAAAGTAAACTTTCTCCAAGTGCTCCAAGTAACTCTTAAAAACCTAATCTAATCTAATATCATGAAGGAAATGGTGCAATAGCTAGCAGTGCAGTCTTTGTTCTAGTACATCATAGAATTCACATTCTCCCTAAATCAAACTTTCTCCAAGTGCTCCACGTAGTTCTTAAAACTCAAATCTACTCTAATCTAATCTAATCTAATCTAATCTAATCTAATCTAATTTAATCTAATTTACTGAAGGAGGTAGCACACTCTTCATTTTAAAAGTTTGCACTTTCTCTCCAAACCACAATGTAAATCTTCTCAATGTGCCACGGGTCCCTTTTTAATTTGTGTTTGTCTCCTGCAATTATTTGACATCCCATCTAGATCTGACGCCTGGATTGACTCCTGCCCTCTGAAGCCACATGTCTGAATGAGTGAGATAAGAACAGAATTCGATTTTAAGTGTAGAAGAAAGCAACACCAAACATGCATTGAATGAATGCCGACATGTACAAAACATTGATACCGGTAGTAAAACAGACCATGATTTACAGATCGGTGAACTTTGCTCTAGCTTTTTCAAATTCTAATTGGAAGCAATGATTGCTTATGTTTCTGTGCTCATCGACTAATATGAATTGATTTTATAAGATAATACACTCCAGAGCTGCCAGAGAAGTGAAACGTGTGGAGCCCATGGGAGCTTCCCGCTAATTGTGCTGTGCGCAGATCTTCTAGGCCTGACTGACAGGCCTTCGAGTGCGGTACGAGGACCACAGCGCGCCGGTGGGAAATCCTCGCTCAGAAGTCACATTTCCCTGTCCTTATGTGTCAGTTATTGTTCTTCTTCTTTCTCCATATGAACCATAAATAAATATATGAGTCCCTTGACTTCACTGACTGGATTCCCAGAACAGGCATTTCTGTTCACTGACCTGATAACAAAGTATCTGTAGCATGTAGAGATGCTGCTTCTTTTTGACAGGCATACTGTATGTGCCTCAAGAGAAGAACAAAAAAAAAAAAAAAAAAAAAAGAAAAGCCTTCCTAGTCTGCACTTGCATGGAACACCAATGGTTGCTATGGTAACCTTTCCAAAAGTGGGATGTGGTGCTGTTGGTGTGCCCCTGAAAAGTGCCAGGCGGGCTGAATGAAGGCAGATCATCTGTCACTGGAGAGAGGAGTGAGAGGAGCACTTCAGAGCCGCGAGAGACTCAGTGTGGGTATGTTGCGTTTCAGTCACTCCTTTTTACATGGCTTTAAATCAACATATTACTAGATAAACCACTGATAAGCCCCTCAACATCAACAACAAAACAGTTTAAATATTTTTTTTTCTGTTTGCCTTGTTATTAAAGAACACCAGAGAAATTGTTTCCAAAAAGTACCAAAAACAGTCACATTAGACAGAAAAAAATAAGCTTTGGGCAGTTTTATTGTGTGTGTTTGAAATGACATTCTAGTGTGAAAAATAACACCTAGACCGCTTGCTGATTCATTAGAAGTATGTCTGGGGATGGGGAATCACTCTGAGTCTTTATCTGCTGAATTGACAGGTTAGATTCCCAGGACTGTTGACTTTGTCTTTCATCTCTGATCTCAGCTCCATACTTTGCTGGTAGATTCAATATGGTCTAACTGCAGACCTCTTGAGCTTTGCTTGGTTGAGAAGCAAACAATTAAATTGTACACATCTGATGATGTTTAGTGGGCTTTGCGTAGTGCGTCAGTGATTTGACTCAATACACCGAGTCATTTGCATCTTTCTCATCAGGCCCATTTCAGGGCACACCTTACATATCGTTCTCATAAAACATCCTTACACTGTTGTTAAGATTAGGGTTAGAACATTAGAACACTCTAGACGAGAACAGGTCGTTCAGCCCAACAAAGCTCGCCAGTCCTATCCACTTATTTCTCCCAAAAAAACATCAAGTCGAGTTTTGAAAGTCCCTAAAGTCTTACTGTCTACAACACTACTTGGTAGCTTATTCCAAGTGTCTTCGTGTAAAGAAAAACCTTGTAATGTTTGTGCGAAATTTACCCTTAACAAGTTTCCAGCTGTGTCCCCGTGTTGTTGATGAACTCATTTTAAAATAACAGTCTTGATTCACTGGACTAATTCACTTCATAATTTTAAACATTTCAGTCAGGTCACCTCTTAATTTTCTTTTGCTTAAACTGTATAGGCTCAAGGTTGTGGGAGGAGCTATCTTACTCATGAGTATTGAAGACTATCAAGTAGGCGTGTCTTGTAGTGGGTGTGTCTTGTCGTAGGATTGTGCTGTGAGGCACAGTCACACCTTACACAGAATGAGCTTGTGCGGTGTAAATCATGTGACATAATACTGCAATATGATTTGCTGTTTAGCAGAGCTAAAGAGGTCTTCAGCTAGATCAGTGTATCTCAAACTTTCTGTTGTTGCAACCCACTTTTTTCCCCATGCAAATGTCTTCACGGGATCCCCCTTGTTAAACTGAGGGCGACTGTCAGAGCAAGGGGGTTTGATGAGTGCAATCATCGGAGTAGTTGGGGAATGAGTGAGATCATTGGAGCCGCAACCCACTTGGTAATCCAGTCAACCCTCTGCTATTATAAACAATAGAAAATCAAAACCCACCAGCAGCAGTCTGTGACCCAAAGAACAAAAGAAATTTGATAAATGAGAGGAGACCATTCAGTCCATCAATCCCATTTGTTAAGCTAATAACTAAGCTCAACAAGATTCTTCTTAAAGGTTGTCAAGTTTTCTGTTTCAGCTCCATGTCTCGGTAGTTTGGTCCCGAGTCCCACAACTCTTTGAGTAGCGAAGTGCTTCCTGGCTTCAGTCCTAAATGTCCTTCCCTTTCATTTCTACCAGTGTTATTCACCCTTAAGCTGAAAGAATTCAGCAGGATCTCCTTTATCAGTGCCTTTGAGGATTTTAAATACCTGGATTAGGTCCTCACATAGTCGTCTCTGCTTGAGACTAAACAGGTTTAAGTCTCACAGTCTGTCACAGTAGAGCATGTCCTTAAGTCCCATGATGCACTTGGTGTGTCTCCTCTGCACAGCTTCAAGTGCTGCTGTGTCTTTCTTGTAGTGTGGTGACCAGAACTGCACACAGGACTCCAGATGTGGTCTTGCTAGTGCATTATGTAGTTTGAGCATAAAATACCTTGACTTTGAGTTCTTATCATGTAACATAGCATTTTATTTGCCTTTTAAATTGCATCTATGCATTGCTTAGTCGATGAAAATGTTGCATCAAAGGTGGATCACGACCAAATGGTTGAGAAACACTGAGTTGGACCATTCTTAGGAAATTCGTGTGTTACTTGTACTTGTAGTCTCAAAGTCTCAAAGATTAAGCCATGCACGTCTAAGTGCACACGGGAGTGACAGTGAAACTGCGAATGGCTCTTTACATCAGTTATGGTCCCTTTGATCGCTCCACGTTACTTGGATAACTGTGGTAATTCTAGAGCTAATACATGCAAACGAGCGCTGACTCCCGCCCCGGGGGGATGCGTGCATTTATCAGAGCATATTGTAATCTTTTTAGTTAGCCAATAAAAGGTGTCATTTTGCTTGGCTCTTGTACTTGTAGAAGAAATAATTGTACTTGGAATTGTAGATTTTTGTTTTGTTTTGCTTTATATTTTGCACCCATTTTGGGTTTTAAGTATGGCAAAACTAAATATTTTAATAGTTTTTGGATTTATGATTTATTTATTTTGCACCGTTTTTCAGTGCCATTTTTCATTTTCATGGCTGCTGCCGTTTTGTGGGTATTCCTTGCAAGTTGCCTGAGAAGCTTACTAGAAGTACGCAGTGCTTGACATCGTCTGTGTGATTAATTACAAGGTCAGCACTGGCATCTCTTCCTAATCCGAGATTACGGATACACACAACCATTATTTTGCAAATCTTTCTTAAAAAAACATTTCCAGTTAAAAGATCTTCAAGTTTTTTAGACTTCAAATTTTTGATACACATTTTGTTTAATTTATGCCGGGTTAGAGACTTTCCCGATCACAGCTCTAACGTTACTTTTCGACTATAACTCTTCTGCTGGTACCTTTCTTGTGTTTTTGAGCTAGCTTCCATACTTTACCACAAAACACAAAGCACTCTTCACTTTTCATCAGAGAAAAGAAAATCTAAAACATAGGTAAAAAAAGCTAGAGGTTTTAACTTGGGCCAAAAAGGAAGCAGTTTATAGGAAGCTAAAAATAAATTCATTCCAGAAAGCTGTTTTAGCTGAGCATGCTGTTCTGCCACAGATGGAACTGGCAGGCTGCAAGGGCAAAAGAAGGTAAAGTCCTGGGAGATGAACACTTAATCTAAGGACAAGCAGAAATCAAAACCAGGAAGCAAAGGATTGTGTGAGAAAGCCCAATAAACAGACCAAAAATGAAAGTCTCACAGAGCCTAGCCAAAAATGTAATATAATTGAAAAGAACTAAAGGAGAGCACTCACAAAAACGTTTTAGACAATACGGACAAAACTTGGACTCATGACTGTTGTGATCCTGCCAACTCTAAAATCTCACAAAGGGGGCAGACCTGAATATAAAAGCCAGATCTGTGCTCCAAATCAGAGTAGACTGGCCCCAAACTTTAGAGGCAGGCTTATGGCTTGCCCTGGCCCAAAAGTGAGCCAAAGGCTTACAAGTCCAAAAAAAAAAGGGAGGGAGACAAAAACTGTAAAACACTTCTGGCTCCAAAGCACATTCTTTTAATATTTAATACTTTTATTTAAAGTGTTAGAAAAAAGATTGCAAAAACAAATTCAGGAGCAATGAAAGAAGACAAAATTGGTGTTTTGATGTGATAGAGTGCTAGGATGATCCTATTGTCTCCTTTATATTCTTTATTATGTAGACTTGACCAAAGTGTCCCCAAATCCCTGTTAAGTTACACTACCTTTCTTCCTTTTATATCTCTGGCCTCAGGCAACAAGACAGTTAACTAGAACAGGTAAGTTAAAAAGTTACAAGTGTATTCATTTTAATACAATCTGGACTATTTTAAGCATCCAATGTGCTTGGAGTACCAGGTGGCTGCTTGATCCAGCATGCCATCTGCATAGGGCCGCAGACACCTGCTCTCCTTAGGATGGAAAAAGGCAGAGAAGCCCTGGCCCTGTACATGGATGAAACACAGACGTTCTCTCAGCCCTTAATTTAAGTCCAATCTTGCTGTCCTTGACGCACCTCTTGATCAGGCAGATTCCAGAGTCCAGTTGTTGTCAGTTTATGTCATGTCACTCATTTTCAAAAGATGCTGTGACAAAGGCGCTATACCAGCGTTCAACCCGACACAGATAGACACAGGAGGCACACTGATAAAACAAATGAATGTTTTATTTTCCTTTTTCTTCTTCGCCTGTGCCCCACAGGTACAACACAGTTCCAATAAGCACAACACAAAACCAATACTTTCTTCTCTTTATCCTCCACTCCTCTCCAGCAAGCTTTGTCTCCCTCCTCCCAACTCTTGCTCCAGGGGTAGTGGCTGCTGGCTCCTTTTATAGCCCACCTGGAAGTGCTCCAGGTGTTTGACGACCCATTTCCAACTGCACTTCCGGGTGTGGCGGAAGAACTGCCCACATCAGCTCAGGAACCACCACGGACCCCAACAGGCTTGAGTTCCAAAATCCCATGCCCGTGGCCCCAATGCAACCCAGGGGGGCTGCCATTTAGCATTCCGGGGGAGGTACTGTCCTGACCAGGCTTGCTCTCCCGGTCCAAAGAATGAAGAGACGTCACAGCCAGACAAGAACCACCGGCCATCTGTGACAATGCACAACTGTACTTTTGTACAAACAAGAAAGAATAGGATATACAGGCAATTAAACCGTAAACTGCCTCCTCAAATCTGCTTGTCTGTCAAAGTCATACATTTCCTTGTCCCCATCCAGTCCAGGAAGGCACATAGAATGAAAGGTGTTCCTGTGTACCTGGCTCACTCTGGTCAACACCCTGTCACAGATGACCAGAACATCTCTGCTAAGTCGTAAATGTCCCAGAGGACCAACTGGCTTATTCAACTATCTTGCATTTTAAAATTAGAGAGACAATGACTCCCCTGTCTGTTTAAACATTTATATTATTAGTCATTAATAATAAAAACATATGGTATACATAATTCCCTGTTATAACTGGTTTACCTTTTAGCAAACAATCCAAAAACCCTTATAATGAAAGCAGAAGGCCCAAACCAGAGAATCCAGAAACTACAAAAAGCAATTGAAAAGGACAGGAACGAACCTTCATTTCTAGGAGCCGTCCACATCATCTGCTGCTCCTCCGTAAATAGCAGTGGGGGTGATTTGCTGGCTGGAGTATTAGGAGGGTCTGGCCACTCAAGGTGTAAGACACAAGAAACAAAATTTAAAGAGCTAGACACAAAAAAACTAACCTTTATACTGTCCATAAACACAAGATAATTAATAAGCAAAATATTTATCAACATATAAACCATACAACACAAAACAAAACCAACACTATTTACCAAATAATTAATAAAAAACAGCAAAATCATTAAACCCCTTGGAGTCAACCCTGAGTGTAATGATACGTTTTATAGTGTTAAGCCCAAATAGCTCCCAGGTCAGTATCCTGCTGCCATCTAGTGGACAAAATCTTTATATATAATACGCTACCGTGGCTATCTGTTTGTCAGTCCAGGATTTTAAATCACCTGTAGCTCGCAAACCATTTGACCTATTGACCTGAAATTTGGGACATATATACTATGTGACGTCTACTATCCGCTTTCGGGGGGTGATGATTAATCTCCAAGGTTATTTCTCTTTTTATTTTTATTTTATTTTATTGTAGAATCAAATCTCGGCAGCAGGCAGCAGGGAGGCCGTGCGGTGCATGTGTACGTGCGCCGTTCTCATCCCTACGACCGTCACCATCACTTCCCCTACCTCTTCATATCTTAAATCATTCTTCAGGCAGATTGAAGATTTGAGTACCAGGTTAAGCGAAAGGGGTGTGTGGTGCTCCCGATATCTATGTAAAAGGATGAAGGTTCAAGTTTTTATAGCCCTATTGCTTCCTGTCTTGCTATATGGTTGTGAGACATGAATGCTATCCAGTGACCTGAGACGAAGACTGGACTCCTTCGGTACTGTGTCTCTTTAGAGAATCCTTGGTACCGTTGGTTTGACTTTGTGTCGAATGAGCAGTTGCTCATGGATTCCCAAATGAGGCACATTACCTGCATTGTGAGGAAGCGTCAGTTACGGCACTACGGCCACGTGGCATGTTTCCCTGAGGGTGATCCGGCTCTCAGGATCCTCTTTTTTGAGGATTCCAGCAGCTAGACCAAGCTAAGGGGATGCCCACGTGACACCTGGCTGTGTCAGATACAGGGTCATTTCCGGATGGTGGGACTGGACCACGTGTCTGCCTGGGGGGTTGCCAACCAGGATCCTGAGCTGTTTCGTCTTGTGATGGATGAGGCAACGCGCTGTACCAGTGTATGCTCCCCAACCTGTCCTGACCTGAAAAAAATTAGAAGTTTCCAGCTCATTTTTTCTGGGGTATATATAACGCTAAGATGGTTAAATAAAAAACATACACTTGAATGAGGGATGAGACCCTGGCTGAAACATAACAGTGACAGTGGCGGAGTGGTGGCTCTGAGGCTAGGGATCTGCACTGGCAATCGGAAGGTTGCCGCTTCGAATCCCATAAATGCCAAAAGGGACTCTGCTCTGTTGGGCCCTTAAGCAAGGCCCGTAACCTGCAATTGCTGAGCGCTTTGAGTAGTGAGAAAAGCGCTATATAAATGCAAAGAATTATTATTAAATAACACGGTGCTTATGATGTCACATGATGTGACTGCAGGGGGTCTGTCTTAACAATAGATAACTTTGTCTTAACCACAGGCACACAAAATGGTGACACACATTAAAAAACAATGGCATTTTAGAAGACATAATGGCAACTTAAACTGAAAATATCAAATCATAATGAAAGTAGAAAATGAAAGTCAAGTAAACCGTTTAGGGAGTTAGGGCTTCAGCATTTTGATTTCTGTGGTTTTTCACCAGGCCCAGTTTAGATCAAGATTCTCTCTTTATCTCCTGGTTAATCCTAAACTAGAAACCTTAAATAATGAAACTGATGATTTTACTAATTGATGCTGCTTTACATATCTCCCAGGTTACACCAACACTCGAGGTTACTAATCTAATTAGGGGTCCCACCTCTAATCTATTTATTCATTGCATTAAAACAATTAAAAATATATAGTAATCAAGAAAAGACTTATAGCACATCATTAACACAAGACATTAGGAGAAAATAACCAGCAATACAAAGACGATTAACAAAAGTGTCATGGGATTTTCCTTGCCTGATGTCCTACCAGAAGTCTGGGTGCTGAGCACTTCCTGTCTACGTTTAAGAGGATGGCAGAGATCTGTAAGTAGCCAAAGACTGATTGGACAATCCGTCTGCTCAGAAAGTTAACAGGAAATGAACAGCAAAAATCAAATAATTAACAGGTTCAAATTAAAACAAAATCGCTAAACAAAAACCAAAAAAACAACAATGACAAAGTTCAGAAATACTAAAACCAGAAGTTAAGGACACAAGTCATATAGGACCAGAGCACACTGTTGTTTCTGGTGCGCTTTTTCACATCGTTTTCTGCACACTTCAGCATGAGTGTTGAGCTTGGCAGCGATTCGTTTTTAAAAGAGTGTGGTGCTCACAAGTGCTCCTTAGCAGCTAATCAGTTAGGCAGTCACTTACTGTATGTCTGGTCACATTGGGCCTGGAGAGTGAAATGAGCCCTTGCTGCTCGGACTCACATTTAATGATTGAGAGCCGGGAGATGGACATAATAAAACACTCAGGTGATCCCATTAACCAGACAGTCAAGATCTTTCACCATTCCCAAAAATCCTAACCAAAGTCGTTAAGCAAGAAATAATTTTCATAGAACTAAGAAAATTTAAATATTAAAGAATTGCTAACCCACACAAAGTTTATGTAGTCACAAATGCTTAAGGAATTCCTGGAGCCTTACCATATTACCAGGATAGCGCAAATAATGACAGTGCCCATAATAATAGGAAACAGCATTGTGATATAAAGCTAAATTGTTTCAAGAAACTTTCTAGGAACAAACATATATTAAAAATAAATTCCTTGGGCAGAAAATCCCCCAAACAGATGAATGCATTCTCAAAAAAGAACTTTAGAATTCTCACAAATAATGTGACAAAAAGACCACTTTCTGGTAGTAAAGTTTTGTAATGTTTTCTGTTATGTTTTTCAATGATATTTTGTACCTACTTAGGGGTTTCAAGAATAAAGAATTCAAAAAATGACATCAGTTTTGCAAGTCGATAAGGATATTATTTTGTGTTATTTATTATGTGTTAGAATAGGATGTGACTATTTTCTAAGTCCTGTTGTTATGATGCACTCCTGCTTGCTAGGGGTGTGTCCTTGGAGGTCACGGTTGTACTGATTTTATGCTGGTGCTCTGAATGATGTCACACGCCCTGCACTCTTGGGGTCTGTTGGTGTTAGACTGTTGGTCAGCCAGGGTTCCCCCAGGGTGAGAGTTCAAATAACTCTTTTGTATCCGTTTTGTTAATTTTTTATAACATTTTTTATAATTTAGTTTCTTTAAGTCTATGTATCTTTTTTTATATGTGTTATGTGTTTAGAGGCAGAGCCACCAGCACATCACTGTGAAGGAACTGCCCCTTTCTCTATAAAAGCTGAGGAAAACCTACAGTCCCTTGCGGTTCATTGAGACTGCACTGGGGTTGGTCAGCTCTCTGGTGATTATTCTGGGTGATTTTCTGGATCTTTGTCTTTTTGACAATTTTTTGGATATGTGCTTTGGATCTTGTTTGCTCCTGGATTGTCTTTGCCTTTTCACACAACTTCATTTTTATTTTGTGCAAGAGCATTTTTTGTAAAAATAAATATTTTATTTATAAAGATTCTACGTTTCTGCTTTTTTGCGACTAGCCCAGGGTTTGATGGTTTCCCTCCTCTAGTGGAGAAATTGAAATATTTTGGGACTTATTGTGTTGAGGAACCCTCAGATCACAACAGATCACCATAGCAATGACTGACGCTAAGTTATCAAAAAGTTTGTGATCAATAAACAAACAAAATGCCATCCTGATCAGACATCAAAAAACGTTAACTTATTAACAATTGCAAACTTTACAAAATCAATGTGGAATTCATATTCCTTGGGGTTCAGAACAACAGTACCCAACAACCATAGAAAAGGCAGGATAAAATAAAACAAAACAACTGATTAAATAGTGGTGTCTGACGTGATTAGCACCAGGGCCAGCTTAATAGTTGTTACAAGCGTCTAAAAGTTCATCTTTTATATCTGTGCGTTTTCCTCTAGCATTTTAAAAGAATCCCTCTGTTAGATCCGGAACTGAAATTGATGAAGGAGAAGATGGAGTCCCCCTTGAAGATCGGCGCCCTTGTGATCACATAGCAGACGACTTTTTGGTGCCCCTGGGCCAATGCCTGGTGCTGACTGACGTGTTGCTTTAAAAAGTCGCCTGCTATGACTTTTCCTTATTTGATTTTGCGGATATCACTAATGTTTTGCAAACAAATTTCAAGTTAAAAACTTTTTGGTTTGTGACATATTTGTTCTGATTATTGGGCTACAATTCTCACTGTACTATTTAGCTGAATGAAAGGTCTTTTTCATTTTCCAGGTTTGCTTGTAATGTCTCTTATTTCTGGTCCTTTTCTGACTATAATTGCTAGCGCAATATCTTTAGCGTAAAATTTGCAAAATACCCCCGAGGTCTGACCGGCCTGAGCTTTTTCTTGACACGTCCTTCTTTCATTACTATGTGATCTAGTAGCACTTTTTGCCTCCAGTCTTGTGACAGTTTGTTTCCTTTCAGCAGTGGGGCAATGGCAGGCTTGTCCTTACCTGGAGGATGAGATGATGGGATAAAACACTTGGACTGAACTAAACCAAATAGCATCTGTTTCTTAGATTTTTACATTACAGAAACTTGAATGAAAGGTCTGAGATGGTTGAAATAGGCAGCTATGCAGAATATAATTTGTAGGCCAAATCCATACTGGAGTCTGTTGCTTATATCAAAAAATGCCTCCAAATGTACAAATTATAAGACGTGAGGTTTGCACAGGACATTTGTCGTAAATTGGGTCGTAAATGAGCTGGACCGCATGTAAAAAACATCCATCCATCCATCTATCTATTTTCCAACCCACTGAATCCGAACACAGGGGTCTACTGAAGCCAATCCCAGGCAGGGTGCCAACCCACCGCAGGACACACACAAACACACCAAGCACACACTAGGGCCAATTTAGAATCGCCAATCCACCTAACCTGCATGTTTTTGGACTGTGGGAGGAAACCCACGCAGACACGGGGAGAACATGCAAACTCCACGCAGGGAGGACCTGGGAAGCGAACCCGGGTCTCCTAACTGTGAGGCAGCAGCGCTACCACTGTGCCACCGTGCGGCCCCATAAAAAACATTTCAACAATATCAGATTGCTTTGTGAATGAAGTGGCCCGAGCTTCGAGAAATCAATTTGTGAGCAGAGAACGTCTTTTGAAGGACATTAAGGAGCTTTAATGAGACTTGGCACAAGTTTAGCTAAGAATCGGCTAAATCTCCGCTTCTAGCGCCGGAGTGAACCCATACTTTCAATTATTCTTGAATCTTAAAAATAAAAGAAGTCTTCCCAGCTGAAACACACCGTCGCCACCACACCTTGCCAACATTTGCTGACAAATTACGGCGCTCAGCTTCTGATCAGTTTTTTGATATTATCAGTTGCTTGGCAACCACTCGCTGCAATAGCTGCTTTATAAAGAAGCACAATTTAGAAAGAAGACAGCAAACAGTTCAGATGCCTTCTCACTGACAAAAAAAAACCCAACTATGCCTAGAAGCAGTGGTCCAGTTTGCATGGAAAATGGTGAGCAGAGCAGATAATAGCAAACAGTGAGGAAAAAATGACTGAAAAACTAGGGAAGTACAATGTGGACAGGCCCAGACCACTGGTGGGCTACAATAGCTAAAACTGCCATGGCAAACAACATTAGCAGATTTGTGTCCTGACATCCAAATGTGTTCCATCTGACCAGATATAGTGATATGTTCCACAGAGAGAAAGAATGGACACAGATGTCCCATTGGCATTGCCAGGAGAAGGCAAGCATGTGTGAAACCTGGGCCAGGGTGACCAGCCATGAAAAGCTAGGCTAGCTAATGGCCACATTGACCCAAAAAGGCACAGTGGCATCTCCATCTGCTAACAACAATGAGCAGCTAATAGCAGATGACTTGAAATGAGATGGTCTGAGACATTGACACCTCTCTAAAGGTGTAAATTGTTGATCAAGGAGCTGCCTAGTCTGTCTCATGACCTGCTGGTCTTCCATGGTGTTACCTTCTTTACCTTTAAAAGCCATACTATCATCAGTCACATCCACACAGTCATCAAGTGCTGGTTTAGACTCGACGAACCACCAAATGATTTGGCCGTGTCAAGCTCACACACCTTACTGTTTTCATACTTAACATCAGCAGTGTGAGTGTCATAAGGTGGCAGTGGTCCAGCCCTTCCTGTCTATTACATTTTGATAGTCGCCATTGGCAAATCAGACATCTATCTATTATCTAAACCACAGGTCAAGGCAGTGAGGAGCTCATACATAATACAACACATGAAAAATGCAGAAATGGCCCACCAGCCCCCCGCATGTCTCACTCATACACACCCTCACACTTAACTCGAGGGGGGCAAATCCAAAGCTACCAGTTAAAGGAACCTGAAGGGAAAAAGCCACAAAGGTGGAGAAAAATGTGACCACAGCCTGGGGCCAGGACATTGAACACTGCACCACTGACTCTTTAAAAAAAAACAACTGGTCCCAGTGCTGTTGATAACTGTCACCATGAAACCATTTTTTAAATTATTTTCTACAATGCCGTAGATGAATGCCTTTATTCAGTTTTCCTTGTGGGCTGTTTTGGAAACTTCCCTTTTCAGAGTTTATTTTTTATTTTATGCTTGGAACAGACATCCCTAGAAAAACAAAAAGAAATGTCTATTTGGCAACTTTTCACTCCGCAAAAACACAACAGGAACTACTGAGGCATTGATAATATTTAAGGTGCATAGTCAGAGCAGTGAAATTAGCTAAAATGAACCGACTTGAAGAATAATGCTTTAAGCTCTATCTATCTATATCTAGCATTTAGTGCCTTTCATACCAATCTATCTATTATATAGTGCCTTTCATATCTAGCATTTAGTGCCATTCATACCAATCTATCTATTATACAGTGCCTTCAAATCTATCTATCTATTATATAGTGCCTTTCATATCTATCTGTCTATTTATTATATAGTGCCTTTCATATCTATCTATCTATCTTTCTATCTATTATATAGTGCCTTTTATATCTATCTATCTAGTATATAGTGCTTTTCATATATATTGTGGAGGACTGCCGGCTTCCCATGCCGGTCCGCACCCCCAGGCCGCCAGGAGGAGCTCTCCCGACAGCAGGATCGTGCCCCGAGTTCCAGCAGGGCCTTATGGACTATGTAGTGTTTTTACACAGCCCTGCTGGATACCTTGGGGACCACCAGGAGTCGCTGTAGTGGGGCTCATGGGCTCTTGTGTGCCCTATAACCCGGGAGTACGTCACGGTCATGTGACAGGAAGGAACGACGTGCTCCCGGGTTGAAGAAAAGGACTGTTTGCCCTGACCCGGAAGGAATAAGGAACTGTGGACTGTTGGGACAGGAACACCTCCGGGTCAGGGGCTGTAAAAGGACGGTGCCTCAGTCCAGACACTGAGCTGTGCTGGGAGGTGGAGGAGCAAAGTGTCTGGGCGAGGAGGAGAGTTTATTAGTAGTCAATTGTATAAAAAGAGTTTGGTTTATGAGTAGTGTGGAGGGTGCTTGGTGCACTGTGGAAAACAAAAATAAAAAGTATTGGACTTTTACCTGGTGTCTGGAATTGTACCTCAGGGTTCAAGGGAGCACTAGCGCCCCCTACTGCCACACTATCTATCTATTATATAGTGCCTTTCATATCTATCTATCTATCTTTCTATCTATTATATAGTGCATTTCATATCTATCTATCTAGTATATAGTGCCTTTCATATCTATCTAGCTATCTATTATATAGTGCCTTTCATACCAATCTATCTATTATATAGTGCCTATACCAATCTATCTATTATATAGTGCCTTTCATATCTATCTATCTATTATCTCAGATAGGGGGCGCTATCGCTCCCTTGAACCCCTGTCCAAGACTCCAGACACCAAATAAAAGTCCAAATGTTGACTTTATTTACACAGCACAGTGCACAAAGCACCCTCCTCTCCACTATATTCATCAAATCATACAAATACACAATAATAAACAATCCTCCTCTCCCAGATGTGTTGCCACCCTTCCACCCAGCTCAGCTCGCCGTCTGGGAGCTCCCACAGTCCTTTTATCTTCCCTGACCCGGAAGTGTTCCCAATCCTCAGTCTGTGTGATTCTTTATCACTTCCGGGTCAGATACAAGTCCTTTTCTTCACCCCGGAAGTACGTCACTTCTGTCGTCGCTCTGCCTATGACGCACTTCCGGGTTATAGGGCACATATGACTCTTTGCTCCTCCCTGCAGCTCCCTCTCGTGGCCCCTATAGCCATCTAACTAGCTTTTATATACTGTAGTACCTTTCATGTCTATCTATATTCCACATAGTTCCAGTTGTACATATCTGTATAAATAGTGATTTTTCTATCTATATTATTCTAGTTTTGTTACCTGTTGAAGACAGGAAATTTAATACATTTTAAAATATTTGATATCTCTTGTCTTACGTTTACCTTCAGTGTTCCTCCTATGCCTTTCTTCATTATTCTTGTGTGTCTCAGCCTCCCTTGTCTGGCGCTTCCTCTCTCAACTGCTTTCCCATAAAGCCTTCTTCACAGACTCTGTCATTTCGAGGCACTTTGCTCACCTCCTGTCTACCAGCAATGGTAGACGGGCCTCCATTACCCACTGTGAAAACATCATCCGTATTCTTGCAAATACTTCTCATCTTTGAAGGCGACTCTCAGCATTCCTCCTACTGCTATCTTCTGTATCATCATGTCTCAGAAACTCTCTTTCCTGGCTTTTTTTTTTGTCTCAATTGGGTTTGACTGAGCAACCAAAATGAAACTGACTGATCAGACCAAAACCAAACCGTCCAATCAGAGTGCTCGGAGGGAACAGACACACATATACACACAGATGGCAGAGTGTTTTACTATAGAGTAGACAGTGCCTTTTCCTATCTTTCTGCCACAAAGTGAACACTTTTTGACAACACACACATTCTCACTCACACACACACACACACACACACACATACAGGAAGAATTCCAGAAAATCTAATGCAATTAAAAAGGGAAACAAAAATGCAGTTTAATAAAGTTTAAACACGGCAATAAATACGTACCATAGACTTCTTTGTATCTGTACACAGACATTGGATCTAAATTTTATTAATATAAAAAATATGTCTTCAGTGCATTATCTTTGCAAAGCTTACAGCTTTTCTCCTCCAATACCTGACCCTGACTTGTCAGAAAATGTCAGAAGGAAAAAAAAAAAGTTGCCTTTCCCAACTGCCCCCCACCCCAATCCCAGCCCTCCCACAGTTTGTACACAAAGAATTTTATTTAAAAAATTCACAGCCTTAAAACATTTTTTCTCTATATTTCAAGCAACTAATCTTATACAGAAAAGGCACAAAGAAAACTGTACATTTGAGTAATACTGAACATGAGACTAACAAAGTAACAATTATTTTGCGTCCATAATGGGTTTTGGTCATTTACAAATATTATATCATCGTAAGTGTGTGTGTCTGCATGTATACTGTGATATGCAGATCAGAAACATTTTAAGATGCATCTTATTGTAATCTTACATAGTTGGCAGCAATAGTGTTGAAAAAAAAATGGCAGAATAAAATAAATGAATCAAAAATGAAAGAAAAAGGCCCAGAGGACTCCATGAGTCTACGCTAAGTCAGGGGAGGAGGCTGATAAGTGCTTCCTGCTTCATTGTCTTTGCCTTGTCCCACACTGCTTCCAGCCTCTGGGGTTCGTCTCCTCGGACATCCCAACAGAAGCATGGGCTCACCAGACAGGTTTCTCCTCCTGTGTCCTGAACCCGGCGGATGGCTCATTGACGACTCCAACAGGTTACCTGCGCTGGCACTCCTGTCTAAGCTATGTGTGGGGAACTCTGCCGCCAAAGTGCTTGTCTGGGAATAAGTGCATGAGCTGCCATATTGCTTTATGCCCGTCTCCTCCTGGACTTCCTTTCCGCCAGTCTGCAGAGCCTGGCTTGCACTGGCAATGTCCTGCCTGCCCGTGCACTGCCTTGAAAGGCTGGTCCCCACGTCACCGTGTTGTACCCTGTAATCCTCTGATACGAGAGCTTTGTGCTCTTGGGTTCTCTCCTCTCTGGCAGAAATCGAGGAAAGGCCAGAGGGGCCCTGCTTGGCTTCCATTGCACCAGGTGTCAGCAACCCTGCCGTGCTCTCCTTCCTCCTTTTTCCAGGGAGCTGTCTGTGTGTGACAGACCTGGTGCCGGCCGAGGGGGATTCCAGATTTAAGGACATTGAAGTAGCAGCAGTCAAACTGCCATGTGAGAGAGGTCTGGATTGCACCATCTGGATTCCACCGATAGGGATCATGACATAAGGGGCCCTGGACGAATGTTGGGAATGCAGCGGAAGATGGCTGAAGATGTAATCTTCTGTCCTGGCCGAGGTGTGCGAAGGTAATGGCATGTGAGAAAATCTGAGTGTGGGCGATAAAGAGGTTCTCTCCGCTGAAATCGGTAAATCCCCAGGACCAGATAGCCTCTGCTGAAAAACAGAACAAAGAAGATATTGAAAATTCAGCTAGTCCAAGTTTGCATAGGGATGGCGGAGACACTGAAGGGTAAACTCTACGTTAAGTGTATAAGGACTTCAAAGGCGTACAGCAGGGGAACATGGCTGAAGAAAATGGAACATGACGCCATGAGATCTACAAAGGTGAATGGAAGACAAAGGCATAGTCAAAAACCAAAACAAGGGTCAGAACCAGTAAAACAACTATTTAGTAACCAAAGCTAAGAATCATGAGACAAAATCAAAGTCAAAACGAGTGCAGAGAGTTCAAAAGCCAGAGAAATAAAATAAAGAAAACCTTCAAAAAGGTTTGAAGGGTTGTGGAATCCATATAATTGGATAGGGAAGGATATCCCCAGATTACCTTCTATCCTATCACATCATGATTGATAGGTTGTGACCTCTAAATGACACACCCACTCTGGGACAGCACTAGCAACAGGAATAAACAGCAGCGGCTTCAGAATGGAGGAGATATAATGGCCCAAATCACAAACCAAAATTTTAACTATATTTCAAAAACAAATGAACCCAATGGATACCTTAAGATATAAAATCCCCCAACAGAGGCAAACAATCTCTCAAAATAGGAGTCCCTGACAGAGAGAAAGGATTGACATGAGAATGATCAGGTGGATGTCTGGTGTTTCACTCTGAGAGCCGAGAATGGCTGCTGATTTGAGGGAAGCCGCCTTTTCATAAAATTTGGAAGTGATACATCGACGGGTAAATCTGCTTCTCATAACTTAGCCAGCAATATATCGTGTTTAGTGTTGTCACACGGGGAACAACCTAAAGAGATTAGGTGAGTGTAATTTATTGCCGAGACATGAGGGGGCACTGTCTAATCATGTTCTCTTGATACCTCTCCCACTAACTTCAGGGACGGTGTCGCTACCTGATCTGCGGTGCTAGCCCGATTTGCGCGCACATGCGCACAAAGACAACCCAAGCCACACGCACATGCACATGCATGCGCAGAGCTTTACTATTACGACCCTGCCCGATCTGCATTTTTTTACTTTGCGTCACGAGTCCCCATCCGATTTGTCTCGTGTACATGCTGTGCCGTAAAGTGGATTTTTCGTTTTTTTCATTTACCGCATGCAGTGTGTGTCACTACCTGGTACTCGTTGCTGGCCCGATTTGCGCACATGTGGTTATTGAAAGTCTAAGTCATCGCACACTTTACGGTGCTGCCCAATCTGTTTAACACATGCGTGAACACTTTACAGCATGTTAGGCTTTCAATACGCCTGCGCGCGCAAATCAGGCAGGTACGCAGATCAGGTAGTGACAGATGGGACCACTTGGACCCGCCTCTCGACCCAGAATTCCACATAAGAGGAAACTACGCCATTTTGGCCAGACTCTCTGAAGTTTAATGAAGTCTTATTTTTGGATTCTGACACACGTTTTATTTTACGCATTTGTGTACTACAATATACAACTTTTGGATTTGGGTGCCCCGACCCTTGATCTTGTGCCTTTTCTCTCTTTACACTCTGCTTCTCTACTTTTACTTCCAATCATTGATGTTTGCAATGTAAGAACTATTGTTGAAAAACACTACACGATAAATCATTAAAACTGAACAAAGGATATCAAATTTTCATGGAGAAGTTTCATTACAGTTATTAAGGTGAGTCTGTTAAGTTTCTTATGGCAGTATGCTAACAACTTCTGGCAACCTTTTTTTTTTTTTTGAGAAATATGTTTAACTAGCCAACCCGCGGCGTACCATACGCCGCATAATCAGGCTGGTTTTTTAATGATTTTTAAGCACAGGGAGAAAATTAACATTTGAAAAATCGGTAATGTAATAAATCAGCAAGAAAAGCAACATTGTAACAATGCACGGAACGAACCAACACACAATCGTCCATGACTGAATTTCTCGTTCAGTATGCACTGCCTGCTCATGTGCCCACCTCCAACTCGGCACTTGAGTCGTTGTCGTCTTTGCACAGTCCAGATGCACCTGTGACTCACGTAGACTTTTCATTGCTCTGTGCGGTTGTGGCTGCTTTTCTATATATATTCCACCAAGGCACCCGACCACAGTAGTAGCGAGGTGGGGCTTCGTTGTTCCTTTCGCATGGTTTTTCATGGTGGACGCAGTCGGGTGTCGAAAGAATAATGAAAAGTCAACGTGGCTCAGAGGAGCATGTGGACTCCTAGCATAGACGAAAGGGACTAACTGGGTGGTCGGTGAGTTTTTGCGTCCGGCCACATGGGCAGGCAGTGTGAATGCCTAGAGAGCGAGGGTAGACGCAGGACGGTGAAAAAGGAGTGTTGGTGGGCAGGGAAACGTCTTTCGTGTTCCTGCAGGAGCATCTAAGAAGACGCATGTTTGTCGCGGATGCGAATTGCTGTATGTAGCGTGTAAAACAGTTTGCTATGGTGCACGCGGTTGTGCGTCGTAACCGAAAACTCGGTTTTTAAAGACTGCTTACTTCATTGTGTTTTAACCTCAGTTGTAAAGGATCGTTTTAAGGATCCCATGGGATACCCCTAGCAAACCGTTTTACACGCTGCATATGGCGATTCACCTCCGCAAGAAACATGCCTCTATGAACAGTCAACGTGGCTCGGAAGTGCATGTGGCCTCTACGACATACGAATATAAATGACGCCGTTTTTTCTGTGTCGTCGCGTCCGAGTTGGTGGCCGTGGCTCTGCGAGTTGTCGTCGTATCCAATGGTCTTGGATTTGGTGGGTGTGGCTCCTTCCTGCGTGCGCCATAGGTGTCTTACTTGTCGGCGGCTTAGTGAATCCACGCCCCTTCCGGCGTGCTTTCCATGGGTGTCTTGCCTTAGTGAATTATATACAGTACAGGCCAAAAGTTTGGACACACCTCCTCATTCAATGTGTTTTCTTTATTTTCATGACCATTTACAGCACTCCATCACTCTCCTTCTTGGTCAAATAGCCCTTACACAGCCTGGAGGTATGTTTTGGGTCATTGTCCTGTTGAAAAATCAATGATCGTCCAACTAACCTGACTTCTGCACAACACAACTGCTGGTCCCAACCCCATTGATAAAGCAAGAAACTCCACTAAATAACCCTGATAAGGCACACCGGTGAAGTGAAAACCATTTCAGGTGACTACCTGTTGAAGCTCATCGAGAGAATGCCAAGAGTGTGCAAAGCAGTAATCAGAGCAAAGGGTGGCTATTTTGAAGAAACTAGAATATAAAACATGTTTTCAGTTATTTCACCTTTTTTTGTTAAGTACATAACTCCACATGTGTTCATTCATAGTTTTGATGCCTTCTGTCATGAAAATAAAGAAAACACATTGAATGAGGAGGTGTGTCCAAACTTTTGGCCTGTACTGTATATAGATGTTAACTCACTGCGTTTTGACAGTTGTCACTACTGTAATCTTCTTATATAATTTGCTACGGTGGCTGTCCGCTAGTCTGTCCAGGATTTTAAATCACCTGTAGCTCACAAACCGTTTGAACTATTCACCTGAAATTTAGTACACATATGCTATGTGACATCTACTATCCGCTTTCAAGGTGATGATTGACCTCCAAGGTTATTCCTCTTTTTATTTTTATTTTATTTTATTGTAGAATCAACGCATTCGTACGGGCGCCATTCTCATCCCTACCACCTTCGTCGTCACTTCCCCAACCTCTTCACATCTTAAATCATTCTTGAGGCAGATTGAAGACTTAAGTGCCAGCTTAAGTAAAAAATTAAGGAAAATGTACTAAGTAATTGCAACACAAATACTGACTTAATCAGTTTTAAAGTAAAAAGATGATGACGAAAGAAGAGAAGAAGTGGGCCGCTAGAGTGGAGAAAGAGCTGCTAAGGAAGCAGAAAGCACATCAACCTCTCAATAAATGAGTGCTAAACGTACAGAGAAATAGGATGAAAACTAGGAATGCTCAAGTCAAGTGTATTGACTGCACGTTATTGTGCAGTGTGCCGTTACTGGTATATATACTGTATATATAAATGACATAAATTAGCTCTAATCTTACAAAATAACTGTATTTGATCTATGTTTGCTTTATCTTTGCATTATTTTCAAACATTTTTTTCATGCTTGTTCCATGTGAGTTACTTAAGTTATTACTTAAGTAATAAGTTACTTAAAGTTATCGTTTATATTGTCAGTCATTGGAAAGCTAATTTAATCTCATTGCAGTTGCGTTCCTTTATTTACACTGACGAGGAGAAGGTGCTGTTGCAGAGTTGTGTTCCATGTTTTAAAGTGCTGCCATAAAGTTGTGCTCCTTTATCTCTTTTGGTTGCTTGAACCCGTTTTCTTCGCCACGTTTCATCTTTAAGAAAGCTGTTGAAACTGAGCCAAAGATGTTTTCACCTAGAATTTCCGCGCAGAGGGACACTACAGGGGCTCGTGTTTTGCAATTATGACATTGTTTAGGATAACCGGAAGAAAGACTGATGACAATAACAGCTTCAAGAAGAAAAAAATGCGGAAGTGTGGTGTGGTGAGGATGTGATGAGGTTAGTTCAGGGGTGGGCAAACTCAGTTCTGGAGGGCCGCAGTGGCTGCAGGTTTTTGTTTCAATCCAGTTGCTTAATTAAAAAACAATCCTTGCCAATAATTTAATTTCATTGCTTGTTTTAGTGCTTTAACTCTGCCATGTCAGGTCATTCTCATATCCTAGATTTTTTTTCCCTTTCTGAGGATATCATCCAGATGATTTGAAGTCTAAAACGGGGGAGTAATTCTCAGTCCTTCACTTTTCTCTCTTCACTTTCCTTCCAAGTATTTAATTAAACCCAATAGTGCATGATAAATCCACACAGGTGTAAATGGAAACAAGCTAAATGGACAAATGCTGGTTTCTTTTATCATTTGCATTATTTCTAATAAGGGGCAATTAAAAACCGAGAATACAGCTGTTTAAAACTAAAATAAGCGTTCAAAATCTTAACAAGCAAGACAACTAAAATAAAGCAGAAGTGTTACTTGCTAAGAAGCGATAAGTGCTTCTTATTAAGTATCTGGGCTCGAACCAAAACCCGCAGCCACTGCGGCCCTCCAGGAATGACTTTGCTCACCCCTGGGTTAGTTCAATGCTGTCATTCATGTTACATTTGAACTCTTCTGTTTTGAAATTCTATATTTCAAATCTGATTTGAAAAAAGATGTACATGCTGTCATGTCATTTTGTAACCTACTTAAAAGAGCATTGTTTTAACCTTGTTGTATTTAATGAAGATTTTGTTCTATTGGATTTTAACCTCCACTTCACTTCTGTTTACAGCGATTGGTTTGTTAATTGTTGCAATGTTACTTTTCATGATGGTTTATTAAATTACGGATTTTTCAAATGTTCATATTTTTCCCTGTGCTTAAAACTCATTAAAAAAAAGTGTTTTAAGCGAGCGGTTCGTAGTGCTATAGCACAAATGCTTGCAGTGTTAGTCTTCTCTGTTGTTCAAGGTTTTCTCAGTGTTATTCAATGTTTTTACATTTAGTTTACTATTACGCTGTGCATTCTATGGTGTAATTAACTATATTTGTGCTTAAAAATCTTTAAAAAATATATATTTACATACAGTTTGTACGGTCTGGATTAATTGTATTCACATACAATCCTATAGGGGAATTACTTCGGGTCACGACCAAATCGGGTAACGACCAGAGTTTTGGAACTTTTGGAATGAATTACGGTCGTGACCCGAGGTTCCACTGTACTTGGTTTGGTCTGCGGGCGGTAGAAGAACTGCTGTGGGCTCTATGTGGTGCTGTGCAGCCTCTGTGAGACTCATTCCGGGCTGTGTGCTCAATTAATGAGCTGATGCCTCAATTAATGTACGGTAATTTTATTGGTATTTATTTTGATTATTGAAACTTACCAGTAGCTGCTGCATTTCCCACCCTAGGCTTATACGCGAGTCAATAAGTTTTTCCAGTTTTTGTAGGTAAAATTAGGTACCTCAGCTTATATTCAGGTCGGCTTATATGGTACTTTGTTTCTCCATTTTTACCAAGACATTCTAACCAAAAGCTGTGAGCCGGTTATTTAAAAGTGAGAATGTGATGGTCAGCTTAAAAGCCTCAACCCAGAATGCTTCCTCTTATGCCTTCAATGCTATCCACCTGATAAGATTCATGCCTAAAGTTTTTCTGTGCTGCTCATGTCTACTGCAATGTGCACCCACTACCTTCTTTCTCTTTGTGAGAAGTGCACATTATGAGAGATGCTGCATACGATAAAGACTTACCATACTTATTTCACCTGATGATTCGGGCTCTGCACTCAGCATTGTCGCTGGAGGTAAGGAGAAGGTATGACTTTGGGCTACTTCAGCAGAGCCTGGAGAAGCCAACCTTTGAGGTGATAAGTACCGAATTCCTGGAATGTCCCTACTGGGAGAAGGTTGCCTAATGGGAGACTGGCCTCGTTCAGGAGAAATGTAGGTGCTAGGGGATACATCTTGATGAGGAGAAAGGTGACGACTAGGAGAAGAAAGCTCAGGTCTTGGGGAAATGCATCGCAGTGGGGAGGCTTCTCTGCCAGGGGACAGAGCCCGCACTGGGGACAATCCTTGTCCAGGGGATAAACAGCGCAATGGAGAGCCTTGTCTTGGAGAAGATTCCCAGTGCCTTCGAGAAAATAAGGACCTCTTGCTGGCTGGGGAGGCTTCTCGGCCGACAGGCCAGTGCCGCCTGGGAGAGGGGTAGTCCTGTGACCGAGCAGCGTGTTCTCTATCAAGAGGATGAGAGGAATGAGACTCTGGAGTTTCTGGTTGTGATGACTGGCCACAGTCAGAACGCCCTCCAGTAGACTGACTGGAATGTCGAGTGTCTGGAGAACAGGATGAAAGTGGATCTTCTTGGGACTCTTCTTCTTCTTCATCTTCATCTTCCTCATTGTCTTCCTCTTCCTCAGATTCTTCCACATCTGAGAATTGGTGCTCCTCCTGTTCCTCTGATCCTCCTGTTCGTTCTCCGGTTGTTCCTAAGTGAACAAAAGTGCAAGAGATCATAACGTTACTACCATCTTGATGAATTCAACTCACACCACATAAGCTAGGCTTTGTCTACAGTATTATATGATGAAATAACCTGAAAATGTAAAGGTATTTTTGGAGCACAACTTATTGCTATTGAGCCTTTATTTGGATGTCAAGTTGGTTAATCAGTAAGAGACAAAAAGTAGAGAGATAAGGGGGAAAGTCATCGATGGAGTCTCTCAGGGATCTGTTCTTGTACCACTACGTTTTCTTATTACTAGTAAAGACATAGATTTTTATGTAGTTGATGAACTTGTGAAATTCTCAGTTCATACTAAAGTAAGAGGGATAGCAGATATTAAGGAGGCAGCAGAAATAAGTCAAAAATTATTTGGACAATCTTCAGAACTGTGCAAATTCTTGGAAAATGCAGTTTAATGTAGAAAAGTAAAAAGTACTACACGTGAGCAAAAGGAACAGGTCAGGTCAGGTCAGGTTGGGGAGCATGCACTGGTACAGCGCGTTGCTGCACCCACCACATGAAGAAACAGCTTGGGATCCTGGTTGGCAACCCCCCAGGCAGACATGTGGTCCAATCCCACTGTCTGAAAATGACTGCCAGGTGATATGTGCGTGCCCCCTTGGACTGGTCCATCCACTTGGGTCCTCAACAATGAATATCCTAAGGGCCAGATCAACCTCTGGGAATCGCACCACAAGGCCATAATGATGTAACTGACGCTCCCTAATAGTGCCTCTTTTGCGACTCTACAAACAACCACTCGTTCTACACAAAGTCAAACCAATGGTACCCAAGGATTCTCCAAAGAGACATAGTACTGAAGGAGTCCAGTCTTCATCTCCGGTCGCTGGATAGCGTCCATGTCTCGCAACCATATAGCTAAACAGGAAGCACCAGGACTCTAAAGACTTGGACCTTCGTCCTTTTACATAGATATTGGGAGCACCACACACCCCTTTCCAGCGACCTCATGACCCCTCAATGCTCTCTCAATCCACCTACTGACTTCATAGGAACAGTCACCAGAGACATGAATGTCACTGCCGAGGTAAGTAAACCTCTTGACAAGGTCGACACTCTCTCCGCAGACAGACACACTGCTGATGACAATGCCTAAGTGGTCATTAAAGGCCTGGATCTTGGTTTTTATTAGGACACTCACAAGTCCAGACACTCAGACTTGTCACTCAGTCTCTCAAAAGGAACATCACTTATAAATACAAAATGGAAGTCAACGTCCTACTGGAAGCAACCTGTGAAAAGGATTTAAGGGTTTATGTTGACACAACATTCTCATTATCTATGCAATGTGCAAAATTTATTAAAAAGGTAAATACAATGTTAGGTTAAATTGTAAACATTGTTGAGGAACGTTACATTCAAAATATAGAGAATACATCTGGGGTACTGTGTGTAATTCTGGTCATCATGCTACAAGAAAGGCATAGCAGCACTTGATACTGTACAGTGGAGAACAATCAGGGTTCATCCCAGGACTTAAGGACATGTCTTACTGTGGCAGACTCCGTAAATGAACCCTATTGAGTCTCAAGCAGAGGAGACTGCATGGGCACCTAATCCAGGTCTTCAAAATCCTCAAAGGCACTGATAAAGTAGATCCAGCAACATTCTTTCACCTTAAGAGTGAATTACATACTTGACGACACCGGTGGAAATGAAAGGGAAGTGCATTTAGGACTGAAGCCAGGAAACACTTCTTTATGCAAAGAGTTTTCGGAATCTGGAACAAATTACCAAGTCACGCAGCTGAAGCAGAAACCTTGATAACCTGGATGAGATATTGGGACAGCTTTGTTATTCACTAAATAAACAAAGCAAGCCTGATGGACTGAATGGTCTCCTCTCCTTGGTCATATTTCCTATGCTACTATAATGGTTAAATTCACATTAGTATGCAGCTTTAGAGTGAATGTTGGATGCTTGGTTAAGGTCCAATTCTTCAAATCAAAGAGTACAAGTCAACTTTACTGAGAAGCCTTTACAAGCACTATCCACTTGTAAAATCGGCACTGAATAAGAAGAAAGATGGCTTAATTATGTGCATATTAAATCACATCTTCACCTGTTGTTGACCTCCGTCTCTACAAAGTCCATTAATGTCTTCAACAATTTTGACTTCCACTCAGATTTCTGTGGAAATATCTTCTGCATGCAGTCTTGACCAGTGGGGGCTTTTTCTGTCCTCCTGGCCTTCGGACCTTACTTTATTCTTTGTTACTTAGTATTGCCTAATTTCATTTTTATATTTTTCTTTTTTCTTTCTTCATCTTGTAAAGCACTTTGAGTCACACCACTTGTATGAAAGTGTGGTATATAAATACATGTTGTTGTTGACATGCTGTGTGAATCATGGGACCTTACATAAGCAGGTATGAGCCTTTCTAAACATCCACATATGGACTCCAATCAAATTCTAGAAACATCTCAAGGAGAATTAAAGCAAACAGGAGGCACCTTATCACAGAAAAGGGTCTAAATACTAATAGAAATGAGAGAGTTCAGTTTTTTTATTTTTTTTAATAACTTTGCAAACCTCTCTGAAAACCTTTCTTTACTTTGTCATTAAGGGTTATTGAGTGGAGATCGATAGACACAAATTTATCAACTGAAAACTCAATTTATGATACAATCAAGTGTGCAGAAAGTGAAGGGTTCTGAATACTTTCTGAATCCATTGTAGACGTCTCCTCTGACTATCTGATGTGTAGTTTTGCCTGGACAGTCTTCTGGAGCCGCAAGGCCATTGTGCCAACCTCCACTAAAGTAAACCAGGCAATTTACACTTTAATTTAATTAAGATAATTTTCTGACATTTTACCTCATGCGACTTTATCTGGGCATTTATTATGAGACTCAAAAGCTCCTACAAAAGTAAACAAGCGAGGTGTTAAATTCATTCTCAGCTCAGTTCCCACTTTGTCCAGTAGGCGGTGATCAAGTAATTGTCTAATCTCTGCCTTTGTCTCTTTCAGACCACCGATGCCCTTAAGCATCTTTAATCCTTTCTATTCTTCTTTCCCCAGTTTTTGTTTCCTCCACTTTCTTCACTCCGCATTGTTGCACCTTGTCTTCATTTATAACGTACTCAGTGAAGGTTCAAGAGCAAAAACACTGAGCTTTAAATCTTCTCTGCATTTCTTACGTTTTAAAAATGTAAGCAGAAGCCACCCTGCTCTCATTTCTTCTCACATACATGCTATGCTGGATAAGAAAGGCTTTGATGGCTCCTTCTCTGGCATGTGCTGCTGAAAAGCAAACATACTCGGCACAGATCCTAGTGACCCACACAATGTTTTGTTATACAATAAAATCATGGGGCCCTCCAGCATCCCACGGTGTCAGATGAAGAGAAAAGTAAAAACACGTACAACCCTCGAAGACAGCAGCCGACTGAGCCCTCAGCTTTAAAAGAGCAGGACAGGGTTTTCAATCTGCGCCACGTTTTCAGAATTCCCAGTTCAGTCCAGGGACATCTAAGCAATTACACCATTGCAGAAGAAAAGTTACAATAAGGCATAAAAATATGATAAAGATACTCTGCTCTACATACTCAATCACTCTTATTTGCCCGAGCAATGAAATGCAGAATTTAAAAGTCACTAGCCTTCTGGGATATACAAGCTGGCTTCAGACAAGAGTTCTATCTTGCTTTGCAACAGTCCATTTGTGTTAAATTCTGACCCTATCATCTGAATGCTACAGCAGAAATCAAAATGGTGAAACCTTTCCAGTCTTCACTTTTCCAGTTTTGGACAGCATTTGCTCACAGTGGACTTATCTTCTGTTCTTAGCTGACGTGACTTAAACTCAGCGACCCGATTTGGTTGCAACACAAACGGAATTTCCCCATAAGACTGTATGTAAATATGATTAATCCATTTCAGACAGTACGCACTGTCTGTAAATATTTTTTTTAAGATTTTTAAACACAAAAATAGTTCATTTTACCACAGAATGCACAGTGTAATAGTAAACTAAATGTAAAAACATTGAATAACACTGAGAAAACCTCATACTTTTCAATGATTTCTTTCTTTAATTGGATTTCAATTTTCTTCGAACCTTTCTTCTCACCAACACTACCACTCTTCACTTGCTTAGAGGCCATGGTTAATTGCAAGATGAATGCAAAAGCACACGGAATAGAGCACAAAGAGTTCACAGTGAATGAACGCACGTCTGACAAAGAACGATGTACAGGGAGAGACTGAACACGTGGGTCGTCTTTGTTAGGCCCTGTATACACGAACAAAAGAAAATGGGAAACCATTGGCGCGTACGAACCGGAAGGGAAACTGGCCAGCAGTGTTTTTGTTCGCTACCAGAGTGTGTGGTTGTGAACAGATGCGAAATTTTGGCAAACGTTTTGATCATAACCCAATTTCTATGTGTTCGGAAACGTTCGTGACCAGAGGTTCTACTGTATATATAATATATAAAACACTCACACATAAAGCACCTACATATATGTGCATATGGTGGTGCATTATTACGAGTATTATTCTGCTCACTATCTGAGGGTTTTTTTTTTCTGTTCTCACTGTGTTTCTTTGAGTTCTTCTCTGGGTATTCAGGTTTTCTTTATACATTCCAACAATGTGTGTTTTAGGTTAACTGGGAGCTCCTACACATATACTGTATATACAGCACATATTTACATTGAATAGCAGGGGCCTACAAACTCTTTAAGTTATTCTAAAGGCCAAAATGAATATTGATCTGGTCAGACCCTTTTTAACCTTTAAGGAGATCTTGTAACCAACTATATTTAAATAAAAAACAAATGTACTGTACATTTTTTAAAAACAAATCCCAAAAACGTAGAAGTTAGCTTAACTATTAACTCATTATTAGTCCCTGGGTGTGCTAGTTTGACCTGCAGTGGGCTGACATATGTCACGGGAGGCTGAGGGACAGACCCAGCCAGGACGCCTGGAAGGACTGGGAGGTGGCGTATACGTCCTCCGGGCCACAAGGGGGCAACTGCCCTGGATCTGGAGAGGACCACGAGAGAGGAGCAAGGAGGCTCAAGCCCACTGGGGCCATTGGCCACCGCCAGGGGGAGCCCTGAGCCTCAGAGAGCCTGGGAAACGTTTACTTCCGCCACACCCGGGAAGATGGAGGAAGATCCTTCCAGGGATGCCCGGAGTGCTTGCGGGTGCAAGAGCAGCACTTCTGCCACACCAGGAAGTGCTGCCAGAAGAACGTCATCAGGCACCTGGAGCACATCTGGGTGGAAATAAAAGGGGCCACCTCCCTACAAACAGGGAGCTAGAGTCGGGAGTGGGAGCAGAACGAAGCTCCCGTGGAGTGAGGAAAGGCGGCCCACGGACATTGAGAGAAAGGCCCGTTTTAGGGGTGATTAGTGCTGTGCGGGACTGTGTTTATTTGTGAATAAACATGTGTGTTTTATAAAGATGTGGCCTCAGTCTAGTGGTGTCCGGGCGTGTCTCACACATATTATATCTACTGTAAGTCAACACACCTTTGTAATGCTTCGCTGGGACTGGCGCTGCTCGGCTTTTGTTATCTTTAGCCAAGTCAAAAGTGTTTTCTCATTTTAGTTATTATAGTGTGTATTCCAGGGGAAGATGTTTTTTAATTTTTTTAAAATGTATTTATTGATTGAACGAACTTCTGTAAAAGGCTAAATTTCCCCCTTGGGACAAATAAAGTTAAGTCTGATTCTGCCTTATGCTTGATGTTGCTGATTAAGTAAAAAATGATTTCAGAAAACAGATGGCCGCATCTTGGTCTTTTGCATGTGAAACCGGATGCACTTTTCTATTCTGATTGAAATCATCAGCATTAAAAAGGGGTGCAGAGTTTCAATCTGAAGGCCTGAGGGTGGAGGAAGGTTGGGGATCGACTCTAACACTTTTACTGATAAAAAGAACATCCACATAGGTGTGTTTGTGTGATTTGGGTCCAGAGATGCCCACAAATAACACCCTTTATATATGCCAAGTGTTCTTCAATGCTGCTGCCCTAAGCGTTCAGATGATACTGAAGCGACCAGAAGCATCTGAACTGAATTTTTAAAGGTGCGTGATAAAAACCAAACAATCAAAATGTTGAGTCTGTAATATTCTATTATTTTGTTCCGAGGGGGAGTCATTTTTGCTGATGTATGCGGACATGACCAGTTACATTTGCCAACTCAATTTTTAGATGTAAAGAAATACCTGAAGAACAATATATTCAGTGGACACAATATGGCCCGGTCACATATGAAACTAAAGTGTGGTGTTTCAGTTTTAATTCACCTTAACAGCTAGAAACTCTGACCTTGTGGCCCATGCAGACACAATTGAGGACAGTGTCATTTACCTCTGACAATATTTGAGTACCGTGCTCTTTTAAACTACAATAAGTTTAGAAAACCAATCTTCTCACTTTATTTAGGCGGATATCATATACTGTACAGTAAATCTAAGCTTGTTTACATCAAGCAAGTTCATTAATTTCTAGAGCGCTAGGTTGAAAGATGTGAAAACTGCTTTATGTGTACAGCTTTGTCGGTCAGGTCAGGTCGGGTTAGGGAGCATGAACTGGTACAGTGTGCTGCTGTACCCACCACATGGCAAAACAGCTTGGTATCCTGGTAGGAAACCCCCAAGGCAGACACACAGTCCAGTCCCACCCTATGAAAATGACCATTAATCTACCGCAGTCAGGTGTTACAGGTGCTCCAGCCACTCGGGTCCTCCACAATGAGGACCCTGCAAGCCTGATCACCCTCGGGGTATCGTGCCACATGGCCGTAGTGTCATAACTGACGTTCCCTCACAGTGCAGGTAATGTGCCTCATTCGGTACTCCATGAGCAACTGGTCATCTTACACAAAGTCAAACCAGCCGTACCCAAGGATTCTCCGAAGAGACACAGTACCGAAGAAGTCCTGCTTTGTCGGGGTCACGTCCAAATATTTGAACCTAAGGCAGGTTTACTATTGGCCTTCCAAAACCCAAGTAAAGAATCACACGTTTATGAATAATGTCCTAGCACAGTTTTTGTTAAATTGCTGGTTTGTGGGTTATTGGAGAATGCTGCTGTCATCATGTTGTATGTTTGCCTTGAGATGTTATTTGTACAATTGTAACCTAGCTATATTCCAACAGAATTATGAAAAATAAAAGTGGGGCAGTAAAGGGAGTGCAGGAGAAGTAGATGGATATGACAGAAATGAGGATGTCGAGATGGAGTTAACCGAAAAGTTCAGAATAAGAAATGAGACAATCAGAGGTGCAACAAAAGTGGGAGAGACGCCTAAGAAAGTACAGGAAAGCAGGCAGAAGTGGTAGGGACATGTGATGAGGACAGACAAAGAATGTGTTGGCAAGAGAGTGATGGCAATGGAAGTACAGGGGAAGAGAAAGCCAGGGAGGCCATAGCAGAGGTGGATGGATAAAATAAAAGAAGATCCAAAGGAAAAAGGGCCGGACGGGTGAGGGGGTGAAGAACTGAGCTGTTTGGAGAAAGTTAATCAAGCACATGAACCCCACACAGAAGTGGGAAAAGAAGAAGAAGAACAAGAACAAAGTAACTGTTTATTGTATACTGGACATAAAGTTTCATTTGAAAAATGCTAATTATTTTAAATCTTGGCCACAATAGGCAAATCCAAACTATCGATTGCACAGTATTGGAAGGATGTATTGAGGTCTTTTGCAATGACAACCTACCAAAAACTTTCCTAGTATTTTTCTGATAGTCATTTGTGCTGTTGAGATAAAAAGGAGATGGCAATGCATATACCAAAAAGAACAAAAACAAGACAAACAGCTAAAATGGTCAGAAATCTTCATTTTTAGGAAGAGTTCTGTCTGAATTTCCATATGTCCAGCAGCTCTCAGTAGAAGCACAAGCTTTAGTGTGAGTGATTCTAAAAATTACACCAGCACAAAGATAGGCCAGATGGCTGGACAGTCTCCAGCCGGGAGCCATCCAAAACCAACAACAATGCACAAGACTGTGTGTGTTGGCTTTGTTACAGAATAGAGAGCCATCACAAGAGA
>JANRMT010062850.1:8130335-8143779 GCA_026402145.1 Polypterus bichir lapradei | reverse complement strand
GCACCTTGTCCACAGATGCCATGTAACTTGCGCCCAGTATTGGATTAATAAATGAACAGTCCAGTAAACCTCCAAGTGGTTAGCTGCACAGATTGCTGTTGCTGGGTCAGTTACTGCCTCCGACACACTGTGCGACCTGCATGTTCTGCGATTTTAAAAAAGATACAAAAACAACAGTATTGTAGCTCTCTACACCCTGTGATGGTTTTCACTATAGAGAAGATGCTAAATAACATAAAGATTGTCTGGATGTGATGGACTGGTGCCTCATCCAGGGTTGGTTTCTGCTTTGTGCTTCATAAACCCAGGGAAACCTCTGGTTGTTCATAACATTATGCTGGATGTCAGCATGATCAAATAACAAATGAACTTTTTGTAATAAGAACATTTCATTGCTTGATGAATGAATTATTGTTTTATAAATTCTTTAAGAGGTTTCAGTATTGCAAAAATGCACCTATCGCTCAATTACTCTTATGTAACAAAACCTTAATAAACACTTCATTGTGTCTTCATAACACTAACAAAGCATCAGTAAAGTGTTTATTAGCCATGTGACCTGCTAACAGAACTTCACTTTGGAGTGGTCTGATTGAGACACATTTCTCTTAATATTACATATTTAGTATAAGACCAGTGAGGCCTTCATATTGACAAGTTATTTTATCATCATGTCAATACTCCACACTGCACAGACATGAATAGCCCATCTACTGATGTTTTATAAGGCTCATGAAGACCAAAAGAGGCCTTTGTTAAGGTCTTGTTAAACAGATCCATGAGTAATAGATACATTTTGCAGTATCTAAACAAAGTGTTACCAAGGTTTCATTTGAAGAGTTAACTATAATTAACAAAGAGATTTTTTCTCCTGACCCAATCTTGCCATTCTTAGTGTCTTCAAGACCTTGGAGAATCACCGCCAAAAGTCACAGCCGGATTAGAGCAATGTCAAGTGCTTAACCAACCCACGGCAACCCATCACGAGATATTTGCAAACAGTACGCGACTCTTGTCCATTTAATACAACGGTGAGTCACGACCCTGTATGACCCAAAAGTGTCAACCTGTGACCCAAAAGTTTAAGAACCTATGCTTTAGAGTAGTGGTGCCCAACTCTGGTCCTGGTGGGCCACAGTGGCTGCAGGTTTTCATTCTCACCCTTTTCCTAATCAGCGTACAGTTTTCACTGCTAATTAACTCCTTTTCAGTTCATTTTAATAGCCCTGTTTTTAAGGATTCCATCCTCAGAATCGATTTGTTTCTTCATTAAATGGCACCCAAACAGAAATGAGATGTTAGACGAGCCAACAGATGACCAGCTAAACTGGAACGTCAAACTCCAGCCAATTTCACTCCAACCAGTTTTTTAATGAGAAGCCAATTCTCGCTGTTAATTGAAGACGTTATTGAATATTCTGACTTGTTGCTGCTCTTATTCTGCCACAGCACACTGTTGATTTTCTGTTTTTTCTAAGACCACCATCAAGATGTTCTGGTGACCTGAGCAGACCAACATGACCGACACCGTCACCTTTCTTTATTTTCAGGTGAGCTGGTCACGTGGCAGCTTGTTTTGTGTCTCATTATTGTTTGGGTGCTCATTAAGGAAAAAGAATCGACTAAGGGGTCTGAGTCATGTCAATTAAAACAAAGGCAAATCAAGTTAATCAGCAGCAAAAACAGCTCACTAATTAAGAAGATGATTAGAATGAAAACCTGCAGCCACTGTGGCCCACCAGGACCAGAGTTGGACACCTGTGCAACTAGAGTATCGAATATTTTCATAGTTGATTTTCATACTTGCATTTTGATAGCATTTTATTAATAATACATATTAATTTGAAAAGTGCTTTCTTCGCTTATGCATTCTCCACTGAAGACTGACGTATACTTTGTTTATTAAATATCATAATCCAAACAAGACGAGTGGTTTAATCTTTTATTTCCATGTGGCTTGAATAGATTTACAGTCAGGACACCTTACATTTGGAAGCTGGCCATTATGGACATCTATCATCAATATGGGAGTTTACAGACAGACCGTAACTCGTGATTTGCCACTGTGTCAGTCACAAGTGCGCTAAGGTTTTTGTGTAACCCTGAAGCTCTGTGTCACATCCAGTCTACAGTAGGTTGCCTATCTGAGGACCTGCTTTGAGCAGAAGTGCATCATTACACCAAGACTATGAACCTGTGGGACCGTTGTATTCATTTGCAACAACAACATCATGGAGTTGTCTGGAGAAGAATATCATTCTTGCATCAAGCTGACCCTGACATGACACATATAACATATGCTAATATTCCAGTAAAAAATATTTGGAAAGCAGCCTACTGTGTTGTACATCCCAGTTGCTCATTCAATCCTCAACTGTTCGTGAACCACTGTGACCCACACAGCACTGTTATTCTTCAATGAGTGGTTTTATTGTGACACATTTATCTACCTCAAGTAACAAATGAAATGTAATGTTCAGTTTGTCGACACGAAAAAACACATCTGTTTTTCTTTCTTCTATTATATAGCCAATGAACAGTAACCAGAGCCAACTCAGTAACATACTGTACTTGTAGAGGAAACATTGACCATAAATTGAATAAATAGTAATACACATTAAACAACAAGCAAAACAAATAAGACTAAATCAGTAACGACTGAGAATAAACTGTAGGATGAACTCCATGGAATGTTCTTCAGGATTGATGGTAGTGTTTTGTTGTGGTAGACAGCAGAAAATAAAGAAGAACGAGTGTCCAATTCATTAGGGACGCTGGCAATTGCTATTTGATTTTTTTCTTTCTGTCTTCTCTGCTTCAGTTTGTTGGGCTACTTTAAAAATCGTTAACATGATGGAGTCATAGACATTAACGGCCCAATAGTAAATCATTGTGGTTTCTTCCTAAATGAGAGAGCTAGTAAACATTTCTCTTACAGGAAACAAATAACACAAAAAACAAAAAGTCCACAGTTATTAGGATGACTTTCTGTAAAGAGGACTAAAATATCTGAGGTACTTAGTTTACAAATTTCACTGTGCAATGAATGAGAAGACAGTCCGTGTCAGTGAGGCTGAGCTAAACCTTAGTATTTTGCCTTTTTATCTAATATCTTTAAAGAAGAACATAAGAAATCTGACAAACGAGAGGAGACCTTTCAGGCCATCATCCTTGCTTATTTAGCTACCTGCTAAGCTGTCCCAATATCTCATCCAGATCCTTCTTCAAACTTGTCAAGGTTTTTTGCTTCAAATCCATGACTCGGTAGTTTGTTCCAGATTCCTACAGCTCTCTTCTTCATGGCATCAATCCCACATGCACTTCTCCTGAATTTCCACCGGTGTCCTCGAGGACATGTTTCACCCTCAGACTGAGAAGATTCATCTGGATCTACTATATCAATGCCTTTGAGGATTTTGAAGACTTCTTCTGCCCGAAACTAAACAGGTTTAATTCTCGAAGTCTGTCACAGTACGACACGTCCTTAAGCCCTGGGATCCACCTTGGTTGCTCTCCACTGCATGGTTTCAAGAGCTGCTATGTCTTTTTTGAAGCGTGATGGACACAATTTTACACACTACTCTATATGTGGCCTCACTAGTGCATTATGTAGTTTGAGCATAAAGTACCTTGACTTTGAGTTCTAATGATGCAACATCATCCAAGCATAACGTCCCTCACAAGTTTTTATGATATAACCTAACATTTTATTTCCCTTTTTGATTGCCCCTGCACATTGCTTAGATGATAAAAACATGTTGACAGGAACCCCTAAACCGTTTTCGGAGGCTGCTTCCTTTAAGATAGTGTCTCCCACTTGGTGTCACCACTTTAAAACCATGATAACTACGAGGGGGAGTCAAGCTAAAGTTATAAAATGGGACTTATCAGAAAATGGGACAAATCTTAACAAAACTGCTCATGCCATTTCTTAATGTAGTCTCCACCCTTCTCAATGCCCTTGCGCCACCTGCCTGGAAGTGCCAGGATTCCAGCAGAATAAAAGGTTTTGTCTCGTCCTTGCCACCACTCGTCCACTGCTTTTTTCACGTCTTCATCTGTCATGAATTGACGACCATCCAGATGTGTTTATAGCAGTCCAAAAAGGTGGAAATCACACGGTGCCAAATCTGGCGGATAAGGAGGATGTGGTAATACCTCAAACTTCAGTTTCTCGAAGACAAGCCTTGGTGTTCTTAGCAGTGTGTGGGCAGGCAAGTGGGCATTGTCTTGTCCTTGAGACAGCAGTCTCCACCTCTTGGATTGAATAGCAGGCTTCATATCGGTCCCCAGCAGGTCATAGTAACTTGCACTAGTGACTGTAGTACCCCTCGGCATGTAGTGTTCGACAAGAACTTGGGTGCACGAGTGGTGGCGAGGACAAGACAAAACCTTTATTCTGCTGGAATTCAGGCACTTCCAGGCAGGTGGCGCAAGTGCATTGAGAAGGGGGGAGATGACATTCAGAAATGACATGAGCAGTTTTGTTAAGGTTCATTCCATTTTCTAATAAATCAAATTTTCTAACTTTCGCCTGACTCCACCTCATATTTGTGCATACCATATTAGTCCTATAGGACTTACAATAAACAGGGTCAGATCTGGAGTGGTTGGTAGCTTGAGCTGATGATATCAGACGCTGCTGGAAATGACTTGACTGGAAATGTACCCTGAAGACATCACCACTGCATTTATCACAGGTGCTGGAATGTTGTGAAACAGCTGGAGGAGTGTTAAGGAAAACGGAAGCAGTTGTCTTTTGTGGAGAAAGAGATTTCCGTACAATTTCATGATGCTACCACCAGAGGAAGCACTGCCACATATAGTGAACAACAGCCTGCCAAAATAATAGACACCAGTGATGTCTGTTATGCAACTGAGCATGTAAAGAGTGATTCAAAGGAGAGCAAACACCATGCTCACTAACTGACCCAAACCCTGCCAACAATATTAGAAGGTCTAAAAAGAGAATACAGTAAGCCATACTGAAAGTCTCCAAATGAGGCAGCTCCATGAATTACTGCCTGCTTGCTATGTTTGCTTATGGTGTGTTTTCTTGCTTTGTTCCTTAATGAATGCAACAGCCAGTGAAAAAGAAAAGAATTGTAACAGCTTCATTCATAGTTTATTTATAAATGTCTCTGAATCAAGACACTAAGCAGAGATGTCCTTGGCTAAGTGCTGTTGTGCCTTGTGAATACTTCCTACTGAAACTCAGGACAGCCAGAAAGCGACAAGCAGCAATCAATTTGAGTGCTATATTTACTCCTTTGCAGGAAAAAAGGAGGCTGTCAGCTGTGGCTTGAGTGTTCCCCTTTATAGCTGTATGCCTTTCATCTCACTGGGAAGCCTTGAGCACATTGTGTACTGCTTGCTCTACCCAGAATGCATCAGCCAGAGGAATCAATGAAACCCAAATAGATTTTTTTTTGACTCCCCCGCATCCCCCTCCTCAACTCATGTAGAAAGAACTGAATGAATGACTAACTGTTATGAAACTTGCTTCAACTCACTAGGTCTCTGCACTGCGATATTTCTATATTAAGCTCCTGAAAACCTGCTGCGGTAGAAAAGACACAAGCGGAGCCTCTAAAATGAGACTTTCTAGTCATAGTCCCTTTATTGCCTCAGTCATGTCTACCTTCACCTTCCCGGCTTTAGCCCGCTGCTTTATTTTATATGAATACGTTAAAATGCTCACAGCTACAAGTGAATGTATACATCGGTCAGGTCAGGAATGACGGTGCCAACTGTCAAAGAGTAATTAAAAATTCATGACCAAATTTTCAAACAACTAGCTTAGCAAGGAATAAGCTTAGGGCATCAGCTGCTGTTGAAGAACTAACACTGTGCCATTATTTAGCGACTGCTGATCTACTAGCTTTAGCTTGATCCTTTTATTCTTCTGTCATTTTCAAAAGTTAACTTCAACCTGGCAGTTTCATTTCATTTCACATTGATAGTAGGCTATTAAAATTTTGGAAATCATTTGGCGTAGTCTTCATTGACTCTTTCTTTGCCTAGCAAAATGTCTCATTTTATTCCATGGTGTGCAGAGGCCATTCATTTCTTTTAGATAATTTAGATGGTTTTCATGAAGTATTTATGCTCATGTAGCAAATTCTTAGGACCACTATATACTAATGCTGGGTAGGGCCTCCTTTTCCCATCAAAAAGGCCTCAATTCTTCATGTCATGGATTCCATAAGATGTTGGAAACTTTCCTTTGAGATTCCGGTCCATGTTGACATGACTGCATTGTGCAGTTTTTTTCAGATTTGTCAGCTACACCTTCACACTATGAATCTCCCGTTCTATCACATCCTAAAAGGTGGTCTATGGATTCAGATCAAGTGACTGGAAGGCCACTGAAGAACACTGTACTGATTTTCATGTTGAAGAATACCAGCTTGAGAAGACTTTTGCTTTGTTATGTGGTGCATTATCATGCTGGAAGTAACCAATAGGAAAAACTAGTGGCCATGTTAGGATGGGTCCGCAACAATACTCAAATAGTCTGTGGCATTCAAGCAATGATTTATCGGTATTAACAAACCCAAAGTGTGCTATGAAAACATTCCTCACGCCAATAAACCACACCACCAGCCTGCAGTATCGACACAATGCTGCCTGGGTCATGGGTTCGTGCTGTTACCAATGTGCGCCTCAATAGAAATTGAGACTCATCAGACCAGACTACATTTTTCAGCCTTCAGCTGACCACTTTTGTTGAGCCTGTGCCCACTGCATCCCTCCATTCCCTGAAGACCCTCATTCATTGGTCAACAGTCCTGCCTTAAATTCAAAAGCACAGAAATATGGAAATGTGTTTTCCTGTTACTACGAAAGGTGCCTTTCCCGGGAGTAAGTGTTAATAATACTTTTACAAAAAATCCATGCTTTTTAATGTTTTGAGCAATAACTGACATGTGAATTATGGATTACAAGTAATGTGAGAAGTTTTTCTTTTTCCATGGATGTTTTTCACATCGTTTGCTGTTGTGCAGCACAGGTGGAGTGTTCCTTTAAAGGGGCAGAATACAATGGCAAACCCTTAGCTGCCTGCTTTGAATGGAGAACACAATCCCACATGAGAACATTTAGGCTCTTATGCACCATATTGTCATGAGGAAATGTTATTAAGGTATAATGGGAAAGAAATGTGCAACTTTTAAAAGAACAAAGTCATAATGACCAGGAAATGAATGAAGATCTAACAGCACTGGCCAAAATTCATGGTAAAAAGGTAGGCAAAGACCAGACACTAGGAAGCCGCTAGTAAGCAATTAAGCAAAGTCACCTTCATTACTTTTACAAATACGTCATGACATTCAATCCAGACCAGGGTCACAGGGGGGATGCTTGACCCTAAACCAGCCAGCATATGGCACAAGGTGGGAACAAACCCTGGACAGGCTGCCAGTCCATCACCGGACGTGTTTAGAAATGCTAATAGTGATTTGGCTGGAAGTGGATGGGCTACCCATCCTGACAGAGTGAGAGGGCACCCACTGCCAAGTATTTTGATAAGTTACACCCTATTAGGATTTGGCACTTTCAGGGCATTTCACTGGACTGCTGGATGCCACTGGCAAGCAATTAAGGAAGTGGAAGTGGAAGGCCTACTGTGGTGCAGTGATTTCTAGCTTATAAGTTGATAAATATTTAGCATGTTTTTATTTGTAAGCTAGACAAAGCAAATGCAGTATTAGATGGTGTTTCAGGGGTCATGTTTTACTTCATTGATGAGAACGGAGGTGCTTTGATGTCTGCCTAACCAACCCCTCCGGCCTTTAGGACTAACTCAGGATGTGGAATTTATGGTGAGAGGGATGGAGCATCAGACCAGCTTGGCAAGGGTGACTGTGTTTGGACTTAAGAGTCTATAAGCCATCCACCACATGAAGGCCATAAAATGACTAAACAAAGCAAGTGGGGGATGAGTTGTACCTGAGTGCTTTCACTCTTAACACTGGTGACATGTAAATTAATTCTATTGGTCTGAAATTTGGCAGTTTATGATTGTTTTTCAATTGAATGACATTTAGTACTACGACTACATTAGTTTCTGTTTTGTGATAAGAATGGTAGAAGGTTGGTCATCTTGCCTTTAACTTTGCCTCTCTCAACATCTGGCCATGAAGAGAAGACCATGATGAAGGCAGCTCTATCTTGGCAGCCATATTGAGACAGACATGTGGCCTGTTTCAGTTCTCCATTCAATGGCCATGTGGTAGCAAAGAAAGCTAAAGCGAAAATAAGCCACGAGCCGCCTATGAACGCAAGATGCACTGCTACTTAGGCTGTAAGGGTATGGTTTGCCAAAATTCTGCTTCCTTGATACTTCTGATCATCTTATCAATAATTCATAATCAAATGTGTAACTTAACACCTTGCCATTTCTTTACTCTGTCTAATTGCCTGACATTACAAATGTAGAAGGGAAATGGAGAGGAAGTGCTAAAGTACCTGATCACAGAGTGGTAAGTGTGTGGGATTTCAGACATTTCATTAAGGACTACACAATAAAGATCTTACAAGGGAAAACAGAGTCACCATGGGACCTAACACAACAAAACCGCTACCCATCCTGACAGAATGAGGGGGCACCCACTCTCTAGCGTTTTAAAAAGTTACACCCTGCTGATCTCATCAAAACTGTTGGGCAGTTGGCAAAGAAGAACCCCGTGAAAGTAAGCATCTGGAAGCCTGGAGTTCAGTTGGGGAAGACGATCACTTTGTTACTGCTGAGGTCAATTTTTAGTTTCTCTACATATATTGAAAATATCACGATATGGCCAAAATTCTGACATTGAGTTTTCAACAGATTTAAATGTTTTAGACATGAACATGATTGTTGGGAGATACCTGTGTGTGAGGTGGGACTCATGGAGATGATAACTTAGAAATGACTATCTCAGTCCAAATGAGTCTTAGCACAGTTACAGTTTTGTTAAATTCTGGAAGACTTTTGGTTTTGATCCTGTATAAGGATGAGAATTTCAAAACCACATCTTTACGAAAGGAAAATTCATGTGTTGGAGAAACCAAACATTTACACCTCCGTCTCACTTATTATGTAAAATCAGTCAAGATGCTACTGGTGGAATAACCGACATTTCAGCGAGTTAAACATCAGACTTGTTGATCTTTAAATAGGGGCTTCAGTTGGAATGAAAAACAGCATTCTATATATGCAGTCAAGTCGCCAACCATACTGTAGGAAGAAAATGCACATTTTTTCCCAATTAAATTTATTTGAACATAAAATTCTTCGACTTATAAGCACAGAAATTTACTAGCACTCATCCCAAATTGATATGTAAAATGCAAATGTGCTCCTGTGGAGACACCGCTGGTCATGCTTGAGTGATGGCAGGAGAAAAGCAAAAGAGCCTTTAGCTTGTTAGTGAAACTGTCAAAAGTGATCTAACAGGGCAACATTAAACAAATAAATAAATAATTGTAAAGCCTTGGTGCTTTTTTGTGAAATGCCAAGATCGGCCCTGCTCATTGAAACAGATTCAAAATGCACTGCATAATAAACGTACATATTCTGTTTTAAAAGAAAAATACGCTTGGGATAAATGCACGTCATGCATGGCTCCTTACTTTTAAGTGATTTTCCCAGCTGTAATGTCAATGGCCATTTTAAACAAAAAGTCAGCTCTAAAACAATGCATCAAGGCCAAATATTAAAAAAGTGAAAAGTGAAGACTCACCTCCTTCTTCTGCCTCAAGTTCATCAACCGAAGAGCACGACACACCCATCTCTTGGCACTTTTTGCCATGAGCTTTTGACTTCATGTGTTTTGTCAGATTCCCTGGTAAAAGAGACCACAATTACAGTCAGTTGACAGAAGCCAGACCTTCATTTAAATGACATTTTGTGGGGAGGATTATGGGAGGAAACTATTCCTGTTATTTAAACTATGAGATTAAAAAGTTGACTTATTGATCTAGGTGCAGGGGTGTCCAACTCCGGTGCTGGTGGGCCGCAGTGGCTGCAGGTTTTCATTCTAATCATCTTCTTAATTAGTGAGCTGTTTAGCTTGATTTGCCTTTGTTTAAATTGACATGACTCAGACCCCTTAGTCGATTCTTTTTCCTTAATGTGCAGCCAAACAATAATGAGACACAAAACAAGCTGCCACGTGACCAGCTCACCTGAAAATAAAGAAAGGTGAAGGTCTCAGTCATGTTGTTCTGCTCAGGAAACCAAAACATCTTGACGGAGGTCTTAGAAAAAACTGAAAACCAACAGTGTGCTGTGGCAGAATGAGAGCAGCAACAAATCATGGTATTCAATAACGGCTTTAATTAACAGCAAGAATTGGCTTCTCATTAAGAAGCTGGTTGGAGTTTGAAATCCCAGTTTAGCTGGTCATCTGCTGGCTCATTTCACATCTCATTTGTGTTTGGTCCATTAAGTAAGGCCACAATGGTTCCTGTAGCATTAAAGAAAAAAGAAGTGGCTGTCTCTGCTTTGCCATCAAAAGTTGTAATGTATTTTGACCCTATAAGCCACTTTGGACAAATGCAACCACCAAATCAAAAAGAATAAAAATGCAGGCAGTCATATTCTTTGCATTTAAGACCTTTCTGTTTCTTGGCTTTCTGCTCTGCCTTGAATTGCAGCCGGACAGTTGGACATTTGTGACTTGACCCCACTTGTGACATTTGAGAGATCTCAACCTTACAATTTACAACTAATTCCTACTAATTTACTACAATTTACCTACAATGTACTACTAATTTCAACTCTTGACAAACACGGTAAATGAATGGAAACTACAATCGAACAAAGCAGGTTTGGAAAATGGATGGATGGTAATGACATCACAGCACAAAAATTACTTTCTCTTTTGCTTTGTAAAGTACCTTGGTATAGTATAGAGTGTTAAAAATGCTACCTAAAATCGGACTGATTAATAATCAGCATCACTTCTAGCCTGAAGCTGTATACACACTTAGGCCTGAAGGCCTCTATTGTGCGGGTTGTGTGCCCCCCACCAAGCCCCAAGCTGATGGCATAAAATGGCTACACTAACAAAGTATTTGGAATGTTATATATGTAATTCATATGTATATAGTTCTGTCAGTCAGTCAGTCATTATACAACCCGCTATATCCTAACACAGGGTCACGGGGGCCTGCTGGAGCCAATTCCAGCCAACACAGGGCGCAAGGCAGGAACAAATCCCCGGGCAGGGTGCCAGCCCACTGCAGGGCACACACACCCACACACCAAGCACACACTAGGGAGAATTTAGGATCGCCAATACACCTAACCTGCATGTCTTTGGACTGTGGGAGGAAACCGGAGCACCCGGAGGAAACCCACGCAGACATGGAGAGAACATGCAAATTCCATGAAGGGAGGACCCGGAAAGCAAACCCATGTCCCTTAACTGCAAGGCAGCAGCACTACCCACTGGGCCACCGTGCCGCCCTATAGTTCTGTCTGTTTTTAAAAATTATTCGCTAATAAAAGAATGCGGAGAAAAAAAAGAAATAAATGTGGCAAGTTTGACTTCTGGTCCGTTGTACTGAAATTCTTACTTCGTGATTAACCATTGTGATGGATGGTGGTCGGTGCCATTACCCGACCGGGTCACCTCCATAATGGAAGGACGGGGGAGATGACTTAGGAAGAGCGTTATCTCCCCCAAACTGCTGTTTAGCAGTCCCCCTGGGGTGAAATGGCCCCTCCGAGTCCCACAGGGCTATATGGGAATTTGTATTGGTCGGCTCAGCCATGTTGGGTTCCAGGGATGCTGCCAGGGGGAGCTGCACAGACCTACTTTGGGCTTCCGGAGTAATTTTGTGTCTCTTTAACGATCCACCTGGAGTTCTCCCACGTGCGGCCTAAAAGGATCCAGCTACCTCGCAGAAGAGAACCTGAATAGGGAGGAGGTGGAAGAAGCTCGCCTATGAGATGTGGAGAAGGAAGGGGAGGAAGTTTTACTCTGCTTGTGACTGCTGGTATGTGTTAGGGAGCCTTTCCCTGAATAAAAGGCGCTGTGTTGGACCGAACTGCTGTCTCTGCCTGTTTGTGTCTGGCACCCTGATTTCCATACCATAAACATTCTTACCTTTAGTTTTGAAGGCAAAGTTGCAGTACTTGCACACATAAGGCCTAACGTCTGTATGTGTCCGGATATGCTTCTTTAGCATGCTAGGCTTCTTGCAGCGAATCCCACATTCCTCACACACGTATTTTCCTCGACCCCGGCCACGAACGTAAACATATTCCTCATTGGATTTGTACCTGTTGGACAGAAGAGGAAAGAGAGAAAATGAGAGAGGAGGTTAGCTGCTCAACGCAAAGCCAAATGCCAGCTCCTGCAGCATAAAAGAGACACCTGAAGTGAAAAAGCCATTCTTAACTAGAAACAACAAGGAAGACAACCTTCCCGTTATTTCCTTAACATGACCGTAATGTCGTAGACAATGGGACCACAGACACCCATGTCACTTGAACTTCCAGAGATCCACCTGCAAAAATATGTTAAAAAATGCACCACAAATCTGTGATCTGTAAGTCACTTTGGATAAGAGCTTCAGCTACTTAAATGCATATGAATCTAATAAAAAAGCCTAATAAAAGCAAAAAAATAATAATCTGTTGCATATGCTTATGACTACATTTTACATTTTCTACACCTAATTAATGAGATTTCTGAGACATATGGACCACAGTATTAAGCAACAGGTAAGAGCCAGACTGGTCCATCAACGGGCCTGCTCACAAACCAGTTTAAGCCAGTTGAAATGATAGATGTGATTCATCCTAAAATGCACCTTCTTGAAATGTGATAGGAAAGGCAGAGAGCGGCGGACAGAAAGTGAAGGCACAAATTCTAGACAGTGACCAGGCAGGGCTTTCAATCCAGTCTCCTGATAGCAAAACATCTGGTGGTTGCTCTCTCAGCATACTGTTTGTAATTGGTGAATAGTGACACTGAAAAAAAAATGTGGCTAAAACCATAAGTTTTGAAAAACAATTCAGCCTTTATTCATAAGTAGTAGTGAGAAGTCAAGCGAAATGACACCTTTTATCAGCTAACTAAGATTACAATATGCAAACTTTCGAGGCAACTGAGGCCCCTTCTTCAGACAAGATGCAATCTTCATAAGTAGTATAAATGTATGAGTGGTGGCCTGAGTGAAGCCTAGAAGAAATCTTTAAAAGGAAATCGGACACACGATCAAAAAAAATCAGCCATATGCTACCCTCTACATCTGAGTATTGAGCGCATGACAAGAGTCGACACCTTCAACCAATCAGAGGGCCAGAAATGGCCTTGTGAACTCATCGCTGTACCTCACAGAGCAGCATGGCACAGCACTGGAGGAGAAGCCAAGGAAGGACAGCAATAAGCGTCAATTGACATTTGATGTGGACTTTGAAAGCAACTCTTGTCTTTTCAGTGTGCTGTAT
>JANRMT010062850.1:8110264-8129935 GCA_026402145.1 Polypterus bichir lapradei | reverse complement strand
CATACTCTGTCAGCACGAGGCTGTCTGCTTTGTAAAGCCAGCATGACTGTAAGCTACTTGAAGTAAATTGGGGCTGTTATTATTTTTCACTTTAAGTCATCTTTTCCAGGTCACATGTATGACAAAAGCACGCCAGTCAACTAGAGGATGTATTGACGTAGGTGTGAGTTTTGAATGTGACTAGGGATTAAACTCAAGTTGCCCCGAGGCACCTGCAAGGTGTTGCGTGCAACAGCAGGCCCAGTGCATAGCGTTCGTAATTTACTTTATTGACTGAAGCAGAGGACCATTTATTATTTTTAAGAATAAGTCAGCATGCTTCAAATGGCGCAGTAGTAGTGCTGCTGCCTCACAGTAAGGAGACCAGGGTTCACGTCCCGTGTCCTCCTTGCGTGGAGTTTGCATGCTTTCCCCGTGTCTGTGTGAGTTTTCTCCGGGTGCTTCGGTTTCCTCCCGCTGTCTAAAGATATGATTGCCGATGCTATATTGGCCCTGCTTTGTGTGTGTGTGTGTGTTTGTTCGCCCGGCGATGGACTGGTGCCCTGGTGCCCTGTCCAGGGTTTGTTCCTGCCTTGCACCCTGTGCTATCTGGGATAGGCTCCAGCACCCAAAAAACCTGGCCTGGATCAATCAGGTTCAGAAGTGACATGACTTAAATTGGGGCTGATACACTAGTGGGAATGTCTTGTCACCTTATATTTCTATTGAGTTGTTTTATTAATTTAGAAAGCTGGTTCTAGCATTGTGATTTAAGCTGAGCAAGTCAACTCACGGCATAAACCTCACTGAGAGTTCACCCAAATGTCTTTTGGTCAAATACAGTAGAGTCTCGCTTATCCAAACTTTGCTTATTCAACATTCTGTATTACCTGACGTCCCACCGCAAAAAAAAACAAAAAAAAAACAAAAAAACGTATCAATCGGCAACAAGAACTGCAAGTTGCGAGCGTGAGCTTTGTCTATTTTTTGTTGCTAAGTTCATTTTTTTCAGTTGTTTTGTTGTAAAACATGATTACAGTGGATTATGTGGCCAGCCCTATCTGGCGCGTGTGTGTGTCTCCCTCACGTGCTTGTGTATGTGTGTATACGTGTGTCTCTGGCGTGCGTGTGTGTATGCGTGTGTGTCTGTGTCTCTCGCGCGCATGTGTCTGTGTCTCTCTCTCACGCATGTGTGTGTGTGCGCGTGTGTCTTCATGTGTCTCTCTCGCGCGCATGTGTGTGTGTGCGCGTGTGTCTCTCTCGCGCGTGCGTGTGTCTGTCTGTGTCTCTCGCTCTCTCTCACTGAACAGGGAATGCACAGGGAGAGACTGAACATGTGCGGAAATCATCGGCTCGGACAAACCGAAAGGGAAACTGGCTTGTTCTTATACCGAGTGCGTGGTCCTGAACAGAGGGAAAAGTTTGGTGTACTTTTTGGTCATAACCCGATTTGTACGTGTTCAGAGACGATTGTGAACCAAGCCACTGTATTAGGTTCGTAATGTGTAAAATTATAACATAGTTTGACGTTTAATAGGCTTTTTCTTAACACCTCCCATTATCTGACATTTTCGCTTATCCAACGTTCTGCCGGCCCGTTTATGTCAGATAAGCAAGACTCTACTGTATGGTAACATTTAGATTTGCAGCAAACCAACTTTGATGATGTTATGAACAGTTAAGGTTAAACATTTTTTTTGTACCTTTCCCTTTGCCTTTAGAATAAAATTATTATCTTTCTCTAATGCTTCTTTATGGTGAGGAATCCAAATTTTGTATTTATTTCTCAACTAGCTGAAGCACCCAACATTGCCTGGGTACAAATAAATGGGAGAAAAACTGTCTTTTGTAACTTCAATATGACTAAACACAATCTGCGTTAAGACAAAAAGACGTATTCTGTAATCTGCTAGTAACTGTCATCCAGATTAGCAGAGAAGAAAATGCTATTCCTGTGGTCTTAGATGAGATTTCATTTTCGCCAGTATAAAACTCTGTGAGTGCTGATAAAAGTGTCCTCCTTTCTGAACTTGCATACTCCTGCAGCCTGATGGGAATTGTAGTCCCGTTGTCAGTGCTGATTTTTGATTTGTGAATACAGTTCAGAAAGAACACAGATAATGTGTCAGGTGTTTATCTTCTGGTTCCTGAAATTCTGCATGCGTTTTTCTGACTTTAGTGTCTGATTCTTAGTTTGTGTCTTTAGTTGATACTTTAGCTCTGGTTGTTTGATCTTTTTTATTTTATCTTATTTTTTTTTACAGATGCGATTCTGCTTACACTGGTACAAAACTTTTTATGTGCTGATAAAGGTGTCCTCCCTTCAGAACTTGCATACTCCTGCAGCCTGATGGGAATTGTAGTCCCGTTGTCAGTGTTGATTTTTGATTTCTCCCCTTTTATTAAAACCCAGTAAGAGGCAAAAGAGATGAAAATAACCCAAGTCATAAACTAAGCCTTGCAGAGCTCAACATGTAGATTTTGAAAGCGGACATAGTTTTAGATATGGCTGGGTGGACAGGAGTGGTGAAGTGCTGCCATGATGTTCTCCGCCCTGTGCTTTGTTCATCAAATGTCTTATATTAAAAAAAAATATATCATGACAGGTTGTTATTGCGGTAAAATTCTAAGTATGGCAAACCTCAAAATATCTTATGCCAGTAGTCTTTTTATTAGAAACATAATACTTTCAAACACAACCCATCACGTTTTGTATTACTATATCAAGAAAAAACACTGAATTAAACAATTTTCATTTCCTAAGAAATAAAATGTGACTAAAAAACATAAATGAAGCTGTTGACCCACACAGATAACCTGGACACTATTCACCTAATTTGACATTTCTGTTAGCATTTAATAAATAAGATAGTTGTCCTTTTGGACCACGGCTCAATTTCAGACTCACTTACGACAGACAAATGTCGTGTTTCCCATTTATAAATAAAATAAACATTCCCAAGTTATTTCGATGCAATATTACTTCCTTATCTTAATTGGCAGTTAGCGCCTTGAAATGAAATTTTCAAAGGGCTTCAAGCTGTAAACGTACCCAGCAGAGTCTGGTCAAGCAAAAAGATGAACTGCTGGCACTGCCTAAGCGCCGTCCCTCTCCAACCGCAGATGATGTTTCTATCGCTTCCTCTCCAAACAGTTGCCAGGCGACGGGAAAACCTAAACAATGTGTTGTTTTCGCTCGACCCTCCTGAGCTCAAGGCTTTCAGCTGCACTCCCCTTGGCAATGCAGAACAGTAGGCCCTGATGTGCTCCAGAACGGGGCCGTCTGTGAGCAGAAGGCAGAGAGCACTGGCAACCGCGTCCATTTATCACTGATGGAATCGATCGACACATGACTGAATGAACTCACTGCCAGCTTTCTAAAGATTTCATGTAAGAGAAATTAACAGATGGATATTAGCGCAGCAAAGATTTCCCGTAAAAATGTAATGTCCTAATTCTGGTTCAACTGCAAACAGTAGAAAAAAGAAAATTAATCAAATACAGCATCTGAATAGCAAAGCACTTATAGACCACTACTCCTGAAATGAATATTTCAGGAGTGCAGAATTATTAGGCAAATGAGTATTTTGTCCACATCATCCTCTTTATGCATGTTGTCTTACTCCAAGCTGTATAGGCTCGAAAGCCTACTACCAATTAAGCATATTAGGTGATGTGCATCTCTGTAATGAGAAGGGGTGTGGTCTAATGACATCAACACCCTATATCAGGTGTGCATAATTATTAGGCAACTTCCTTTCCTTTGGCAAAATGGGTCAAAAGAAGGACTTGACAGGCTCAGAAAAGTCAAAAATAGAAAGATATCTTGCAGAGGGATGCAGCACTCTTAAAATTGCAAAGCTTCTGAAGCGTGATCATCGAACAATCAAGCGTTTCATTCAAAATAGTCAACAGGGTCGCAAGAAGCATGTGGAAAAACCAAGGCGCAAAATAACTGCCCATGAACTGAGAAAAGTCAAGCGTGCAGCTGCCAAGATGCCACTTGCCACCAGTTTGGCCATATTTCAGAGCTGCAACATCACTGGAGTGCCCAAAAGCACAAGGTGTGCAATACTCAGAGACATGGCCAAGGTAAGAAAGGCTGAAAGACGACCACCACTGAACAAGACACACAAGCTGAAACGTCAAGACTGGGCAAAGAAATATCTCAAGACTGATTTTTCTAAGGTTTTATGGACTGATGAAATGAGAGTGAGTCTTGATGGGCCAGATGGATGGGCCCGTGGCTGGATTGGTAAAGGGCAGAGAGCTCCAGTCCGACTCAGACGCCAGCAAGGTGGAGGTGGAGTACTCGTTTGGGCTGGTATCATCAAAGATGAGCTTGTGGGGCCTTTTCGGGTTGAGGATGGAGTCAAGCTCAACTCCCAGTCCTACTGCCAGTTTCTGGAAGACACCTTCTTCAAGCAGTGGTACAGGAAGAAGTCTGCATCCTTCAAGAAAAACATGATTTTCATGCAGGACAATGCTCCATCACACGCGTCCAAGTACTCCACAGCGTGGCTGGCAAGAAAGGGTATAAAAGAAGAAAAACTAATGACATGGCCTCCTTGTTCACCTGATCTGAACCCCATTGAGAACCTGTGGTCCATCATCAAATGTGAGATTTACAAGGAGGGAAAACAGTACACCTCTCTGAACAGTGTCTGGGAGGCTGTGGTTGCTGCTGCACGCAATGTTGATGGTGAACAGATCAAAACACTGACAGAATCCATGGATGGCAGGCGTTTGAGTGTCCTTGCAAAGAAAGGTGGCTATATTGGTCACTGATTTGTTTTTGTTTTGTTTTTGAATGTCAGAAATGTATATTTGTGAATGTGGAGATGTTATATTGGTTTCACTGGTAAAAATAAATAATTGAAATGGGTATATATTTGTTTTTTGTTAAGTTGCCTAATAATTATGCACAGTAATAGTCACCTGCACACACAGATATCCCCCTAAAATAGCTAAAACTAAAAACAAACTAAAAACTACTTCCAAAAATATTCAGCTTTGATATTAATGAGTTTTTTGGGTTCATTGAGAACATGGTTGTTGTTCAATAATAAAATTATTCCTCAAAAATACAACTTGCCTAATAATTCTGCACTCCCTATATATACCAAAGACCAAATAATGACAAATCTGGCCAGGAAAGCATCAATTTTACATTGAGAGCTTCTTCAAAACGTAATTATTAATGGATGAGGTGTTGGGGCTGGCGTTTACAGTCCCACGGCGGTGAGGCAGATCATGGTGACCGGTTTAACCATCTGGTCAGGTCACTGCCAGTGTGGAGTCTGAACATTCACCCTGTTGTGTGCATTGGTTTGTACTGAAGTGGTGTTTTGTCTTCAATTTATACAGCTATTCCAGTTTGTGCACTATAACATGGTTTTTCATCAATGATGTTGTTTTCTGATTATGTCTTTATGTAACTGTAACTGTCCTGGAGGAATAAAATCTTAATTGTGAAACTGCAGGCACTGTATTAAAAAACATATGCAATCTGTCTCGATTACAGTGAAGTCTTTTGGGGCTCTTTTATACACATCAAACCTGTTTAACTTCTTCTGTGAATTATTTCTTACTTGTTATGTAAGGTGCTATATAAATAAAATGTAATATTATTTAAGTGTACACTAATAGAATGATGACCTACCTACATCTGTGCATCCTTCCTTTTCTGTTTACAATTTATAACCTAATAATAAAAGGAAGGGCAGCACAGTGGCGCAGTGGTAGCGCTGCTGCCTCGCAGTTAGGAGACCTGGGTTCGCTTCCCGTGTCCTCCCTGTGTGGAGTTTGCATGTTCTCCCCGTGTCTGTGTGGGTTTCCTCCGGGCGCTCCGGTTTCCTCCCACAGTCCAAAGACATGCAGGTTAGGTGGATTGGCGATTCTAAATTGTCCCTGGTTTGTGAGTTTGGAAGTGTGTGTCCTGCGGTGGGTTGGCGACCTGCCTGGGATTGGTTCCTGCCTTGCGCCCAGTGTTGGCTGGGATTGGCTTCAGCAGACCCCCGTGAACCTGTGTTCAGATTCAGCGGGTTGGAAAATGGATGGATGGATAATAAAAGGAAATGGAGAAAGCAAGAGAATATACAGAGAAAGTACAAGGATCAAAGCTTTTAGGCAGAGCCTTCCATCACCAGAATAGCTAACCAGTCATCTGTGGGTAACATCACAAGATCTGGAACCCCAGGAGGGTTTTTCACATAAAGAATGGCCTGTCCAAAACACCAGAGAGCAATATCAGAGACAATAGATAATGTTAGAGAAAGAGATATCATTCCATCACCAAAACAGCTAACCAATCATCTGAGGGTAACATCATGGGGTCTGGAACCACACATGGGTTTTTTAACATAAGGAATGGCCTGTTCAAGAGACCAGAGAGCAACATTAGAGACAAGAGATTTATTAGAGAAAGAGAAACCATCCCATCATCAGAATAGCCAAACAATTATCTGTGGGTAACATCAGCCTGACTGCTGCATCTAAAAGCTCCCCACGACAACATCCTCTTTAGAAATTGCATTTTTGTTCAGAACTATATAAAATACACACATATTATATATACTGTATATATATATATATATATATATATATAAAATCCAACATCTGTCTGTCTGTCTGTCCGCTTTTCACGAGAGAACTACTAATGGATTTAGATCAGGTTTTTTTCTATAATTTGCTTGAACATTCCAGTTGATTTTGCGACATCTCTCATCACACTAAGAAGAATCATAGTTCGCTTGCAGGAGCGATTTAGTCGTATTAATTCGAGACAGAGGCTGTGGGCCGAGGGGAGGGGGAAGTGTGACATCAGGAGTGGGGAATCGGTCTTCCTCTGCGTTTTGGAGCGTAACTTGCCTCCGCTTAGTTAGCGATACCTTTTTTATTGATTTTTAAAGTTTGTTCTGTTTCACTACTATGTGGACGGAGCCGCGGGGAATATACACTCACCTAAATGATTATTAGGAACACCTGTTCAATTTCTCATTAATGCAATTATCTAATTAACCAATCACATGGCAGTTGCTTCAATGCATTTAGGGGTGTGGTCCTGGTCAAGACAATCTCCTGAACTCCAAACTGAATGTCAGAATGGGAAAGAAAGGTGATTTAAGCAATTTTGAGCGTGGCATGGTTGTTGGTGCCAGACGGGCCGGTCTGAGTATTTCACAATCTGCTCAGTTACTGGGATTTTCACACACAACCATTTCTAGGGTTTACAAAGAATGGTGTGAAAAGGGAAAAACATCCAGTATGCGACAGTCCTGTGGGCGAAAATGCCTTGTTGATGCTAGAGGTCAGAGGAGAATGGGCCGACTGATTCAAGCTGATAGAAGAACAACTTTGACTGAAATAACCACTCGTTACAACCGAGGTATGCAGGAAAGCATTTGTGAAGCCACAACACGCACAACCTTGAGGCGGATGGGCTACAACAGCAGAAGACCCCACCGGGTACCACTCATCTTCACTACAAATAGGAAAAAGAGACTACAATTTGCACGAGCTCACCAAAATTGGACAGTTGAAGACTGGAAAAATGTTGCCTGGTCTGATGAGTCTCGATTTCTGTTGAGACATTCAAATGGTAGAGTCAGAATTTGGCGTAAACAGAATGAGAACATGGATCCATCATGCCTTGTTACCACTGTGCAGGCTGGTGGTGGTGGTGTAATGGTGTGGGGGATGTTTTCTTGGTACACTTTAGGCCCCTTAGTGCCAATTGGGCATCGTTTAAATGCCATTGAGCATTGTTTCTGACCATGTCCATCCCTTCATGACCACCATGTACCCATCCTCTGATGGCTACTTCCAGCAGGATAATGCACCATGTCACAAAGCTCGAATCATTTCAAATTGGTTTCTTGAACATGACAATGAGTTCACTGTACTAAAATGGCCCCCACAGTCACCAGATCTCAACCCAATAGAGCATCTTTGGGATGTGGTGGAACAGGAGCTTCATGCCCTGGATGTGCATCCCACAAATCTCCATCAACTGCAAGATGCTATCCTATCAATATGGGCCAACATTTCTAAAGAATGCTTTCAGCACCTTGTTGAATCAATGCCACGTAGAATTAAGGCAGTTCTGAAGGCGAAAGGGGGTCAAACACCGTATTAGTGTGGTGTTCCTAATAATCCTTTAGGTGAGTGTATATATATATAAATACATATAATATAAAATATATATTATATAAACATATATATTTAGACACGCATGTGTGTCTGTGGATCACCCTCAGAGCTCTTCTAAGGTATGTGATACCACCCCAGGCTGACAGGGGTGCTGTTGCTAATCATATCCTCTCTTATTACCTCCAAAGCACTGAGAAGATGCCCAGTGAGGGTAACTGGCTCCGCCCCTTCCAGGCTCCCACCTATAAATCATAGGGTCAAAGGAAGGAGGGGTCACTCTGTGAACAGAGTGCGGCACAGCATGGAGCTCCTGCACGATTGGCCATCCTGAAAGAACTAGACCTTGAAATCCATGTTTGGCTACCTTTCACTTTCTGTTTATCTCCACTATTTATTTTTCCGCTTGCACTTTTGTTGGATTTTCAGTTTGAAATAGATGGGGGGCTGACCAGGTTGGTGCCCCAGCATTTGTCAAGCAGGCTTGTGTTTCCTTGCTTGACCACAATATATATATTTTGGAGGACAGTTTTAGGGCATAAATGCCAAGTGTAATTCCACTCCTGCAGGGGGCGCTGTCATCCTCATACTTTCCCTCTTTTTCATCCCCAGGACTGAAGATCGTCACCCCAAAGGTCTCTGATGTCACTTTTGCCTCTGGAACAAGCCCCACCACTTCAATGACAGCTATCAAGATTCAAGCAAGCACTTTGGCAAAACAGCAAGGATACATCATAGTGCACAACAATTAAATGGTTAAGACAAAATAAAAAAAAAATACTGAAGGTCATTGGCAAAGGAAACACGAGGAGTTACTCGAAAGCTACTCAAAATGCCAAGAGGCCGCTTAGCTAAAAAAGATAAGCCTCAGGTGACTGACAAATAACAGAAGTTGCCATGCAACAGCACAAAGAAGGCGTGGCCAGAAGACAAAAGGCGTGCGGAAGGAGTAGCGATGAACTTGTCTGATTGCCAATAAATGTTTCTTCACCATGTTTAAGCAGCGTTTTGATAAACAATGTCCACATTTAGCATCACCCTATGGGACCAAGAGCCTCAGGACACTCTCCAGTTCTCTTTCTATTTTTAACCAAAGCTTAAATGGCAGTACAATTGTTACATTATAATCGTATTAATATATTATTACATCTGTCTCTAGGCATAACTTTACTTTGAGTACAGTCCATGCAGAAAGAAGAATTTTACATGTCTCTGCATGTCATTTCTGCTGTCTTTACATCGCTGTAGGGGAAAAGATGCAGCCAGTATGGACAAATAGACTGAATAAGCCGCTGAACTTTATTCTGAAAACTGAGAAATGAAAGTCTTCAAATCTGAGAGTTTTCAGGTCACGAGTATTTAAAGACTACCCTGGTGTGACTCTTACTGATCCAAATGAATTGTCCATCTTGGAGGTTTGGTGCAGTGGGCACGGGCAGCTTGCTTTGCTTTCATTTGTCATATTCGTGGGATGTACTGGAAGATGGGGAGAACAAAATAAAAGCATAATGTATCTTTTTATTAGCAGTATTTGGTGGTGGGTTAGCACTATCACTTTACAGCTTGACTGGCCAGGGGCCTCATGCATAACGCCGTGCGTAGAATTCGCACTATAACATGACGTAAGCACAAAAGCCGAAATGTGCTTACGCACAGAAAAATCCAGATGCAGGAATCTGTGCGTACTCCAACTTCCACGTTGTTCTGCTACATAAATCCCGATCAGCGTGAAAAGTAACGCTCGTGCACACGCCTGTTGTCCCACCCCAATTCCTCCCAGAATTACGCCTCTTTGAATATGCAAATCAATATAAATCTCCCTTAAGCTCAGCCTTCTATGAAAAGACAATGGGAAAAGCACGGGGGAAAATATAAGAATTTCAGCGAATACCAAGTGGAGGCAAAGGAAAAACATACTATTTGTTTATTTAAACCGTGGTATAATCAACAAAAGGAAGTTGATCGAGTGACATAGCGTGTTTGAGAAACTTGAAAGCTCAAGTTCACAAAGTCACACAGTGTCCGAAATAAAAAAGAAATTGTCAGATATCAAAGTCGCCGTGAAAAGGCGAGTCGTAGCCCACCATCTGAGTGTCATATGAAAGCTTATTAGGGTACAGAGAAAAAAAAAAGCACACAGTGCGGAAAAAACACCAAATGTCAACTTCAATCTCGAAACGTCCACTTTAATCAGGTAGTTTATTTTGTCATTAAAGTAGAACATCATAAACTTCATCTTAAAATCGTTTAATTAACCAGTTTCTCAAATCACATCGTAATTAAAGTAGCACGTTAAATGCTTTGTTTTGTATTTGATCTTCTATGTGCTCTATGTGTGTGAATCACTACTTGCTTCTTAAACCAGCTCTCTTCCTCCGACTGGACACAGAATCCATGACATTCGTGATATTACAGCTCCCTGAATAACTAAAATACTGAGATGTATACGTGATATCATTTTTATGATGATAGGAGTTAAAGCACGTTATTAAACATGGGTTTTCACGGTGGCGCAGTGATTGTACGCGACCTTCGATGAAATAATTTATTGCAGCAGTACTCATGGGCGGCTCTAGGCTTGTGGCGGCCCTGGGCAGAGAAAGAATCGGTGGCCCCTTCGCCCGCCAATGTCAATATGGTATCTTATGCACGGCGGATGGCCACGTCCATTGCGGACACTGCATAGCCGCCTTGTGCTCATGACACAAGCGTTTAACTTTTGCTGAAATTTGCCGCTGCGCTTTTAGCTGTGTCGTTATTTTCTCTTTCCGTTTTATATTCAATATACATTGGCTTGGCGGCCCTGTGCAGGTGCACAGTTTGCACATGCCTAAGGCTGCCCCTGCAGTACTGTCTCTTTCAAACGTACTAACCTCCAATTCCTGTCCTTCCTTTACTTTCTCCAAGTAACCAATTGCCACACAATCAGCTCTGTAATGGACATTAAGCCATCTGTAAGCTTATAACGTCGATTCTTCAAAACTTTTAAGGAACACTGAAATATCTTCGTAGTACATGTTTAATTATTCTATCCTTCACGCCAGTCCCAGTGAAGCATACAGTGTGAGGCAGGAACAATCGTGAGCGGAGCACCAGATCCTTGTTGGTGTAGCAACACCGTGTCCTTTAATTATTAACAATATAGATTATTTAAATGAAGTTAAAGTTTTATCTGTATAATATAATAAACATATTTTGCTGCATTTCATCTTAAAGATGATATCGTCATCACTCCAGTTCTTAAATCCTTACACTCGCTCTTGGTTAAGTTTAGGGCAGATTTCAAAATCCTCCTTTTAACATATAAAGCATTAAATGGCCAAGGTCCAACTTACTTGTCTGAACTTATCATGACTTACAAACCAGAGCATACATTAAGATCTCAAGATACCGGTCTAGTTAGTATTCCAAGGATTAATAAAATAACAGTGGGAGGTCGAGATTTTAGTTACAGGGCCCCTAAACTGTGGAATGGTCTTCCTGCTACCATAAGAGATGCCCCTTCGGTCTCAGCTTTAAAATCCCAGCTGAAGACTCACTACTTCAGTTTAGCACACCCTGACTAGAGCTGCTGATTAACTGTACAGACTGCATCTCTGTTGTCAGTCATTAGCACTAAAACATAAGTAACATGATAGTTATAATTGGATACTAACCCTCACCTATTCTGTTTCTGTTCTCGGTACTCAAATGTGGCACTTGGTGCCATGGCCCACCTGCCAAGTTGTTGTGCCTGCCTATGGTAAAGTCACCACTGATGGAGGAACGCTGGAATCATGGGAGAGAGAGGTCCGAGAGTAATCGGATTGGCTGGCCCAGCACTGTTTCAGCCGTGGAATGGCCAAATGGGGGAGGCAGCTTGATGGATGAGGTCTCCAGGACTATAAACAAATCCAAATCCTATTATGTGATGTCATCCTTTGTTAAATTCTGCTACGTACTTTTAAAATTTTTATTTTTATACTGTATTGAGGATTTGTTCTGTTCTGTGTATTGTATTGTATTGTATTGACCCCCTTCTTTTTGACACCCACTGCACGCCCAACCTACCTGGAAAGGGGTCTCTCTTTGAACTGCCTTTCCCGAGGTTTCTTCCATTTTTTCCCTACTGGGGATTTTTTAGGAGTTTTTTCATGTCTTCTTAGAGAGTCAAGGCTGGGGGGCTGTCAAGAGACAGGGCCTGTTAAAGCCCATTGTGGCACTCCTTGTGTGATTTTGGGCTAGACAAAAAAGTTGATGGACTAATTGAGTGCGTTTGGTTTAGAGCTCTTGGGATTAAACTGTTTCTGAACCACAAGGTCCGTACAGGAAAGGTTTGAAGCATTTGCCATGTGAGAAGCAGTTCAAATAGGAAGCATGGCAGAGGCAGCAGGTACTTGATGCTGCATACCGATAATTCTCTTTCCGATCAGCTACTCCTAGTGGTGCAGTGAGAGTAATATGGAAAAAGATGATCCGCTGTGGCAGCCCTTAATGGGAGCAGCTGAAAGAAGAAAAAGAAGATGCAGTGAGAGTAACAACGTTAAAGCAGTTATGGTATTTGGAAAAGTTTGAACATTCTGTGGACCATTATATTGTTACTGCTTAATTACAATCAGATGCATTAAACTAATAAACAATATGTGGTTAATTTCAGTGTATTTATAAAGCCACGTCAGGGACATGGACCTGAAAAAGAAAGATAAACCACACAGGAACAGTCGCACTGCTTTGACGCTGGGTGCCACCAGTCTGCAAAACTGAGTGGAGAACTTGCGTACGACAGGGTATGAGGTACCGTGGAAATATGCGTGGCTTTATGCCAAGTTTAGGTTTTATACATCGCGATTTGAACGCGGAAACGTTCTTATGCAAAATTTCTGTGCATACGCACCGTTTATACATGAGGCCCCAGATCCTTATCTGCCTGGAGCTTGGATGTTCTCAACATGTCCCTGTAGGTTTTCCTCCAAATATGTTTTGTTTTCACCCACATCCCAAGTACATGTGCCCAAAACTGGTCTGCTTGGACTAAGTATGGACACGAACCCGGCGGTGGGTTGGCATATCATCCATAGTTGATTCCCACCTTGAACCTGATGTTGCCAAGGCAGCATGTTGCTCTTGTAATGCTGAATTGAAATAATTGAATTTACAAAAAGGCTGGTGTTACTACTACCTAAGGCACTGTAGCACCCCAAACCCCAGACACAACCTTAAACACACAAGTCCTAAGTTTAAATAAAAGGTTTCATTACTAATAATTACCTTTACAGTGGCTTCTTAATATTGTTTGCACAAGCACAATGCAAAAAAACAACTTCTCTTTTCTTTCCCATTCCTTCACTTTTCTCAGGCGAGCTTTGTCCTCTTCCACCCAACTGCAACTCGCCTGGATGAGGCACAGTGGCTCCTTTTATCTGAGACCCGGGAGCACTTCCAGTGCCAGGGTATGGCCTGTAAGAAGCACTTCAAGGTCAAATGGAAGCCCCATAAAGCAGGGATCACAGATTAGGGGAAGCAGGGGTTGCCAGCCCTGGTCCTGGAGGACCACCGTGGCTGCATGTTTTCATTCTAACCCTTTTCTTAATGAGTGACCTGTTTTTGCAGGTAATCAAATTATTTTTAACTAATTTGAATTGACTTGCTCTTGAAGACTCAGATCCCATATTGTTTCTTTTTCTTAATTAGCAGCCAAACAATAATGAGATACAAAATGAGCCAAAACAACTGGTGTCCACCATAAAACACCTGAAAATAAAGAAAGATGAAGGGCTCAGGAATGTCGATCTGCTCAGGCCCCTAAAACATTTGACCAGTGCTCTTAGAAAGAGAAATTCAACAATTTCAGAAATGTCTGCTAATGCACCACGAGAGCAGCAACAAGACATGGAATTAAAGAATGGGTTTAATTAACGATAAGACTCGGCACCTCATTAAGCAGCTGGTTGGAGTGAAATTGGTTGGAATTTGAGGCCTTGGCTTAGTTGGTCTTCTATTGGCTCCCTCATTTCATAATTCATTTCTGTTTGGGTGCCATTTAAAGAAAAGAAATGAAGCAATTCAGAGGAACGATGAAGAAATTCAGGGGAAGAAATCTTAAACATGCAATTCAATGAAAATGATTTCACAAGAAGTTAATTAGCAGCACAAACAGGGCATTTATTAAAAAATAGGGTGAGAATGAAAACCTGCAGTCATTGTGGTCCTCCAGGACCTAAGTTGGCGACCCCTGCCCTGGTGGACCCCAAAAACGCTGCCCCATGGGACTACATTTCCTAGCAAGGCATATGAGTGTCCGTACTGGCAGCGTCGCCCAGGGATGCTGCCACCTAATGTGTCGAAGGAGCATCAAGCCATGGTAGGTTGTCTCCACCTGTCCTTCCATCATACCGGCCTCCCAGCCAGTTATTGTTCCTCAGTCCAACCCTGCTACACTAGCATCTCCTGCCCGTCTCCTGGATGATCCTCGCCTTCCTTCTTGTGCCTCTGAAAGGCTGCTCTCCTATTCAGGTAAGGAACCTTGCCACATTTTGGCTGGGACACCTGCCCAAGTGCTCTGTCCATCACAACGGAGAGATGCTTTGTACTTCAGGGAGATTCGGATAGTGCCAAGCCAAGAGCATTTTCACTGCATTACTGATAATACCATGATTATTTTAGTTCAAATTTAGTATAAATGGTAATTCCAAAACTTAATTTACTGGAATTAAAGCCAGTTTATGTTTTAGGCAATGGGGAATTCCAATAAGGAGGAGCATGTTGTAAAAATTGTGAACCACTTCCAAAACACTTTAATCTGCTTTGCATTTTTTATTTCTTCTCTCAGTGCTTCAGTTTTCTTCCCAAAATTCCAAAGACACACAACAGATTAAATGGTGATCTGAACTGGCTCAGGAATGCAAGTGTGTGTGTGAGTGTGTGGTGTCCACAGTTTATTCCTGCCACATGCCCGGTGCTACCAGGAAAGGCACTGCAGTCCTCTGACTCTAAAAACAGAATCAAGTGGGTACACTGAGCCCCTGTTTATGTCTGCTTGTGCCCAGTGATGGAATTATGTCCTGTTCAAATAGCAGAATGCTATCAGGAAAAGCACTGTGCCCTCCCATGGTCCTAAAACTGGATTAAGTGGGCACAGTGAGCCTGTCGCATTCATGACAACATCAGTAGCTTCTTATGAGTACTGACCCCAGAAGGAATTAGAGTACAAGGGAAATGGTTTGGCTGCTGATGGGGTACAAGCTGTGGTGGCCAACCCAATCTCAGTTACGATCTCATGTTTCAGAATATAACAAAAGAATTTTAGTAGAAGTAGTGCACTGAAAAGGTGGGGGGCAACAGAAAGGGAGCGCTCAGCTGATGTCACTAGGGAGCCCTCTGCTCACAGCGTTCAGAAGCAGTCTCTGCACAGCTGGCACAAGGCGCTCTTCTAATAGCTCACACTATAAAGAGATGGCTTCTGAGCCACACACTCCTGATTCACGGCTGACCACCACGGTACAAATCTGCAAACTGAGGCCCTTTGTGGTGTGAGTCCACAGCAATACAAGAAATCATTTTAACTACTGGGTGGTAAAACACAATATGACAAAACATTCACAACTCCATTTAGCTGTGGCTGGAAAAGGCTCCAACACATCTCGATTGCGCAGTGGAACTGTTGCATCTCAGCTGCAGTAACTCATGTGGCTGGGGTTCAAATTTATGTTTTATATCTCTTTTGTTCATTTTACATTCTTTTATTCAAGCTTGATGCATTTAATTTTTGGTTTGTCTTATATATAAACATCTACACATGGAAGTGTGTCTGTCTGTCTGTCCAGCCCGGAAGTGAGAGGTGGAGTTGGGGTAAGGGCTCCACCTCTGAGGAAACAGAAAACTCGCTTAGCCGCTAATAACACAAGCGAGGCCAGCACATCAACAAACGAAACCTGAGAAGAAAGACAAAGTCGCTTAGCCGCCAACATCAGCAAACAGCATCCCTTTTCCTTTTCCTCCTGCCGCTAATACTCAAGCGAGGCGAGCACGTTGGCAAAACGAAACCTCCTTGGAGAGAAGAGACGCCCAGAGTTGTTCCTTTCAATTAACAGACATCTCTACATTTCAATTTTTTTTCTGGCGATTTCAATAGCTTGTAGGACCCCAGGCTTTTTACAGTACAGGTTTACACAGCTATTCTATGTATAAAAGCGGCCTTTGTTATGTTCAATATGTTTTGTGGGTGGTCCCCCAGGAGGCGGGGTCACCAGTAAATCACCGCCAGGAACCGCATTCAAACCTGCAAATCCGGAGGGTCTTCCACACTTCCTAGCAAATCCACTTTGAATGCGCCCTGGAGTTGTTGAGTTATCTGTGTTTTGCTGTGCTTGAAACTGTTTGTATATTTATTAATTCTGACCTTCCTGCTGTTTCTTTGACCACTCTTTTTTGAATTCTGTTTTGGGACTTTGTTTGACTTGGATTGCCTTTGTGCTCCACAGAGCTTCATTGTGATTGGAAAATATTCTTGTGAAGAATAAATCTTGTATTTTATAAAGATGTAGTGCTTGCCCTTATTACTAGCCGGGGTTTGATATTGATATCCCCCTCTAGTGGGCAATTATGTGTTTGGGACTACATATTTTGGAACTCTTCAGTGCTTGGGACACCTAGATTATGACAAGAATAAGCAAGTTATGGTTCCACAAATCATTTTATATTGCAAGCAGATACTCTTATTCATCCATCCACTAACCTTCTGAGTCCACTTAATTCAATTCCAAGACCCAGAGTCAATGCCAAAGAAACTGGCCATCAAGTAGGAACAAGCAGTAGACTGGTTTATCACTGCTCTGACACCACACAAGTGTGTAAAAGATTTGTGGAAGGACCGGGAAATAAATGGCACTTTAAAGAAAGCACCAAAATCATCCAACTTGGACCAACTAGCAAGTGTCTGATGCTGAAATTATACCTATGATGCTGTGATGTTACACATTGTGCACTTCCTGTTGACCTTACCTACAACTGCCTAGCAACCAAAGGCAACAAAGAGTACAAAATGGCAAAAGACCTCCAGAGCTGCACTCCGTTGAGGAGCCAATCCAATAGCACACATACTGTACAATGACATTTAGGGGCCTTTGCATTATGCGCTGGTGATGTTAACACAATACACCCAGTCACTTGCGTCTTTCTCAACATTCCCATTTTGAACGCATACGCCACGCCTTGTTCTCACAAAACATAATTACACTCCAGTTAAGGTTAGGGTCGTAAGAGGGTTATGTGGCTCATGAATAATGTCGAGTAGGCGTGTCTTGGGTATCAACGTGCTGTAGCCACACCCTTCTTCATATTTTCCTCTGTGTCAACCATGTGACATAAACATGCAATCCAGGCACCATGGGAAATTTGCCTTTAACATAGTGAAAAAGACTTTAAATCCAAAAATAAAAAAACGACTACATAGGTTAATGCACAAGGAAATGAACTGATAAATTCATAAAGCACAGAAAAAAATGAAATCATAATAATTGCAAGGCACTTACTGTCACGATTGGCAAAGTAATTTTAAAATGTTGTTCAACCTATTAAGCACGTGTTTGGGATGCGAGAGGAATTTCCTGAGTACAACAGATACATAAAGAATATGAAAGCTCCACGATGACAGTGACCAGGCGCCCAGTCTCCTGGACCAGAGAGACCACCACACAGGACCACCGTGCCACTGTGTCACCTTAATTATCTGAAAGCTGTCCATTCGTTATCTGCACCCTCACTTTGCTGTAATGGGAATTGTATGAAAAGTAAGAAGCTGATATTATGCCAATGCACATTTAGGTTATTTCCACAAAAAGCAACGCTACAGTAATATTAATTATGTTTCTTCACAAACAAAGTAAGTTAGTTATTACTTGATTATTATTTTGCTAAAAAGAAGAAGAAAAATGAAGCCATATTGATTTTCATTTGACAAATGGAATTTTGTGCAATGGGCCTCATGACCGCCACATTACAGCTAGGTAAGCAAATGCACCTCCCAGCTCTAATCAACTACCAGCAAAATGCAGAACAGCGAGGCCCCTCAGGCCTGCCTGTCAACCTGGAAAGCGAGCAGGGCAGTCAGTTTTGGGCAAACATCCAGCATCCTAATAGAAGGAGCACACTCTGGCTCGCTTGCTCGCTCTCATTTTCTTTCTTCATGCACAACATGCCCTTTATTAACACAGAAAGGCTTGGCTTTCTCTGCTCAGCTGAAACAGCCCGTTAGAAATGTGGTGAGGTTGTAAAATTAATCTTTTGTGTCCCTTGTTGAGGAGTGCTGCCAACAACAACATAAGACATGGTAGGAATTCTCCAGACTGAAAACAAACAGCTTATCCACACACACACACACACACTTACAATCAGTTACGCCTATGGGTTAGCTCTGTTTAGGTGGTCAATTTAAAATCTTTTATTATTTTATATGCTGACAGGGTGCGTGTCTAGACAATGCCCTTTAAAGCAATGGATCATCAGAGTGTGCATTTCCAAGGGATGATGGGTAAGATTAGCGCGAAGTGGCTAGTGATGAAGGGTTCCTGATACTCTGGTTTGAGTAAATAAGGCACAGAATGTCCGGCCTTGCACTTTCTCCTGTGCTGGCAAAATAAACTCCAACAACCCGTGAGTGTGAATTTAATCCAGCAGGTTTGAGAAAGTTATGTCATGTTAATGCTGCAGATACATCCTGATAAACGCATCAGTGTCACAGAGGTACTGACAATAGGCCACTGCTCAATAAAGCTCTGAGCTCAATTGTGAAAGAGGCCAAAGGAGTTTGACATAACTCATGCTGATTAAAAAAAGAGCTGCCATCGACTATTGAAAATTAGGAGACTTGACAAAAAGCAATCCCTACATTACTGAGCAAGGCCCTTAACTTGAAAATTGTTCCATGGGTGGGGATTAATACACTGTACCAAATACCAAATTATGACCGGGGTATAGCAGCTGACTGCCCAACTGAGGGTGACTCTCATCAGTAAATTTAGAATTGGGGTAGTTTGCAGTGGACTAAGGAATATTAACACTGAGCAAAGAGGAATTACGAAAATATTTGTATGTCCTAATGAATCCTGATTCTGGCTGATTCAGACTGAGTGGATGAGCAAGATATGGCAAAAACCAGATGACTGCGTGGATTTGGTCTCCCAGCTATCAATAAGGTAGACTCACTCTTGTTGATAGGATGAGGACCTTGAGAATATGGGAGGACATAAAAAGTAAAAATGCTGCTTCTCTGGATGAAGAGGAACCAGGTCAGGTTGTTTGGGTATATAATTAGGACGCTCCAAGATAATATCCCTTGGAAGGAACACTGGGAAAAACATGGAAGGGATTATCATTGAATGTGTTGACTGTCAGGGCCACAACCCAGCATTCCTGAAGAAAGCTTGAGGGAAGTCAGTGGGTACAGAGAGCTCAGCATTTTGGTACCATCACCCTCACCAGGAAACGTCAAACAAATAGGTTTGGAATAAGTAAGTTAACAATATAATATAATATAATATAATATAATATAATATAATATAATATAAT
>JANRMT010062850.1:8065306-8098681 GCA_026402145.1 Polypterus bichir lapradei | reverse complement strand
TCTATCTATCTGGTATATAGTGCCTTTTAAATCTATCTATCTATCTGTTATATAGTGCCTTTTAAATTTATCTATCTATCTGGTATATAGTGCCTTTTAAATCTATCTATCTGGTATATAGTGCCTTTTAAATCTATCTGCCTATCTATCTGGTATATAGTGCCTTTTAAATCTATCTATCTATTTATCTATCTATCTATCTATCTATCTGGTATATAGTGCCTTTTAAATGTCTATCTATCTGGTATATAGTGCCTTTAAAATCTATCCATCTATCTGGTATATAGTGCCTTTTAAATCTATCTATCTATCTGGTATATAGTGCCTTTTAAATCTATCTATCTATCTATCTATCTATTGTCCTTAATTTTCAGGGAGAAAACACAGCTGGAAAGAGCCTGCCATTTCTAGGACACATGTTAATGTGCAAATATGCACAAAAACAGCTGAGTGTTTATGAATTTTTTAGTGTTTTAACTTGTCAAGAAAATCACCCCTCGGTGTCACCTCTGGGGTTAAGTTAGATTGTAATAATCGCAGTCAGGATTGGGAGCTGGCACTATGAAAATCTGCAATAAATTCCTCACTTGTTCATGCATTATTTAGCACCACTTCAGATGGAACTAATGAGTCGGATTTTAAAGCCACACATGTTTGTCACATCATGAAAGGGCCACGGTCAAAAATATCGTCTCAAGTTTTCACTTAAGGTTGCACTGTTATTAAAGGTTGGGAGCAGGCATTGATATAACACGTTGCTGCACCCACCACATGACGAACCATCTAAAGATCAACATATATTTCTTTACAGCACAAAAGAACTGAAATTGTCTTGAATTATTTTTTTCACTTAGAAATCATTTGAAGAGATTTTGTAAAACCAGGTTATGATAGCGAGAGCCCCTTTCACGATGAAATGACTGATATGTCACGCTACTTCTCTTATAGTTCTGTTTGGATTTTATTGTCCAGAACAGGGTTGAACAATGTCAGTCCTTGAGGCCCACAGTGGTTGCAGGTTTTCATTCTAACCATTTTCTTAATTACAGACCAGTTTTTTGCTGCTAATTAACCTCATTTAATTGATTTGCTATTTAAGACTCAGACTCTTTAAATCCAGGGGTCCTGGAGGGCTGTAGTGGCTGCAGTTTTTTATTTGAACCCAACTGCTTCATCATTGCTGATGAAGTACTTACTGTTTTAATGCTTCATTATACTGTAGTTGTCTCGCTTGTTAACACTTCCCAACCTTATTTGCTTATTTTAGTCCTAAACAGCTGCATTCCCTGTTTTTAACGGCTCTTTAGCAGCAATGAGATGCAAGTGATAAACAGATCAGCAGTTCTCCATCTAACCTGTCCCCATTTACACCTGTGTGTATTCATCTTGAACTATCTGGTATTATAAAATATTTGGAAGGAAACTGAAGTGAAAAAAGTGAAGGACTGAGAAGTACTCATCTGTTTTAGGCTTCAAATTGTTTGGAAGATATCCTTAAAGAGCCATTGTCTGAACCATTTAGGTTGTGGGAGCCCACAACTGGCCTTCAAAGTGCTTGTTTGAATGTGAGTTACTACCACCACACTCCCCATGGGCCCTCACCCTGGGATTTGATGCACACCACGGTAGCCCTCCTACTCGTCTCGGCTTAACCACTGAGGCCATCAGTGTTGGTGACAGCCATGCATGGGCCCGTCGCTACCACGCCATGCATTTTCACGGATGGTTCATTCAGTCTGTGAGTTCTTACACACTCCTTAGCGAGTTTTGACTTCTGTGGCAACATCAGGTGCCTATCAGGAGACAATCCCAGAATGGATACAACAACATGAATACCAAAAGTTTGAGGATGTGGAGAAAAGTGCTATGGACTTGGGGAGAATGTAAAAACTCCTCACTGAAGGTGAAGAGGCCAGTATTGGAACACTATGACATGGCTGTGCTGATCACCATGCCGCTTTTGATTATCCATTGTGTCCTACATGCGAGTAGAGAGTATTCAGTCCCAAACAGGCATCATGAACAGGCGATAAGGCCTGCTGACGTCTCCTCCACCTCAGCTATGAAGGTTCTGCTTCTTCCATCCCACGGGCTGCTTAAAAGACAAAGTCCCGTTCAACTCCAGACCGGATTCTAAGGAGCATGGAACTGAACAAATACAAAATGAGAAAAACGCCTGCAGGATGAGGACATTCTAAAAAATCGGATGGATTATTCTTTCACTTTATTTTGCCAGCTTTATACAGGGTAGCGGCTGGTTGCCACCCCTCTTAAGCTCTGAGGTAAAAAACGCTTACGATATTTAAAAAGAAAACATTGTTTTGGGAGTCCTCTGTTTAAATTCTTAGAGGAACGGATTTAATTAACATAAACGCAGGTATCTTAAGCTCTTTGTTTGTTTGTACTGTGATGTCTCATTCTTATTTTCTTTTTGGAAAAAACATTCATTTACTCCATAGAAAGAAATCCCTTCTCCTCTAAATGTATTTGAGATGGCCCATTTTCGACAGTACAGTTTTTTTTCTCAATTGATGGTTTGTTTTCCACCCAACAGTACTTAAGGTTCCACAGGAAATCCCAGTGTATGATGTCAGCCTGGGCTTTTGGTCCGTCACGTCATCTAACGCAGAGATCCGTTTCATTATTATGGCTTGAAGTGTTCTGGAGCAGCACCACTCCTCTGCACCTGGTGTAATACTGCAGTGCGTCCCGAGTTTTTCCATCTACATATGGAAAATTGAAATGTTGATGGTAAGGTCAGGGTGGAAAGTAAAATTAGAAAGAAAATTTACAAATGCAACATCAAGCGTAGCTGCCCTGTATCTAACTGGTTGTTGTGCTCAGCCTGTCAGGAAACTGAATGTGTTGCAAAATGTTCAATATTTTCTTAATGTGAAAATTCTTGCCCTTGATAATTGATTTGTAGACTGCACCACAGGATTTTACCAATTGTGTGGCATCTCTAGATAAAGTGCTCATACTTCTTTAAAGGCACATTTCAATGTTTTTAATAAAAATGTGCTAATTATTAAGTAAACATCTCAGAAAATGCAGAATAACAAGCATTGCCAGAGGCCAATGCCTTACATCAGCAAGTTCCCTGAGCGAGTTAGCAGACTTGCCTGCTCATATTTTTTAGGCCCTTTCAGAGACTTCTGTTAACTCATAAATGTGTTCAAGAGGTGCCATCCTCAGGATACTTCAAACTATAAAGTTAGTAAACAGAGTGCATGCTAACTTTAACTTTTAAAATCAATTTTTCATGAAGAATAAAGTGACATGGGTGCACAAATGTGTTGAAATGGACTTCTTCATGGGCAGCACAGAGGAATGGTGGTTAGCACTGAGGTCTCATGGATCCAACATGCCGGGTCAGAATTCTGTGCCACCTTTGCATGTTTACCCCACAACCAGCAGGGATTTTCTTCCTGAAACTCCAGAGTTCCTTTCACATCCTTAAAATGCTCTTGTGTGTGTTTAAGTGGGCCCTGCGCCAGGGGACTAGTGCCCTATCCAGAGCTGGTTTTTAAAGTGGCACCTACTGCTGTCGGGTTAGGCTTTTTCCTGAACTGGATAAAAAAGATTTGAGAATCTAATGTTATCTAACATTTACATATTAAACTGGAATTATATGAAGCAAGTTACCAAAAACGGTAGAATGAAATTTAATCTAAACAAATTTAAGGGATTACACGTAGGAACAGTGACGTGTGGTGAGGTTCATGACTGGTGAGGCACTGACTCCTTCAGAGTCAGAGTACAATTATATGAACCCAAAAGAGGAGCTGATTCACTATTCAATTAGCAGCCAGTATGCACATTGACTACTGGTTATGTTTCATATCTCATCAGTGTTCTTTACACACACATACGTAAGGTACATATTTGGCTAAAAAAGAACATCACATTTATAACGACGAGAGAGAGAAGAGAGAGCGCATTTGTTCCGCACCCTCCATGTGTTCTAAATTTGCCGTTGCAATTCCACAATTCATACTCATTCAATACAAATAAAAGCATAGAGTGGTGTACAAAAAATGGATTTCAATTTTGACCTTAATTGAAATATTTAGTTGTTTTTAAAAGCTTTTAATTCTGATGCTTTAATTAATTTTAATACAAACTGTTCAACAAAAGGATAACAAGAAAAACAAAAGAATATTTTATTTAAGGTCAAAATTAAGTTTTTAAGTATTGGATTGTTTTTTTCTTAGGCTGATCCCATTTTTTTTTATAAAATTGAAAACCGTTTATGGTCTTACCTTTATTTGTAAATGAAGTCCATGCGCCTATCCTTCTCCACAAAAATTTCCATCACTTTCTTGTAAAAGTCCTCCTTATTTTCCTTTAGTTTTAAAAACCTCTCCACCTCAATGGAGATTATTACCAAGAAGAACAGCAGCAACAAGCACCTGTTGGGCTCACATGCGCCCCCTTCAGTGCGGTACGGTACTATCTGCCTCACCTTGTGCCTTTTCAATGCGGTTTTATGCCCGATCAGCAAGACTGAATATGTCACACACATCCATTAAAGATATTAGCCAGACTGTGGAAAGTTACGGTGTATAATAAACGTGTCTGCAAACATTATATTAGCGACATACAGAGAAACAGCAACAGGCACACACCAATTGCCTGCATCAACCCTGTGTGTGAGGGAGAGCGCAGTCTGAGGTGAGGTGAGGCTCGTTGCTGTCGCACCTCGCGTTTCTCCCCTGCATTTGAACAGGAAATGTGCAAATTCAGCGATTTTGATTATAAAAATGATCAAAATTATTGGAATCATACAGAAAACAAATGTATAGCACAGACCAGTGGACAAATTTATTTTATGTTATCATTATTAGTTTTTTTTAATTTTCATGATGACCGCATGTCCCTGTTAGGAAGAAAAAAAGTTAAGATTTGAATATACAGTGGGAGGTCTGAAACTTCAAAGTACTCCTTATAAGAAGGACTTAGGCGTCATTCAGTGTGTTTACACGCACTCTCCTAATTGGGTTAGTAACCTGGTTAAATCCATAATAATCCGCAAGTAATCTTCTCTTACGGCAAAAAGCTCTGATGTTATTAAACTGCTCAACAAAGAGTTAAAACATCATCATCGGCCACCATGATTCCGAAAATAATCGTGACGCCTATGATAATATTTCTTTCTGAATATGTGTGGTCAAATTGATGCTTTACTCATAGGTTTCTGTTACCAGATTGCTCGAGGCCCACTCTGTGAGGAGCCCTGTGTAGGAGTGGCATACCTGTACGAGTGCTTCTTCCCTTACACTGAGTGCTGCTGGAAAAATAACTCGGGTATTTTTAGTTCAATTTAGAAAGTTCTGCATTAGGCTACTCTTTACTTTAACTCTTTCAGGGCTGATGTCGACTTTTGTTGAAATTCAAGGGTAAAGGACGGTAATCAGCGGTAAACTGCGACAAAACCCACGCTTACGTTTAAGTTCGACTCTCTTTGCTAGAAGAAAAGTTAAGTAGCTTTGCTAGTTTAACCTCGATTTCCTGTGCGTGCATGATTAGCGAAGAGCTGATGGTGGTGCTGAACACGTTTGTGTAGCTGATACTCCTACAGCAGTGTTTGCCGGGGACAACCACATATTGGGTCACAATGCGACTGCCACCAATGCCCTCCTCCTGTGCGAAGACAGCTTTGTAGCCGGCCCACCGTACATTCCTGCTGGACATTGTGGCGCCCCTGCTGCCAGAAATGCCAAACTTGCGTCAACAGCAGCACAGTTTTATGTTGATTTATGTATGAAACAATTGCTTTGTGTGCTTTTCAGAAAACGGAGTTTTTTGGAAAAATATTCAGCCCTCAAAGAGTTAAAAGGTAATCAGACTATTTAATACACGTCACTTTTAACGTGTTACCTTACTGCTCTCGAGATTGGGTTGGTGAGCTTAGCATTTACGTTCAGCTCATCAAAAATAATGTAACGATTTCTGAAATATCGAGACAGATTATTTCAGGCAGGAGCAGGAATAATGCAATCGCCTGAACATTTGCCTCTGGAAACTTATTCTGTGGATGTGTTTACCCATAGCTACTGAATACGTGTGTGAAGGTAATACATGCACAGGCCAACAGAGTGCAGCAGACATGCACAGACTACAAACTCTTTTGCAGTAACCCGATTAAGGATTTACATCGCCACATAATCAAATTATTCATGGAGGAATCTACCTCTGTCACTCTGTCAACTGGGTTTATCAGAAGCCAGTTTCTCTAACTGGAATAAGGGTTTACATGGCATTTTGGAAATTGGGTTTCTGTGAGGGGCACGTAAACACTCTAATAGTGTTTATCAACTTCCAAGCAGTGTTCAGAAGCCATTAAGAAAGCTAACATAATGTTAGGTTATACACCGCAACATGTGCAGTCATTAAAGTCTTTGGAGGCTATTCTTTACTTACTGTATATAATGCACTGGTGAGGCCGTATCTGGAGTACTGTGTGCAGTTTTGGTCTCCATATTACAAAAAAGACATAGAAGTGCTAGAAAAAAGTTCTGAGAAGAAGGCCAGACTAATTCCAGGAGTTCAGGGTGTCAGTAACGGGAGAAAGATTGAAGGAGTTGAACCTTTTCAGTTTTAGATTAAAGAGATCAAAAGGTGATCAAGGCATTTAAAATTATGAAGGGAATTAGTACTGTGAATCGCAGGTGTTAATTAACTCTTTGAGGGCTAAATATTTTTTCCAAAAAGCATGGTTTTCTTAGAAGCAATGGCTTCACACATAAATCTACATAAAACATATGTTTCTGTGTGCTTTGGCTGCTGTCGTCGCCTGTTTGCCATCTCTCGATGACCAGCAGGAATGCGCAGTGGGCAGTGGTGGTGATGGCAGTCGCTGTGCAACACAATCTCTCTTGTACCTGTTGTCAATGTAAGTGGCGGTCCTCTCATGCGAATGCTGCTGTAGGCGCATCAGCTACATGAGTGTGTTCAGCGTCACGATCAGCTGGGGACCGATCAGCTGATGTTGGTACATCACATTCGTTTTCGATTTCCATCTTCAAATCAAAATCAAAGTCCAACAAGTCACAGTCTGATTCAACGATAATATGCAAAACGTGGAGTATTTGGCTTTGCGTATTCGCTTTGGTCTCTTGCCAGATGTCGTTGCCATTTTAGAGGTTGTTTGCTCTTCACTTCTCAGGCACATGCAGGGAATTGAGGTCAGATCAACAAAGCTAACTTTCCTTCTAGCACAGAGAGTCAAACTAAAACATAACAGCTTTGTCGCCGTTTGCTGCTGATAACCGTCCTCTACCCCTGAATTTCGAAAAAAGTTGACATCCGCCCTGAAAGAGTTAAAAACATGTTCAACAGGAATATGGTGGCACAGTTGGAAACTTGTTAAGGGTAAATTTCACGCAAACGTTAGGAGGTTTTACTTCACACGGAGACCTACGGACACTGGGAGTAAGTGACCAAGTAGGGTGGTAGACAGTAAGCGTACATTCAAAACTTGTTGATGTTATTTTGGAGGAATTAGGTGGGTAGAATTAGTGAGCTTTGTTCGGCTATAAGGCCTGTTCTGTCAAATTTTTTTCCTAATGTTTGAATGTTCAGTAAATCCACAGGTCACAGTCTTTGTAAAGTCTCCCTATTCAGTGTGGTGCTGAGGTGTCACCCGTTGCACGGCTGCACTTGGATCTCAATCCGAGTGGTTCGCCTTGTGGTGGGTGAGGCGACGTGCTGTAAACAGCATATGCTCCCAACCTCTCCCTCTCATGTTCTTCCCATGTTTGCTTTTTTTTATTTTCTCCAACACCCCAAAGATGTGTAAGTTAACTGTATGAGTGGCTTCAATTCGGCTCAATATGAGTGTGTATGCCCTGCTATGTACCCGTTCTCCATTCCGGGTTCGCTCCTGTTGTGTGCCTTGTGCCTAATGATAGCTGAACAGGTTCCAGCTCCCCTCAACCCCCTGTCCTGCATGAATGGGCCATAGAAAAAGATTGGATGGTTCACAGTGCAAAGAAGTGTAATCGAGAGAAACAGCTTGGGGAGTTTTAGATGTTAACTACATGAGATTTTGGAAACATCATGTGAGTAGTAAACAAAAAGGGCTGAATGGACTGTTTTGGTGAAAACATTTCTTATGTTACTATGCTAAACAAACCTCTAGCCTTGACCAAGCAACATTAGGCAATCATGTTGTGATGCAATGTTAATTGCATGGCTTTACAGGAATTAGTTATACATTTTTGTGATCAAATTATTATTACATTTAAAGAAGAGTGTTGAAAATCAACATAAATCAGGCACTGAAAATTTTAAAAAAACAATGAGAACATAGAAATAATCCCCGCCACATAATGCAATCCCCCAACCCAAACCACACTATAAAAATGGTCTTTGAAAGCTCTTGTCACACATGTGCACATGGGAGGCAGCTAAAGAGCCCGAATGGTGGTTATTCCATGCTGGACCTGGGGAGGATGGACTGCATTAACCCTTTCACTTTTTCTCCCGCACACCAGTTATGGGAAATGAAATGAAAGATGGAATGAAAACGAAAATCAACAAGGGGGACCAGAATCAGAGGCTGAAAGCTCAACGTTCAAATGCTGAAATGTGAGTAGCACTGGCAGAAGTGCTGTGGCACAATCTGAATGTGACTCAAATGGAGCACAGCTGCAGCTAGATATTCCAAGAGTAAGGAGAAGAGCCTGGAGGCAAAGTCAAAGACAGGCAAGGCGGCATCACACTATTGTTATGTAACACACCATCTTGCAAAATACCAATTAACAGAACATTCCTGTTTTGTTAGGTTTGAGATGTTGTAGGTATTCCTGTACTTTTAAAACTGAATGTACTTCAGTTATGATTATGAAAACTCAGTTCCTTCTATTACAGGGCATGAGGAGATGGAGCTTATTAAGGCAGTACTGCATACAAAGCAGCAATAAATCTTGGATGTGCTGCCAGTCCATTACAGGACACGGTCGCATGTACACACACTAGATGTTGCACATTCTACACATCTGTGATGGCCACTGCCACTTTCCATGCTGTGGTGTGCTGGGCTGGTAACATCAACTCAAGAGAGGCCCATTGAGAAGGCAGACTCAGGCCTCACTGTGGCTGTGACTGCTCTTTTTTTATCTTTTTCCAAGTCAGAACTTTCCATTCTCTTTAATTTTCTTTCCATTTAGTCACTCTGGTGTGTATTTGCGTGTGTGGGGAGGGGAAGGGGGGGATGTTTGTTATAATAATACTAGCATAGCTACACATATAATTATATGAATTATAAGGACATTTTACATATATCTATCTACTATATAATAAAACAGTGAGGTCTGTGTGTGTATCTATCTATCTATCTATCTATCTATCTATCTATCTATCTATCTATCTATCTATCTATGATATAGTGCCTTTCATTATCTATCTATCTATCTATCTATCTATCTATCTATCTATCTATCTATCAACATACCCAAAATCTGCATCAGCCAGTGTTGAAATAATGATGGACAATAAGATAAAGAACCAACTTGCTGAAAGAGAAACATTTCTAAAACGGAAGTAAAACTATGAACTCCACCTGAATAAAATAAAGAAACAAGGACGTTCAGTGTAAAGACCACCTAAATGGTAGAGCCAGCCCCGACTGTTATGTTTATATTCCTTCAAAACCATTAAAAAAATAAAAAGGACACTAACAATGGGAACAATAAAGTATTTTACAATGTAGTGTGTAAAATAAATCAGGGCAGACAAATTTCAAGATCAGTTCCCCTCGGAAAAAAACGTAACAATGAAGTTACTAGGAATAAGAACACACTGTCAGAAATATAAGGCAGCTATGGAGCAGAGGTAAGGAGCCCCTCAGGTGAGCTGATTTGTGTTTTCTAATAAATAAAATGAAGTGATGTATGCTCAGACATGCGAGTAGGAGTTTCACTTTACTCTGTACACATGACAGTACCAATACAACTAGAACATTCTCACCCCAGACCACCATATACTAATTTCCCACTCAGACCCACAGCTATATCCAAATGTGGGAGCATCACAGACATGAGGACTTGTAGTGTGGGCTACAAAACACTGATCTGGCAACAGCAGTGGTTAATCAACAAACTGCCTCCTTAGTTTAGAGGTTGAATGAGGCAGACTGAAGGAGAACACAAGCAGTGTGGAGGACCCCCAGCGTGCTCCCCGTGGATTAAATGTAAAAACATGACTGCAGCCCAGCCCATAGCACCATCAGTGACAATCATAAGTGACAGGATGTAATGAATTGACATAAAAATGTTAGGACTGATATTTGATATGCCTGCATTGAGAGCATATGCATCATTCTGACAAGCTGTCAGGGGCTTAACAGACCCGGTGAAAGCCCACTGAGAAAAGTGACGATGAAGCTGAACGTCAGAGACTCAAATTAAAATGATGTTGCACATAGTTAGTTTAAAAATACCTTATTCAGCTAGTTTCATGACGTCAAAGTCCTGCAGTATAACCTACCAGCCATAGATGTCACTGTTACATGGTTAACTGAGGCAAGAGGGACCAAATGTGACACTGTCCTCAGGCTATTACATTTCCAGCCAGGGACATACGAGGCTGGTTTTGCAGTTCCAGGAGAGTGATCCCTCAGTCTGCCAAATTAGCAGCAATGACAGCTTCCTGTGTGCGGGATTATGCTGTGTGCTCATCCCCATGCTGACAATCTGACTTCTGATGTGAGGTGTCATCGTTCTACTTGTAAGAAAAAAAAAATGTGGCCAACAGATAAACACCAAGTTCCTTCATGCCAAACATTTTCTCGTGTGGTTTGTAGTAACAGCTGGACTAGAAGGCTTCATTTTTGTTTACATCGAACGACAACACAGCAGTAGCTTGGGAAATGCATCCTAACAAACCTCTCTAAAACATTCACAGCTTTCCTCTAGTCAGAGAAATCACGCCCTCTCTATTTTTATTCTCCCCTTACCGTACCAAACTAAATATCCTCCAAAATTTGCAGCAAACCAGAAAACAAAGTGACCCCTGAACCCAATCAAAGTTTTATTCCAAAAAACAAGCCACATTCACATAGTCCAGTAACAGTAAGAGTCTAAAACTAATACTGTGCTGTACATTGATTCTTTAAAGAAAATGAACAAAGTTAAACAGGTCACGCACGTGCAAGTAGGAGGACGTTGTATGGACCAAGCAAAGGTAATTCCACGCCAAGCCAGGGGGTGTGCGGTGTGCGCTAAACCTTCTCCTGTCATCTCTACTGACCAGCCGCAGGAACACCTGCCTGACTCAGCACTGAAGACCTCACTTCTGGTTCCAGTGCCCAGACTCACATCACTTCCAGTTCTGGTGCCTAGACTGACGTCAGAAAAAGGTCACTTCCGGTTCCCCTACATCCTCATAACATCAAGTCAAGTTCTGAAGGTACCTAAAATTCAGGTTATTTTGAAAGAATTAAGTGGATAAGATGGGGCACATTCACATCTACATATACATTTTATCAATTTATAGGCACCACTAAACCTAATGTGGACACAGTGAGAATATCTCAACTCCGCTTAGAAAGAAGCCGGGTTGGGATTCCAATCCATCACCCAGAATGCCACACTTCACATTTTTGCTCCATCCTGGGACCTCTTCTGTTCTCCTTATACCTGCTGCCACTCGGCGCTATTTTTCAGAAACACAGTATTTCCTTTCATCTTTATGCAGATGATTGTCAGGTTTATTTCCCTCTGAAGCGCCAAGGTCTATGTTCTGTCCAGCCCCTGCTTGATTGCCTTATTGACATAAGGAGTTGGATGGCATTACATTTTCTAAATTTTAATGAGAACAAAACAGAAGCCATGCTATTTAGACCCAATAGCACCAGCGGGACCCCCTGCATCGACATTTCCACTATGGCTCAATTTGAGAAATCCATGATCACAAATTTAGGTGTGAAAATGGATCCCACCTTAAAGCTTGATAGCCATGTGAACGCAGTGGTAAAATCTTGCTTTTTCCAGTTGAGGCGGCTGTCAAAAATCAAGCCTGTTTTGTCTAAGCGCAACCTTGAAACAGTGATACATGCTTTTATAACATCTCGTCTAGATTACTGCAATGCGCTTCTTTTTGGAATTAGCCAGGCCTCCAATGCTCGCCTACAGCTGGTGCAAAATGCTGCTGCTCGATTTTTAACTGGCACAAGAAAGCATGAACATGTTACCCCGATTTTGGCTTCCCTTCACTGGCTTCCAGTTTGTTTTTGAATCCATTTTAAGATCCTTGTATTTGTTTTTAAATCCTTTAATGGTTGTGCCCCATTTTATTTGTCAGAACTGCTGCACCCTTATGTATCGTCTCGCTCTTTCAGGTCAGCAGACCAGATGCTTTTACGTGTTCCCAAGGCACGATGCAAACTCCGAGGTTATCTGGCTTTTTCAGTTGCAGCCCCAAAACTCTGGAACGATTTGCCATTGCACGTTAGGCAGGCCCCTTCACTAGCTGTCTTTAAATCCTATTTAAAAACACACTTTTACTCCCTGACGTTTAACCCAGTATGATATGTTGGCTACCTGTATACCTTTTATTAAGAATCTCTTCAGCTCTTATGTGTTTATGTTTCTGTTTAATTTACCCTTTGGTTTTGTGTGTCTGATATGTTGGGTTTTTATTGTACAGGACTTTGGTCAGCCTTGATGTTGTTTTTAAAGTGCTTTATAAATAAATGTATGAGTTGTAAAGGCCAGGGCCTATCTGGACAGCATTAGGCCCTAAAACTCAATGAGATTTCTGTTTATCACGGTACACATTCACAGGTACGGACACATGCATACTCAGAGCTGACAGTCAGCCTAACCTGACCATGTGAAGGAAAAGCCACATAAATGCAGGGTGGACATAAAGTCTCCATACAGACAGTTACCAAGCTGGAATTTGAGCCCAGCCTGCTGATGCTGTGTACTGCAAGTGCCAACAACTGTACTTCCAAGCTGATCCAATAAGATTTGAAACAAAGAGCGCAGATGTTATGATAGAATAAACCATAATGCAGGCTGTGGAATTAAGAGGAGATCCAATTCAAGAGGACAGTCAAGTTGGAATTAAAACAAATTCAACATTTTGAACAGTGAGACCTGAAGGAATGCCAAGAAAACCAAATGAAGGATTCATTGTAACGGAAAAGCACCAAGATTAGAACAATCTGGATGAGATCAAGCCATTCAGCCCAAAGACGTTTCCCATTCCTATCCAATTAATTCTTCTCAAACAACATCAAGTCGAGTTTTGAAAGTCCATAAACATCTGGTTTTCTTGTTGTGATCAAATCTATTCCAAAATATACAGTTCTAGGACTTATACAAAAAGTATAAAACAGAACAAATTGCAATATAATATAAAAATGGAACTAACAGCAAAGCAAATGTTACAAAAGTAGAATAAACTTTTTTTGGATACCTACCTTATATGTACAACATGGTTAGTGAAGGACAGCTAGTCATTAATCACCACCTCAAAATTAAATACAGACTTGGTGGGTATGAACCAAGCTGATCACAGATGGGGGGTTGAACTGATGGAGTAACAAGAAGGTCTGTCTTTGTCGGGTTGAGATGGAGGTGGTGCTCCTTCATCCAGGTTGAAATATCAGTGAGACATGCAGAGATTCGAGCTGATACCGTGTTGTCCTCTACAGGGAACAGCAGGTACAGCTGAGTATCATCAGCAGAGTACTCATATGAGAAACCATGGGACAGGATGATAGCACCTAATGAGGAGGTGTGTAGATAGAAGAGGAAAGGACTCAGCACTGATCCTAGGGGAACTCCATGCCTGCCTGGTGCACCCTTGACGTCTCTCCTCTCCAGGATACACGGCCTGAGAAGTAGCACACAAACTACCCAAGGGCATTCCCACTAAAACTGAGGTCAGAGAGGGTGTTGAAAGAGGACATGATGGTTGATTCTCCTCCTGTCCCCATTGGGGTTTTTAAAGTTACCCGTATTTTCCTTCCACATCTCCATTGTTGTGCTGGTTAGGCTAATTGGCAATTTTCAATGGCCTCATCTTGAGGGAATCTGGGTGGGTTTGGACCCCCTGAAGGACTGGCACTATGTCCAGGGCTGTTCAATACCTTGAACTCACTACTACAAGATAGATATCCCCCCCAAAAGTCAGAATTTAATTAGGAGCAAGTCAAACAATGTGTTTACATTTATAGGGGGCCTTGCAGGTAAGCAAATAAAAATGTAATCTGCTGTATTGGATTTAATGAATTTGGTTGTAAGGTAAGGCCAGTGTTTCTACACGAATACATAGTACGCTTAAAAAAGAAAAACATCTAATAGTTACATCAAAAGTTGTGCCCAACAATCCAAATGAAAAACCAAAGGAAAAAAAAATACAATCGCAGCCCAAAACAGATTTTCTTACCCGCCTTCAAAGATGCGAATGCGAGACGGCTCAGAGCGCTTTGAAGTTGAAGGTTCTTCTTCGCGTTTGCCTTTCTTTTCCTCCTCTTTCTCGGATTTTATTGTTTCCTTCTTAGATTCTGGAGTATTGGAGGAAGGAAGTGGGACCTGCATGCCACAGCAGGGGGAAAAAATTTCATATTTTCATACTATGTCAACAGAATTACTAGCTTAAAAGTAACATTTGATGCTCCTGCTAAAAATGTCATTTTTACAATGAAAACAGCATGGACCAAGCTTTTTGCTTTAGAAATCAGTGGCAATGAATTTTGCATGAGAAGATTTATAATGATGCTTCTCACAAGGTGCACAATAAAGGCAAAAACAGAAAAATTCACATTAGCGCTGCTTATGACAATCTGGATCATGGAAGGAGATCCACTGTGAACACAATCGCCTCTTCAAGACTGATCCGAATCCAGTTCGGGGACAAGGACAAGTCACCTAACGTGAAGCTCTGAATTGTAAACTTTAACAAAAATCTGACTCTTGTAACTTGCCCACTTTATTATATGCTCAGTATCTTAAAGAGAAAAAAGACTCTTTTCTTAGGCTTAATTAATTTTAAAGTCACATCCAGTAATTCTCTTATTTATGGCTCTCATCATTTGTGACGTGTGCTCCCCATAAATCACATCCTTATAACAAAGAATACAAGAATTACAAAGGTGGCACAAATAAGTGTTCTGAAGAGTAAGTGGGAAATAACCTGTCGGGTGGCGTAGCTCCACCTCTGTCCCCACAGTGTGACCCTCACCAAGTCTCTTAAAGTGCCGGCATGAACATGAAAACACCTGCAATCTGAAGTGCTGGAAAATGGCGTTCACCCTCCTCTACTGATATCTACTTTTAATTTACATAATTTTTATATATACTAATGACAAATATTAATACATCTGTATGGGCAGTATTGACTTCCTAAGTCTCTAATGGGTACTCTTTTCTTTATTTTGATGTAGTTTAATACCTTAAACACATATGTAATAACTGATCTCTCACTTATATAAAGTTACACAACACAATGTCCTCAGGCCCCTTCACCAAGCTGTATGAGGAGGTACCCAAAAATAACTGGAATCTGTACGTGGCGCACAATCTAGACTTACGTAGGTGTGAATTTTGTCGCTAGGTATAGCATACTTGCAGTATTCTGTGTCAGTCTGCCAAGTGGCATTGCTCTGTATTGTTCATACGGCATACTGTGTTGGTTTTTCTTGGTGCTTATTAAACGTGTTCTGCGATTTTTGTGAAGGGTGATCATAAAGAACAGCGATTCTGTGTTAAATTTTGTTTTCTCTTAAGGAAAACAGCTGCTGAAACTGTAGTGATGCTTGAAACTGCTTTTAAAGAGGAAACTTTAAGTAAAACACACAGGTCTACGAGTGGTTTTCACATTTCAAACGAGGGGAAATGTCACTTGATGACCAAACAAGATCTGGCCAACCTTCCACAATTAGGAATGACGAAAATGTTGAAAAAGTTTGCAATGCAATTTACGAAGATTGTCGTCAGACTATTGAAGAGATTTCTGAATTAACTTGTGTGTCTTGGAGTTCTTGACACCCTTCCTACTCACCTGATCTTTGCTCCATGTGACTTTTTTTTTGTTCCTGCATATGAAAAAAGAACTCAAAGGAAAGCATTTTTGTACTGTGGAGGACGTCAAAGAAAAATCGCTGCAGGCCTTGGACAACGTTTCTCTTTAGCAATTCCAAAAATGTTTCCACCAGTGGGAAAACCGTTGGGACAAGTGCATTCACTCACATGGAGAATACTTTGAAGGAGACTAAAATTTCAGTAAGGAAAAATTACTAAAACAATTTTTTTTTCAATTCCGGTTATTTGTGGGTATCCCCTCGTATATGGAATTAAGTGTGAAGAAGGCCAAGAAAAAACTTTTCAACTTTAACAAAAACATGCAAAGTGTAAAAACCACAATGGCATACAGTAGGTCCTTGATCAATATGTAGAGGAGAAGGAGGAGGAGGAGGCTGGGAGCATGCACTGATACAGCGCATTGCCGCACCCACCACACGACAAACCACCTCAGGATCCCAATTTAGGACCCAAGTGCAGCCGTGCAACATTGGACACCATAGGACTACACTGCTTGAAATGGAATGGAACAGTGTGAGGTTTTTCTACAGAATAATTTTCTAAAAACATCTAAATGTAAATACTTCCACTTACAATTTGATCCCTCTATTCCTTTCCATTTATTTATTTTTCAAACCCACATATTACAGTGCAGGGTCTTGGGCAGTGAAGCCTTTCCCAGCAGCACGGGGGTAATCCCTCAATAAGCTGCCAGTTCATTTTAGGGTACACTCACTCATACACTCAATTTAGAGTTGCCAATCAAACTAATTTGCACATCTTTAGGATATGTCACTTATAAGTGCCATATGGGATTGTCTGGCATTGCATTCAGGATGAAAGGTGGCCCCTTGCCAGGAAGAGAGGATGGAGTGGAAAGACTGGCATCTTCAACAGGCTGAGAATTGATTGCCTGCTTGAAAGGGAGGCCAGAATGATGAAAGGATTAGGAGAGTTAGCTTGTTAAGAGTATATACTCTCCTGGCACACTAGAGGGCAGCATCCATGTGTTGCCACTTCCATTTTCCAGACCATGGGAAAGGCGAGGAATCGTAGTTCAGAAAGGAAAAATACTGTACTTCTAACTAAAAGAGCAATCAATATATAAGCATGCACACACTCCTCTTGTAAAGGGGACTGAACCAACGTGCACAATTTTAACCAATCACATTGCAAATCACATTCATCATAATTTACCTTTGACCTGTGTTACTGGCCGTGTTGCACAGAAAAGGTAGGGGATGAGAGAGTGACAGAAAGAGCCTGGAAATCCAACACTGTGCAATTTTGTAAACAGAGATGCTTCCTGGTGCAAGTCCACAAATATGCACTTGGTGACAAGGATGGGATTTGCCAAGTGGATAGGTGGAGTGGAGGTAATGGTGCAGTCGTCATTAATTTTACTGAATAAGCCCACAATCTAGGAGTTATCTTTGACTCTAGCATGTCATTTAGAGCGCACATTACAAAACTGTCCATATCATGTTTCTTCCATCATAAAAATTTTGGGAAATTAAGGCATTTTCTAAATAAGCAGGATTCTGAGAAATTAATTCATGCATTTAGTTCTAGTAGGATTGACTACTGCAATGTGGTGTTCACTAGATGTTCAAACTGTTCTTTATACAGCCTCCATTAATCCATAATGCTGCTGCAAGAATTATTACGAGTACAAGAAAATACGAACACATAACTCCAGTTCTTAAATCCTTACACTGGCTCCCAGTTAAGTTTAGGGCAGATTTCAAAATCCTCCTTTTAACATATAAAGCCTTAAATGGCCAAGGTCCGGCTTACTTGTCCGAACTTATTATGACTTGCAAACCAGAGTTTGCAAGATGCCGGTCTGCTTATGATTCCAAGGATTAATAAAATAACAATGGGAGGTCGAGCTTTTAGTAACAGGGCCCCTAAACTGTGGAATGGTCTGCCTGCCAGTATAAGAGATGCCCCTTCAGTCTCAGCTTTTAAATCCCAGCTGAAGACTCACTACTTCAGTTTAGCATACCCTGACTAGAGCTGCTGATTAACTGTACAGACTGCATCTCTGTTGTTAGTCATTAGCACTAAAACATAAGTAACATGATAGTTATAACTGGATACTAACCCTCACCTATTCTGTTTCTCTTCTCGGTACTCAAATGTGGCACTTGGCGCCACGGCCCACTTGCCAAGTTGTTTTGCCTGCCTAAGGTAAAGTCATCTCCGATGGAGGTTCACAGGAATCATCAGGTACAGGGGTCCTTTCATTGAATTAGGTGGCCCAGCACTGACTCAGCTGTGGAGTGGCCAATAGGGAGAGGCAGATTGATGGCCGAGGTCTCCAAGACTCTGAACAAATCCAAAGCGTATTATGTGATATCATCTACTGTTGAATTCTGCTCTGTACTTGTAATATTTCTATTGCACTATTATATTGTATTGAGGATTACTTGTGTTCTGTTCTGTGTACTGTATTGTATTTACCCCTTTTTTTGACACCCACTGCACGGCCAACCTACCTGGAGAGGGGTCTCTGTTTGAACTGCCTTTCCCAAGGTTTTTTTTCCATTTTTTTTTGTTTTTTCCCTATAAGGGTTTTTTTGGGAGTTTTTCCTTGTCTTCTTAGAGGGTCAAGGCTTTGGGGGAGTCAAAAAACAAGGCCTGTTAATGCCCATTGTGGCACTTGTTGTGTGATTTTGGGCTATACAAAAATAAATTGTATGTTGTATTATAAATTGTGGAATGTAGTGGTGGCGCTGTACAGAAAAAGTGGGGATTGAGAGAGTGAGAGCACTCAGCTGACTTCAATAAGAAGCACTCTGCTTGTAGTTTTTAGAAGTCTCAGCACAGTCGAGACTAGGAGTTTTCCTATTTGGTCACGCTATAAGCAGACCACTTCTGAGCCACAGCTTGTGAGTGCATGACTGACCACCAGCAGTTCAGCACAGTCCAAATTTGGGAACTGAGATGCTTCATAGTGTGAGTCCACAGCAATACACATGGCGACAAGGATGGGGTTTGCACTGTGGGCAGGTTGATTTCAGTGATGGTGTTGTGCAGAAAAGGCAGGGACTGAGAAAGTGAGAGAGAGAGAGAGAGAGAGAGAGAGAGAGAGAGAGAGAGAGCTCAACTGATGTCACCAGGAAGCACTCCACTGACAATTCTCTGCACAGCCAAGACTAGGAGTTCGCCTATTAGCCCATGCTGTTTCTTAGCTAGACATTGCAGGTTTGTGGCTAATCACTGATAGTTCACCACAGTACAAATGTTTGAGATGAGATACATCATGGTGTAAGTCCACAGTAATACCACCTGACATCAGTGGAAGTGTTTATGACTCCCTTTATATAATAAATGATACCCCTGAACGTTTCTTAGTTCATGGTAAAAATACAGTATGAAATGTCAAGCCAGTTTCAGCATAAGACCTGCTGCCTTGAGCCAGGAAGAATTTAACCTTTCACCACAGCACCAGTCTGAAGGACATAGCCACCTCAACCAAGGAATTGCTGGGGTTGGTCCAGAGTCCTGACCTCAGTACCATGGAAAATCTGGGGACCTGCCTAAAGACAGCTATGCCCAGGATATCCTCTTACAATGTGACTGAGCTTGAACCCCACTGAAAACACAAGTGGGTGAGACTGTACAGTGTAGGTGCGCTAACCTGGCGGACCAATGGTAACGGATTTACCGTGGCAATCAAAGCTAAAGAAGCTTCATGTTAGTAGATGGGGTGCACACATAGACAAACAAGACACAGAAATTTTTAACTTTGAATTATTTTTCCTAAAAATGTTCCAGTTACTTGACATTTAAGGATTGCTAGGTACAATATCTTACTAAAGATCACAAAAAGGTCTGGCATGATTTGCCCTGATTTCAGAATTGGTATCAACAAAAGCTTAAATTTCAAAAAGGGAGTGTACATTTTGGCTTAACCATGCAATATAATTTAGTTACTCTTTTCAATTACTCCCTTACCTCAGACATCCTGGGCTTCCTGGAGTTAGCTGGCACAAGTTTTCCGACAGTGGGCCGAGGCGCTGTGGCCATGGTGTATATCTCAGGACTAGACTTCTGTTTTGAGTGCAGCAGTGACAGGGCCACTCTGGTGGATAAGCCAGGGAGGTTGGGATTGTGCATGCTGATACACCACGAAGAATAAACCGATGTGTGGGAATCACTCTGGGTGGTAGGGTTGGGCTTGATGTAGTTCAGGTAACACCAGCTGACTGTGGTAGTGGTGTGAAGACTTGGGTAGGAGGATGAACCCTTCTTGAGGCCAGTGCCCCTGACTTTTATGAAATCTGCAGTCTCTTCCTCTTCTTTTATTGACTCAGATTTTCTCACTGGAATTTGCTCACATGCCTTAAATTTCTCTCCTTCTCCTCTTTCGTCTTCAGACTTCTTTCCTTCTTTCAGTAAGGCAATCTTTAAGCTACTTTTTCCATCTTCATCTTCTTCTTCCTGCTCCTCTTCTTTCACTCGCTTTTGCTGTCGTTGGGCCTCTACACTCAGCTCCAGGCTTCCTGCTGGAGACAGCATGCGCTTGTTCCCCCCAGCCGTGGAAGGTCCATATCCTTCTTCAGACCCTCCAGCAACTGCTGACACCACTGGCAAGGTCATGGGCAAATAGGCTTTATACTCAATTGTGGGAATCTTCAGAAATGGGGTCCGAGGTCTGTCATCTTCCATTTTGCTGACGACCACTGCAGAATGTGGTGATTCGGGGGAGACTACAACTTGTGAGACTGTAGTATACATTGCACTGCCATAAGTAGGCAGATGAGTTTGGATACGAACAGGCACTACTAAGGAAACCACTGGCCTCAACGGTTCCGAGCTGGGAGCAATGACTGGCCTAGGGTACTGGAGACTGTGACACTGTGCAGAAGGAGGCGCCAAGGTTTTGCTTTCTCTGGAAGAGTCTGCTGGCATCTGGAGGGCCATTCGAGATGTCATGGGAAGAAAGAGGGCTGGAGTAGCATCTGAGGGGTACTGAAGGGGAAGGTGAGAAGGATACTGAGGTACCGTTAGTCTCAGGTGTTCGGCTAAGTGAACCTGAGCTGGGTAGACTTGCTGGGAGGCCTGAAGAAATGAATGTGGAACCATCTGAGTAGAAAGCATGTCCGAAACACCAGGGACAGGGAACATCTGGACCGCCTGTCCTTGTACTGGTGGTGGCAGACGGCTCATGTGTGGAACTGCAGGTGGGACATCGTGTAAGATGGGAATGGGTGGGGGTTGAAGAAGGTGCAAGGATTTTCCTAAGGGGTCCGGATTTATCACTGAAGAAGTAAGAGCTAGTCCTTCCTCAGTAAGTGCTGGTGTTGGGCCCCTGTAAGGTAGACAAACGGGTGGCATTAGCTTGATTGATCTATCCTCAGGGTCCGACTCTCCAAGAGTGGCTTGCCTCACCAAGAGGCATTTTCGTCTCTCCCTCCAGGCTGCAGAGGAGGGCTGAGGAGAGAGGCAACCAAAGTCAAAAGATTTGCTCCTTGTCTCCACTATCTGTGCTGGGTGTGGGGCACTGGTGGGCGCCTGCTCTGAAGCAGAACGTCTCATTTCTCGATGAGGATGATGATGTTGGTAAGGTCCCGATGGCACAGTCAGCATGTGAGTCCCCTGGGAAGCCCGGCTGGTGGATTGCTGAGAGTCTGGGTCAGGTTTGCTTGCTTCTTCGAAAGATGCCGATCGGCTAGAAGTGTGGGATAGACTGCTTTCCTGGCTGGGGCTCCGAGGCAGGGAGACGGACTCAAAGCTCGACTCCCCTGAAGACTGTGCAGCCTCTGCAAGCCTCAAACGCTTTTTCTTGGGTGGCAGCTTTTCAGCAGGTAGTTGGGCCAGACTCTGGCTTCTCTGAGGCCACTGGAATTCTTCTGGCTTCTCTGGCTCTTTGGGTGGAGCAGTAGTGGGTGTCACTACCACAACCTCTGCATCGGACTCTTCAGTCACCAAGATCTCTGGTACTTGAATATTGTGTTGTCGTACCAGCCGGGAGAAAGTGGGAGGCTTAGGCAGTTGGTGCTGTGCTTGTTCCTGCCTTGGAGGTGAAGACTCTCGAGTCCTCTCCTCACATTCTTGGCTCATGGTAATGGACTCCTGCTTCTCAAAGGAACTGGTATGTTGGATCACGGAGATCTCTTTCCCTGTTTTCCTCACATCTGGGTCTTTCTTTAAAGGGCTGCCAATTGCACTTTTTCTAGTTAGTATGCTGGGAATGGATGAGCCTTCTTCTAAGGAACTGCATGGAATCGGTGAGGACAAGGTCATGGAGGGGAAACTGGCAGAAGGAATGGAACTATCCTCCACCGTACCTGGTCTTGGGATGAAAGCCGCAGTGTCTTCCTCATCGCCAAGGCTTTTTTCTTTTCTCCTCTTGCGCATGGCAGCAGCGGCAGCAGTGGCCTCCAGCCGATGATGCATTATTTGGGGGCGATTTTCTCTGCCTGCCGATGAAGGTGTTGCACTTTCTGATTCTGGTGGTGGTCGGATAGGGCAGTAATAGCGTCTGTGAGTTTCAAAGTTGTCTCTTTTTTTGTAACGAGCTCCACATGCCTCACACTCAAAAAGCCTGGGCCCTCTCCTCTTTCGGCCAGGATCAGTACATGAGAGTGTGACTGTTGACGAGGATGGGGTCGACTCTGGAATTAATTCTGTCCCTAGTGGCATCTCAATTGCAGGCTGTCGCTTCAGCATGCGGTGGTGTGGAGGCACCAATGCTCCAGCCCGGGTCTTACTCGTTGTGCCATGTCGCTCGTCAAAGGAGTGGCTCAAGCGGAAGCTGTGGGAGGAGCTGGGTGCAGCACTTGGGTCAGCAGAGGAAGGCATTGAATGGCTTCTCAGTAGAGGCACTGTTGGGGGTGGTCCGGTTAAGAAAGCTGGATCAGTGAGCTGAGAGTAAATGGGATCAACAGCAATATTGCCACCGATTCCCCCTGAGGTGGTGCTGCTACTGGGGAATTCGGCCTTGGTGTCAAAAATGAAAGCTTCCTTGTGCCCCATCGCTTTTGGTGATTCAAGACTACCCCTCCGAGATAAGGAAGTCCTCCTTGGCTTTACGCTGTCAATCTCGCTAGTATCAACGACAGCCTCGTTAATGGTGATGAGCTTTGTTATGTGTTCAATGACTTGTGTTTTGGGCACTGTGAAAGGTGCCCCTTTATCCTCTTGGGCCGATGAAGAGGTAGGGGGTGGGACCTGTTCTGATGGAATGTTCCGTTGCTGCTGACCCATTCGGCCATACTTGCCAAGGATTATTTCAGCATAGGTTTTAGCATTGGCATTGGGTGGACTCACAGGTTGCTCAGCACTCTCTGAGCGGGAGAAATAGCCAGATTCTGTGCTGCCTTTGCTACCTGGACTTAGGAATGAAGGAAGGTCATCTGGCTGAGCAGCAGGTACTCTCTTTCTCTCACTGAGACGCAGGGCTAGCCTCTGCTTGATGGCATGAGAATCATCCAAACGGTGGCTTTCCTCTTTCGCAGACAGCTCAGAGCTACCTGCCTTCAGAGTTTCTAGCCCTCCAAAGGGTTCATGTGAAAAAGACGGAGTATGCTGGCCTGTTTCATCCTCTGAGTCAGTGCTTTCCCCTTCAGTGGGCTCTTCCTGTTCTTCTCCTGGCTGACCACAATCAGTTCCACCATGAGCATAGCCCTCTCGGCTGGATGCTAGGCCTGCTTTGATCCTATGAGCATGAGATTTGCGGTGCTTGTAAAGGTTGCTCTTGGTTTTGAATGAAAATCCACAAGGAATGCAAGGATATGGCCTCTCCCCGGTGTGTGATCGAATGTGCTTCTGCAGGACGCTGGGCTTGGCGCATGGGCGGCCACAGTACTGGCATACATACTTGCCTGGTTTTTGGGGTTTACGCTCTTTCCTGGAACTTCCTTCTTGAACCTCTTTTCCTGAGTGAGGAGGAATAAACTGTGGGTGCGAAACAGAGGAGGTGCTGGAGGACGTGGAGGAAAAAACTGCCCCAGAAGGGCCAGGAGAATCTGAAAACTGCCAAGCAATGTCTAAAATTGGCCGGTCTTTCTCCGTTTTCCCAGAAACAAGAAATGTGGATGGGTGCTGTGAATGCAGCTGGACATGACCCTCAGGTTCATCCCTCCTACACTGTCTATGATGGGAATGTTGTGTTACTGTGGTCTGGGGCAAGTGGGAAGCAAGCAGATGAAGCTGTTGAGCTGGTGAAGATTGTCGTGCAGTTTCTTGCAAGGAGTGCTCTGAATGAGACTGATATGACCCACTAGATTGCTCCCCACCAGTCGGCTGGCTGTGTTCGGCATCCATGAAGTGGGGAGGGAGCCTTAGAGAAACCCTAGGAATGCTTCCGTTTTATCTGGTGCACCGAGTATCATTGAAACGGCAACAAACATAGCCTCATTAAGTGTAACAACATTTAGATGGGTGTCAGAAGTATGACAGTTAATAACTGGAAACGAGGGAAACAAATTTCCAAAATTATAACAAAATCCCCTGTTTGCTGTCTCTTTGAGCTCACTCACGTCTGATGATTGAAACAACTGACAAGATGTACATGGCCAGTATCCAAGAGATCCATCAGAAAACCACCAGGGGCAGGATCCAAGCCAAGAGCTCCGGTCTGTCACTCTTTCCCAACAATATCCATTGTTTTACACAGAATCCCATTTTCATCCCTTCAAAACAAGGGACCAGCCAACAGGTCCTCTTTTGGTCATGTACTGGGGAGCTTACGATGAGTTACTTATCGAGGTCACAGAAGAAATGTAGAGTTAAACAAGAGTGGCCTTCCTTTGAAGAGTTCCTATTGTAGTCGTGATTTCCTATAAAACAAGTAAAAAGGAAATCATTAACCAGCAGTTAATATCTATTTTTGCATAAATTTAAGAAAAGGTAACATATAGGAATAAACGAGAACAGACTATTCACTACACCAGAGACTGTCAGTTTCTTTTCAGGCAGTGTGAACAAACTAATGTCACATTCAAAAGTAAAGGTCAGCTGGTTGCTAAGATAGACCAGAATGCTTAGTACCTTGTTCCACAATTCCACATAACTGTAACAGCAAAAGGGCGGAAAAAATCAAGTGACTCATGGAGGCCAAAGTCCTGCCTTAAATAATTAGCGTAACGGGCGATGATCTTCATGCAAGTATGCTACTTACCAAGAAATGGAAAATGTCAATAGTGAAAAAGCTGTGAACAGATGGCAAACCATGACACTAGGCCTAAGTGAAAACAGACAATGTCTGTCAGTGGGAAGAGGAGACTCGTTAGTGGTGTCAACTGAAGGCAGACTGAGAAAGTGGGATTTTAAAAGGGGACCTTTAGAAAAGACGTGGTCAAAAGACAGAAATGGGCTGAATACCAGAAGATCAAGAATACAGCAACCAAAACCAAAACAAGAGATGAGAATCAGGGTTGAATAAAATCAAAAACAAAGGTTTTTATCCCGTAGATCATTACCAGATGTAATAGCAAAGACTTGTTTTTTGAATTTGTGACCTCATTGTAAACTTTTATCCTATTGCGTTTGTGACTGATGGCTCACAACCTTATAGGACACAGCCCCTGAAAACGGGAGCTCAAAAAATGGTGGTGGAAGCGTTTCAATGTAATCCACAAAAGCAAAACTAAACAGTAAAGTGAAGAACCAATGTCATCAACAAAATGCCTGAGGTAGAAAGCCCCTGAATCAAATGCAAATTCATACCAAAAAGTTCAGGGAAGGTTTGGAAACATTAACTAAAATAAACCACCCAACACTTCTATTTCTTGCTACCACTTAATCAACAATGTTGTAACATGTAACTTCATCACATAGACACTATTTAAGATGGCGGCTAACTCAATGTCCAAATATGTGCATACATTTAAAACAAACAATGACCTCTCTTGGTTTGCAAGTTATTTATAAGAAAGGATACTCAAATACCCAAGAACTTTTGCCAGTAGTTTTGAGTAAGACTGCTGCCTCTCATTTTAGGTCTGACACTAGACTTTTGCTACACCCAGTTTTTGACCTTTTGACTGTTTTCAATTAGCTCTATTACCTGATCCTTTTCTTTTTATTTCTTGAGTTCCCAAGCTCAGTACAATGCGAACCAATGCTATGGTATAATAAGTGGACTAAATGAATTCAGAAAACACTTGCAAGCATGGGGAACAGAGAGTTTATAAAAGGCAGATTCAAAAGAGGTGATGAGATCAAAAGGGCATGATTTACAGGCCAAGGTCAGTAATTTATCCAGGTAAGAAGAAGCATAAAGGCAGCTGCAAAAGGTGCAGTTTAGGAGGAGGCAAAATGTTTAAATGCGAATTAGCCCCAAATAACAGCAGAAATGAAAATTCAGGAAACACAGGACACCAACATTTAAAGGGTAAACTTCATGTAAGCATGTCACCAATTAAAAGAAAATGCCACCAGTGAAATTACCAAGAACAGCTGGCGAGGCATGGCATTAGGTTTAAGTGAGTACATTGAGTGCCCACAAGTGTTGAGACATGTCAGTTGCTGGTGCTGATTAAAGGCAGAATGCCTCAGACTGTCAATGGACTGATGGAGGAGCCAAGGTTACTAATCTGTACAAGCAGAAACAAGAATTACACAAGCAGGCAAGGATGTGTTTAGGTGTAGACAAAAAAGATTAAACAAGCAATAAGGCATGAGAACGGAACAAAAAATGTTCATTAGGAAAACAAAGTCCAACCAAATACTTGGCATACTGCTTGAAAGAGATATTTAGGTGAGAAAGGGCCCAGGGTGATGGATGGGCGTTGGATGTTGTGAGGCACAAGAGTGGAAAAACCCTGCCAGCTTGTTTTACCACTTTCTCTACCTTTGTTATGTGCTTCTTGTAAATAAAAGTCCAAAACAGCACATGCAATTTCACACTTGGCCTGACAATTGCACTATAAAACTTAAGTGTAATGTTTCTCAACTTCTGCACCACATAGCTAGATATAAAATCAAGCATGCTACATGGCACTGGAATCATATTTGTGCTATTTTCAACTCCACTTCACCAAGTATGTTTCATTGTCAGCACAAAATAGATATATTAAGTCACCAGTTAAATTCCCAGGGCACACTGCATCTAAGGGGTTAGCACAAAGTTCACTGAGTTTGCCTTTTCTTGTTTAATTGGCTTGGGCAAGAGGGATGTATGCATAATGGTGCCCTTTCATGGACTGGTGCCAAATCAGACTTTAGATCTCCATTACCCTATAATGGAAAAAGTGAGTTCTGAAAATAGTTGGGTGCATTAAAACTAGGCTTTACCATTCCTAGATTTCAGAAGTGTAGATGTGTGATGGGCCAACACAAAAATGCACAGTGATAAAAGCATGCAGCAAGTGGAATTTGCAAACACAATGAAAAGGTTCCTCTGTATGTCAGAACGTTATTAGTCTTAGGTTTTGTGCCGTGTGATGATGTGCCTGCTGCTTCCAAAGAGCTTGTGGACACTTTCCTCCCCAGAGTTAGAGGCATCGAAATGAAGATGTGTCCAGCTTAATCACCCTCTGCAACTGGAAATACCGACACCTGGATACTTGTAGACTTTTACTGAGGGGTTGAATGTGGTGTAGCACTATAAACTCCACAGCACTGTTACCCTTTCATTTGACATGCTTGTGTGTTCCCTCTCCATTTGTGTATAATGTTTTTTATCATGTTTTATGTTTGTTCTGCCCATTTTTCTTTATTTCATTTGTATTAGTGGTTTCTTACTAATAGATAAAGCTATTGTGGCGACATCTCAGTTCTTGAGCCTTATTATATCCAAGGAAGGTTAAGCCAATAATTATCTGCACTTTTGTGATGATTGTCTTTGGTTTGGCTGTGCAGTTATGCCTGTGGTCACACTGGTAAATGTTATACTTTGATCAATCTGTATCTCTTCTTGTTTTCTCGTAGTAAACATGGCCCATTGGCTCTCTCTTTGCACCAAAGAAAATGCAGCAAGCAGTGATCTGCTTTTTATGGTTTATGGCCAAAATCCATGTTTACAAATGGATTGAGAGGTTCCAAAATGGTCAGACTAGTGTTAAACACAAAGAAGAATCAGGACGTTTGTCCGTGTCCAATACCAATGACAACTCTGAGCAGGTCCAAACCATGATTCTGATGAAATGGCAAGGATTTTGGTATCTGGTCACCATCAGTTCATAAAAGCAGATTTGGCAAAAGCAGGGGGAATCAATAGACAAACAAAATGACTCTTGAAGGGATATATGGAGAGACCAAACACTGGAGATACTGAGCAGCAGAACTATTCAGATAACCATTAGGTCAAGGTAAGAGTTTGTAACTGGATCCTTGCAGCAATAGGAAACCAGTGAAGAGATTGGATGAAAGGAGTAGTAGGAGTGAAACACGGAACAGAGGACAACAGCTGAGCTGCTCCATTCTGAAGGAGCTGCAGAGGCCTGATAGCAGTTGAAGAAAGCACTGCAAGAAGAGAATTGCAATAGTCCAGCCAAGAGAGAACCAGTGCCAGTGAATAATGAGTTGCATGACATAATTCAGTGAGGAACAGTTGGATTCTCTGAATATTATGACTGATGGTGAAAGGGTGACATCTTCAAATGCAGTGCTACCTGGATATCGGATTTTGAAGGGTTAAGTCTAAGTTGATGAGTATTGATCATGGATGAGATAGCAGAGAGACAGATGGAGATCTGAGCTAAAACCTAAGGGTTGCAAAAGTGCAACAAGAGGAAGATCTGTGCATCATCAACATACAAATAGATAAGATAACCTATGAGAAGAAGCAAAATAACCTAAGGAGTGAAGGTAAAGAGAAAAGAGAAGTAGGCCCAGCACCGATTCTTAAGGCATACCATGGAGAGTTTCTTTGGAGAACAGAAGGAGTTAGACCAGGAGACAGAAAAGGATTGGTCAGAAAGGTATGAACATACATAAGCAAAAGTGAAACTTTAGCACCTCAAGCCAAATGGGCAATGCATGTTCATGCCAGAGACGAGCGGTCGGGAGGGGCAAGTGAAGCAAAGCCTCACCTGTCACCATGAAAAGTAAAAAACTTATAATGATAACATAAAATAAATTTGTCCACTGGTCTGTGCTATAAATTTGTTTTCTGTATGATTCCAATAATTTTGATCATTTTTATAGTCGAAATCGCTGAATTGGCACATTTCCTGTTCCAATATAGGGGAGAAACGCGAGGTGTGGCAGTGACGAGCCTCACCTCAACTCGGACTGCGCTCTCCCTCACACACAGGGTTGATGCAGGCAATTGGAGCGTGCCTGTTGTCTCTCTGTATGTCACCAATATAATGTTTGCACACACGTTTATTATACACCCTGACCTTCTACAGTCTGGCTAATATCTTTAATGAAGGTGTGTGACATATGTAGTCTTGCTGATCAGACATAAAACCGCAGTGAAAAGGCACAAGGTGAGGCAGACAGTACTGTGCCGCCCTGAAGGGGGCGCATTTGAGCCCAACAGGTGTTCAGTGCTGCTGTTCTTCTATGCAGAGGTGCCAATAAGTTAGAGATATCAGAAAGTCAAGTGCACTGCAGCGGTCTGTTTATTTTTATTTTTTGTTCTGACTGACTTCCAAAATGGAAGATTATCTAAGCTTGAAAATTTCAGTCAAAACAAGAAGTGATAAATAACAGAAGACCAATGCCAGAGCTAAAAAGTTTGCTTCAAACTAAGGGACAAAAGACAGCTTGCTCTTTTCAAACAAAGTGGTACACCCGAAAAGACTAGCTGTGTGGCTGTCCTACAAGAACCTGCCTTTGCTGCTTTCCGTGTCTTTTGTTCTCAACTCATGACAATGTCTGGACTAACGTGGGATACTGTGACTTGAAATATTTACCAAGAAGCCTGCAGTCAGTGAATAGGCTACTCTTCTGGGTTCATATATTTGTAAATCAGACATGAAGGAGTCAGTGCCTCACCAGCCATGAACCTCACCGCACATCACTGGTTCATGTCTATACAGCTAATCTCCAGTGGACCACCACTAATGAAGAAATGGAGTAATGGAGAAATTATTACTGAAGGGGCTTCACTAGCATTGTGTCTTTGTCAGCACTGGCTGTCTTTTGTACAACTCTCTTGTGCTGGGCCATCAGCTTTACAGTAAAACAACTGCCATTTTTGGTGCTTAACTTTAACTTAAGACACACATTTATTTTTGCTTCTAGCCAATATTAAAAACTCTCTCTGTAAAAAACACAGAATGTTTCAGGTGTATGCGACTAAGCTATTCTGAGAATTCTTATTATGGAAAACTGTAAAAATAGCTTTGTGAGAAATTGCTTCAAACCAGCAAATGGGTACTATAAAAGACGATAATGCTTTTTACTCACAAATGTAAAAAAGAAAAAAGTAGAAGAGCTTTGGAAGCTGTTGTGGAAAAGAGGATGGTGGCAAAGTTGGATGCCATCATTAAAAAAATCCCCTCCAGGAGACGCTTTCTTGGAGCACTTTTAGTGAAAGTCTAAAGAGGTGTTATGAAGCACTTCTGGGGGTCTTATCTGCCCAGTGCTATCAGGCAATTCAATGCTTCCTTGTTAAATTCATTTTTAAATATCTGCAAAATATACATTGATTGATTGATTGATTGAGTGTCTGTATTATCTGTCCTGAGGTCTGTATCCTTATTTTTTATGTTTTTGCTGCTGTATACATCTGAATTTCCACATGGGATTAATGAAGTTTATCTAATCTAATCTAAGAACTTTCTAAATATCTAATCTTGGAGACTTGTATAACATGTGAACTATCTAAACAAATAATAGAGGAATAAGACAGACCATCTTCTTTACACTATGACTATTATGCCTTTTTACATTATCATTACAACTTAACCAAAAATATTTTCACTTCAACCACACTGAGCATATGAAATATAATGAATATTAAACTAAGAACACGTTACAGTGGAATTTTTTCAACTACAGGAATGTAGACTGTTGATCTAAAATAACTGGAAATGAGTCTGGGACAGACATACGTATTATTTATGCTCGAGAAAGGTGATCAATATGTCTGCAGCTTCCAAGAAGCTCTCTCGAGTTGAGAAGTACACTCTGAATTTATTGTACTCCTTGGTATGGGAGGGGGGCGTCCTACAGCAACTAATGGATTAGAAATAAGCACGCAGAATGGAGATGTCACACTGTGGAATGTATTTGCAGAAAGTATGCAAAATATGGAAAGAGATTTCACGGCTACATTGTTGGAACACTCGAAAAGCAGGATGTATTTATGACAAACTAAAAGAGAAGGCTACTTAACATTTTTTGCCATTTTGAAAGGTCACAGTTTTCATTTGTTTTGGAGCTACAGTATGACACACGCCCAGGAAAAGACCTCATTCTTTTGTGTTAAGCAATGGTTTTCCAACTTGAACCACTTAATACCTTTTCGATGACTGTGTGCTCCACACTGGCTCGGTGGGGACCGGATGGAAAGCGGGTGGGCATATCACCTTGAATTTGTTACGTTATTAGCAGAGGATTCAGAAAGTATTCAGACCCCTTTCTGTTTTGAAACACTTCACTGTGTTGCAGATTTCATTTTAAATGGATACGTTAGCCATTTGTTTCATCAATCTACACTCAATAACCCATAATAACGAAGTGAGACGGCGAGTTTAAAAAGGTTTGCAGACACAGTCTAAATGTTTGAATTTTGTGTTTTTTGTTTTAATGTTAAATTCCTGCAGTCTCTCCTGATTCTATCTAGAAACCTAGTCTGGTATCACTCATGATTATCTTCTTTTGAGGCTCACATTAACAAGTGATTTAATTTCATGTTATTCCAAGATCTACATTTTCAAGAGCAGCGTGAGAGATTGCTGCATAACATAAGCCGAACTGCAATTGTAATTTATAGTGATCAGCCTACAGAAGAGGAATTGAACTTAGGAGAATTTGGGAGGCAGGTGTTCAACTTATTCAAAGTCTACAGAATATAACTGCAAGCTGCAAAAAAAATGTCCAGATACGGAAATGAAATGTTTTGACGCAGTGCTGAGAATGTATATTTGCTATGTTAACTTTGAACAGAAAAAGCAGACTGACTTCTAAAGACAAAGTTGAGCAGGCAGACAGCTAGACAGCAAGGCAGGCACTTTTCTTTATTTCTTTCTTTTTTGTCAATTTGGTAAATCTGAATCGTAGCAATTTCTGCCAGTTGAGCGCGATTTCCTGAAGTGGTAATCAGCATGCACTTAATATAATCGAACAGAATTTGGCCTATGTAAATTAAGGGTGTGCAATTTGCATACTAATGGCTGTAATGTTCAAACATAAGGTAAAAAAAAAACCTCCATAATGTATACTTCCTAATGCCTGGAGCAATGAAAACAACAGTTAACAGCATTATATTCTGACCGTTACATTCATTAAGAAATTTAGAATATATATGACCAATACTCAATAGTCAGATATTTGGCTAACATATAATTAAAGAGGAGGATGAGCCTTGCAGGAATGCAAGCAAAAGGCAAAGCAGCAGGAAAAGAACTTAAATCATTAGTATAAGTAACACTTTTGAAAACCTCAAACTTCTGTTAACATTAATTAAAAAAATATTTGAGCATTATACATATGTGTGTGTACATATATATATATATACTAGCAAAATACCCGCGCTTCGCAGCGGTGAAGTACTGCCTTAAAATTTTTATTATGAAGAAAATTAAACGTTTTTAAACTGAGGGAAAATATAGCAATAATTATTTGTTAAGGATCTCTTTGTATGCCACGTTGTCAGTTCGGCCCTCCAGTTGCAATATGACCAAGCTGTAGCTGTGCGCTGAGCTTACTCTTGAGCATGCAACGTACAGTTGGCCATGTGAACAGTAATCTTGTTTCAAATCTCACAGCTTGGATTGCTGCTGTCATAATCGGTTTGAGTTTCATGGTTTGTTTCAGTTACGACAGTATTTGTAGGACTTGTGTTGAAGAGACATTCGGCATCTGTCAAGCGTTGTAAGTATACAACCAGTTTCATTGATAACTTCACATCCAGCTTTTGAGAGTTTAAACATTTCTAAACATCAAAGTGTCCACTACTGAAATCGTCACCTGTGAAGCTAAGATGTTTAAGAGGCATTGGCGGTTGTCCAAAGGTGTAAAATATTTGGCCATTTCGGTACACTTAAGCATTTCACTCTTCTAGTGCTCCTGTGTAGTATAATTATCTCCTGTACCGTCATCAGTCCACACCTTGAACCTGTCCCAGTCATTCAATACATAAGACACAATGTTCCTCCGGATATCAATAGTGAGCCTGATATGGCTGTGCAATATGTAACAAAGAGAATGGAAAGGCAGGTGCCATCTCCGGGCATGGAAACCACTTGGTAAGTGACAGTTCTTT
>JANRMT010062850.1:8046353-8057299 GCA_026402145.1 Polypterus bichir lapradei | reverse complement strand
AGATAGATAGATAGATAGATAGATAGATAGATAGATAGATAGATAGATAGATAGATAGATAGATAGATAGATCTTTATTTGTTCACAGGGAGAAATTTGGCTTTTTTACAGAAGCTTGATCAACAGATATATAACAATAGATATTATTGTATTATGACTAACAACAAATATACTCCAGAATGACTAAAAAGAAAGAAAAATGTTTTATTTATGAAAAAGTGCATTCCCAGTATCATTGAGGCATTATGCATGAGTACTGCTGTTGGTATTAAGAAGCCCCCGTAGCATTTCTTGACACACTTTTACTAACTAATTTGCTGTCTGAAAGTCCTCGGTGTTAATAAAGTAGACAAACATACAGCACTTGGTAACCACATCCCAGTATGCCCTTGAACATGACACTAATCCCCCTAACTGCCACCATCACTGTTTCAGTACTTTGTCCTCAGTCTTCAACAGCTCCATTCTAGAGGACCATGTAGTTCTTGGTCTTGTCCCAGGAATTCTGGTCACACTTAAGCTGCTGTGGCCTTCTATGCGTTTGTGTGGTGAAATGAGTCCGCAGGGTGTTTTCATTGTTTACTTTATTAATGGTTTTGTTAGTTTTAAGCACAACCCAGCAGAGTAACTCGTGCTGGTGCAGGATGCACATGTGATTGTGTGCGCTCGTTTTAGTTCATTACCGTTAAGCAGCAGTGGCACTGTAATCAGCAGGCACCAGGTGGGAGACAAGTTAGATGAAAGGGGGTGGGTCTGAGTAGCGATGGGAGAAGATTCTTTTTCGAAAAATTTTTCAGAGTGAAATGAAATGATAAACGCTGCAGCTTGATAGAGAGGTGTCAGAGAGTACAAGGATGTGAAGAGCAGCATCGGCTGTGCTGATGAACTAATGAGTGAGCTACAGTAGGCCGAGGACTGTGCGGAGGTTCCAGATTATGGCCAGCAAACAGAATAGAGGGAAACCACAGGAATGAAGAGAAGGCAGGAAGATTAAGACACAGCAGATTCTGTAGAAGGGTAAGGCACCCTGGGAGCTGTGGCCACAGAAGGCAGTGGGCTATTCAGGTCTGCATGATGGACTGCAGTTAATAGACAGAGAGAGAAAAAGAGAGACTCGGAAAAAACTTCAAACTTATCTCTCTGCCTGTGTGACTGTTACATATTTATTGGATATATTTGTTTGCATCCCAAGTCACCATTTGAATTTAATGGGATATATTTTATTGGTTTATTTATTGTGGAAATGCACTATTTAGACATTTTGAAGCACTTTTATTCCCACTGTTTTAATAAACTGCTTTTCTTCTATACATAAAGTCTCACTTGTTTGTTCACTCGCCCTGATCCACCCTCGGTCCATGACCATCTAAATAATAATCCAGTGTCTTTTATGAGTTTTGGGTGGATTTTTCCTGGTTTTGAACTTTCTATTTTGGGGTTAAATTGCGACAGCCAGAAACACAGTGGAACTTGATGGAGCTGGAAATTTCCAGTTACCAAATTTACACTCTCACGGTAGAAATAAAACCTTTAAAAGACACTCTTTTTCAGGACTCAGTGAGTTGTGCATGAAGCCAGCTGCTGGAGAGCCCTGCCTCTAACTTTGAAGATGGTGGGACTGAACTCTACAGAATTCTTCCGGACTGCCTCAAGCCCTTGAATTTGTGTAGAAGACACAAGGGCTTAACCTACTGGGAAAGGTTTAGAGGAATTGAATGTTTTCCATCTTAAATAGAGAAGGGCATTTATTTCAGAATTTCAAAATTCTCAAAGCTCTCATGCTCTGATTTGCTCCCTTTCCTGAGCGTTGAAATTCCTCACTTATCCAGTCCCTCCCTTGAGCTTGTAATAAAATACTTTAACCCTTTGAAGCCAGCAGGCCGGGTTTCAGGCCAACCACATAGCAGCATACTATATTTCTAAAAAGTCAGTATACCGGCCCAACTGTCTACAGTCACATCCCTGTTGGCCTGCTTAATAGCCTCTTCATAGCTGTTACGCTATGCTACGGTTACACTACACTACACTCTACATCTTGCAGTCCACAGCCACACAGGCAGATTCCTGAAAAGCCACTGCACCTATCGGACATCACGACCAGGCTGGCCAGCATACCACCCTTCATCCGATTACAAGACTACATACATGATCTACCACTCCCTAGTTACGCTGTTGTGCTATTTGCACTGCAGTTGTTTGCTGCAGGTCAGTTTTATTTTTCCTTGTAGATTTCCAGGAGGAAACAAAGGATTTTAGTTGTCCTTTAGCAAGATTTTATCGTGCCAAAGTGTGAGGCATTTTCATTAATAAAGGCTCAAAAACGACAAAGGCCTAAAAAGGTAATGTTGCGTGCATGGCAAAAATCAACACTGGATCGGATAGCAGTATTTATTACCTTAAAAGTAATTTTTACATGTTCTTTTTTTCTTTTCAAAATAAATTATTCATGTGATCCTAAACCATGAGGCTCCCAGTCAAACTAACCCTAATCCTAACGCCTGATCTAACCCTCATCCTAACCCTAACCCATATTAACAAGGTATTGTATCTTTGTATCATCATCTTTATTCTATGGTAATAAAGAATATTGTTTCACATAATAAACATCAGGGTGACGCAGTGGTAGAGCTGCTGCCTCGCAATAAGGAGACTTACTGGTTCGCATCCTTCCTGTGTAGAGTTGACATGTTCTCCCTGTGTGTGTGTGTGGACTTCCTCCCACTGTCCAAAGATGTGCAGGTTAGGAGAATTGGTGATGCTGAATTGGCCCGCGTATGTGTTTGCTGTGTGTATGTGTGTGTGTGTGTGTGTGTTTGTTCACCCTGTGATGGACTGGCACCCTGTCCAGGGTTTGTTCCTGCCTTGGCTCTCCGTTCTAGCAGGGATAGGCCCTGCACCCCCCATGACCCTTGTCTAGATTAAGCGGGTTAGAAAATGACATAATAAGCATCAATATTCTACAATTTCCTGTACTGTATAGTAGATCTCTAGCATACTAGGATCAGGAGCTAAAATTGGAAAGATTATGGCTTCTTTTTTAAGCAAGATCCTTTGAAGAAATGCTACTAAATCCATGAAAAGCTTCTTCAGTTAGCATCTTCACTGGGGTGCACATAGAAGTGATTGCTGACATTTACCAGAAGTGATATTTCTTTCTTTTACCGCAGCTAACAGTGGCCAATAAACTGAGCGCCAGATGGTGCAGGTGTCTCTGGCACACTTCTCACCTGGCAGGGTTGCAGAGGTGTAGCAGGAAGCCCAGCAGCAGAAGCAGAAAGCACCTGCTCTATGGAAATCAGCCTGCAGAGAACACATGGCCTCACTAATAAAGGGTTAAAAGACACTGCCTCTGCAAAGTTGAGCTGAGTTGAGATTTGTCTTTTGGGAGGTTATAAAGATTTTCTTTTAATTCAGTGTAAATTGGCAAACTTGATTATGCAGAAAAAGCCTAATGAAATACTTGTCTGCTTGGCTTACTGTTTTTTTTTAACATTCGGGTCAGCGCCTTGAAAATATACAGCTTTCTGACTCAAGCCAGCTCATTCGGATAGTTGGCATTTGGCAGACCTTTATGAATTTTATTCACATGAATGCTCCTGATTCTCCTACATGTCTAAGTGGTTAAACTGGAATTGCATTTACATGATTATGCAAATGGCTGTCTCAAATTCATATTTATTTGGTGAGACATGTTTGCAACGCGCCCCACAATAGTAAAATATGAAACCTATAATAAAAGAAGGAGAATTGAATGCAATGCTGGGCAGCAGGGTGGCACAACGGTTAGTGTTGCTGCAGGTTCCGTCTGCACTCCCCATAGACACGTTTCTCTCTACATGTCATGGAGGGATGTTAAGCAGACCACCTAAATTAGCCCGTGTGAAACAGTGTGTTATAACTGACTTACTTTTTCATTTTTTTGAAGTCTTATGTAGTCTTTTTTGCCATCATTTACATCCTTTCAGGTCTTTCCTACTCCAAGGAATTCAAATTTAACATAATACAGTGGTTCTCAACTTGTGGGGTGGGCCCCCCTAGGGGGGCACGAAGTAACAAAAAGGGAGGCGCGAAGATGTGAAAAAAAGAAAACAAGAATCAAAAATATGAAAAAAAAATCTGTTGAAACCAAAACAAATTAACTTAAACTACATTCTGATACTAGAACAATAAATATAGAGTTAGATAAATGTCGATAAAAGTTAAGTAGGTATAATAAAATATGCATCTACATTTCAAAAAAATGTTAGGGGGGCCGCGATTAAAACTGTTATGACAACTCAGGTTGCAAATACTTAAAGGTTGAGAAACGCTGACATAATAACAATATATTTTTTGATGTTACCATTCAAAAGTTTAGATTTTTTTATGTGGTATTGCTGCGGCATTTTGTTTGGTTATGATCTCAGTCATTTGGTAATTTTAGTGTGCCCGTTGCTGTGTTCTCATGAATGATCAGGGGGTGCTCAGCCACTGGCATAGCCAGCACGATGGTATTTAGATTGTCCCATAAAATCCCACATCATCCGAGACTGGGTTTCTGACAGTGTTGTGTGCATTTTTTTTCTTTGTTTCTTTTTGTTTCTAAGAACATTTGTTTTGTTATTAAGAACTTTGATTTTTGGTTGGTGATTGGGATTTATGACAGAATGAACAGACTTTTGGCTTTCGCCCCTTTGCACTTTATTTCGCCTTGATCATCCAGTCCTTTCCATAAAATCTTTTTCTGTCTCATTGAGAACAGAACAGAGTGTGCATGGGGGTGTTTATGTGCCCTGCAGTGGACTGGCACCCTTTCAAGGGTCAGTCTTTCTTTTACTGCCAGGGTAAGTTTCAACTCACCCAACCCTGCATTACATTAAGTTGGTTCAGTGAATACATGGGTTCAATCAAGAGTTAGTAGAATTCAATATAAAACACAACATCTAAGGCAAATATATATATATATATAACAAATAACAAAATTCTACGGATGAAAAATCTTCTGGTTTCCAGAACATTAAAACGTGATGAGTCTAGATATGGCCTCAGTACTTACGTAAAGCAGACATGGCCTTTGTCTGCTACTTTCACCAACACAGATCCCTGTGGTGACATGGCTCAGGCTGGGTGGCAGGATCACAGATCTGTGTTGTTCTTTATCTTGGGCGGTGTGGACAATTTTCATTGCTTGCTCGGACTCTACACTAAGGTGCAGAGAACGTGATGTACACAGTAAACATGTCTGCACAAAATCTCTTCTAAAGTGATAATGCACAGGCTCCTAAGTAAAGAATGGTTCTGCTCATAGTAGTCTTAGAATTTTTTTAGAAGACACAAGGGCATAACCTTCTGGGAAAGGTTTAGGGGAGGTGAACGCTTTCCATCTTAAATAGAGAAAGGGGCTTATTTCAGAATTCTCAAAGCCATCAGAAAGCTTACAGCCAAAGTAATGTTAAAACATGACGTCTGTGTCACTGGTGGTAACGGCCTGGGAAGCTATTCAGGATGGAAACATGAAAGGACCTCTTCACACATTCAGAACTGTGGGAACCAAAAACAAAGCACCCAACTCGTATGCAGTAAAAGTGAAGACCCTTAGAATTTCAAAACTGTTTCAATGAGGTCTTTTAGCTAGAAGCTAACCAAATTAACCGGCCATTCATAAAATATGTTATATTATTGTGAATCAATATAGGAACACATAGCATGTCCAAGGATTATGGTTAGCCAAGAACATGGCAAAGACAGGTTAAGAGGTTAAGGCCATGAGATCAGAAATAATCGAAAACCGAAATGAAAGGGACAAGACGTTGATCAGAAGTTGGGAGCAAAAAAGAAGCCGTAACTAGAAGAGCAAACCCAGCACAAGGGCCTGCCTGAACTCAGAACATAACTACTTTAATGAAGATTTTGTCAATAAATATATCCACTGAGGGACAGTGCTTGAGGAGACTGTCGCGTTTATATATCTTCGCTTCTGTGATGTCATTACTGTAGAGTGATGGTCACCATTACGTGTTGCTACACGTAAATAAAGACATAAGTGAAAAATTAACTTTTTCAAATTAAGTTAATATAAAAAAACACAGTAATGAAATCCTAATGTAAAAAAATTTGGATGTGAGTGTAAGTAGGCTTTGTACTCTAGGAACCCAGTTACCCAAATTATTCTATAACATTTCAACAATTACAGTGCTTACCGCTCTGATGCTTATCTTTCAGATCATAAAATAGGTCATTACAATAGCAATTGACGGGAAAAATTCATAATTAATTGCAGAATTAAGGTATTTGCAAAAATTCTCCAGATATTATCAAAAGTTAATTTGAGGGTTCTTCTAGGGTGAATCTGTTTCTTGTGTGATTTGGCTCAAAAACTAACCAGCACATCATCATCTCATCTCTTTCGAGTTTGGTGTTTTTCCATCTAGCTGTTTTAGCTTTAGGCCATCCTCAAGAAACTGTGACACACAGACAGACACACACACACACATTTTCAGTATCAGGGGACCCTAACACGTTGAGATTCGTCAAAAACCGGAGATCGAAATTTTTGCCGAATCTAAAGCTTTCGCTCCTCCCCCATAGATGATAGGTCACGGTGAGAGAGGGTGCAAAGCAAAAACCATAAAATACAGAAAAAAACCATGTAGAATAACCTGTTAATGTAGCAATCAATGACATGTCCTTGACCTTTTCTTTGAAACCAAAGACTTTAACGGCTCCGAGTTCAATATGGTATCAAAAAACTAGCACAGAATGTAAAGAAAAATATGAATTTCTAAACTGATCATCTTAATAGTTCCATTGTCCAGTAAGAAAATTTAATTGTTTTGCAGCCAGCCTCTTGAGATCTGTGATATGTCATGAACATGGTATTAAATAAGTAATTAAATTATGTAGGTTATAAATAGTAATTTAAGTTTTGAAAAAATCATGAATACACTTTAACTGATCCAAAAATTAGTTAAGAACCAGTAGAGTAATGCCAGGACTGGGGTTACATTGCCATACTCTTCAGTTTGAGTTAGGGCTCAAGATAAAATAAGGCAGAGTGTGGGATGTCTAACTATGTACTGTATAGCAGCTTTACAGGTATCTTCAGTGTGTTCATGTTTTGAGTCTCCTCACCACCTGAGGGACCAAAGTGGCTTTATTACAAAGTGCATTCAAGACAGACCCCAGGACGGTCCTCTTCACATAAAGCATAATGGGAATCTTTAAGAAACTACACATGCCATGCTGGTGAAGATGAGATGCTGCTAAACGTTTAAGAAACCCTTAGGCTGAGATACCGCGACAAAGTAGCTACCAGCAACCCAAACTATGCCAATCCTCTCATTTGTGAAGTTATGCTCTAAAGCAAGCAGAGGGGGCTGCTTATTGGCATGGTGCCTACACTTATAGCTACTGTAGGTGTCAAGAATTTTCTTGTTGTCCCGTGCCCAGAGTACTCCTGTGTTCTCTGATTGTCAAAAACATACATGTTAGCTTAACTGGCAATACCCTGTATGACGTACTGTGAAGGGGCTCTTTGGCAGACTGGTGCCTCATAAAAAGTTGGCTCTTGCTTTGCTCCTGATGCAGCAACGATGGGCTCAACCTCTCTGTAATACTGAAAATTATAAAACAGGTCAGAAGATGGATGCTTGAAATCTGGTATGCTTTAAAGAGGAGAGAACAATACTTCAAAGGTGCGTTATATACATAGGTGGATTATCAAACCATAGGTCACCACTGAGATGCATATAAAATGTAATCCCATAGCTATATTATATTTATTAAGTATGCTTATTGACACACCATTTTTGTAAGGACAGCCTCTGAATGGTGTACCACACTCTAACTGGACCATCGCCAACTACCTTAAGGTCCCTTCTCTTTGCCTGTTTGTAATGTTTTCCCCTCTCCTGCTCTGCCTATCTGGGCTTGTGTTTGCTCTGATTATTTTGGATTGCTATTAGTATTTATCAGCCATGTGGCAGGTAATCCATTAATAATGGTCATTTCATGCAGTATATGATGACTAACTATCTTAACAGCAGCTGCCAATCACACCACTATCTGCCTGGATATCCATTAGCAGTTACTGTTACTTCTTTGTTGGGGCCAAAGTACAATGGAACAGATATGAACAAATAGTGAGCAGTATGCTAACATTTCAGTCATTAATGGGCACCCTCTGACAGTAGCTATCATTTTGTTATTTATTTGAAATAGAAATAAAACATAATCTGCACCCATGGACCAAAAACAGCTACATCATTGGCTAAAAATCAAGGAGAAGAATTTGCTTGGCAGGTAACGCGCATAGCTGAGGTACAAATATCATAAAGATTTTTAAAAAAATTGGGCTTGTCACTCTCTTCATGGTGCCGAAAGTGAAAAAGGAAAATGAAGTTTTCAGCAAGCCTTGGCAAGAGATTTGTGGGTACTCACCTCGATTGCCTTCACCTTAGACAGGTAAAAATCAAAATTCCAAAGAATGCTATCATTTGTTTTTTCTGCCTGTTGGTAACATTTTGAAACGTCTTATCTAATGTACACTGTTATGTCACACATCAGCATTTACTTTGCAGTAATTTAATGCTTATAGGCCACCTTGTAGCAGACAAATTCTTCACCTCTCTAGCCTTCCATTTCAGGACCGCCAGAACAACCAGACCAAGCAGAAATCCACAAACATACATGATATAAAATACTAATTTTGTGACCTGCTTCCATCCTAAGAAGGTCATGGGTAAGAATAAGAGACCTAATTGTCAACAAACTCATACCAGGAACGTTTAGACTTTAGCTTGTGTTCCAGCTCCATGTGCTTAATTACCTACTGTAGCCATTTACGTTTTTGCTTAATTAATCATTTTATGTTTTCAAAAATCTGCAAACAGCAAACCAACTCACTTTATAATATTTCCAGAAAACTAACAAGTTGCTGGATTGTGTTTACTAAGTAAGATGATGACAAACCAGCACCATGCCTGCACCTGATTTTAGTGTCTTAAAATCAGCAAAGAAGAACCTAACTATAATCTGACTGGGCAACTGCCCACTATGAACCAAAACGACCCGAACCAGATCAATGGTCAGTTGATGGTGCACCATTAATTAACATCTTTGGACATTCAAGCCCAAATGATAGCTGTCGAGTTTTTTTTTTTTTTTTTTTTTTTTTGATGGGAAGGCCTTAAGAAACTGACATCTAAGCACAGACCACCAGTTTTATAAAAGCCTTCAGGATTAATTAGTAACTACTGCAAGTTAATCATTAATAAGGGACACTGAAGGGTCAGCTCAGGTTGGACAGTTTGGAGACAAAGTCAGAAAGGTGAGATTGTGTTGGTTTGGAAATGTGCAGAGGAGAGATGCTGGGTATATTGGGAGAAGGATGGAACTTCCAGGTAAGAGGAAAGGAGGAAGGCCTACGAGAAGGTTTATGGATGTGGTGAGAGAGGACATGCAGTTGATGGGTGTGACAGAACAAGATGCAGAGGACAGAAGGAGATGGAAAAAGATGATCCGCTGTGCCAACCTCTAATGGGAACAGCAGGAAAGAAGGAAAAAACTACCTACAATGGAACATCCATGCCTTATCTTTGCAAGAATATTTGCTTATAAAAACAGATAATATACATATTGAACTACATCACTGAATGACCAGCTTTCCTAAAATTATTTTGAAAACAATTACGTCTTCTATATTGTCATTCTAAACAATTTTTTAAGTTGAAAGCAGAAATGTGTTAAAATATATTAACACATAAAAAATAGTGAACTCAGATTAAGTTTCTTCGTTAAAACATAACATTTGCAAACCTACTTAATGCAACTGAGGGTCATGGAGGGACCAGAGCGTATCCTGGAAGCATTGGAAGCAGGACAGGAAACAGCCCTGGGCAGGTACCAGTCCATCACAGGGCCCAATTGGGTTAAATTTAGAGTTAACGATTTACTCAACATGTCAGTCCAACATGGAATATGAAAGGAAAAACAAGGCAGAAATGAGAACAAGGTGCAGACTCCTCATGGACAGTATCTGAGTGTGGAATTTGAACTCAGGACGCTGAATACCTGAGGGGACAGCACTACCAACCATACCACCATGCTAGCCGTGATTATTGGGTCTGTTGTTCTCTTTGTTACACTTATTTGGAATGATAAGGATAATTAAACATTTAGATAGACAAATTGATATTATATTATATTATATTATATTATATTATATTATATTATACTAGCCATCCCCCGCGGCTTCGCCCACGTATTAGTGTAACAGGACAGTGAGGAGGGCCCGGCCCAGCTCCCTACTCCTGACGTCACTCTCCCCCCTCCCCTCTGCCCACAGTCTCTGTCTCGGATTATTGCAAATATATCGCTCCTGCAAGCAAACTATGATTTTTAGAGTGGTGAGAGAAGTTGCAAAATCAACCAGAATGTTCAAACAAATTATAGAAAAAAAAGATCTAAATCCGTTAATTAGTTGTCTCATTCACTAACTGAGCGGAATTAAGGTTACACCTCAAGGCAGATGGGTGATTGAGGAGGGACCCGCCCCCCTCCCCACAGCCCGATGAGTCTTTCTCGGATTCGCGCTAATAAATCGGTACCACAAGCAGACAATGATACTTAGAGTGATGAGAAAGTTGCAAAATCAATGGAATGTTCAAGCAAATTATAGAAAAAAAACTCGATCTAAATCTGTTAAGTAGTTCTCTCGTGAAAAATGGACAGTCATACAAACCGGTCTAAAAAAACTATAAGAAATTTCGCACTTGGAACAAAAAATTTTTAAAACCGTTTCTTTGCAAGCACCTATGGGCAAAGGGTAACCTACATTCCAAATTTCAAGTCCCAAGTCCTCATGGTTCGGGAGATTTTGTGATGAGTGAATCCTAGTGGTATTTGGCTATTATATATAATATAATATAATATAATATAATATAATATAATATAATATAATATAATAT
>JANRMT010062850.1:8020623-8045104 GCA_026402145.1 Polypterus bichir lapradei | reverse complement strand
TATTATATTATATTATATTATATTATATTATATTATATTATATTATAACAGTACTTGTACAGAAAGTCATGTAGACATAGGGAGAACACATACTCATCATACCACAGTGACTGATCTCGATTCAAACCCAAATTCATGCTGTTGTAAGGGAGCAGAAGAAATCATTTATTTATTTTATATCACTTAATATTTATTTATTAAAAAAATAAAAGGAACTCTCATAGTGATGCTCACTGCTACTCTTCAGAGACTCCTGCAGATGGTACATTCAGTTCATTGTTTCATTTTATGATAGGATATCAGGATATTCGCAGGTTGCACTCACACTTTATATTTTGCTCTTTGATTTATCTTTTAATTAAAATGTTTTTTGTAATCTTGTTATGTTGGGTTGCTTTTAATTGTCTTCTGGTTCACTTTCTTCAACCACCTTGTGATGGTAATAAAGATATGTATAGATAAATCAGATATTAGATGATTCATTGCTATCACTCAAGCAAAAATGTAAACATTCATTAATTATTCTCATTTCTAATACTCTTTTCTTACATATTCTTTTTTCTTGTTGTCAAATTGTAAAATATAAAAGAGGTGTTACAGATGGAAGCAAAGGTCATATCAGGCACATTTGATTGTTATCTTATCTAATTTTCTGTTGCAATCGCCCAAAGATCCAAATAATATTACAGAGAAAACAGGAGATTGTATAATGCACTGCACATCCTTAACACTGCATGGTTAATTGTGTAAGAAGAAAAAAAAATCAGTGTGAAAAAGTTTTATCGCTGTAATCAGATCTGTTAAAATGTTCTCTTTTTTTGCCCTTGACTTTCGGCTTTTCCACTGAAAATAGCGCCTGTCAAAGAGGGGAAGCCAAGACACATCCAGATATCATTACCTTTTAAGTATACCTTGCTGGTTAAATCCTATTTGCTTTATAATTCAAATTTAGGGAATTTAAATGGACAGTCAACTTCCAGGAAGAGAAGAGATTAACATTAAGCCATTGTACTGTAAGTCAAAGCTTCTTCACACACACAATGCCTTCCAAAGTAACCTGTGTTGAGTGATTTGCATTCAATAGGAAAAAAAAACAATGTCGAGCATATGCCTAATAGCAGATACACCGTCGTCAGAATGAAGGGTGACAAGAGCATGTCAGGGGTGTCAGGAAGACCTCATGGCTTCTTGGTGTCAGTAGGTGATAGAGCAGGGCTATTCAATTACAAATTCAGTTGGCTCAGATTTTCAAACCAAGAAATTTAGCAGGGCCAGACGTAAATCAGTGGCCGGTAAGCAGCAGGTAAAAACAAATTTTAAACCAACACAAATGACTGTATTCAAAAACAAGTAATGTTTAGTCATTGGTTCCATTTCAAATTTGGTCACATCTGACACAGGCACATCAACAAGTGCATAAAAAACAATAAAAAGCTAAAACTGAAGGAATCTGAGGTAGTAGCATTACTTTTCTTCCACATTTGAAATAAAAAAAATAAACATTTTGGTTATATCTGACCCAAGCGCATCTCAAAGTGTTTAAAATCAAAAAAGTGCACAGTATTAGCAATAACACTTGTTTCCCTTTTGAAATAAAATAAATATTTTGCTCACATATGACCCATGCATAAAATGAAAAAAATCAGGAGTGCTTTCCATTAGACTTTCTCATATACTCAGATATGGGGATGGATATTTAAGGGGTAAACCGCAAGATGATGATTATATTTTTATTTTATATACATTAAAGAACCATCAACAACAAATCAAATCAACTTAATTATATATTGAGCAATTATTATAAAAATAAAGTTGAATAAATTGGACTCTACAGCTGCATGAATCAAAGCTACAGTACCTTTTCCGGTTAACGGGAAACAGCCCAAAAGTTGATAGAAATCTACGTTTTATGCCTAACACTTGTATGCAAAATTTGGTTAACCTAAATGAAAGCGTACTCAGCTTATCATGTTTACACACAGACACACAGATATAATTCCAAAAATGTTATTTTTGGACTCAGGGAGGTCTAAAACATCGAGATTCATCAAAATCTCAAAATGGAATTTTTGGAGGATTCCAATACTTTCCCTATACTTCGTAAATGAGAAAGTTAAAAGTGCACAGTATTATCAATGGCATTTGTTTCCCTTTTGAAATAAAACAAATATTTTGGTTATATAATAATAACAATTCTTTATATTTACATGGCGTTTTTCTCACTACTTAAAAGACTTTGCTCCCCACGTCGGACGTGAACCCAGTATCTTTCATAATGCAAGGTGGCAGTGATGCAATTGTACCGCTGCATAAATATGACCCGCTCCATCTCAAAGTGCATTGAACAGAATAATAAAACTATCAGCGCTAACAAAGCCGTCAGTGCACAACCTCATAACAAGTCATAACAGTAACTAACACACATGAATACACCATCTGCAGCACACTGAGGGAACACGGGTTCATTTTAAATCACCACATGTGTGTTACTATTGTGATGTGTCTCGCTACTGCGTGGGTTGTGAGGGGGTCTTGGCAGAAAGCACTTTGAGTGGGGGGGGCTCAGGGCACTTCCCCAGTGACAGCTGAGCGACAGGATCAGGGTGAGAGGGGAACGAATGGAAAAATAGCAGGAAGAGATTCCCTCTGCGAATTGGCTCCTTCAGCAGGTCGTCACAGTGTCATAGAGTACTACCACCTCTTGTAGACAAACAAAAATGTGCTGCATTGTGGGTTGAATGTTGCTAGGATATGCGGAGTACAGTATTGCATTCATGGGCTGTACTACTGTAGAAATATCGGAAGGCTCGAGAAATGTGTTTTTCTCAGAGGTTTTGGTGGGATCATGGGCTGGGCCACTCGGAGGTTGCTTCTGGGCCACATGTAGCCCGCGGGCTGCCATTTAAACAGGCTGGTAATAGAGAAAAGGTGACTTTGACTACTGTGGCTGAAGCTGTTTCACTGATACGACTTTGGAAAAAGTCCACTAAGCTAAACAAATAGAGTACAATAGTGCTGCAGTAGTGACGGCCCTGAAAACCCTAACCATGATAGCTACAGATAATCCTACTTGCAGAAGTGTCTACCAGTGGTCACTCTTGGAGAGTGAAGAACATTCCAAGCCCACTCACCCCAGACTGCACTAGTCACCATTAACCATACTTGTAGAAGGGTCTGCCTACAGTGACTTTGGTGCTCGAAGATGGGATGTTCTTGTCCTGGTCACTTCATCATCTTGTGGCTGTTTTGGGTCAAATCTGGAGAACGATATACTGGCAGTCTCCCTGGGATGTGAGGGGGTGTTTTGGTCCTGATCACTCCATTTCCCTGGGGTTGCATTTACCTGCCAGTGAAAAAGGAAGTGCTTATGGTGCACGTCATGCAAGTTGAAATAATCTCTCTCAAGGTAAATTTGAAAGAGTGAATTGATCATGAATTGGACAGAATAGATAGTGTGGTCCCCGGCCGGGGCTGGAGCCCGGCCAGGACGCCCAGGAGGACCAGAGGAGGGCTTGTACCTCCTCCAGACTGCGAGGGGGCGTCCGTCCTGATTACGCTGGTGGCCTCGGGTAGAGGGCATGGAAGCCCAGCCCTGTAGGGGCTCGTGGCCACCGCCAGGCAGCGCCCCGCTGTCTGAACAGCCCTGGAGCCCAGCACTTCCGCCACACCAGGAAGTGCTGGGGGGAAGACAACAGGGGACACCCGGACGGCTTCCGGGTGCGCAGCCGGCACTTCCGCCACACAAGGGCATGTCTGCGGAGGAGTGCCGGGAAGCAGCTGGAGCCCATCCGGGTTCCCATAAAAGGGGCCGCCTCCCAGCAGTCGGGGCGAGAGTCGGGAGGAAGAAAGACGAAGCTGGCGAGAGGACAGGAGGCGGCCAGAAAAGGACTGTGTGGCCTGGACTTTGGGGGATCGGTGCTGGAGGCACTGGGGGTTTGTTGACCACGGTAAACATTTGTAAATATTGTAAATAAACGGTGTGTGGTGAGAACAAAGATGTCCGTCTGTGTGTGTCCGGGCCAGCGTTCACAATAGACAACTTAGAAAATCTGACAATGCTATTAAAGAGGAAGATTTTGAAATTTGAAAAATGTGTAGGTAGCGCTCTGTCTGAGATAACAAAAATCGCATTTTCCTGACAGCTGTCCAAATTTTCCATCATACCAAATATGAAGGAAACTGGTATGCAGGAAGCCAAATTGTATCATACAGACAGACAGGCAGACAGACATGATAACAGCAATTCCTTCTTTTACATTTTTTGCAAACTTAGCTAACAGGAATATAGTGTAGATAAGCGTTAACTGCTGACATGGCTGGATCTGAAATGGTATAATAAGTTCTGCAAAGACCGATGATCGAAAAAGGTGGGTCATCAGATGTGGTCTGATTGTAAACCCCCAGATGTCTCACATTTCCTTGGATTCTCCTATGTTTCCGCCCCAGTGTAGCTGTCCTGATGTATTCCCAGAAAATCTTAATTTGTTCCTCAATTAAAAGGTGACTAATATCTTATTCAGGTAATTTATGCAGACCTTACACTGTGACCATTGTAGCACATAAATCCTCGCTAGGTGTACATTGATGCATTATATTTAATCACCGATTTCACCAAGTCTAATCCACAACAGAAACAAGATCTGACCAATTAGATATCCTGTAAGTGCAAAACAAGGGCCTTAGTCAATAAAAACATCGGCAAGACTGCTCAACAGCAATGGGAAGAAGTGAAAAATACAGCTCTTAGACAGAAAATGACCATCCAGGAAAACTTTTATTTTAAATACAGATTTTACAGACTATAATATCAACTCAGTGGCTTCTGTGCATAGTGTGTTGTTCATGGTGCATCAATGATCTATCATACCCAGTATGACATGAAAGGCCGTACAGGACCTTGTTCTAGTTCTGTGGAGTTGTTGTACAGTATCTTAACATGGACGAATCAAATAAGTGTGCATTGCCATAGTGGCAATACAGAAAACAATCTTAAAATTTGAAAAAAAACATGTATCATAATCCCAACAATTGACAGCCACTGCTCTCGCCACCCAAATAACCAACAACCCATTGCCACCACCATCACCACATAGTCCAATACTTGTTCCAGGAGAATATATCAACCCTACAAACAGAACAACCCAGGGAAAGAATTCTGGAGACTACAACCCATAAATCTAAAGGAGTCTTCACTTGGAGCTGAACAATAAAGACCAAAATGAAGGAGAGGGTCAGCATCAGAAAGTCCCAAGGAGTCTTGACATTAGATGGTCTCAGGCGTTGCAACTTACACATTTCTCAGCTAGCTAAAGTGTTGAACATAATTCCCTATTGGACAAAAACTGGTGTAGTCAATCCCACTGCCATGTCTTTTCTGTAGCGCTAAGATCAAAACTGCACACAGTACTCCAGATGAGGCCTCACCGGTGAGTTATAAAGCTTGGTATGAGCAGATCCTCCTTGGACTTGTACGCCACACATCAGGTTGCTATATAACCTAACATTCTGTTAGCCTTCTTAATGGCTGCTGAACACTGTCTGATTAGTTAATTAGTCGGAGTCCACTACGACTCCTAAATCTTTCTCTTACGGTGTATTTTCGATTTACAGACCTCACAATATGTGATCAAATCTAACATTTTTACTTCCTATGTGTAATACTTTACATTTACTGACATTAAATTTCATCTGCCACAACTCTGTCCAAGCTTGTATGCTATACAAGTCGCTCTGTAATGACATAACGAATTCGTGGCCAATTCACCTCCCTTGGTATCGTCTGCAAACTAAACCAGCTTGTTATTTATATTCCTATCCAGAATATTTATCTTATATAGATAAAATGGAATTTCTCTCTGTCGGTCGGTCTGTCTGTCTGCTTGAGGATCATGTGAAAACCACTGCACCTGTATCTACAAAATTTTGTAGTTAGAGTATCTTAGAACACAGACTAATACAATTTTAGATTTTCTATGTATAAATATCTAGAAAAAATAAAAACTGAAACAACCTCATTTAAAGTTACGGCTTTCCACTTAATTACTCTTTAACCGTTGATCGTATCAAATATCCACTCCTTCTTGTTCTAAGATGAACAAAACAAGTTTCCATTCAGTTTTGTCTAAGGCAAGTAATAAGCAAGCAAATGATCAAGATCTGTGACTGAGTTGGGGTAACAAAAGCCTTTTGAGATGGTGGGAGTGAGAGGGACGGACACTTTGATGGGGTCCACCAGGAGTGTTGATCAGGGAGAAGAAGGGCGCATGTGCTGCTCGACCTTCACTTGTCTCTCAGCAATCAAATTGTATATGACGATTGTGGTGCACTCTGCGTACTCCATAATATTTCAAAATGTATTACAGATAATCATTATTACTATTGTATGAATTGATCTGTGGTGCAAAATTATTTCTATTTCTTTACATTTTGACAGAAAATTTTTTGCAATTTTTAACTCTTACAGAAAAGGGATTAAAATGCACAATCATTAGATGCAAAATAATACTAAAAAATACGTCTCCATGCCATGATGAAGAGATCATATATGTCTGATCCCATTTTTATTTATTTTATGCATGTTACATATCTTTTTATCACTCTTCTAGGAGAAGCAGGGTAGAATATCTATTATACATCCATCCATCCATTTTCCAACCCGCTGAATCCAAACACAGGGTCACGGGGGTCTGCTGGAGCCAATCCCAGCCAACACAGGGCACAAAGCAGTAACCAATCCCGGGCAGGGTGCCAACCCACCGCAGGACACACACACACCAAGCACACACTAGGGCCAATTTAGAATCGCCAATCCACCTAACCTGCATGTCTTTGGGAGGAAACCGGAACGCCCGGAGGAAACCCATGCAGACACGGGGAGAACATGCAAACTCCACGCAGGGAGGACCCGGGAAGCGAACCCGGGTCTCCTAACTGCGAGGCAGCAGCGCTACCACTGCACCACCGTGCCGCCCTCTATTATACATACATATATATATACACATATATATATATATATATACGAGATATATATCTTTATATATAATACGCTACCGTGGCTGTTCATTTGTCTGTCTGGGATTTTAAATCACCTGTAGCTCGCAAACCGTTTCAACTATTGACCTGAAATTTTTGTACACATATACTACGTGACGTTTACTATCCGCTTCGAGGTGACAATTGCAGCGCATGCGTACAGGCGCTATTCTCATCCCTACCACCTTCGCCGTCACTTCCCCTACCTCTTCATATCATAAATCAATCTTGAGGCACATTGAAGACTTAAGTGCCAGCTTAAGTGAAAAATTAAGGAAAACGTACTAAGTAATTGCTTAAACTTAATCAGTTTTAACGCAAAAAGATGAAGACGAAAGAAGAGAAGAAGCAGCAAGCTCATAAACCTCTGAGCAAATAAATGCTAAACGTACAGAGAAAGAGTATTAAAACTATGAATGCTCAAGTCAAGTGTATTCACTGCATGTTATTGTGCAGTGCATTGTTACTGGTATATATATATTTATATTAAAAATAGCGGCACCTGAGGAACGTCACCTAATTCTGATAAGGCCGCATCCCTTTGCTTCCTACATTTTAATCAATTTCACACCCATCGACAAACTACACCCTGAACTTCCACTTCTTTAAGTTTGACAACTAGCCTCTCATGTGGGACCTTACCTTCTGCACCTCTCCTCTCTGATTGTACTGGAGAACATTTTGGGGGCACCTCCTCTTTTAAGCTAAGCAAAATTATTCAGCCACTTGAGAAGGAAAATGAGCTCAGATTTGTAAAGGGCAGCAGTGGTGTCAGGAAGCAAAATCTCAAAATCCTTAGTTCACTGTTAATCAGTGTACAAGTACCAGCAATGAGTGCATGGATAAAACACCAGAAAAACACATCCAAAAACGTTAGAGTCATGGTACTGTAGCAATATCTGTCATTCTCTAGCAAGCCACCTCAATGCATTTAATGCAGAAATAAAAAAATAAAATTGAAAAATATGAACCTGCTCCATCAAAGCCAATCCCATGGGTACAATTTTCTCTCTGTAAAGAGGCAGACAATAATCCTAACTTTTTTTTCTAAGTCTGGAAACATCCATCACTTGCTTTCAAGTAAGGCCGCCATGAGTTTTCTGAATTTTCCAGGTAAGCATCTGCCGTCTTCGCGGAGGAAAGTGAGTTTGTCTCATTCGGCTATCATTAATTCCACTGTTTTGAAATGATATGCTTCAAGCACTATTGGAAATACAATAACAGGGAGAAAGAATGTGCTTCTAAAAAAGAGCTTCTTTTATCAGTTGCTACATATCCCTAGACAAACCAGTCTTTAGTTATTTAACAGAGAGTCTGAAAACCCGTGCAACAACACAAGGTGCTTGACAGAGCACAAAACTGTCAGATTCACAGCGGTTCAAGCAGAGACACAAATTCAGCTTTGATAGTCACAGGAAGAAGCTGAAGAAAAGCCTGCCATCAAGAACCGAGACTAGTTAAATCACGTGCACAGATAACTCCACAGCCATCATTTTCTCTTTTCTTAATCTGTTGTTACCTAAAGGGGGCACTCTTGAGTTAGCTCAAGTACCAAGTGAGCCAAAGAAAAATATTTATTTTGACAGGTTATAATATTAGAAGTGTGTAGGGTGTTGGAGGAAAAATGAACAAAATAATAAGGAAGATGCAACAAATCTAAAGCCATTCCTGCACAAGATTTGATGCACACCTATCTGCTAATATGGCTTGCTCATTTGATTACAAAATGGCATCTCAAATTGTTGATTCCAGTTGAAGCCTCCCAGCTCCTCTCCATCCTCTGGCCTCTCTTCCTCTCACCAGGGAGACCCTTGCATTTCACTTACTGATTGGGGACTGGATGAGGTTTTGAAGCCCTAGCCAAGAACTGTTGCACTTCTAGAGGAAGCCTAGCTAGCACTCCTGATGTCAGAAATGATCGAGTGAAATCTTGGGACAATCCTGCTAGAACTCCTAGCAGTGGTCCATGCAGACCTAGAAACCCCACCTCCCAGGTACCTGTCCATCTGAAAGCAGTGGAGGGTGTCACATAGTCATTATGTAGTCTCCACCATGCTGTCTAAAAACTTGGAGGACTGTTAGTCTATGTCTTGTCATCTCTCATAGTTCATCACTTACATCTAAGCCCCAAGTGTTATAACCTTCAGGGTTTCAACCATTAAATGGGGCATACAGCCCCCTACTGGATAGTATTGTGTTATTGCCATGGTTGCCATTGCATGTGCAATTAGGATCTTACAGCCTGACTCCTGTCCTGCACAACGTTAAACAGTATCTTTAGTCATCACAAGGTCCTCCATTATACTGTTAAAGCATGTGAGGCTGACACTCACACACGTAAGGGACAAAACAGTACCATACTAAAGTTTTTGCTCCTTACTATTACCATCTAACTTTTACATACCGTACATATGCATATGGTATTATCACACTTCCTTCTGTTTTAAGGACAGAAAAAGCCACTGTAAACAGGTGGGAGAACTCTAGATGTCTCAAAGCCCATTCTGCTTCCTTTCAGAATTTTACCTGACTAGGAGGGCTTCTGCATGTACCATCAAGTCAACCCAACTCAGAAAGATCAACACATGGACTGCCCCTTCTCGTTACAAGGCCAAAGGGTGTGAGCGACCATAAGTGACGTAACAGTGTGCTGTCACCAGGCAAACCGTGAAAGCCAAGGACTTCAAGTGTACTTTAGAACAAGTACATATTATTGTAATAAAGCTTTCATGTATTGTTTGGGTAGACAAAGAATTTTTCATTTTTAAAGTTCAATAAATTAAAACTGGAAACATCTGTAATATCACAAGAAGCTTTAAATCTCAGCATGAAATATTTTTCTAAAGATGTCATATAAATCTTCAAGAAGTAAGCTATTTAAAAAATAAGCATGCAGAGCTGTGAAATGTGATGGCATAAAGAAAACATTATATATAAATATACATGAACGTGCCATCAGATGTTCAAAGCAAAATCGTAACTGAAAGAAAGTGACAACTCGCTTCACAACTCGATTCAGAGAATGCCACTGTTTCATCCCACATCATTTGCCATCCTCACAGCCTGGTCGGGATTGTAGTGATATCATGTGGAGTTGGACATAACAGGTCATACCACCCCAGGATCTTCTGGGGAACTGTCAGGAGCTCCCAGGTCAGCTGAGGAATATGATCCGTCCATTGTGTTCAAAGTCTTTTCCTATTGTTTAGTGCTTAGTATGATATGTGTGGAAGGAGTTCATGCTGTACGACCAAGCTATTGTAGTTGTCACCTCATTGTTCAAGAAGCAGAGGATGTCTCCACACTTACAGATAGTCATCGACTTATGACCACCTTCGGTCCTGATAGACTGGTCATAAGTATATCTGGACGTAAGATGGACCGGTGTATGTATTCAAACCTGACCATATGTATAATAAGTTCATTGAGTCATATTGGTTTTTTATATCCTTTTTTATCATCATTCTTAGCACATTTTCTATCTTTTTTTTGTACATTATTTTATTATTTTGTTTCATTATTACTTTTGCTCGAATGGGTGCCAAACTTTTAACAACTTCACAAATCCTTTTTTTGTTCTGTGTTATGGTATGTCATCAATGTGAGCCTCTCCCAGTGTTCCTTGTGCCAACTGTGATAGTTTCAGCACTCATATGTTTTCTGTTTTAACATTTCAGCCTGTTAATAATAATCATTAACAGATAAAGGAGTTCAGTGTGGTTTCATTACCCCTTTGTGGCAAATCGTGAGTCACAACACAGAAGCTTCTGAGGTTATCTGGATTCAAAGCCAGAGCGCAGCAGTACAGTGCATGTGGTGAACACCGGTAACAATGGAATAACTTAAAGTCACATGCGATCGCCTTCGCTTTCTTTTCTCCCTCAAACTGCTGATCACTTTCATTTCTGTGTCGGTATCGTTTGCCATTTTTTCCCTGTAATTGTAAAACAAACATAACTAAATGTAGTGTGATGGACGGCTAGCAGCTCATCCCGGCCGACACATCCAAGATGCTAGAAGGAGTCTTCTCTGCAGTATGGAGGTGTCCCGGATTCCCACAGGGCACCATGGGAGATGGAGTTCGCCTTCACAGCCCTGCTGGGTGCCGTGGGACACTGCAGGGAGACATGGGATTTTTATTTTCCCAGTAGCCCGGAAGTACTCCCAAGTCACGAGGATGGAGAAACAGAAGTACTTCCGGGCTGAAGAAAAATATAAGTCTTTATCTGACCCGGAAGTGCTATGGAATCACACGGACAGAAGGATAGGAGCGCTTCTGGGTGAAGGACTATATAAAGGACTATGAGAGACCCAGCAAGCTGAGCCGGAGTTGGGAGGGAGTGTGACGAAGCTGCTGGAAGTGGAAGATTGGTTTATTGTAGTGGACTGAATTGTATTATTGATTATTTGTGTATTGTGGTGGATATGGTGCTTAGAGGCACTATATTGAAGAAAATGAAAATACTTCTTGGTGTTTTTAAACCAGTGTCTGCATCTGTCCGTTGGGTTTCACGGGGCAACTGCAACCCCTAGCATCCACTCATTAACAGTAGTCAAAAAACACTGTAGGTAATAAACTGAGATCGAGATGAACAACTCATGGTGTATGGAGCTAGCATTGTGAAAGCTGTTGTGGTAGCGGTCACAAGTTGAACAGTTGTAAAGCACATAGGCCGTAAGTCAACGACTATCTGCTGTCACACATGCGAATGGGAGGAAGCTAAAGGGCTTGAATAATGATAATTCCATGCCAGTCCAGGGAGTGGCGAGGTGCACTGACTTTCTCTCTCGATCCTCTGCAAACCATTCACGGGAAATCCCACAGGGTTCCAGCGCCCATGAAGACGTCACTTCCAGTTCTGATGCCCATGAAGATGTCACTCTCCACCCCCGATGATGCCACTTCCAGTTCCGTCGCCCATGATGACTTCACTTCTGGTCTTGGCCTTTAAAGCCACCATCTTTACATATCTGAATCAGTTCTGTTTTGGACTTGAACCTGAACACAACTCAACAAAAACAAACCCATTTTGCAGACAGGGCATATTATATGGGTGGCTGCCCCAAACCATTTTGATGTCTCTTGTCAATTCTTGCTACACTGTACTAATACGACCCTGGGGAGGGAGGATGTACTAAACTTCCTACGAAATTCACACAGATCATGCCTCACTTTTCTGAGAAAGATTCATTATTTCATATTGAGTGAATTTAGATGCACACACACAGCCAGGATAAGAGAGGTAGCCTGCTGGTTTCTTAAAAACCCATGTTCACATGCTCGAGTCCACTCATGTAGCTCAATTTTCTACCCATCAATGCTGGATGCATTTCTGAAGCAAAGACTCTCCTGACTGTCTGATTTTGTGAGTAAACACGGAAAAGTGGGCTAAAGGCAAAACAAAAGAAAATAAAAATAAGTCGTTAACACCCATAACCCAGACGAGCGAGAGAAAAATCAAGGTCAATTAATAGGTAATAAGTCAAAAAAACCAGGAAATACAAGAAGAGAAAACACACAATAGATCAAAATTAAATTAAGGATATCCGCAGATCGGATAAGCCTCCTAGAGAAAGGCTGACCTTTCATGCCGGTTGTTGATTAAGTCAAGGTCATGACCCTGGAGACCCCACCCTTAGAAACGAGGGGTGTGACCCTGACAACGGTACACAATGTGGCATCTCTTAATGAAAAAGGCTACCAAGCATCAGTTTTCAGCCTAAATCATGACAAAGACTTACGCAGGCTAACTATGAAATCCTTAACTGTAACCCAGTTAAGGGTTTACATGGCCAGATAACTGGGTTAATCGCGGAGAAATCTACATGTGTTACCTCGTTTTCTCAATTATATTCAAATATTCTGGTTTCTCTAACTGGAACAAGGTTACACATACCGTTTTTGAAACCAGGTTTCTGTGAATAACTGCGTTATTAAAGCTCATGTAATGTGAATGAAGGTGAGAATACAGATTTCATGTTTTCTTATGTAAACCTGACTAAATGAAAGACCTTGTCTTACCACAGGTCTGCAAATGCTTAAGGTTGTTTCATCCCCTTCATCAGTTGCTTTTCCTGCATTTCCCTCACAAATTTTCCAAATCTGTTGTTGGTTTCAGAGGTTCAAAATCAGGATGCCCTTTCTGATTTTCAGCCTATCCCTGGTTTTGTTAGTTCTGCTTTAGTCGAGTTCATTGCCTGCTTCAAAAACCTGATACACATTCCAGACTTCTTTATCAGTCTTCCATCCCATTTGCTTCCTGAAGAATCAAGTAGGAGTAACCTGTCGCTAATTGGTTGGAAATGAATCAGGTGACCAAAGAGGTAATTTGGCAGTTAGTGTAATAATGTGAAGGAAGTCTATAAGCAGTGAGCACAACTTCTGTCCTGGATAACAATGATAATGGCAGTGGGGTCAACTGAGATAAACCTGTAATGGTCTGCAACCAATATTTTCAGTGATGATCATGATGACGCCTTGGTAATAATGAGGAGGATGGGATGCACATGGAAGAAATTTTAGGAGTGCATCCCATTTTGACATCTCTGTTATTGAAGGAAAGCTGTGTGAGGAGTTGCAAGGTGTCCTGGAGTGTGAAGACACAACATGAAGCAAAGTTAACAACAGTCAGGTGGTTGTGAAAGAGGAACATGAGTGAACAATTAAGACAAAGGATTGTAATATAGGATAAAAGTCGTGTTCAATAGAAAAATAGGCTGACATGGTTTGTCTTTGTGGAATACCAGATAAAGTTTAATCTATCTAAAATAACAATATAATGAAAGTTAAGAGAACGAACTTGAGGTCAAAGACAATGAAGGTGGAAGAAGCAACAGATGACATGAGATGAATAGTAAGATCCAAAGAGTATTCATGGATTTTTGAAAGTGGAAGAAGAATTTTGTGAGGTAAGTGGTCTGCCTTGGGCAAACCTAAACCTAAACTATGGCTGCTGGACGGCTGGTTGCTGTGCATATGGTCAATAGGAGCACCACTGTAGGTCAATCCAACATTAAGTAAAATAGTCAAAGTGCTCAGAAACGGTTTAAAACAAAGGTTTTAATAAACCACAAAAATGGAAAAGATAAACAAATGGAGAACATACAAAGGAGGTCTTTGTGAAAGGAATGATTCTGACCAAACAGATCCATTTGCCCCATTTGCAGCTTTTCATGTCTATCCAATGCTAAATCAGCATGGGCTCCCTTCGCTGACCATCCATCGCTCTTTCTCGCTCTCCCTCTTCTTCCTTGCTCCCAACAAACCTTTGCCCAACTTGTCTCCATATTCCAGACTAATTGATCAACTTGTAGGGAGCGTCAGTATTCAGAGCCTGTCTTTGGCTTTCTCCAGATATTCCAGCTGGGGTTCCTTCCCTGCCTGGGGTTCACATTCTGTATTTATGTATTTTTTGTTCACCTTTAGGTCATTGTTTTATGTTCATGTTATTTTCATGTATTATGTGTGCTATGACATGGTGATGTTCCATGTGTTTTGTGGGTGTTGCCCTAAGAGGCGGGTCCATCTGCCAATCACCGCCATTAACTGCCCTGTGCCCTATAAATCTGGATGGACTCCCACAGTTTGTGGCGGTTCATTTCAAATGCACTTGGGAGGTTTTTGGTGATTCTTTGACCCTTTCTTGCTCTCGTTTTTGACTGTTCTCTAGATTTGTGATTTAGGACTTCATTTGCTTGGTTTTAGGCAACTCCATTTTGACATTGTGCTCTTCGGAGCTTCACAGATCATTTGTGAAACTTTTCAATTTTGTAAAGCTTCGGTTTTTGTCTGTTTATATACAGTATCTGGGGTTTGGCAACATATCTCCCTCTAGTGGGCATTTCTGGAAGTGCTCTTTGAGGGGTTTGTGCTTTGGGACCACAACATGATCAACTTCTGGAATCAAATCAGTGGTCAGGGTCCCTTACTGGGAATTAGCAGCCCCTGGAGTAACCGCACCGCCAAGTCCTGGAAGTCAGGGCTTTCTGCTTAGGGCAACAGAATCTTAGCCACCTCAAATGGGGTATCTCTGCTGTCATCTCCTGGCCCTGACCTCTAATCAGTCCTCCACGAACCCTCTCTTTTAACTGTGGTGCTCCTGGAGGATTTATTTCCAGAGTCTTGATACAATGGCACACCATATCACGCATGTAATAATTCAGCATACAACTAAAATATTAGCAGCATCAGAGTAACTTCAAATTTATTTACATTTTCTTTAGCGTGCATTGCTCTATGATGACATCAGTGTGAGCTACACTGTACAAGCGTGCACAATGTGACCCAGAAGTGATGTCTTTTACATGGGTGTGATCTACAACTGACATCATGGGAGCCATTCTGGGAACTGTAAAGTATATCCACCCACAGTTTCCAAATATATATAAGTTAACCTAACCAGTGTTTTTGTTAAAAACAATTTGTTTTACAGAAATTCTGAAACGCTTGCCGGGAAATTAAGACCTCCAGTTCTGTTTAGTGTGCTGACAGAAACATTTTCTTGGGAACATCCAAATGAATTTTTGACAGAACAAAAATGGAGTTCTCGCCTCTGTCATCCACGCAATTGTTTTTTACAGAGATGTGCATTGTCTTCTAGGGAATCACGAAAATTGACAACACACACAGTCCCTTGGTGGTCCCAGCCGATTTACACTGGCATGTCCAGGGCCAACCCAATGAGCTGCATGGTGTTATCTGTCACCTACTGTACCAGCTGTTGTCCTGGGCCCACGTCAATACTTCACCAGCCTGGCATCCTTTCACTACACACACACAAACTTATACAGCATATATAAAATGTAAAAGCATGCGAGGAATATGATACATCTCTAAAAAATATTTTTAAGCAAGGGCATTTGATTCTTTATAGTTAGTGTGTATCTGTGTGTGTGTGTGTGTGTGTGTCTGAGTTTGAATTCTGGAACAAACAGAACTGCTGATTTGAATTCAACTTTCTACACACACCATTACAGCCTGGCTGTTTCTAGGGAAAAAAGGGCATTCTGGATCATGTCTTTTGGTAGAAGCCAAGCTTTAGTAATGTGGTTGAAACTCCAGGTCTCCCTCCAGACTTCGCCCCCCTTCCAATAAAATAAGGCCATAAAGTGCAAGATACCCACCAAACATGCACATAGTGCCCCCCAGTGGGCAGACCATGGGCAGTGTGGGCTTGAGGAAACCAAATTAAATACTGCACTGGCACAATGAGGGGGCTGCTACAAGGGGCTACAGGAAACATGCACATAGTGCCCCCCCAGTGGGCAGACCATGGGCAGTGTTGGCTTGAGAAAACCCAATTTAATACTACCCTTAACAAAGCTCCTCTAATGGCCCAAATGGTTTATTGTTGGCCGTCTAAGTTCAGTAAGCCTTTCATTGGCCCAGGGATGGTCTGGTAATGCAGGCCAATGTCGTCACTGCCTCATTAGTTTCTGACTATTTAATGCTGTCATGGTGAATTATTATTTTAGGTGGGTTTTAGGTTTTGATTGTAGACATATAAATAACAATTTGAATGACCTCAAAATGTATAACATATTATATTGGCTAATACAGCATATTTTTTTATATTTTATTAGTAATGTTTTAGCATTCAGTGTTGTAATACAAGCAAATAAATAAATAAAAAGCTGGACTAGTATCAATAAATGGAAAGACATTTTATGTTTTGTAAGAATAAAGGGTTTAAAGCCACATTACTATTGTCATGTCATTGTCAAAACTGCTTTGTCCTGACCAGGATTGTGGGGGAACGGGAGCCCAGCCCAGCTAGCATAGGGTGCAAGGCGGGAACAAACCCTGGACAGGGCGCCAGTATATCGCAGGGTGAACACACACAAACTCACTGGCGCACACGCACAGGCCAGTTTAGCGTTGCCAATCCACCTAACCTACATGTCTTTGCACTGTGGGAGGAAACCCTCACAGACACGGGGAGAACATACAAACTCCACACGGGGAGGACCCGGGACACGGACCCTGGTATTCTTATTGCTAGCATTGTGTTTTATTTTCATTCCTTTTCTTATTAATTAATAAATTGTAAATCTTCATAATTATACGTAGTTTAATTGATAAAAAATAACTATACCAGAAAGGGGTGGTGCAGCGGTAGCACTGCAGTGTCACAGTAAGAAGACCCGGGTTCCCGTCCTGTGTCCTCCCTGTGTGGAGTTTACATTTTTTCCCCACATTCATATTGGTTTCCTCCCACAGTCCAAAATCATGCGGGTTGGGTGGGCTGGTGGTGCTACATGGGCCCTATGCTGTGTGTGTGAGTGTGTTCACCTTGGTGTCCTGTCCAAGGTTTGTCCTGCCTGCACCCATTGCTTGCTGGGATAGGCTCCAGGTGCCCAGCAACCATACCCTGAATAAGTAGGACCAGTAAGGTAAGGACATTTTTCAGGTCCATGACCAAATTTAGTCTTCCTGCCTGTTTGCCCTCACCAAGCCTGCATTTTGGGGACAGTGTTGTCCTGATGTACAAATCCCAATTGGGCCATAGTTGGCTGCCCACATGGGGTCAGTATGTTTGCCCACACTGGACCGACAGTGTACCCAATGTCAGTTTATTGTAAGATATCACCCAGCAAACAAACATTAAATCATTGGCACCACATAGTATAGTCTCAGGGGATTTTAATATCCTTAAAATAGAACAATGCTATTTCAATATAAAATGAATTTAACCCAGACATGGAGGGAGGCGCAGTGGCCTAGCGGTTAGCACTGCTGCGTCATGGATCCAGTGTCCTGGGTTCAAATCATGCGCCGGAATGATCTTTGTGTGGAGTTTCTATGTCCTTCATGCATTTGAATGTTTTTTTCCTCCCATATTTTTGAAGACTTGGGTGTTAGGTTACCTGGTGATTTCCACTTCGAAATTCATGAGAGGTCCTTTAAAAAGGATAGAAAACTAACTGTTTCTTACAGTATGCAGAAACTATCAGAAGTCTTATACTGTACATTTACTCATTTGGCTGACCTCTTTATCTAAGGTGACATACAACATTTGGAACACAACTTGGTGGCGTTTGTTTTGTTTTTCCAACTGGCACACAGGCAGGAGGAATGACTCGCTCGTGGTCATATGGTGTCAGTAGTGGGATCTGAACTCACAACCTCAGGGTCTGAAGTCCAAAGCCTTACCCACTACACCATACTGCCTGCTTATGAGTTGCAATGAGCTGAAAGTTTCAAATTAAGAAAGCCAGTTGGGAAGCCAAAAAGATGTGGAAGGACAAAGATGAAAAACAAGCCCTTCTTTGAAATGCTTCAATGCATTATACCCATTTCACATTTTTACAATCTGTTCTAATTAAAGTTGGTTTTTAAAGTATAACCCTAATGCCAAAAAAGTTGGGATGCTGTGTGAAATGTAAAAAAAAACAGAATGCAATGATTTGCAAATCTCATAAACCCATATTTTATTCACAATAGAACACAGAAAACATATCAGATGTTGGAAGTGAGACATTTTAGTATTTCTTCAAATATATTAATTCATTTTTAATTTGAGGGCAGCAACATGTCTCAAAAAAGTTGGGATGGGGCAACAAAAAGTTTGAAAAGTGAGTGGTACTAAAAAGAAACCACTGGAGGAACATTTTGCAACAACGTTTAATTGGCCACTGGTCAGTAAGATGATTGGGTATAAAAAGAGCATCTTAGAGGGGCAGAGCCTCTCAGAAGGAAAGATGGGCAGAGGTTCACCAATCTGCAAAAAACCGCATCTACAAATTTTGGAACAATTTGACAGTAATGTTCCCCAACAAAGACTTTGAATATCTCATCATCTACAGTACATAATATCATCTAAACATTCCAAGAAAAGGGATAATTCTCTGCACAAGGGACAAGGCCGAAAATCAATATCAGATGCCTGTGATCTTCGGGCCCGCAGACGGCACTGCATTACAAGCAGGCCTGATTCTTTCATGGAAATCACTGCATGGGCTCAGGAACACATCCAGAAATCACTGTCTGTGAACACAGGTCGCCATTCCATCCAAAAATGTAGGTTAAATCTCTATCATGCAGAGAAGAAACGATTTGGGATCATGATCCAGTAACGCTGCCATCTTCTCTGGGCCAAATGGACTGAGACAACAGTGGAAAACTGTTATGTGGTCAGACGAATCGAAATTTGAAATTCTTTTTGGGAAACACGAACACTGCATACTTCGTACTGAAGAGGAGAGAGGGACCATACAGCTTATTATCAGCACTCCGTTCAAAAACCTGCATCTCTGATCAGCGATGTGCGGTGAGGTTCATGGCTGGTGATGCACTGGCTCCTTCGGAGTCCATCCATCCATCCATTATCCAACCTGCTATATCCTAACTACAGGGTCACGAGGGTCTGCTGGAGCCAATCACAGCCAACACAGGGCGCAAGGCAGGAAACAAACCCCGGGCAGGGCGCCAGCCCACCGCAGAAAGAGGAGAAGATTCACTATTCAATTAGCAGCCAGCATGCACATTGACTACTGGTTATGTTTCATATCTCATCAGTATTCTTTACACACTCATAGGTAAGGTGCATATTTGACTAAGAAAGAACGTTACATTTATAGTGGTGAGAGAGAGTGGAGAGAGCGTATTTACTCTGCACCCTCCATGTGTTATAAATTTGCTGTTGCAATTCCACAATTCATACTCATTCAATACAAATGATAGTATAGAGCGGTGTAGAAAAAACAGATTTCAATTTTGACCTTAATTGAAATATTTAGTTGTTTTTAAAAGCTTTTAATTCTGATGCTTTAATCAATTTTAATACAAACTGTTCAACAAAAGGATAACAAGAAAAACAAAAGAATATTTTATTTAAGGTCAAAATTTGGTTTTTAAATATTGGCTTTTTTTTCTTAGTCTGATCCCATTTTTTATAAAATTAAAAACCGTTACCTTTATTTGTTAATGAAGTCCATGCGCCTATCCTTCTTCATGAAAATCTCCGTTATTTTCTTGTAAAAGTCCTCCTTATTTTCCATTAGTTTTAAAAGTCTTAATCTTCTATTTTGGCAGTCAGTCAGAACAAAAAATAAAAATAAACGGACCGCTACAGTGCACTTGACCTTCTGATATCACCAAGTTATTGGTGCCTCTGCATTGAAAAAGAGCACCAACGAGCACCTGTTGGGCTCACATACGCCCCCTTCAGTGCAGCACGGTACTGTCTGCCTCACCTTGTGCCTTTTCACTGCGGTTTTATGTCTGCTCAGCAATACGGAATATGTCACACACGTCCATTAAAGATATTAACCAGACTGTGGAAAGTCAGGGTGTATAATAAATGTGTCTTCAAACCTTATATTGGCAGCATACAGAGAGACAGCAACAGGCACACGCCAATTGCCTGTGTGAGGGAGAGCGCAGTCCGAGGTGAGGTGAGGCTCATCACTACCACACGTCGCATTTCTCCCCTGTATTTGAAAAGGAAATGCGCCAAAGCAGCGAATTTTGACTATAAAAATTAGCAAAAATTATTGGAATCATACAGAAAACAAATTTATAGCACAGACCGGTGGACACATTTATTTTAGTTTTTTTACGTTTCATGATGACATCACCTGCCTCCCCTGACTGCACATCCCTGTTTCAGATGGTATGAGGGGGCATTAGTGAATATTGAATTGGCAGCTTGCACATCTGGAAAGGCCCCATCAATGCTTAAAGGTGTATATACAGAATTTAGAGCAACATGTGCCCCCACCCAGATGACATCTTCTTCAGGGAAGGCCTTGCATATTTCAGCAAGACAATACTAAACCGTATACTGCATCCGTTACAACGGCATGGCTTTGTAGTAGAAGAGTCTGGGTGCAGAACGGGCCTACCTGCTGTCCAGACCTTTTACCAACCGAAAACATGAAACGAAAATACGACAAATAAGACACCAGAACTGTTGAGCAGCTAGAATCCTATATCAGACAAGAATGGGACGACATTCCTCTCCCAAAAGTCCAGCAACTGCTCTTCTCGGTTCCCAGACGTTTATAGACTGTTGTTAAAAGAAGAGGGGATGCTACACACTGGTCAACTGGCCAACTGGCCAACAAGTGCTGCTGCCATCCAATTCAAAATGACCTTCTTCTTTTCTTAAAATGGTAGATTTTCTCAGTTTAAACATTTGATATGTTTTCTGTGTTGTATTGTGAATAAAATATGAGTTTATGAGATTTGAAACTCATTGCATTCTGTTTTGTATTTACATTTTACATAGCATCCCAACTTTTTTGGAATTGGGGATGTATAAGGCTATACCATAATTTTAGACAAAGTAATAACACAATTACATAAAATATCGAATCGAGATAGTACTGAATAAACCATGAGGGGAGGAAGCCTTAAATAGTAATCTTACAAAGATGTGCAAAAATATTCTGTCAGAAAATCTGCAATCACTTCCCTGTGCTCTTAACCCAAACTAGTTTCCATGGAAACATAGCTAGACCAAATAAGAGACTAAAGGACCTTCAGCTCCATATTTACCTGATGGCAGTTTCCTTGTGTATTAAACACTGCTCTGAACAATAATCAAGCCCACCGCTGCCCTTCCATGGAGTTAACTGAGCAGGAAAAGTGTGGGCCTAAATGAAAATATTGATTAGAATTCATATTGAGCAGTCAGGTGCCAAGTGTAAGTGCAGCGTAGTTAGTCATAGAGTAATTTATCTGCTCCCCAGTAACAACTAACACAGCATGTAAAGAGGTTAAGAGTCTGAAAACAAGCGGAAAAGACGGCTTACATTACCGTTATCGGACTTTTTAAAAAGAAAGGTTAATAAATTAGGGGCTCTTCATAGTTCATAGTTTATCTCAGGAAGCACTCCAGGACACTATGGGCTTGAAATGCATTATAAAAGAAAATGCATCACATTCAAAATCAGAAGCTACTTGACATTTGTACCCCCATCTGTGGTATTAGACACACCATCATGAGCTACTGTGGAACGAGACAATCTAGAAACAGTCCAGCATCCATGGGTCCACTACCCAGCTGAGGCTAAGAACGATGTGTCTGAAGTTCATTGGGCAGCAGTGACAGTGATGTGTATTCTTAGTGATTGGAGGCCACCAAATGATGCTGACATCATTGGGCCAAGCCAACATAGTAAAAAAAATAAATCTCTCTGATTAAATTATGAGATTGATGCAATCCACTCAGAGGAAGTCAAAAATGAAACCTTCCTATTTTCCCTAAAACAAATAGCTGCTGGATAACTGATAGATGAAGGGAGGAGAACTCTAGAAATTGGTAAATGTGGGGAAGCAAAGAGATGCTAATAGAGAGAATGGAAGTAAGAAAGTACATCATATACTGGGGGTAACTTATAACCGATGGACATTTCAATTGAGTTTGTTGATGCTTAGGATTCTGTAAAACCAGTTAGATATTTTTAAGAACTTGATTCCATGGAATTGAAGAAGTGGAAGTGCCATGCTGAGATACTTTACAAAGCATTGTGTATAACGTAGACAGTGGTGAGCAACCAGGGGACACATCACACAAAGGGGGAAAAGCAATGGCAGAAGAGACTGGAACCTTGAGAGCTTTAGAGACAAATCTACATTTTAAATAAAAGCACACCCAACAGAGGACATCTTCTGACAGAGGGTAATTAGCAAAACTCATCAGCTAATCTCGCCTTCTTGCCATCTACATCATCACTCCTACAATGTCCAGGTACAGATGTCAGACTCACCTGCCTGTCAGTACAAACTTGTACACACAGGAGAGATGGTGGACACAACGGTGAGCCACGCCAAGTTTTGGCTAAAGATAAAATGGAAAATCAGTTTACTCCGTCTAGCCTGCGGGTCAAGGGTTTGTACAGTTCACGTCTCAGTTTGCAGACTGAAAATGCAGCTAACGACATCTAACAAACAAAGGAACAATTCTGACTCAACTAAGTTAAAGTCAAAAAAGTCATACTCCACAGCTGGGCACTGGACTTTCTACTACAGTTTTTTTTTTGTCTAGAACTTATCACAAGGTACACTGATGGTGGATTTACTGTATTTTGTGCCATTCACTACTGAGAGGCTGGTACTTGCAGACATGCACAGCAAAATACCTAAAGGCTCATTTTCAGATTGATGAAAACTGGTGGAAACTCAGCTTCTGAGTAAAATATCTCGAGTGGGAGGAGCACCGTCTGAAGGGCACTGCTGAGCTGCTGAAGTCTTGGGCCAAAGAGGTGCAGCCACGTGCTTAGAAACTGAGAAATACAAAGATTTTCCATGACATAATAGAAGAATAAGAGAAAAATACAAGGGGCTCTTCTTGGAATATAAAGACAAATTCAGGAGATCAATGAAGGCAAACCGGAACATTCAGAAAAATCCCATCAAAGGTTCAAACAAGCAGCCAGGAAGATATACAGATTGATAGATCTGAAAGACACTATATAACAGATAGATAGATAGATAGATAGATAGATAGATAGATAGATAGATAGATAGATAGATAGATAGATAGATAGACATGACAGGCACTATATAATAGATAGATAGATAGATAGATAGATAGATAGATAGATATGAATGGCACTATATGATAGATAGATAGATAGATAGATAGATAGATAGATAGATAGATAGACAGACAGACAGACAGACAGACAGACAGACAGACAGACAGATAGATAGATAGATAGATAGATAGATAGATAGATAGATAGATAGATAGATAGATAGATATGAAAGCCACTATATAATAGATAGATAGATAGATAGACAGATAGATAGATAGATAGATAGATAGATAGATAGATAGATAGATAGATAGATAGATAGATATGAAAGGCACTATATAATAGATAGTTAGATAGACAGACAGATAGACAGATAGATAGATAGGGCACTATATAAATTAAGGATGGTTAATAAAAAGACAGGTGTTTTTGTGACTGCCTAGTTGCTATGTCTCTGCTATCCAACAGATGGCGCATCACAACCATTAGCTCTGCTTTTATGAATCCTGAACCAAATGGTTGTTTAACAGACACAGAGTAACTGGATGGACACAATGCACTGCAAATGTTAATGCTGAGGTCTAGGTTGATTACTTATATTTCAACCCATCAAAGACGGGTAGCACAGCTAATGCTAAATAATAGCATAAAACCCAATCATGACAAATTGAAAAATGAGAAACAATACATGAAGCCAAACCACACAAAACAAAGAATTCAGCCTTACTGTGACATAACATATGACTTTACTCCCTGCCTATATGTTCAGTTATGACCTCTAGGTTACACAAAGTAGATAAATGTTCCAAAAGCCCTCTGTACCCACTAGGGTAACAGATAAAAGGATTTAATAAATTGACTCCAAACTGTGAGTGATCACTGCTTCCTTTTAAACACTCACAAACAGAATTAAAAAAATAGATAGATAGATAGATAGATAGATAGATAGATAGATAGATAGATA
>JANRMT010062850.1:8008147-8020613 GCA_026402145.1 Polypterus bichir lapradei | reverse complement strand
GATAGATAGATAGATAGATAGATAGATAGATAGATAGATAGATAGATATGTAAATTATTGGTCAGATATAAGTGACGTCTTACCTTGCACACCATGCTGCATAAACAAGCTCTGCATATCCAGAGTGTGAATGTATGCAGGGGTGGCTATAACTACGAACCCTTGTTAATTTTTTGGGTGTCAAGGTGGTGAACACTGCTGCTTCAGAATTCCAGCAGATTGGTTTCAATCCTGACTAAGTCCTTGCTTGCCTGGAGTTTGTAAGCTGTCCCCTAGTGATTGTTTAATCAGGTACTGTACTCCTGTTTTCCATCCACATCCAAAGACACACATGTTAGGCCGAGTGACCACTCTAAAATGGTGCATATGAAAGAGTGTGGGTGACCGAGTGCACAGTGGAGTGGACTGTTGAGGACTCTTCTTGCTTTGCTCCATGTGAGGCTAAGATAGTCTCTGAGTCCTCTGGCCCTATGCTGGAAATGCAGGTTCACACACATTTAGGAGGTAATAAAATATGTTCAAACACACAACAGGAAATTTAATAAGGATTAATTAGAAATCAGATAACATGAAATTGAAAAACACAAAACAAACTGGGGTTAATTGTCTTTAAAAAATTAAAAGTTCAAGAGACACACAATGGAAATAAAAAAAAAAATGACACGAATTTAGAATTTGCCATTCCAGCAATTTCCAACTGCACTGCAGTGGTGGGGAAAAATGAGCATCTGTTCACTTTGTCGTGTTTTCCTTCACTTTGAAGAGCTGTACAAGATCAAGAAGAAAACTAACAGTACTTTTATTACAGTCACCGGAATCCTATGGGTATGTTCCCCACCTTTTACTGAATCACTGAACTGTAACAAATTTAAAGAAAATATTTCAGATTTACATCGGGTTTGGGCTTACTTACACACTTCAACTATAATTTAAGCTGACACCTCTTATTGTTGCATGAGGTAACACAACTCTCTTTTAAGATATGCTATATTCTATCTGCACATTCTCATTAATATAATTAAATTGTTTTATAAAAAGCATGTTAATTAATCAAAACTAATTTTAAATAAAAGACGCTTTACAGGGCTAACATGATTACAAGAAAATATCTAATTTTAACAATCAAACAGTACAATAACACTCTCACAGACAGGGAGGCACAAATGTGAGTGCTGCTACCCCACACCTCCAACAGAGAAGAGTCAAAGGCTGACCCAGACCTGTCAGTGTGCAGTTTGCATGTTCTCCCTGTGTAGCCGTACACCGAGTCACAGCTGTGAGAATAATCGTCTCCTTATCAGTGTAGTGGACCGGCACCTAATCCATGGATGGCTCCAATTTAGTGGCAGTGGCGGCTGGAGCAGGTGTAACAACTGGATCAAACAGATTGTGGGTTCACTTCCTGGTTCCTCCCTCTGTGGATAGCGCTTTAAATACTGAGAAAAGCGCTATATAAATGTAATGAATTATTATTAAGGATGGATTACAGTTCAATTTCCAACTTCGCTATCCAAATGCTTTCTCAGCTTACATTAATTAAATCTGTGCCCTGGACATGGTGAAAGTGTGTAGTCCTCTCCTTGCCCTCCGGTTATCCTGCTAGAATTAACTTGCAGGCTATGAAGTATGGTGCACAATTAGAGCCAACAGCTATTTTCTCCACCTTTATCTCGATCACTGTATCACAATAAAGCTTAGCACGGATTGTTTAAGTTCAAACTATCACATTTACAGAGTACAGTGAAACACTTAAGTGCATTTGCATGTCTGACCATTTTACAATGCACTGGAAGTCAATACAAATCATTTAATTTCATTAATATTTTAACTAAAATTATTATGATAAGAGAAGCCTAACTCTGTAAGACACGGCACAAGTTCAATACCAGACCCACAGTATGTGGATGCCAGTCCAAACTCACACGTCCACTCCTACCAGTCAACTTTGCTGAGCTAACTGCCCCGAAAGCAGGAGTCTGATGCTGGAAATCTCCTTTGGAAAAACCACATAAAAATAAGAAGAGCGTGTTATCTCTACTCAAAAGGCACTTCATTACAGATTTGCACCAAGTGCTTTCAAGACAGCAGAGCAATCCACATTAATCTAATTCTGGCAGCTGTTTCTGGGGGCTTGCACTTGACTGTCCAAGAGCCAAAAAAAAGCAAACCACATTTTACATAACAGCCACTTTTAGTTCAAGAGAAAACAGTGTAGTGCCATAACATACTATAAGCCTCAATATTTGATATTTATTAAATATTATCTTACTAAACACTAACAACCAGGTCAATACTACGAACCTTTTCCACTAAAACATAGTGGGGTATTCAGTTTCACAATATATTTTAACTGTTAAAAGAGAGAACACCACATGGACTCCACCAGAGTGTACATTAGAAAATATATTCCTCTCAAATCTCAAATACATATATATCTACTCTCTATATATAAAATCCTAAGCCTTAATGGGCAACGATTTTGTGCAATGATTTTATGTCACTTTTTTGTCACGCTTTAAATCGGGCTTATTTTAAAACCTACATATATGTTTGGTATCATTCTTTTCAGAATGTATCAAACTTTAATGTGATGTTGTTAGATTTTCAGATTCTTATTCCGTTTTTAAATTCTAAACTAAAAAATATCAAAAACTCATGTCCTGCGAGACAAGACTTTGTGCCAATAGATTTAACCATGCCCGGGTCGGAAATAAAAGACGCTATGCGAGATGCAGCTCACACGGCACGGCAGCAGCAAGCAATCCAGCAGCTGATCGAGCAAAGAGGAGAAAAAAAAAACTGTATTTGTTTAAGAGGGGGTTTTGGAGGAGCGACCGCATCTCCTTGGTGTGCGTTCAGCCCCCCTTTTCACAACGCGAGCGGCAGAGACGTGAAGTGGCTGGTGCGTAGTGCAGGGCGGGGTGTTGGCGAGCGAAGTGAGCAGGGGGTGAACCCCCTAGTATATATGTACAGTGCAGGCCAAAAGTTTGGACACACCTCCTCATTCAATGTGTTTTCTTTATTTTCATGACTGAAGGCATCAAAACTATGAATGAACACATGTGGAGTTATGTACTTAACAAAAAAAGGTGAAATAACTGAAAACATGTTTTATATTCTAGTTTCTTCAAAATAGCCACCCTTTGCTCTGATTACTGCTTTGCACACTCTTGGCATTCTCTCGATGAGCTTCAACAGGTAGTCACCTGAAATGGTTTTCACTTCACAGGTGTGCCTTATCAGGGTTATTTAGTGGAATTTCTGGCTTTATCAATGGGGTTGGGACCAGCAGTTGTGTTGTGCAGAAGTCAGGTTAGTTGGACGATTATTTATTTTTCAACAGGACAATGACCCCAAACACACCTCCAGGCTGTGTAAGGGCTATTTGACCAAGAAGGAGAGTGATGGAGTGCTGTAAATGGTCATGAAAATAAAGAAAACACATTGAATGAGGAGGTGTGTCCAAACTTTTGGCCTGTACTGTATATATATATATAAATATATATTTTTTTTTAATGTAACCCATTACTGCTTATTGTAAAGACACTGCTGACAGGTCCTCATCTCTTGAATTGACAGTAGTGGCTTCTGGTCACTTCAATGTAGTCCTATAAACTTACTTTCCTTTAAAATCCAAGTGTTCTGTATTCAATTATATATATAGTATGGTGGGCTCTGACCGAGATGGCACATTACCGCTAGAAGCAAACACCCCCTCTGGGACACAAACTCGAGACACAGCGGTTCCTCTACATAAAACAGCCATGAAATTGAAGCCTTTATGACCTCTGAAGCTAGTCTGAGCGATTATTTACTGTGATTGGGTGGGGTAACTCATACACATTTGTACACGTGCCCCCCTTTTTAACTAGTTCACAAATTTGAGTCCTGTAGCCATGGTAAAGTAAAAAAAAGCTGAAATTAAACTACAGGCAGCAAACACAATCATAAAACATCAAGCAATATGTTCAAACAAATATCTGTAATAAACGTGGGACTTTGTGTGTTGCATGATGTGTTTTCCGTGCACTCACTGATTTTTTGTATTTTTGTTTAAAAATGAGGCTCACGCCACAGACAGGCCTGCACAGCTTCTAATTTATGTCTGTTTTACAGCAATGGATGGAATTATTTAAAAATATGTAGAAATAGTGCAATAGCAGATATAGGAAAAAAAAACAGAAGGATAGACATTTGGAGGAGGAATCTAAAATATACCATGACAATAATAATGTTCTGTATGTCACAATTCCTGTGGCAGGAGTGGTAAGGTGGCGACAACAACACTGTTATCTCTACTTCACTGTAGCACAGGACAGCACTGGCCTGATGTAGTAGCAATAAAATAAGCCACAAAAAAGCAAGTAGAACCACAGCTATTAAAGGCACAAGCAGACTGTTTAGAAACGGCCTTTGGGAATAACCAGGGTCATCAGACTAATGGTGATGACTCAGGGTTGCAGACTGAGACAGTCAAAAAAAAAAAACTGTTAGCGCCGCCTCTGCACAAACTTATCACCCCCACAGAGAACTAAACAGACAAGAGTAATCCACGACTCATGACTTATGAATGGATAGACCAAGCGTTACATAACCTGATGATGCGCTACAGTAGGTGTGTTACAGCCAAAAAGACAGCCAAAATTCAAATAAATAAGGGTCTAAGATTACCACAGTGGCATCTGTAATGCTGGACCCAGCCCTGGATGGGGTGGCAGTTCACTGCAATGTCCCCTCAGCTGTGGCGTGGTGGTTACAGGTTTGGATGTCAAACCTTGAGGTTGTAGGTTCGAATCCCACTACTGACAACATGTGACTGTGAGCATATCACTTCACCTGCCTGTGTTCCAATTGGAAAAGCAAACCAAAATGTAACCAATTGTTGCAAGTAACCTTGGATAAAAGTGTTAGCCAAATAAGTAAATGAGACAATACATAAAATTTAATAAGCTGGGAGGAGATCTCTCCATATAATAAAAAAAAAAAACTTGACTAAATGTGTTATGGAAATAACAAATCCATCCATCCATTATCCAACCCGCTATATCCTAACTACAGGGTCATGGGGGTCTGCTGGAGCCAATCCCAGCCAACACAGGGTGCAAGGCAGGAAATAAACCCTGGGTGGGGCGCCAGCCCACCGCTGGGAGCACACACACACACACACACTAGGGGCAATTTAGAATCGCCAATGCACCTAACCTGCATGTCTTTGGACTGTGGGAGGAAACCGGATCACCCGGAGGAAACCCACGCAGACACGGGGAGAACATGCAAACTCCACGCAGAGAGGACCCGGGAAGCGAACCCAGGTCTCCAAACTGCAAGGCAGCAGCGCTACCCACTGCGCCACCGTGCCATCCAATAACAAATCTCTACATTTAATTTAACCCTTAAACAAATATCGATTCCTTTATTAATATACCATAACCACAATTCTGAATCTGTATAAGGTTGCAGCCCACCCCAGTTAGCCAGAGAATGAATGTGGGATGCCTGTGTGCATCATCTAAGGGTCAACAGGGGATTTTATTACCTTCATCCTGGAGCTTTTCCTCTTCTCTGTTGCCACTAGCACTACAGCACGTGGTCAAGGATGCAGCGACATTAGAGCTCCAACACGAGGAGCTCACGCAACCTAACCCTGTCTGCCATTAAAAAGGCTCCTTCAGCATTTCCTGCATGATTTAATTTGATATAACAACTTTCTTCAGTGAACACCACTGCAAGCTGCTTTAAAATTATGTAGTACAAGTTTTTACTTTTTTGTGCAATCGGAGCATTTGCTTGGTCAGTAACCTTGAGGTTTGTAGTTCAGAACCTAAAGGGTCCATATTTGCCTATATGGAAGTGTGACAAGTGATGCACTGACATCCAGTACAGCTGCGTTTCCTATCTTGAACAAGGTGATGTCGGGGTAGAATTTGGCTTCCCATGATTCATTAGTGCAAGAAGTCAGACGAAACCAAGGCTGATCATACAATCCACCAAGGTCGCTTGGTTAACTAGCATCCAGGTAACTGTACGTCTTTAAATGATGCCAGCATCTCTCTGTTTGTTTCAGACTCCCATGTCCTTTTGTGAGAGGAAGTACTTCCATCCCGAATGCACTTCATCTTAATTTCCACCAACATCCTCAAAAACATGACAAACGAATCAGCTAAAAGAATTCTGCTGCATCCATTTCTTTGGAGCCTTTTGTGTATTTTAAAGACTTGAATGGACTGAGGGATGAATTGGATGTTTCTAATTTATGTGGAGAAAACCGCATTGGAAAAGGTCACTTATGGTGAGACCTGTGTAGAATTTCACTCTTGTTCATTAGCAACCTACATGTATTTTAACGTTTCGGCAGGCAGCATGTTGTAGTGCTTAAGGCTTTGGATTTCAAACCCTGAGGTTGTGGATTCACATCCCCCTGCTGACACTGTGTGATCTGGAGCATGTGGCTTCACTTGTCTGTACTCCAATTGGGAAAACAAAAGAAACGTATCTCAAAAGTTGGAAGTTACCTTGGAAAATAATGATAGTAATGATAATAAATAATAATAATTATTATTCAAAGATTTAATTGTCAACTCTAAAGTGTCCTCCCCTGACTGAAAGTGAACGTATGCATATGAAGGCACTGCAGCAGACTGGCGCCCCATCCATGGCAGCCTGTCGCGTTAACAGGCTCTAGCCCCTAACACTGGTTTATGTGGATTCTGAAAATGGTTAGATAAGAATTTTCAAAACTTCAAGTTAAACTGTACTTGTTTAATGACACCTAGTAATTCATTGATTCAAAACCTAACAAACAAACGACTCCATCCATGGTGAGGGCTGTGGCAGCTGGCGCCTATCCTAGCAGCATTGGGTATAAGGCAGGATGTAGCCCTTCAATAGATAATGAGGCACACTTTCTCAAATACCATCACTCACTCGTATGTGGGGCATTAAAAGTTACAATGTCAATGTCAATTTATTTATATAGCACATTTAAAACAACATAGTAATGCTGTGGCCAAACTGCTTTACAATAATAGAATAAAAGAAAAACAAAACAATTAACATAAAAGCATAAATAGAAATAAAATATGTGAACATAAAATAAGATACATAATAAATAGAAATAATGTTATATAATGACAAAGAGGAAACCATCAGTATTACTGAAGGTCACAGAATGCAACTGAATAGAAATGAGCCATTAATCTCGTTTTGAACAGTTCAATTGTAGACGACTCCTTTATGTGATGAGGTAAAGAGTTCCACAGGAGAGGTGCAGCAGCTGCAAAAGCCCTGTCCCCCTTAGTTTTACACTTGGTACAAGGGACAACAAGAGACAACTGACCAGAAGATCTAAGCACTCTGGATGGCTGGTGTAAAACACACAATTCAGATAAATAGGCAGGAGCAAGCCCATGTAAAGATTTAAAAACTAGCAACAAGATTTTAAAATCAATTCGAAAACTGACAGAGAGCCAGTGTAAAGAAACTAATATTGGAGAAACAGAGTCATACTTTCTTGCCCCAACCAGAAAGTGATCGGCAGCATTTTGGACCAACTGTAACCTGCGTATCAGGGATTTGTTAATCCCAGAATACAGCGAGTTGCAGTAATCGAGGCGGGAAAAAATAAAAGCATGAGTAGCTTTCTCAAGATCCCTAAAAGATAAAAAAGGCTTGATCTTACCTAATAGTCGAAGCTGGAAAAAGCAACTCTTGACTACAGAATTAACTTGTTTCTCAAAAGAGAGGTTACTGTCAAAGATAACACCAAGATTGCAGACTTGAGGTTTGGAAAAAACAGAGAAAGAGCCGAAAAGTCCAAGACCAATTTGGGCTTTAGCTGATGGACCCACTATAAGCACCTCCGTTTTATTTTGATTTAGATTAAGAAAATTATTAGCCATCCAGGATCTTAGTTTAGACAGACAGTTGTGGAGTTGTTTTGTTGCAGAGTTGCAGACGAGAATATAAACCTGAGTATCATCAGCATAGCAGTGAAAAGAAATGTTAAATTTCCTAAAAATCGCTCCAATAGGGTGAAGGTATATAGAGAATAAAATAGGACCCAAAATGGATCCCTGAGGAACACCATATTTAAGAGGAGCAGTAGATGAAAAAGAGGAATTAAAAGTCAATGAAAAGTGTCTACCAGTTAAATATGACCTGAATCAGTTAAGAGAAAGCCCCTTTAAGCCCAATAAGATGTTCAAGCCGCATCAGCAATATTTCATGGTCAATGGTGTCAAAGGCAACGGACAGGTCAAGGAGGAGAAGGACTGCCGCATGACCTGAGTCAGTAATAAGAGAAATGTTGTTGAACACTTTCAGGAGTGCCGTTTCAACACCATGATAACGCCTAAAGCCAGATTAGTAGATCTCAAATAAATTATTGGAGTTAAGGTGACTGACCAATTGATTATAAATAATTCTTTCTAGAATTTTAACCAGAAATGGCAGTTGGGAAATTTGACGGAAATTGGCTAAAACTCCAGGATCTAATTCTAGCTTTTTTAGAAGGGGACGGACTGCAGCATGTTTAAAAAATGAGGGCACATTACCAGTTAACTGAACCTACATAGAAGGAAACCTGAGTGCCAGAAGAAAAAAAAGAAAAACAGAGACATTACACATGTTGGGAATCTACAAACACGTAACACACACAATAGGATCTGAACCCACCAGCCCAAATGTGCTAATGACCGCCAAAATGACACCTCATTGAGAAGTGAGCATGGATGTGTGATAAGAGATACAACAAAACCCTGCACAAAAGGCATATATATATATATATATCTGCATTTATGAGCTATTGTCAGCCTTATTGTCAGGAGATGGTTACTAACTACTAATTACAGCAACTATTTTTACTCATTTTTAATACTTTGAAACAGAGGGACTAGCAGCCCAAGCCCCTACCAGGAGGGGACGCCAGTTCATCACAGACTGTACAAATACTGTAAGTATAATGGGGAACTGAGAAATCCAAACTGACCCACCAACACATCCGTGGACACTTAAGACTTTGGACTCCACCAAAAAGAAATATTAGAGCTGTTTGCAAAAGAACTGAGAGAGATGCAAAAAAAAAAAAAATAAGGCCTAAGAGTAAAGAGACAAGAAAACTGCCTGCTGTGTCACAATGAAGCCCATTATTTCAGTAAAATCTGTGCAGTTCTAGTCCAGCCTTCTACGCATCTTAATTTTCCACTAAAAAATAAAACACACCATAGCGTTGCACCTGTCCAAGCCCCAGAGGATCATCAGCGTGCTCTTTACTGTACAAGATTCAAGAGGCACTCAGCGCAGACTTAAAGAGATCTTCAGTGTGCTGTCAAGGCATCTCTGGGACTGCAGTGAAAGCACGCTAAAGAACGTGTGAAATGCAGCTTTCATTTGCTGGGCGAAGTGATGAACAAGTTTTAAATAGTTCAGGATATGTAAATGAAAAGGGAGAAGGGAAAAATTCTTCTTGGAGGGCATGAGCTCTAAAATATCCAGCAAAATCGACTTACATAAAAGCTCAGATTTCACTCAAATTTCCATCTATCCCACTTCAAAAAACATGCTTTTCTGAAGATGGGTTTGCAAAGCACTATAGCCAATCCAAGCAACATCATTTACTGAGGCCCTTATCTAAGGTGTCTTACAACATTTAGGATACAGTTGGTTCCATTTCATTTGGTTTTCCAATTGGAGCACAGGCAGGTCATGTGACTTGCTCAGGGTCACATGGTGTCCGTAGTGGGAATTGAATGTACAACCTTAGGATCTGAAGTCCAAAGTCTTAACCACTACGCCAAACTGCCTACATCAGTAGGAAGGTAAGAATGAACCTCACAAGTGGCGCCAATACAAAACAAAGCTTGCACACACACAGTGAGGACCACTTTGGACTCTCACCATAAATAAAAATGGAAGATTAGGAGAAGACTCTTAAAAAGCTTAAAATGCACACTGGAAATCAAATCCAGACTCCTGAAGCTATGAGCTGGCCATGCTAACTTGTGTGCCACCATACCACTCCACTCTACCCAAATAATTACAACACTTTTAAACTGTATAGATGAAATAAGAAAATTGTACATTCTTTACTGAAGAGTGTGGTTTCAATCAGGGAATGAGGCGTATAAAAATGGCAAAGCGGAGTTTCCCTCAGGTTTTCAGTAGGCCATGAAAGTTACTTGGATAATTAGGAGACATGGAAACGTGCAGCGGGAAGAAGCAAACCGTCAGCTTAAAGAGTGCTTGCTGATCCCAAACTCGAGAGATGCTCGACTAACCAAATCAAGTGTTTTCCAGCTGAGCCCCCTAAGAAACAGCACAGCGACCTCCCTGTTAGCGCCGTCTCCAAACTGCTTCAACAGGATCAGCTGGTTCAGACGGCACGTTAAATGAACCGTTGGAATACACGAACATCAGCCTGTTACTACTACACACTTGAGGTCATCAGCTCTGACCATCTCTCTGTCTGACATGGGCTGTAACTGAGTAGAGCTGTGGCACCTACCTACCCTTACCAAAAAAAAATAAATAAATAACAATCACGCCGCCTCTAGATCAGATTCATTCACTAAGATTCGGCTTGGAGTAAGCCTTCGCAGCGCCCTCTGATTCATAGATGCTGTATGGAAGGTGAGTGAGAGAAAGAATGAATGAGCCGAGAACAATGCCTTCTTTTACAGTATGCGTGTATGTGTGTGTGTGTGTGCGCCAAGTTAAAGAGTAAAACAGTCAACCCCAGAAAACAAGAGCCAAGCTTACCTGTCTCGTCGTTTTGTGCCGTGTGTTCTTAATATCCTGGGTGCGACTGAGTTAACACATGAAGCAGCCGATCAGATGAATGAATGAAGTGGTGAGGTGCACAGCAAGCTTCCTGTGTGCAGTTTGTTTTTATTTTATTTTTTTTTCTTCTCTCTCTAGCTGAGGCTGAGAGGCTGCATATCAGCTCCAGAAAGTAAGCCGCTAAATTAAACCAAAAAATACAGACACACACACAAACACACACACACAACTTGTTAGCAGGGTTTCTGAAAAGGCAGCCGCTTCTGTTCCTTGCAGTATTCCGACACCCTGCTCAAAGGAATCAGGGATAGACAGGCGGATAGCTACACAGACTGACTTGCTAGGAGGGATGACAGGCAGCGCTACAAAAAAGCAGTCTGACTCTCGGAAAGCATGAGAAAGGTTCTCTCCTGTGACAGCATGAGCAGTCTGCTGAGCTCAGTAGGCACTAGGGAGGAGAGGGGTGTGTGGTGGTGGTGGTGGGGGGGGGGGAGGCAGGATCGCACTGAGGTGACTCGGAGATAGTAAAAGAGATTTGAGAGCTCCTTATTTGGGCAGTGATGTAACGGGAAGTTGCTCAAGCTTGAGCTCCACAGAGGAGGGAGGGAGGAGGGAGGGAGGGGGAAAGTATGAGGGTGGGAGGGAGGAGGGAGGAGGGAGGCTGCCTACATTTTTGACATTTTTTTTTCTTTTTCCATTCACTGCATCATGCTTCCTGTTGCCTGAGGAGTCAGCGGGGCTATCGGTGCATGCAGGATGGGGAATCCTGGAGTTGGCACAGAGTCAAATATTGAGATAGAAGAAAACAGCACTATGTGAGATACAGTACCTGGAGTGGTTTTAGGAAATCTATTGTGCAAATCCCTAAATCCCCAAGCTTCTGAGAATATAGTCAACGATACTTATGCAAAAAATAAATAAAGAAAAAAAGCAAAAAGAAAAAAATAAAATTAAAAAATTAATTAAAAAATAACACATTTTAACCCTTTGCTTTCTGTTCTGTTAAAATGACACACAATATATAAAAAAAAAGTATACTTTTTAAAAAAAATCTAAAACATCCATCTATTCTTTTAACTTTCATAATAGATGTTCAGAATCATAGGGAGCTGGAGCCTACCCTGACATTACTCAAATTAAACTAGAGTGCCTCAGAATGTCTGTGCGGCTCAGGGCACACTCTGGCATACACCCAGACTCAGGCCAAAAGTCTAGTCACCGCTTAACATTTTAGGATGTGCGAGGAAAACCAGCACGTGGAAAGCATGCAAACTCCACATAGCGAACAAAGCAGGAAGGACACCCTGTCACCTAGTCCTGTGCTGCTCCATGTGTGCCACCATGCTGCTCCAATAAATCGTCAATACCGTGAATCCTCTAGAATGACTGCGGGAGTGTTGCTTTTTCTTTGAGGCAGGTAAAGAGGCAAAGTAGTTCATATACAGGACTTTAAACCATAAGACTGTAGGTCTGAGCCAAAGCTCTTTTGATTGGAAGCCTGGATTTTTGGCTATATCTTTGAACTTTAAACCATAAGGTTACAGACTAAGAATAATAATAACAACACATTTTATTTATATATCACCTTTCCCATTGATTTGCTCGAGTATGACTCTCTTGGTGACCTTGAATATGCCATGTAATGTTACTGTCACCCAAATGTAAAATGAATCAATTATACTACATAAAT
>JANRMT010062850.1:7986959-8001077 GCA_026402145.1 Polypterus bichir lapradei | reverse complement strand
TTTCATATCTATCTCTTATATAGTGCCTTGCATATCTAACTATCTATTATACAGTGCCTTGCATATCTATCTATCATATAGTGCCTTTCATATCTATCTATCTATCTATCTTGTGTGACTAAGTGACTGCTATTTCAGTCTTGGCCTGGGTGACCTTAAATGAATGAATAAACCTGTTTGTGTTCACATTGTAACATACAATTAAAGTACCTCTCTGTATTTGTAAAACTCCTGGTGATGGTGTGCAGCACAGAAAGACACTATAAAACATAGCTTAGTGAGTTACGCCATTGACCTATAAACCAGAAAGTCGCAGTTTCAGTGGTACCATCGATTAACTGTGTGACCCTGAGTGAATCACTGCAGTAAAATACAATGACTATACAAACCATTTTGGCATAGCCTTATATTTTACAGTAACTACCACAGGGAAACCTTGTTTGCATGAGGACACAATAACGACCTGCTAGCAATGCAATATGTTTGCGTATGTCTTTTTCTAAAACTGAATTATTTGGAAGTAGCTGCATTTCCTGAAATGCACAGAATATCAGAGACATTTTGAGAATGAAAGAGGTTAAAGTAATCTGTGTCTGTTGTTTCCATTTTTAGTTCAAGGATTTATCTGCTTTACATAATGTGCTAAACGTAACCAGGAAGGTAAGCGGGTCGGAGCTTATGTCACTGCTCGTTTCTACGCTGTATGTGCCCTGTTCTACATTTTCTTTATTGTCAAAGTGCTTGCATTAGGACTTCTCCTTAGGCTGTGAACTTCTAGAGAGTTACACTCTTTCTGTTTAAGAAATAAAGAACATTTCCTATGCTGTGCCAAGCCTACAGGTTCATCTTTGAACCATGCAGACTAGCAGATAGGACAGGCATGGCCTGGAGGTTTAGAATGAAAAAGAAGCTGCATTGGTGTAGGAGGCTCTTACTCGTATTACTTGATCATGACACCACAGTAATAATAAAGACTGTTAAAAGTAAATAATGAAACACAGCTTTGTGAAGTCGCTTTCAGCATCAGAGAAGCCATGAATGCCAGCAGGAACATTCCTTCGTTTCTGTGGTCAAATGTCAATAATATGGGACCCTCATATGCTGTATGCATATAAAAACATTCATATCCATCTATGTGTTTATCAGGTGTCCTTAGACATTCATCACAACTTTTGTTTTGCATATGCAGCGGGCCTGGTGCAGCGTCATTCCTTATTTGTAGATGGCACTGACCACATTTCCATGATCCACTGATTGTGGTCACTTCTAGGGGATGAGTTTTTAATGCCAGTTTTTGCAGCCTCATGGAGTAGAGGTTGCATGAGGAAAATTGATGATGATGGGGGCTCATTGGGAAACCCCTGCTGCATTTTGGGAAGAGAATGGGTGACAGGTATGGAATAATATGTTAGTATTTCATTCTTTACCTTTAACTGTATGAAGCAAGTCATTTTCTCATATTTATTTATTAATTGTGAGGACCATGTCCCAAATGACCAAAACAACAGTTGTTCCTCTGCTTTGGTTTGTGGGTGTAAAACCACACATGGCAGGGGAGCTGAACTTGAGTTGATGTGGCAGAACATCTTGCTATACCCCATAGTGCTTAGGCTATTGTGCCTCTCTCAGCACCTATTTATACTCTAATGTCCAGTGGAATAATTAACAACAATAAAACAAAAATAAAGGAAACTGTGACTGACGTCCCACGCAACGCTGGCCTACTTTAGGCTAGGAGTGGGGCGGGCTCTGAAAACGTAGACGAATCAGTGGATTTCCAGTTGCATATGCAAATGGCCTGTGGATAAAAAGAGGATTTCGGCAGGGGCTGGCGGGGAGGTGTCTGGTTTCTTTTGGACTGGTGAAAGTTGGTGGAAAACTGTGTCACCACAGAGAGAGAAGAAGGTGGAGAGAAGACATTGATACAAAGGCCAGGGGAAACTGGCATTAAGTGCAGGCAGGCAGGCAGGTCCTGGGGTCCAGAGCAGTGAAGATGGAATCCCTCAGGGCCATAACACTGGGGGTGAGCTGTACATAATTCATTTGCTCCTTTGTTCATGTTTTGGTGTTAATAAATAAAGACAGTGAATGTTGTTCATATATAATACTTCAATACTTTCTTCCTCCAGACGTTTGCACCGCAGGGTCAAGACAATATATCTTTTGCATATCTTTAGACAGATAGATATCAAATGCACTATATAATGGAAAGATAGACAGATCTGAATGACACTATATAATAGATAGATCTGGGGAATCCAGCTTATACCAGGGCTAGAGATATAGAAATAAAAGGCATTACAATCAAAGATTGGAAATGCATGACGGACGGACAGACAGACAGAGAGACATAAATGGCATTCTCTTCATCACATCGAGAGATAATGAGCCTCTAAGTAGTCCCAGGACAGGGAGATGCACTGAAAAAGCACCATAAAAGATAGATAGATAGATAGATAGATAGATAGATAGATAGATAGATAGATCCAACCATCCTTTGAAACCCCTTTAATAAAGAAATAGTAATGACAGCGTTCCATAGACATAAGTGCACAAATAACCAATGCAAGAGCAGACAACAGCTTATTTGCTCAAGACAGAAGTGCTCTTTTAAGGTTGTTAAATATATTTGTGTAAGTTTTGTTCCCCCAAAATGTTATGTACAATACAATCCAGATGGTCCTGTTTCACATTTGTGGTGTTCACTACTCACAATTCTTCTCTGGCACTTTTATTTTTCACGTAGTATCTGCTTATCCTGTTTTGAAGGATGCCATGCTGATACACTAAACTAATAACTGCTAAGACGTGCTCAGCAGATGTGACATCCATTCAAATTGTCATAGTTTGTATTTTTGCAAAGCTCAGTTTATTATTTATCATAGCTATTTATACATTGAGAGCCATCAGAAAATATTTAGACCCTCTCACATTTTACACATTCTGTCATGTTTCAGCCTTGTGTTAAAACATTTAAATTCATTTTTGCTCTCATTAAACAACTCAATACCACAGACTGACAAAGCAAAGACAATATTTTAGAATTTTTTTCAAATGTATTAAGAATAAAAGTCTTAAATATCACATACTCAGAAGTATGCATGATCTTTGCTATGACAGTTGTAATATGGCTGAGGTAGATCCCATTCTATTGATCATTATTGAGATGTTTCTGCACCTTGTTTGGGTCCACCGGTGGTCAGTTCAATTGATTGGACCTGATCAGGAAATGCACAGAGCTGGGAAGGGTCTACAAAAAAAAACTTGTGAAGCATTAAAGGTTCCCAAGGGCACAGAGGCCTCCATAATTCTTAAACAGAAGAAGTCTGGAATAACTGTGACTATTCCTATAGTTGGCCGCCCAGCCAAAATAAGCAATCAGTGGAGAAGGACCTTTTAAAGAGAGGTGACCAAGAACCTAGTGGTCACTCAGGCTCAGCTCCAGAAAACTTGTGTGGAGATGGAAGAAACTTCCAGAAGACCAAGAGCTTTATGGCAGAGTGGCCAGATGATATATGACAGGGCCACTTGATGTTGCAACAATGCACCTACAGAACTCTCAGGCTGTGGAAAAGATTCTCTGGCCTGATGAAACCAAGATTAACCTTTTTGGCCTCAATTCTAACTGGCACATCTGGAGGAAAAGTGCACCATTCATCACCTGCACAATACCAGTCCAGCGGTGAAGCACGGGATAAAATCAAATTAATAATATATTGAACAATTATTATAAAAGTAAAGTTGAATAAATCGGACTTTGCAGCTCATGAATAAATGAGTACTTCAAGTTAGCGGAAATAGCTCAAAAGTTGGTAGAAATCTATGTTTTGTACCTAACACTTGTATGCAAAGTTTGGTTGACCTAAGTGAAAGCGTTCTCAAGTTATCGTGTTTACATACACACACACACACACAGACATAATTCCAAAAATGGTATTTTCAGATTCAGGGAGGTCTAAAACATCGAGATTCATCAAAATCTCGAGGTTGAATTTTTGGATGATTACAATACTTTCTCCCTATACTTTGTATACGAAAAAGTAAAAAAGTTAAGGGATCTGAATACTTTCTGAAGGAATTTTATAAAATGATGCTTGTGAAATCAAGTTATGGTACATCAAAATATTCCACCCATTACATTTCTGAAACCACTTTTACTGATTACTGGTCGACTACCCCAACAGGTGCTAAAGCTGGGAGCCATTTTGGATAATGTAGCAATCAATCCCAATGCACACTCGTTCAAATACCATGTCTCCATCAACATTGGCTCCATTCAAAACCAAAAACACACCCAGTGCATCCCACACATCTCTTGCCCTGAGTAAAATAACTCATAAACATGGAGACTTTCCTGACGTAGATCTTGTCCCGACTGAGCATTAAAGGTAGGTAAACGGAGCTCTGAGAAACCACTGCAGCTCTGGGCTGCCCACATGTATTTACTCTCTGAAATAAAGTCTGACCGGGTTCTTCCAAGGAAAGACTCCATTTAGAAAGATGTCATGTTGAGGATGGATTATCACTTAATCCTCTGTAATAAGGTTGTGTGATGTTCCTGTGTCGGGAACACTAAACGCAGATCTCTGGATGTGTGAGCGAGCAGTGCTAACCGCTGTGCTTTTACAGGGTAACTAACTGCATTATAAAATATAAAAGTCTACCAATATCTGAGCACATGCACATCAGACGTACATCATCTCTAGAGGAAGGTTTTTTTTTATTGATTATGATTAAATCACATACAGTATGTAATAATAACTCCATGACTGGAAGAGACTCATTTTTCCTATAGAATTTATGTGCATATTCTGCCGGTTAACAATCTCAGGCACCTGCCGTAAAACATCTTGAATATTTAACATTTACTTAGTAATGCAACCACAAATTTTAAGTGAAGGAAATCAGAAAGATCATAGGAGGCATTCATTTCTTTTAATTGCAGACACGTTTTATTTTTTTAGAATAATTTCCACCTTAAAAGTAAAACGCAAAAAAATGCAGACTAAGTGTAGGGGGCTATGAATGCAGGGCCAGTGGAATATATGGCATCAAGTGCCCTAGGACCTGCTCTCTACCTAGCAGCCACACAAATGTGTTGTCTGAGTCACCATCTCATAGCCAGGAAACTCCTGGGATTTAAGAGCGCTTTCCACTGTAATGCCAAAGCAGTCGTAATCCCTGTCATCTCTGATTAGTACAGAAAAAAAAAAAATTCAGAACTGCTCCCAGAAGCAGGGATTCCCAGCTCACTCATCGGCGCTAATCTGTGACACGGCGACATTTAACTGCTTCTGGAGCTGCAATTTTCCACAAATGTTTTTGCGGATTTGCATTTGTCTGAAGCTTAGTTATTAAATGTTGGAATTCTGCAAAGCTCATAAACTTTTTTTTTTAACTGCCGATTTGTTCAAGTTATTCCTCCTCCTTGGGATGATTATAGGCACTTCATGTTGGATAAGATCATCCCTCCAGCCATTTTCAAACCTCTTTAATCCATTTGTAAGATTATAGATAGCCTGACCCTGTTCTGCCCAGAAGGATAAAAATGGAGTACCCGAAGGAAAGCTCACACAAATACGCAATATGCAAACTCCACACAGCCAGTGACCAGGCTGGGGCTCAAACTCAATTTGTTAAAGCTGTGAGCCAGCAGTGCTAACAATTGTGCTGCCATGAGCCCCTTACAGTAGATCAGACGTCATGTCGGAGTGGGGAATGACGTCACACCATGAGTTGACCGCGTCCAGTAAAACATTCAGAAGTCTAATGCAGACACCTCCAGGAAAACCTCTGCTGTGCCTGCTCTTTTGGAATACAGACAATAACTAGACAATGCATTACGCACATCCAAACATCCGGAACAAAATGTCCACATATAGAAGTTGGACAGTACTGTGTTAATGAGACATAAATAGACATAAGTGCTAATAAACTGTATAATACCACAGATTTCACTTCTGATGCACAGCGCAGCCATCTTGGAATTTGAGGTTGGGATTGGTGAGGCTCTCTTGACTTTCTGTGTAGGAACTCTGACTTGTGGTGGCATTTCAGTTGAAACCTCCTACTGGGAATTCAGAAATTGCGATTTCCCTGTCCAACAGGAACACACCATTCATTGAATGCTTATAAGCAGCCAGATAACAAAAGGGAAGGTTATTCTTCCATAAGGGCTAGATGGAGTATAGTCGGCTTAAATCTTCTGTTTATTTTAATCTGGTGAAGAAGAATTAGTATCCGACTACTTTAAAGACATTTTCACACCTAGTTCTTTAGGACCAGTTTTTTTGTACTCAGATTTCCCCAAATTTACAGTTCGTTTAGGTACAGTAGATGTGAACACGCCAATCGGACTCTATAATCTATAATACTGAGCACCTTTAGAAAGAGTGGTCTCTGTGCGGTGCTAAGCAAATTCTGGAGAGCTTCACTTGAGGTATGAATGCGATTCAACAAGGGACTGATCTATCTACATGAAATACTAAGCATTACGGGTGAAATTTTGGATGATGTGGTAGTCATACTGAGGGTCTGCTGTCGGCAATTGTGGAATCTCTTTTGCAACATAATGAGTTAAGAATTAACATGGAGCATTAAAAGCAGTTAAAAGGTAAACAATTAAAAAAAAAGACACACACACATACAAATGCAACACAATTCGAATAAAACACAATTACTCACTCAATCAGAGCAGCAACTGATTCAGTCCCAGAGCGTCTTGCACAAACAATCAAAGAACAGTTAATTATGTTTTAAAAAAAGGGATTTACTTGTGATCGGGTTGATCAGAACATATCTGGAGGTGTCGAGAAACGAATAGCACTATCCTGTGCAAGCGACGATCAAACATGCAAATCTTACACCACTAATGCGATGCATGCACTAAATTTGACATGTTAGTCAATGTTAATCAAGCATTCCGAAATAAACTTTATTACCAGATATGAACAAGAATTAGGCAGAGGATGTGTGGTTTGACATCAGCTAATTTGAGGTTATGCTCATATTGTGACTACTGGAGAGTGTCACACATGTGTGAATAGGAGGATTATAGCCTCGAAAGAGAAAACAGGATAGATGAACGAATGGATGGCCATGAGCTATATACTGTAGCTTCACTCATGTCCCTGAGATGTTCCTTGCTACACTCTGTCTTTTTCACCCTCATGTGCTTTGTTCTTTGGTTCACTTTTGATCAGTCAACTTCAAAGACGTGCTACACCATCAATGGGGATGCAGATAACCTTTCAAATGTTTTTGGTCAGTGCTGCTTGTGAAAGGTCAGAGTCCACGAGGTGCCATTAGTGGGTTAGAACAGTCACACCTAGTAAGGTGATGCAGATCACAATGCTGATTAATGACCAGCTATTGAATGTAATGGTGACAGAAGTGTTTTCAATAAATTCTTAATGAGAGCTACTGGAAGAGGGCAACCTTGATGCAAAGGCTGCATATTCCCCTCTGTGTGTCAATCCATACTCACAACCTTATTCTTCCTCCTTCTTCACTGGATTAAGCGAAGCAAAAACCTATCCTGCCAACATCTGGGGAGTAACCTGGGCTGGATGCTAGTCCATTGGAGGGTACACTTGGGCACACCACCATGCTCAGTAGTCCTTATTCAATTTAAATACACAAGTTTGGGATATGAAAGGAATCTGGAGCACTCAGAGAAGATGTGGAGTGACTGTAAATTTCACATAAACACCAACTAAGGTAAACTTAAAACCAGATCCCTAGAGCCGTAAGACAGCACCATATACCACTCTGCTACATCACCAATAAAATACACAGTGTGTTAAAAATGTTAATTTATCTTAATAATGAATGGTATTTTTTGCATAATTCATAAAGGCCAGTTATTTAGGGCTTACAGAGGCAGTAGTCGTCTGAGATGTGTGGTCTTGGTATGGTTAGAATGAAAGGTGCTATCAGAACTGAAGATAAACAGAGAATGAGAGCCACGTGTATGCCATGTCAACAAATGGGTCATTTATCCAGGGCAAATAACACAGTCAGTCCAAAAATAGTTAGGTTCTCCTAAATTTGGTAGGTGCCCTGGTGGGTGTTGGCTGTATTTAGTCTGCTTATGTTTTGCTATGCTTCTTTCTTTAGGTTTTTCACTCCAGTAAACTTGTGATTTTACCTCTCTGTCTGACCACCACCACTAATTGCTTTGGATGAACTCTCATACTAGACAACTACAGGATACACTACAGAAGGGCAGTGTGGTAATCAGCAGGAGTCCACAGGTGGGACCTCTGAGGTGGCGCCGCCACATTTCAGTCTTTTTATTTGAAAAGTTTTAACTTTCCTTGATTTATACTTTTTACATGAAGGCACCTTGACCAGCACAGGGGCAGCCTGGTTAGTGCTAGCGTGTCACAGGTCCAGAGTTCCAGGGTTTAACTCCTGTGTGGACTCGACACTTTCTGCCAGTGTTTGAAAGGGTTTGCTCGGGTACTCTTGATTACTCCCACCTCCTACAATCCACAGATGAGGTTAAGTTAATTGGTATTACCGTGCATGTGTGTGCGTCCTTTAGTGCTGCAGCAATCTCAACCCCCAACCAAATGCCTTTTGCTGCTGAGATAGACTACGGCCCACCACATTCTTTAATTAGAATAAGAAGGTTAAGAAATGGATGGCTATGTGACTGATTCACAAACATTTATGTTAGGTAGAATGCCCAGTAGGGGCAGGGTGGTCTTTTTGGCCTTGGAACCCCTGCAGATTTTATTTTTTTCTCCAGCTAAACTGGAGTTTATTTTTTTTTATTTTCTGTCCTCCCAGCCATCTGACCGTACCTTTTTCCTTTGTTAATTTAATATTATTGCCCAATCTTATTTGTTTTCATTTTTAGAAATCTTTCTTTTTTTGTCTTGTAAAGCACTTTGAGCTACACTGCCTGTATGAAAATGTGCTATATAAATAAAGGTTGTTGTTGAAACTACAGAAGGTGCAAGTAATTCCCTAAACAGAAACACAATTAAATTTCTCCGATAGCTAGTGGCAAAGCAAGCAATGAGGAGTGAGGGGATGACTTCTTGCCCAGACACCCTGCCAGGTTGAAAGGCCAAAGTTAGCCTGACTCTATGGAAACGTGGACTCAGGCCTATGTATTCAAGCGAAATCCTCTCCATTTCCTCTTGCAGACCTCAGCTTCCCTGCTGCTTTTTTCAAACTGCTGGCCTAAGTACAAAGCTGATTTCGTCAGACGTTAGACCTTTATCTAGAAAAATGGACAAGAGCAGGGAAATTGCTTTGATGTAGGTCTGTACCCAGCTTTCAAGTAAGAAAGGACTGATCTGCCTGACAGGAGAAAAAAGGAAAGGCTCCCGTGTAGCCTGTTGTCGTCCACTGGAAATTACTGCTTGCTAGGTTAACCCTTTATCAGCAAATGTGAGGGTCTGCAAATAAGAGTATCCTACAGGTCAGTCTGGAGGGCTATCAAGTGAGATAACAACCTCTGCTTTGTCAAAGTTCTCCCCATAACCATTCCAATCACCCTCCTCCTTTTGCAGTAAGACGATTTGACTTTAGAAAGGATTCACTTCACACATTCTGAAATAACCCAACCTGCGATTCTTTGATAAGTGACAAAAATCCTAATAAAACCTACAGGGACACAGGGGGAACATACGAGTTTCTCAAAGATAGTAACCGAGCCAGGATTTAAAGGCATGCCATTGGAGCAGCAGGGAGCTGCACTAACGTAGCACTATCTTGCCATACAAAAATGAGCAGCACTTGTGATTACTGTGCTCCATCCACCCCCCTCTTTTCACTGATTTCCCTGTCTCTGTTTGTACAGGGTGAGCCAAAAAGAAGTACCATATTTCAAATGTTTGTTTTGAAAATGCTACAAGATAAAATAAATTTCATTCCAACACAAGAAAGGGTATACAAAAGCGTTTTATTCTACTGTGTTTTAAAAATGATGTCTTCAAGGTGGTGGCCATCATTAGAGATATATTCCTTGAGACGATTTCTGAACACTCGCATGACTCATTCGGCCATTTCAAGGAGAACAGAAGCAATTTCGTGGTGTATCATGTCCTTGAGGGCTTCAAGGTTTTCAGGTTGGTGTGTGTATACCTTCGACTTGAGATAGCCCCAGAAGAAGAAATCGCATGGAGCAAGATGAGGTGAACGTTAAGGCCACCCAACATTGCCGAGCAGGGTGATCAGCTTCCCTGGAAACATCTCTTACAAAACTTGCTGGCTCTCCATGCAGTATGAGCTGTTGCTCCATCTTGTTGAAACCAGGCATCCACCACATCCATTTCTTCCATTTGGGGCCACAAAAAGTTCTCTAACATTTCAATGTAATGTTCTGAAGTGATGGTGACCGTTGCTCCCCACTCCTCAAAAAACTAAGGGCCTACAATGCTAAATTCTGAATTCTGCAACAGCGCACCAAACTGTAACACGCTCACTGTGAAGGGGTCTCTGATGAAGTTCACGAGGGCTGGGTTCAGCCCAATAGCAAATGTTTTGCTTATTTACACAACCATTCAAACAGAAATGTCCCTCGTCGCTGTGCGAGATGATGGCATCTTGATGAACGGTGTGCATAATGTTCCCGCACAACTCTCTACGGCTCTCCCAGTCTCTCTCAGTAAGTTCCTGCACTACCATCATTTTGTATGAACGGAAATTAAGGTCCTCATGCAAAATCCTCCTCAAAGACGTGTTGGAAATGCCTATGGCCGAAGCATGTTTGCACGCTAAACATCTAGGAGACTGCAAAATTGATGCCCTTACAGCTTGGTTGTTTTTAGTTGTCTGTACAGTCAGAGGACGGCCTGGAGATTTTCTGTTCAAGGTTGTACCCGTCTGTCTAAATTTAGCCACCCACTGAAGAATTGTTTTCCGATTTGGGACGTCACCGTTAGGCCAGGTTTATACTTCACGCGACACGACACATGCTCCAATGGATGCTACTGCTACTCAAGCATTTTACTGTTTATACTGGCGCGCGTACCTTATGTAAATCTGGAAGATTCCACCAGGTGGCAGTGCGAGATATCATCACGGTGAGAACGGGTTCGGCTTCGCTATGTTGTGAATTGCCTGAAACACTCATTAAATTCAAAGGACACTTTGCCACGATATCTCTGAAAAGGATGTTTAATGATTAAATCCATCAATCCAGGGATGTGCCCATTCTAGCTAGCATTGGACACGTGGCAGAAACAATCCCTGGACGGGGCATCAGCTCATCGCAAGGTGAATAAAAGCATTCACATACACTATTTTAGTGTCACCAAATCCCCAAATCTGCATATCTTTGAAAGGAAACCAGAGCACACGGTGGAAACCCACCAGGAAAGCATGTAAACTCAGGGACGTGACTCCCTGCGAGACAGCAGTTCTGTCTGTTTTCTCTGTGGCTCAAATACGGCGCTGTACATTCTGTTGCTGTTGTGAAAAAAAGACGTCACAGAAGACGATATGTGACACTTTTAAAATGTCATTACGATGGAGAATATGCAAGGCTTGAATATAAAAGCAGCATGCATTCATTTGTATGTCGACATTTTGCTTCACCACATCAACCCATTTATTAAACATCGAAGCAGGCACATCAATCCTGTAGGATCCTCAAAGCAGCTTTCTGTCACACGTAGAGAGTAAACAGAGACTCTGATACTTCACATTGCACTTCCCGACTTTTTGCTGGGACTGCAACTTGTGCACGTGTTGTGTTAATTTCTGAGGACGTGCTCAGAGGACATGTCAAATGAACGCTGGGAACGTGTGGCAGCCATGACAGCCATGATGCATGCACATACGTGTTCTGAGCATGAAGTATAAATGAGCCCTTAGGAGGAACAATGAAGTGCATTCAGAAGGCGCGTTGCATAGCAATGATGGATTTGTTGTTTTTGAAGAACGTTTTGACAGGGAAAGCCAAAACATGTTGCCGACTGAAAACTACAAGGGATCGCCTATCAAAGGTCCCCCACCCGAACCCACTTGGCTGCCTCTGCCTCTTGCACAATAACCTAAAGAAATATGGTACTTCGTTTTGGCTCATCCTGTATAAGAATTGTTGTAAGGCAGCCCAGCAAGTTGTAGCTAGTGTCTTTGTCACTGATCTTCTGAGATCCTCTTGGCCACTGTCTCTTTTTCTCAGGTACTCCTGTTTTCTCACTAAGCAGTAATTCTAAATTGACTTGGGATGCGAGAAGATGCGGCTGCATGAGTGAGTGGGCCATGTGATAGATCTGGGGTTGGTTCCTGCCTTCTGACTGATGCATCAGGTTCTGTCTCCTCATGCCTACCTAATGGATTCAGCAGGTTTAGAAAATAAATGTATTAATCCTGTCTATTTGACAGATACCTTTATCCAAGGTGACTTAATATATGGTACATTAAAATTGTTCACACTCATTTATACTCATTTTATTCTGTCACACTGTGAGTGGGATGTGTTCTAACTGCTACACCACAATGCCCGCCTATAAAACAGTAGAAGTGCACATTGGAAATTGCGTTTGCTAGGTGCCATTTTTGCCTTATGGTTTGAACAGATTTAGCAATAAGGAGCCTAACCTGGGCCTCAGTGGCCCGTCTCAACCCTTCCACCACTTTCATTCTGCACACAATGTACTTCTGAAAAACAATGCATTTATGTAACAGCAGGCAGGTACTCAGTAAAAGCTTTTGAAAGCAGGAAACAATACTCTTCAGTTAAAAAGGTACAATTATCCAAAATAAGAAATGAAGATGAGAAAAAAGTCATTCGGCTCGGTACAGCCTTTGATTAATTATGGAGCCAACACTTGAATACAGAAGGAGAGAAAACACTTCATTATTTACACAGCAAAAACATCCTTGGCTGCAGGCTTATTCTTGATTTGGACAGGAAACATGACAGAGGTCAACTCCTAAATGATCTGTGATCATAAAAGATCCCTGGGCAGGTGTATCCCGATATCCAGGCTAAACTGCCCACCACGGCCTAGGCATTTTGGCCCCGTAATTATCCCCTGTCTCTAACAGGCTACCTCGCTCTTTCCCCTTCAGTACCTAACAGCTAATGTGTGATAAGCATACTGGAGCAACAATGGCTGCCATCGCATCATTCAGGTGGATGGTGCACATTAGTGGTGGTTGAAGTGGCTCCCCACTCACTGAAGCACTTTGAGTAGTGAGAAAAGCGCTGTATAAATGTAAAGAATTATTATTAACAGGGTGAATAGACAGATGGCATAAGAAAGGGCATTACTACTGTATGGTAGCAGGAGTATTGGCCTTAAAATTATGGGGCAAACAGTTTAGTACCCACTTCCAGTTCACCATATGCCACTCCATCACTTCAGCCGTATTTACTTTAATTGTAAAAGTGTTGTCAGACATTTTAATTTATCCTGATCTTGTAAGATTCTTTGGGTAGAAATGATTCTCAAAAATTTAAATTTATTCTGGCAGAAAATAAGCCTAAAAGAGGTGCCAGTCCATCACAGGGCACTTGAGAGACTTTCGCCATCTTTGTCATGGCACCAAACACTAGTTAGTAAATAATTCAAGTGAAGAAACCACTGACATTACCATTAGGCAAATATAAAAACACCTAGAATGTCAAAACACTTCCTAAATATGTGCTATGTCCATCCATCCATTATCCAACCCGCTGAATCCGAACAGGGTCACGGGGGTCTGCTGGAGCCAATCCCAGCCAACACAGGGCACAAGGCAGGAACCAATCCTGGGCAGGGTGCCAACCCACCGCAGATATGTGCTATGTGGAGCAGTAAAAAAACTAAATCAAATAAATATTTTGTGTGACCATCCTTTGCCTTTAAAAAGCCATCAGTTCTCTTAGGTACACTGCTATGCAGTTTATAAGAAAATCGGCTGGTTGTTTGTTCCATGCATCTTAGAGAACCTGCCAGGTACAGCCTCGATAGCGTTGAGATCAGGGCTCTGTGGAGGCCATACCAGATTGAAAAAACATCAAAGGTGAAATATTATAAACCTAGGGTGCCTAGTCTTTTGGACAGTGTATAGATAGATAGATAGATAGATAGATGTGAAAGACACTATATAATAGATAGATAGATAGATAGATAGATAGATAGATAGATAGATAGATAGATAGATAGA
>JANRMT010062850.1:7976247-7986949 GCA_026402145.1 Polypterus bichir lapradei | reverse complement strand
AGATAGATAGATAGATAGATAGATAGATAGATAGATAGATAGATAGACATGGGAGCTTATTGAGTGTCTAAAGAGGGACCTGAAGAATGAGGTCATTCTGACAGTAGCAGCACTATTTTCCTGGCACCTTCATTGAATGATTATAATTTGTTACTAACCCTCCCCTATTATTTCTCTTCTTGGTACACAAATGTGGCACTTGGTGCCACCGCCCTACTGCCAAGTTGTTTTTTCCTGCCTAAGGTAAAGTCACCTCTGATGGAGGATCACAGGAATCATTGGGTAGAGGAATCCTTTCACTGGATTGGCTGGCCCAGAGCTGACTCAGCTTGGAACGGCCAATAGGGGGAGGCAGCTTGATGGCCGAGGTCTCCAGGACTCCGAACAAATCCAAAACGTATTTTGTGATATCATCTACTGTTGAATTCTGCTCTGTACTTGTAATATCTCTATTGCACTATTATATTGCATTGATGATTACCTGTGTTCTGTTCTGTGTAATTTGTTGTATTTACCCCTTTTTTTGACAACCACTGCATGCCCAGCCTACCTGGAAAGGGGCCTCTCTTTGAATTGCCTTTCCTGAGGTTTCTTCAATTTTTTCCTTACTAGGGTTTTTTTGAGAGTTTTTCCTTGTCTTTTTAGAGAGTCAAAGCTGGGGGTCCTGTTAAAGCCCATTGTGGCATTCCTTGTGTGATTTTTGGCTATACAAAAATAAATTGTATTGTATTGTATTGTATTGTATTCATAGCTGGGACCCCACATCTTTAGAATCTTTTGGTCTCCTCATTTTACTGTAAATATATATATATATATATATATATATATATATATATATATATATATATATATATATATGTTGTTAGATTAGAATACCCGGCTCTCAATCAGTGTTCCTATTCCAAATGTGTTCAATAGGTTTGAAGTCTGAGTTCTGTACAGGCCACTGGATTTCTTCCATGTCTATACAGTACTGGCACTGTGCACAGGGGCACAGTCATGTTGGAACAGAAAAGGGCCTTCCTCAAACTGTTGCCATATAGTTGGAAGAGCACTAATGTCTAAAATGTCCTTGTATGCTGTAGGATTAATAGTAACCTTCACTGGAACCAAGAGGCCAAGCCCAGATCCTGACAAACAGCCCCAGACAATTACTGTTACTCCACTAAACTTTTCAGTAGGCACTATGCAGTCTGGAAGTGAACGTTCTTCTGGCATTTGCCAAACTCAGACTGGTCCATCAAACTGCCAGACAGTGACATGTGATTCAGCACTCCAGAGAACACATGCCCACTTGCTCCAGAGTCCAATAAAGGTGTGCTTTACACCACTCCAGCCGATGCTTGGTATTGCTCATAGTGATCTAAGGCTTGTGTGCAGCTGCTCAGCCATGGAACACCATTTCCTGAAGCTCCCAAAGCACAGTTCTTGTGTTGATGTTGCTTCCACAGGCAGTTGTGAACTCACTTCTTACAGATGCCACAGAGAATAGACAATTTTTGCATACTATATGCTTCAGCGCTCTGCAGCCCTGCTCTGAGCTGTTACTACTTCTAGACGTTTCCACTTCACAATAATGGCACTTACAGTTGACCAGGGCAGATCTAGCAGGGGAAAAAGTCCATTTAGCGAATTGTGATTAAGGTGGCCTCCTATGGCAGTGCCTCATTTAAAGTCACTGAGCTTTTTAGTATGGCCCATTTTAAATGCCAATGTTTGTCAATGGAGTTAGCATGACTATGTGCTGATTTCATGCCCCTGTTAACAATGGGTGTGGCTGAAACAAGAGTGTATAGATACTATATATATATACTCACATATGTATATATGTATACAAACTACATATGTGTGTGTGGACGTGTGTGGACGTGTGTGTACAGTATATATGGGTTCTGCAATGGACTGGAATCTTTCATTGTTGATGCTACTCTAGAGGAATACATTGAACTGAAATATGCGATTCTGAGAATGTTATGTTACAATAGATATTTGCACACACTCAGAAATGTATACACTACTTCACAGGGTGTGACAAGTAAGGCTCAGTGTTTGGTTTTTAACTGAGGTTACGTTACTAGGTAACATGGCTGTGCCATGCAAGAATGCACATTGAAAGTGCAGCATACTGTCATCAGATTTTTAATTGCTGAGGCCATAAGTAGAACAGAAATTTCCTGAAGAATGTGCCTTCAGTATTGCACCGGTTGTATGACTCAAAGGAATGTCTAGACGTAGATCAAATTCAGCAGGTTTTCTTCTGCTTCACTTTCAAACTATACAGTTGAGAGCACGAAGAACACAGGTGGACATCAAGATCATTTACTGTTAGTGTGCCCCAAAATGTCTAGATGAGTTCTTATAAAAGCCTTCTGAAAGGACGGGATAACCTGCCTGGCCTAGGATGCCATAAGTTGCCCAGATGATCAAACTGGACGGAATGGTTTTCCGTCTTTTTATAGCTTTCATTTTTTTCCCACCTCTGAAGAGGCTCCACTACTGACTTTGATCTGAAGTCTGCTTCTGCCATTGCTCTGACAATAGCATATATCTGTTGAGACTTACTGTTTCCAAGTTCATTAAAAATGCAATTGGCACTATGCACTCTAAATTCAGGGGAAAATAATTGTAAGCCATACTTTGCTGGAAAAATAAAATGCATTAACTATAATTACTAAAATTGAAAATAATAATTCCATACAGTGAGGAGAAAGTGAAAAACAGACACTACGCTCTATGCGGAGCTGTCGTGAGCCGTGCTAGCAGCAGGTGCGCATCGGCAAAATGAGAGCATCAGATCATTTGTGTCAACCCTCACATGGCAGAACTCTTCTTGGAAAAGTATTCAGACTGAAGCACAATAATTCCAACTCAAGCTGAACTTTCGCTCTCTAAAGAGAGGGGGCTTGGGCCAAAGGTATGGCACAAATGAACTGCACTCATTCCTTAAAAAATGTTGCTTTTTATTTTCCTTTCCAAGGGCTTTATGGTGACAGTGCATAGCATTGTTGCCTTGCAGCATTGGGGGGCTGGAAATTCTAAAATGTTTAAAGCACGCTGGCACTGGCAAACCTATGGAGAATCCAAACATAACCTGACACAATATAACACAACATAAAATACATTCTTAAACCCTCCTACATCAATTCAGGGTTTGGTGGGCTAGGATAAACTACCAAAGTTACATAAATCATGTGAGAACAGGCTTCATTGTACTCACTCCTCCTTGTGTTGGTTCCTTACCTTGACAAATCTCACTGAATGATGACATATACGACTGGAGACAACCAGGAGTGACATTTTCTTAAAACTGGATGGAAACAATTAGACGGCCCATTGAGTGTCACGTTTCTAAACCAATCCAACGCCTAAAGGATGTGACGCTCAATTCAGGGGTGGTAATTTTGGTGCTCTTGGTAACCTGGTCTGACAGACAGCCTGGTAAACATGAGCGAAACATTGTCGCAAGCTCTGTGTGTGCTATTTTCATGAAAATAAGAACTGCAAAATATGCATATGAAGTATACGGTATGTCATACTCAGTCAGAAGGACTGCCATTAAGAAAGCAGATAACAAAGAGCCATGAGAGATGAAGATTTCAGTACTCAAAACACCTGAATCAACAAATCTGCCTAACGACACCAGTAAATGCACTGATGAAGCTCAACTGAAGAAACTGAACGTAACATGTCTTAATTGAATATACAAACATGCCATGCCAGAACAGCCACAGCGTTTTAACACATTGTGCATCCATAGACCACAATGCTTATCTAAGCTCTGTTTGCTGTTGTTATGTCATATAGTGATGCGACAGTTAAAATAACAAAGATATTGTAGCAGACAGAGACACTTCTCAAACATGTGGAGCCCAATAGCTGTGGTGGTCTAAGTGTGGGTATGTATTAGTGTGTCTGTCTCCACTGACACAGAGCTCACTACAACGTGCAAATTGATTAATAAGCATCTGTTACCTTGTGCCACTGAGCTCCTGAATAGATAACAGCAATTTTAGCTTTTTATTTTCTCTCAGCATTAAGTATTTTGTTCAGTATCGTTTGCTGTCTACCTGGAACCCCGCCGGCAGTTTAAAATGCATGGACTGGAGAAACTGGGGGTGGGTGTTTTAAGATGAAGCCCTGTGGGTGTGGCCATTTTTCACTAGACCCTTTTTAACGAGTTGTCCCAATTCATTTGAGAATTACGTCTGGCCCAGCGAGACTATGTATTCACCACAAGCTAACTGGCTAGGCCCAGACCCTTCTTGAACATGAATAAGGATGATCAAAAAAAGGGTGGATGGACATAGCCATACTCTGTTATTCTCCCAACATGTTGGTTAGTTTTACTAGTCACTTGAAATTGTCCTGGTGTAAATAGTGTCGCCATGTACATGAGTGTACCCTGTAATAGACTGGCACCCTACACTGTTACTCACTGCAAACTGTATATTTGGAGTTTACAAGTTCTCTACTCGTCTGCGTGGGCTTTCTTCATATACTGCTGAATATTAGGACTTTAAACTGACTTGAGGCGAGTAAGAGTGTGTGTGACAGAGTGCACGTCCCATCTCGGGCTGATTCCTGTTTTCTGCCTAATGCTGCTACACTAGAACAGGAGACAGCATTCTATAACATTCTCATGAAGATGGACAGATGTATATTTTTAATTTATTTTCATTCTCCCCCAAGATGTAGCATTATTAACATCTTGTTTGATTAATGGATGAACACTAACAGTGTAATTGTCCTGAAGCATTCTGCTGCTCACCTCCTCTAGCAGGTTGTTTGTTTTTCTCATTATACTGGATAACAAAATTTAGCTGTTTTTGTCACATGAATCAATATAGGCAAATCCAACAGTATTATTCCTGCTGCTTTCAAATATCTAATGAATTTTTTTCTATTGAGCAAGCATTTTAAGTGGCCCATGATTACAATTTACAATAAACGTATAGTTACACTATATGCACATGCTGGGTGTACAATTTGCTGCTGTACTTGGCCTCTTATGGGACCAGCAATACTCAGCAAGCATACCGGGATGCCACTTGCCTTGGTGTCGCTCTTCCATTTTAGAAATGCCCTGATAAAACCGTTCACCATGCTCCATCACGGGATTTCCAGGGAAAAGATCCAGAAGAGAACTAGAGAAATTAAGATTTGAAGACATTTTGCATCTCATGGCTTTGTATGGCTTCAAAAGATCATCCACTATTGATCTACCCCTGGCTTAGGATGTCAGTTTCTGAATGTCCTGGTGCGAGTGCTAAGCAGAGAACATGCAGGATGGGTGTGGACTAATAATACGGTTAATAATACAGCAGTGTCTTATAAGTTATGAATAGAAGGATGTTGTGTTTATGATCTTCTGTGCAGCCTTCACTACCCTCTTTGTTGCCTTGTGATTCTAAGCAGAGCAGACGGTGACAACGGACTCCACTGTCCACCTTCAGAAATTGTTAAGAATAGATGGAGTCACCAGGGCTTTCCTCAGACATCGGGGGAAATGAAACTGTTGGGGAGCCTGTTTTTACTTGAGATATGTCATTTACTAACACACACTTTGTGTTACCATAATTTATTAAGTTAAAGCATTTTTTTGAGATATGAGAAGAAACTGGTGCATAAGGAGAAAGGCATAAACATGGGAGAAATATCCAAATCCATATATAAGCTGCAGAGCTGCTCTAAACGGCAGTTATGGACTCCCAGGTCAGACAGAACTAACACCAGGACTGCAAAAAGCAGCAGATCACCTTGGATTTTACATATTTTATGTTTATCCATGCTGTCATATCCCAGGAACAAGCTTCTTCCTCATAACTTATATGAGTGTTAAAAGACAAATGTATCTTGTAACTGTTGCAATGAAAATTGAGAAAAAGAAGAGCAAAATGTGAATTTCAAGTTCTGAGTACAAAATTGAATAAGGGGAACAGAAATTCTGTAAAACTTATCATGGTTTCTTAAGTGACATGTCACATATGGCCCTGCCGGGCTGGAATACCAGCTGAATGGAAGGACCAGAAGGGAGAGAACATGTTCAGGGCATTATCTCCCCCAGGACGCTACAGGGTAGCCTTCCAGGTTGCTGTGGCACCACTGATTCCCACACGGCACACTGGGAGTTGGAGTTCGCAGCCTTGTTAGGTTCCGTGGGGGGGAGAGGCCTGCAGAGACGGCTGAGCCATACCACGCTGGTCTTTCACCACACCTGGGAGTGATTTCAGACCTTCCTAACGAGCCACCTGGAGCACTCCCAGGTGCACCTTATGGAAGCCAGAGCCAGGAGGGAGTGAGGCGAAGCTTGCCGGAGGAGGAGAGGCGGTGAAGGACGAGAGCGAGAGAGAAAAATTGAAGAAGAAGAAAAGAAAGGACTATCTTTAAGTGAGTGCTTTATTTGTACTGTGCTGCTATGGGGAACGATAGGGAAGCGTTTCTCCTCAAGAATTAAAGTTTGTTGCTTTGAATTTGTGACTGGTGTCTGTCTGTGTTGGATTTGGGGAGCTGGTATGCCCCCTGCAGGCCACAGAGACTAACATCTATTAGTGGGTGTAATATTTCCAAGATGGCCAAGAAATCAAACATGCCTTATAATAAGAACAACTTCCAACATCGCTCAGTGATGAAGTGGTCACTAAAGTGAGTGAGAAAATGCTAAATGATTGAGGGTTAACGATGAACTAGAAATTTACTTTCGATAATTTTTGCAATTATTGATTGTCTGCTGCTTCCAGTAAGAAAAATTCTCATAAAAACAAGGGCATTTTTTGTTCATTTTTACTTTCTCGTATACAAAGTATAGGGAAAGTATTGGAATCCTCCAAAAATTTGCTTTTGAGATTTTGATGAATCTCAATGTTTTACGCCTCCCTGAGTCAGTAAATACCATTTTTGGAATTATGGCTGTGTGTCTGTCTGTATGTGTGAGTGTGTATGTAAACACGATAACTTGAGTACGATTTTACTTAGGTCAACCAAATTTTGCATACAAGTATTAGGTACAAAATGTAGACTTCAATCAACTTTTGAGCTATTTGCGCAAACTGGAAATGGTACTTTACCTGGAACATTTCCCCAAAAATATAAAAAATGTGATCATTTCACATCATATTATGGTAAAGCACCAGATTCTAAGTATTTTTGTCGCTTTGCATTTTTTCGAAAAATGACCAGTTTTCAAGATAATCACAGTTTTCCATTTGACGTTCAAATGGTAATACATACATACTTGAGAACATCTTTGCTTTATGCAAACAAAAGTTTGTGTACAAGTATTACATTATACACATTACTAAAGTCTCTTGCAGCTTTTGGCCCACTTCCACTACCTGAAAGTGGTAATTTACCTGATTTGTTCGCCAAAATAAAATTATCACGTCAAATTATTTATTCATGCAGCTGTTGAGTCCAATTTATTCAACTTTACTTTTATAAAAATTGTTCAATTTATTATTACTTTGATTTGATTTGTTGTTAATGGTTCTTTAACCTTCACAATAAAAAAATATAATCATTGTTTTGTGGTTTAAATATCCTTCCGCATATCTGAGTATATGAGAGTCTAGGGGAGGCCACTCCCGATTTTTTCCCAGTGGCAACAGTTGAACATGCAGGCCAGGAACAGAAATCTTAAGACAAGTAATGGTGAATGAGTCAGTAGGTCAGCAGGCATTTCATCTGCACTTCAGAACAGGTCATCTACCTGAAGCTAAGCATGTTCAGGCCCCGCCAATATTCGGATGGGAGACCATCTAATAAAAGATTGGGTTGTTGCTGGAAAAGGTTTTGGTGAAGCTAGCAGGGGGAAACTACCTTGTGGTCTGTGTGTGGATCACAATGCTCCAAAGCAGTCACAGAAACACTGTATTGTAAATATGGCGTCATCTGTCCACAACAACTGTTAAATGATGGTCAAACCATTCACCATTGAGAAGTATCTGAGGGACTGAAATGAAAGTTATAAAGCGACACTAATTTTACCATCTTTCCAAAAAAATCTAAATGTTAGTGAATGCAAAAAAGATTTGATGATATCCCAACTGTCCAGAATAATGTGAAAGCAGGACTTGAAAGTGTCAGAAAAGTTGGAATTGAGATGAACATGGGGACAACTGCATCTGGGAAGGGGAGAGCAGGAAATAAAATTGTACATTGAAGACTACACTTTGAAATAAACAAAAAGGTTCTTATGACTTTTGGATCACACATCACTCATTCATGTTTGACCACACTTAACAAGTATGAACTTTAGTTTTCTTTAGTAGCCCTAAAATTATGTAAAAACTCTTTAGAAATGTTCATATTTTATGATACTACCGTGCAGAATCCATGTGGAATCTTAATGCGATATACTGAAACATCCCTACCACCACTCAGTATAAAAAGAACTAAAGCAAACGTGTACAGCCAGCCTTCTGTCAGCCTGACACACACAAGTTTCTACAGAACAAACTTACGTGGACAAAGGGATAATATGTACACCCCACACACACACACACACACACACAGCTGAGGGGCCTACGGATCACCGTTCTGCCCACAATCCTGTGCCCAGACAAGAAATTTGCCGTGTAAAATTCATGAGCAGCACAGAGGTCACTAATCCAATAACAATTTACCACCCGTATTGAGTCCTGAAAGGCTGTTCCTGCCTGTCAAGCACCTCCAGGTATCTCCGTCATTCAACACAGGAGCACTCAAGTCTCCCAGAGGGAATACTGAGGCGGTAGGTGATACCCTATCAAGCGCCACACACATTAACTGAGAAGACCAAATAGTCAGAATAGTTGTTAGGTGCGTATCTGCAAAACAAAAGTCAAATGTTTTTACTCTGGAATTCAAGGTTCACTTTGAGGCCGCTCTCACGTTTACTTCTAAAAGCTCTAAGTGCGTGGAACCCAGCCAGGGGCTTGTAAATGTGTCCAAGCTTGCAAAAGCCTCTCCAGAGTGGGAGAGACACCATCCCTGACTGACAAGTCTAAATCCTAAGTTAAGGCTAATACTTACATATACTAGGATCCCATATTGTAATACAACACTGGTCATTGTGAACAATGCTGTTCATCCTCTCGATCTTCAAGTACTTTTAACCAACGAATTACTCAGCAAACTGTCGCTACTTCTATGGTAGTACACCTTTATAATGCCTCACTGTTTTCTGATATCTTTACCCAAGTCAGAAGTTTTATCTCGTTTACTGTAATTGTGTGTATTTTAGGGAGTTTGTTATTCTTGTTTGTTATATTTTTATATTTCTTGAGCTACTGTAAAAGTTTAATTTCCCCATCGGATAAATAACATACTACCTACAGTATCAGCAGATTCACAATGTATTCAGGCTCCATCACTTTATGCACACTTTATTGTGTTGTAGAATTTAAATGGATGAATTTGCCATTTTGCCTATCAATTTAGACTCAATAACCAATAATGACAAAGTGAAATCGTGTTTTCAGAACATTTGCAAATTTATTGGAAAACTAAAAACTGAAATCTCTCCTTCACAGAAGTATTCAGACCTTTAATTCAACACTTTGTAGAAGCCCCTACAAGCTCTGAATACCTGCATTTGGGTAATTGATCTCGTTCTTCCTGGCAGATCCTCTCATGCTCTATTAAATTGGATAGGAAGAATCTGTAAATTGCCATCTTCAGGTCTTCCCACAGATCCTCTATGGAGTTTAAGTCCGAGTTTTGGCAGGGACACTCAAGGACACTCAGTCACTCGTTCCATAGTCATCCCATTATTGTCTTTACTATATGCTTCATGTTATTGTCATGCACCCTGTTTCTGCCACTGAGAAGCACCACCATAGCATGATTCTGCCACAACCATGACACCACCAGACATAGTGCTTGGAGTTCTGCTCAAATAGTTCAATTTTTGCCTCATCGGACAACAGAATCATGGTCATTATTCCATCAGGTTCTCACATCTCAGCAGATGACTGACTTCTGAAGCTCTGTTAGACTGACCATTGGGTTTTGGTCACTTCCCTGCCCAATTACTAAGTCTGGCTGAACAGTCTTTAAATGAACAGCCTTGGTGGTTCTTCCATTTCAGAATTATCAAGGACACTTTGGTCCTGTGAACACTCAAAGCTTCAGAAACATGTTTAGACCCTTGGCCTGATGTATGCCTCATCACAATTTGATCACGGAGGTCACCTGAGAGTTCCTTGGATTTCATGGCTTGGTTTTTGTCTTGACATGCAGTGTGAAATGTGGGATCTTAAATACACAGGAATGTGCCTTTGTTAATGATGTCCGATCAATTCAGTTTGCCACTTGTGGATTCCAATCAAGTTCTAGAAACACCTCAAGGAGAATTGAAGCAAACAGGAGACACCAGACCACAATTTGCAACTACACAGGAAAGGGTCTGAATACTTGTATCAATGAGAGATTTCAGTTTTTGAATTTTAATAAATTTGCAAATCTTTCTAAAAAATTTTTTTTCTCATTATGGGTTATTCAGTGTAGACTGAAGAACAAAGATGGCATGTGTATCTTTTTAAAATTAAACTTACAACTCAACAAAGTGTGAAGAAAGTTAAGGTTTATGAATAATCCACTCAATCGATCAATGATGTAGTGCCTTTCATTTCTATCTATCTATCTATCTATCTATCATACAGTGCCATTCCTATCTATCTATCTATCTATCTATCTATCTATCTATCTATCTATCTATCTATCT
>JANRMT010062850.1:7937611-7976237 GCA_026402145.1 Polypterus bichir lapradei | reverse complement strand
TCTATCTATCTATCTATCTATCTATCTATCTATCTATCTATCTATCTGTCAATCATATAGTGCCTTTCATATCTACAGTATCTATCTATACAAACGTTTGACTTGGGGTTGAATCCTTCTCATAACCACTCTATTACTAATGTGCAAAGCTCCAAAGTGCAGCTCCCTGGACCTCACCTGAAAGTTATATGTCTTTAAAAACATTTTCTGAACACAGTATGTACAGTACTTACTTCTTTATATGTATTCAGCTTATCTTAAATGAAAGCTTTTGTTTACTAAACCAGAGATGGGAACATAACCAACACAATAGTGGAAGAGCCTGCATGGAGCTCATTTTTTTATCTACTTACTTTTTTAATGTTTAAAAGGAATAAGGCATACTGGTACTACAAAGCCTGAGCATATCACTCAAAATTTCTCTTTAGTTTATTATTTGTGAAAAATATATTTACACAAAACTACTGTTTTTGAAAATCCATGATACCAGTGCATCGGGAGCTCATTGTACAATGGGTGGATTAAGGGGCACATGCATTCATATAATAAAAAATGAAAAACAAAGAGCTGCACGGCTCCTTGCAACATCAGAAAGCCCGCTGGTGTTTAATGTTGTGTTCTCAGCACAAGCTTTAGCACTCTGTCACCACATCAAGGGCCATAAGTAATACCATCAAAGTATTATCAATTCTCCAAAATACTATAGGTGTAATGCTTACTTCTGAGGATATGAAGAATGGTCATACTGGATTCAAATCTTTTCAAATATCCATGTGAATCAAATAGTGAGTCCCTGCTAGAATAACACTGATGTAGTTTTATACTGAATCATCAATTCTTAGCATTGCCTTCGTTTGTTTCACTGAACAAGCTTAGTTGTACAAACATTGAAATAATTGTGCTACCGCGATCTGTAAATTGGTTTATATATGAATTAGGGAAATAAATACACATATTTTTAAATCAATCAAATAAATAATCAATAAATTAGCTCAGTCAATCATTTATTTCTCCATTTTATTGATTTTATTAAAATATTTTACTATACTCTGTGATCCAAACATAAAGCGTGTTTGATAATGAATGGCTGGATGGATGGTAGGACATTGAAATATAAGCTTTATGTATTTACACCCATTCAGCCAGATTCAATGACTACTATGAAGAGTGTCACGTCACTTGAGCGTAACGCCAAAGAGTGTGGCAGTGGTGGGTTAAATTGAGTGACTCCTCTATATCAGCATGGGATGGACATGTCACAAAGATGACACTGAAAAACATTAAAGAAGCCATCAGCAAATGCGATCATGTGTGTCCATTCATTTAATATGCACTCACTGAACAAATTACTCGGCCCACTTATTGCTCTTAAAACAGCCTCAGAACTACATGACATGGATTACACAAGCTGTTGATCTGGATCCATGATGACATGATTTCATCACGGAGTTTCTGAAGATTTGCCAGCTGCACATTCGTGCTGTGAATCTCCCATTCCACCACATCTCAAAGTTGTTTTTATTGGATTCAAGTCCAGTGACTGGGAAGGTGACTGAAGAACACCGAACACATTCTCATCTTCATGACATCAGCATGAGAAGACTTTTTCTTTGTGACATGGTGAATCATCATGCCTGAAGTAGCCATTTGAAGATATGGTAAATTGTGGCCATGAAGGCATGCACATGGTCAGTAACAATACTCACATGGGCTGTGGCATTCAAGCGATGATTGATTGGTATTAACAAGTCCAAAGTGTGGCAAGAAAACATCCCCTATACCAGTACACCACCAACCTAGACTGTTGACACAAGGCAGATTGGGGTCATGGATTCATAATGTTGGAGCCAAATTCTGTGCCCACCATCTATATGCCTCAGAAGAAATTAAGATTCATCAAACCAGGCTATGATTTCCAGTCTTAAACTGTCTAGTTTTAGTGAGCCTGTGCCCACTGCAACCTCAACTTTCTGTTCTTTGCTGTCAGTAGTGGAACCCTACATTGTCTTCTACTGATATTGTCCATCTGCCTGAAGACTCGATATGTTGTCCATTCTGAGATGCTGTTCAGCTCACCACAGCAGTACAGAAGCCATCATTTGAGTTACTGTGGCCTTTCTGTCGGCCATTCTCCTGTGACCTCTCTCATCAACGAGGCATTTCTGTCCACAGAACTGGCACATGCTGGATGTTTTTTGCTTTTCGCATGGATGATTGCATGGATAAGCAGGTGTACAGGTGTTCCTAATAATTTGATCAGTGAATACATAGTCATTTAATCCAAAATTAGATTGCAAGAATCATGGCCTATTCTGACAACATCAGATTCAAGACTATCTGTGAGCACACTCATTTCAATAATGGCTTAACATGTTTAGTTCAGAGTCTGCAGTTACCCTAAGAGAAATGCTTTAAGGATATGGAAGAATAAATAGTGTATTTAGAAACAAAGCCCCCATAGACCAAACCAGGATTTGATCAAAAGCTCTTGAAGCTATATACAGTAGATCTGCCATCAGCTCCTCTAATTCAAGTCTCTCATCATTCAGTACAATGAATAGCATAAAAAACATTTCGGCAAGAATATGCTGTTCAGGACTAAAAGCTCATAATTTGCTATTCCCCTAATATTTCTTAAGTATCACTGTTTTAAAACGTGAGGGTTTCACATAACAGCATCACTTCTCTTATACATCTACTTTCAGCTGAGTACATATCTCCTGGCATTGATGGGCAATTCACTCTCAATCAGCTTTCACTTCTGTTCACAAGTTCTTGTTGAAGAATGGTTTGCTTATAAAAATATGATATCCACCTTATTTGTTCCCTTTGTAAAATTAAGCACATGTCTCTTTTTAACCTCCATTTCAAGTCTACTCAGATCGGATCGGATCCTTCAGGCTTTTGCCATTCCCTGTAGTTTTTACTAGCACTGTTACGTTCCATTTAGAATGTGGACACCAAACTTACACACAGTATGTGATATGTGGTGTCCCAAGAGCGCTGGACAGTTTTGGGGTTGTCTTGTACTTCATACAGTCAAGTCATGTCAAGTGGCTTTATTGTCATACCATCCATACACCGTACTGCAGCATAATGTGGCACGAAATAAAGTTCTGCAGGAAGACGGTGCAAAATATACATAAAAACTGAACAAGTGTAAGACAGGTATAGAACTATAATATACTAGAGATAAATATATAATATGTAAGTGAATTGGTAGTAATAATTTGAAAAATATAGTAATAAATAAATAATATTAAAACTAATAAAAAACAGCAGTAGATCTTGGTACAGGTGGGCAGCACAGAGTTCAGTTCAGCCAAGGGGTAGAAGCTATTGTAGAACCTGACAGAACTGTTTTAGATGCTGCAGTACCTTCTGCCAGATGGAAGAGGGACAAAGAGACTGTGGGATTTTTGGATGAGAGTGGCCCTTCATAATCGCGTAAACTTTGCAGATACAACGCTTTACAAAGATGTTCTTCAATGGAGGGCAGAGAGGTCCCAGTGTTCCTTCCTGCAGTGTGCACAATCATTTGTAGGACCTTATGGTCAGAGCCACTGCAGTTCTCAAACCAGACAGTGCTGCAGGAGGTTAGCACGCTCTCGGTGATGCCCATGTAGAATGTGGTGAGAATCGGGGGAGGCAATCTTGCCTTTATCAACCACCAAAGGAAATGGAGATGCTGCGGTGCCTTTTTAGCTGTGGAGATGTGGTGTTAATTGACTAAGCAGGGTCAGCTGCCAAGTGCACACCAAGGAATTTGGTGCTCTTGACCAGCTCCACCACTGAGTCCTCGATATGCAGTGGGTTGTGGACAACATGGGCCTTCCTGAAGTCAACAATCATATCTTTTGTCTTGTCCACATCACACATTTCTGTGCAATGACTCCAAACACTTTCCCATGAGGCATACCTCTATATAGTCTTACCTCCAGTTATGCTTGCTTTAGAAACCTGGAGCATGCTTATCCAAGTAGTATTGAAATTCAGGTAAGGTGTACATCAGGTAAACTGATTTGTGTTTTCTATTAAATAAATGAAGTTATTTGTTAAAATACATTCTTGTTTACAATGAGACGTGTTGCATGTTCACTACAGAATTTCACTATTCTCTGTCCACATGACTATATTACTGCTCCCACTAGCACCTACTGTTCTCCGATGTGCGGCTGCACCTGTAATTTTGACTTTCTGTATTTAATCCTGCAAATTTTTACTCAGCAGCTATACCACATACACTTCAGTAAAGGTCATCCACCTGAAGCTAAGCACTTTCAGGTCTGGGCAGTACTTGGATGGGAGATCATCTAGGAAAAGCTTGGGTTGCTGTTGATAGATGTGTCTGTGAGGACTGCAGGGGACACCTACCCTGCGGTCTGAATGTGGATCCCAATGTCTCAGTGCAGTGACAGATGACACTGTGCTGTAAAAATGGCGCCGTCCTTCAGATGAGATATAAAACCGAGGTCCTGACTCTCTGTGGTCATTAAAGATCCCTGGACATCCTTCGTAAAGTAGGGTTTTTCTTGATGGCCTGGCTAAATTGTCCTCCATGACCTCATCATTCTGGCACCCTAATCATCCCCTGGCTTCCTCTCTCTCATCACTTCACCACCTTACAGCTAATGTGTGGTGAGCATAATTGCACAAAAATGGCTGCCATCACATCATCCTGGTGGATGCTGCACATTAGTGGTGGTTGAAGTGGCTCCCCCCTCACTGAAGCACTCTGAGCAGTGAAAAAAGTGCCATATAAATATAAAGAATTATTATTATTTATTTGCCACATGTCCATATCTGAGTTTCGTCTAGACAAAACTGTAACCATTTTTCTGATTTTAGTGGATCTGCTAATTCACCCACTTTGGGGTCATTCTTCACAAGACAGCTCCGCCTATAAAAGATAAAAGATGACTCCTACCTCAGGATAAGTGGCACTATGCACACGTTACGTGACAGCCTTCTCTTTTCACTACACTGCCTTCTCTCCTCCTTGGTTTGTACTCCTCATACTTCTTCTGTAGAGAAAGAGAAAGAAAACATGAAGTTTTGTAAAGAAGTACTTCTTAGCATTGTTTCTATTCTCCCCTTACTGCCTTGCTCCTCAGTAATCTTTAAAGAGGAAAAGAAAGCAAGTTTTGGATTCAAAAAGGGAAGGTCTTCAAAATTTAAAGCTGCCATCCATCCTGCAGGCTACAAAATTACTCTGGAGTCAGATCCTGTATGGGTCCAAGTGTCTTTACCTTAGATCTTCTAATAACGGAATACTTTAACATTAGAGATATATGCCAGGCAAACATTGTGGATCATTTTAAAAAATCCGAAAAACACATTTTTTTAATTTGGCTTCACTTATGTTATACTCTTGCATGTGTAGAATTATCATATTCTTAGGGGATTTACAATCATTACTAAACTCTTCTATTCTCTTCTTTCTTTTTTGGTCTTTCTCTAGTGGTGTTTTGTATCACCGCTATATCACTGAGGCACTGTGTGGTCCACCGGTGATGCTTAAATGATGGCAGGTTCCCTAACTGTCCATGAGACCTGCTGCGTTGAATACTCTGCAACGAAGCCTGGAAACAATGAGGAATGACATAAGAGCGTTTATGTCAGGTAGAATGCCCAGTGAGGACCCAATGGTCTCTTGGCCTTGGATCCCCTGCAGATTTTGTTTTTTGGAGTTTTATTGTTATTTTTCTGCCTCTTGCCTATCTGGCCTTCATCATATGACTCATCTTTAGAGTCTACAATATTATATATGAGGTGTCTACATTTCTATTAATTATATCTCTATGTTATGTAAGCTTGTATTGATTTCTTCATATAACTTTTTCCTTATTTTTCTTTCCTAATTTAACTGGTTTTCTTTTCTCTTAACTGTTACTTTGACATCTTGTAAAGCACTTTGAGCCACATTCTGCGTGTGAAAATGTGCTATAGAAATAAATGTTGTTTGGCATGTTTCTGAATCTTGTTTTGCAGCAGTCAGAAATGCTATCTGTTCTGTCCAAGGACGCCGCGTTTGATTCTGGACCCAGTATGTTTATGTTGGTTTTTTTTTTTCTTCTTGTTTATTTGTTTTTCCTTTGGGTGCTGCAGTTTCATTTCATAATCCTTTAAACCAGTCTGGTACTTATTGTTATTACATATTTGGCTGATGCGTTCATCCCAAGTAAGTCATGAGGTTAAGATATGATACATCTGTTCACAGATATTTTTTACAGGTGGTGAACAGGCAGGTTAAATATCTTGCTTAGGGTCATATAGTGAGGAAGAGGTGGGAACTGAACTAGCAGTCTTGTGAATGTGTCATAAGATAGACTGACTCTCTATAATTGTGTATTAAAAGAAGCAGGTTCAGAAAATGGATAGACTGATGTTTTTTATAGGAGTGACACAGTGATGCAACAAACAGTGCGTCTGCCTTACACTGCTTGGAATCTGGTTTGAGTTCTAACCAGGACAAATTCTGAGTGCAGTCTTCATATTCTCCCCATGTCTGTGTGAGATCCCTGATCTCACTGTCTACTGCATAAGCTAGTGAAGTCATTTGTCAAGTTTGACTCTTGGGGATGACACCATCAGACCTTCTTTTTCTGCTAACTATATTGGTGTCATTTTTGATTCCTGCCTTTCTTATTTGAACCACATACATTCACATTAAGAAACATTTCTTACTTCTACTTCCATAACATATCCCATGTTCACTCATTCCTCAACGATTCTGATCTTGAGAAACACATCCCTGCTTTTATTACACCCTGCATCAGCTACTGTAACTCCCTACTGGCAGATGCTCCTTCAATTCTGACACCACAGCTCCATATTGTTCAAAACTCTTTTGTAAGAGTCCTTACATGGACTTGTAAATGTGGAGCACATCACATCCATCCTGCTCAACCTTCACTGGCTCCCTGTGACATACAGGATTGAACTTAAAATTCTGTTATTAACCTATAAAACTGTAAAACACCTTGATTCAGACTTCAACAGTAACCTCCTCCATCACTGTGCTCCTGTCTGCCCACTAAAGTCCACTGGTTCTGGTAATCTCATTGTGCCCCAAACTAGATAGCGCTCTACGGGTGACAGGGCCTTCAGTGCTATAGTACCCAGACTTTGGAAAAACCTATACTCTCTCTTTAGTGTTGACTGGATAATGGACTGTCTGTCAGGCCGACTGCAGTTTGTGAGAGTCAAGGACTGTGTCTCTGATGTGGATGTGAGCAACACTGGAGCGCCACAAGAAACAGACCTGTCTCCTGTTCTCTTCACTCTGTGCACCTCAGACTATAAATTCACCATCAGGTTATCTTACTTGCAGACATTCTCAGATGATTCTGTACATATGGGGTGTATTGATAAAGGGGATGAGACACAGGAGGGGAGTCAGGTGGAGAACTTTGAGAATTGTCTGCAACTCAACATCAGCAAAATTAAGGAACTGATTATTGACTTTTGCCTCACCAAAGAGCCTCTATGTCCGGTCAGTGTTCAGGAAGTTGATGTAGAGGTGGTCCACTCCTACAAGCACTTGAGGGTCTACATCAATGATAGGGTGGACTTAGAGGTAACACAGACAAACTCTATAAGACAGGGCAGGGCAGGCCCTTTCTCCTTAGGAGACTGCATTCCTTTAAAATGGGAAGTGACGTCCTTCACATCTTCTATAATTCTGTGATGCCCAGTGTGATTTTCTATACTGTGGTGTGATGGGTTGGTAACATCACTTCAAGAGAGGCCCACAGAATCAACGAGCTAATTAAAAGGGCAAGCTCAGTTATAAGACGCACTCTGGACTCCCTGGAGGTTGTACAGAAGGAGAGAAGACAAGACTGAGTGCCGTTATGAACAATGTTGCACAACCAAATTATTCAGCAGAAGTCTGTCAAGAAACACAACTGGGGGTCCTTTATACCAACAGCAATACATCTGCATAATGCAGCATTGAAACTGGGAAAGCCAAGCCAGAAGTTTTACTTTTCTTTCTTTTCAAACGTTTCTTCCTTTATAGTCATTCTGATGTGTGGTCAGACCATAGTGTTTGTGTGTGCGCGTGTGTGTGTATATTTATTTATTTACAGAGCTTCTGTAAAAAGCCAAATTTCCCTCTGGGGACAAATCAAGTTCTATCTGTCTTTATTCTGGTTCATTGTCGCTTATTCTAGGTCAAAGCTTTGTGTTTCCTGTCTTTTTAATTATGTAGTGTTTTATGTTGATATTATTTGTATCTAAATGTTGTTTATGGCCATGTTGATTATTTTGAATTTCTGAAGTGCTTTGAGTTTGGAAAAGGTGCTATATTTATAAAATGTATTAACTGTTAGTTCTGATCTAAACATTAAAAGAATAACCACTGAGTGTTCTCGAGAGTTTGGCTCTAAACTGATAACACAACTCGGTCCGATCGTACTAATTGTTCTTTATCATCCTCACAATAAATGATCTGATCTGACTAAACTCCTAACTCATTTGTGTCATCTTTCATTGATTTACGTAATATCCACAATGATATTCCTACACGTCATCTTACACAGATTATGCTATTTGTTCTTGGTTCTCTTCTAGAATTTTGTATTTTTTATTCCTGCTTGATGTTTCTTATTCTAATTCAGAACTTTGTATTTTATGTATGAATCTATTGTTTGGTGTTTATTGTTTAATATTAGTTTATATCTAGTGTTACTAAATTGATTGTTTTTTGTGCTATTATTCATTTTGTATTCGTTGGAACATTTGTGAAGCACTTTGAGTATGGTAAATGTGGAATAAACAGCAAAAATATTATTAATATGACTCCTTGATGGATGAGTATCTCATTCTGTGTTCACTTCATATGCTTCCATCAAGACTGACCACGTAAAAAGGGCAATTAGAAAATAACAGAATTGTTTTTGTAGTACAATAAAGCTTGATCATTCTGACATACCACCTACCCATCCTTACAGTACGTACATTCATTAATAACTATACTTACAATACATTCATTAATAAGCCATGCATCTATTCCTCCATCCCAGCATCCATCCATTTCTAATACATCGATACTAGAAGCTACAATATAATTCAGCAGCCTTGAGGCCATAACAGCACTTACTAAATCCAAAGCAAAGCAATTACTGTTTGCTGTTGACTTTACTCTGCTCATCTGATGCCAAAAGTCATGATATGTTGCTCACTTTGCTAGGGGCTGCCAGGCAGAAAAGGCTGGCACAGGACTAGAACAGGGCCTACCAGGGTAGTAAATGTGAGAGGAGAACCTGTACTGGCAGTGGGGTTTGCAACCTATAGGCCTGTGTGGGAAAAAAAAGGGCCCTGCCCGTGGGCAGTATGCACCGTTACATTACTAGAGCACAGAGAAGGGCAACGATCAGGGTCACTGTATAGCTCTGAGAACTACAGCCTGGGGAGAACACCAACAATTCCTCGCAGGATGCTAGAGAGCAAGGCATTTAGAAAGCACCAGGTTTTTCAGACCCTCTGTGTGAAGATACAGGAAAGCCAAAGAAGGTTGGCAGCTGGGCAAAATGCATTCTTTTTGATCAAGGTCAGCAACTTAAACCCAGGAATGGGGCCTTGTTAGCCTTTTAAAGGTGAGAACTGGTAGGACATGTCAGAAGCTGGTCATAACACAGCAGCAGCAGTTGGACCTTTACATTAAGGCAGCTGAGAGGTTTCTTTCCTAAGAGATTTGACTCTGTAAGGGAAGCGAAAGCCCTGGGGTGCAGTCATCTCAGGAGTCACCAAAAGCCCTGATCCTGGTAGTGACTCCGGGAGAGTAACTAAAGCTGCCTCATGTAAGAAAATCACTCATGGGATGCATTGTGACAAGAGCTCAAATGGTAGGGGAGATGAGAGGTGAAGAGAACGCTCTGAGGTGTGCACTTTGTGCTTTTTAAGTGGACGTGTCACCCCAAATACTAGACACACATAAATGCAGGCCCAGAAATGCCACAGAGTGTTTGATACATTTGTGTTCCCTCTGTGTTCATTCCCATGTTCATATGTCAATAAGGGCACAATGTTTGCATATTCTGTCCTTCTTGATCTCAGTCCGGGTTAAGGAATTGCAAAGGCACCAAAAGTATTATGTTGTTAAATTATTTTCATTTCTCTCTTTAAACCTAACTGAAATGATGTTTTGTTATTGATACTAATGGAGGTCTCCTCCATAACAGAAGAGGCACAGCAACTTTTTCGTGACAGAGCAGCCCAGTGATTGAAGGGTTACTTGGCAGTGCCTCGCTGCGGGGAGCGCTGACAGTGGTGGTGGTGGTGGCGGCTTGTGTAGGGAGGTTGACACGAGTGCCTTTTCAGCTCCCCGGCGTTCCGGCCGCCTGCACATCCCTCAGCTCAGCCACAGACAATAAGCTCTCTTTGTCTGCTCGCCCCCAGCCCTGCACACTGCCATTCACCATCTATGAGATATCGCTTCCTAAGATCAGAACCCTCCCGCGCTGGGAGGTGGGGGCTGTTTAGATTATATGGGCTTTCTCCAGAGCTCCCAATAAGCAGTCTGTGTACATCCTGCTGCCCTCCTCCCTGTCTGCTTCATCTGCCGTCCACATTGTGGTTCCATCCACGAGGATGGAGGATGGCTTCCCTTGGTTTACTGTTTTGTGACTCATTTATCTCTTAAAGAGGTTTAGTTCTGCCCTGTTCAGTTCATTTTTATGATTATGAAATCTTAGCAGATTCCATACTTCACACATGTCTAATAATTGCCTGCTTTGTAATTAGCCAAACAGAACCTCATTCTTCACTACACATCCCAGTTCTATTACACAGTTGATTTTAATACACACTGTAATAGAAGGAAATCCCCTTGGGTTAACCATCTACACCCAGAATAAAGTCAAGGAGGCCAAATGTGTCACAAACCATGCTTCTTCCTGAATAAATAAACTTGAGAGACAGACAAAAAGCAAGAACATAAAGCACATACTAAAGAGAAAAAAGTGCTGCAGCCACTCCAGGCCTGAAATCAGAGCCTATAAAAGTATACATCCCTCTCTGGAAGTTTTCACATTTTATTGTTAAGTCAAAGTCAATTTAATTTGCCATTTTTGACACTGATCAACAGACTGATGTCAAAGCAAAAACAGATCTCTGCAAAGTGATGTACAGCAATTATAAATATAAATCACTAGCTGTGTAAGCCTGTGCTGTAAAAAGCATGGGGTCCTAGAAACTATTGAAATTCCATCCATCCATTATCCAACCCACTATATCCTAACTACAGGGTCACAGGGTCTGCTGGAGCCAATCCCAGCCAACACAGTGCGCAAGGCAGGAAACAAACCCCAGGCAGGGCACAAACCCACCGCAAGGCACGCGCACACACACCAAGCACACATTAGGGACAATTTAGAATCGCCAATGCACCTAACCTGCATGTCTTTGGACTGTGGGAGGAAACCGGAGTTCCTGGAGGAAACCCACGCAGACACGGGGAGAACATGCAAACTCCACGCAGGGAAGACCTGGGAAGCAAGGCAGCAGCGCTACCCACTGTGCCACCATGCCGTCCACTATTGAAATTGTCAGAAAAAAAAATTGAAATGTAGAGATGTCAGGTAATTGACTAACTACTCTGGGCATCTCTCCTAGGAGGTTTTGTTTTGCCGACATGTTCGCCTCGCTTGTGTATTAGCTGCTAAGTGAGTGACTCTCTCTTCAGATGTTTCGTTTTGCCAACATGCTGGCCTCGCTTGTGTATCCTCAGAGGTGGAGCCCTTAACCCAACTCCACCTCTCACTTCCATGGCCGGACAGACAGACACGCACACTTCCACGAGTAGACATTTATATATAAAACAATTGATTTAATTAGTATTTACCCACTTGATATAGAATAATCATCACTGGTGCAGTCAATTGATTTTAGAAGTCAAATAATTTGTTCAGTGGAGATCACCTGTCTGGGGTTTCTACTGATTGTAGTACCCCCAAATTGAAGTAGCGTTTGATGTCGAGCTGTCCTTCACAGAACAAGTTGCTCAGTCACTCAGTCTTGCAGATTCACTCACTACAACACCTTCAAGATCAGACCGTATCTGATAGAGTATGAAGCACAACTCCTGGTCCAGGCTTTGGCCTTGTCATGTCTGAAAATACTGAAAATCTCTTCTGGCAGGAGTACAGGCATGTGTCACCAAGTCGCTGCAGATGATTCCAAATGCAACAGCACATCAGATGTTCCACCAGCCAAGATGGACATGTGTCATCTCTCTTTTCACATCACTACATTGGCTTCCTGTAGTGGCACAAATTAAGGTAAAATACTTCATGCTTGTCTACAGAGTACTCAACAGATCAGCACCTAGTTTGTGTATGGAGACACTTGTGAGGTTCTGTGCTCCTTCTTGACCTATCAGGTCAGCTATTGAACACTGTCTGGTGATGCCACCTCTGTGTGGTAATCAAACTCACTCCAGACTCCCTTAATCTGTAGCTCCTGCCTTGTTGAACAAGCTGACTACCTTGGAATTCTGAGTCCCTCAGTGTCTTTGAAAAGCATTTGAAGGCTCTCCTGTGTGATGGATGTTTGTCTAACTGATATTAGCTGTTCGGTTTTATTATCTAAGAATTGTAATTAGCTTGTATTTTTTTTCTAAGCTCTTCACTTGTGAAAGTTAGTTTATAACTTTGCCCTGTAATACTCGTTCCCAAAACATCCCCCAGCCTAACTGACACTCAATTATGTTAACCTCTTTTGTAAATTACTTTGGATAAAAGCACCTGCCAAGCAAATAAAAGTAAACGTAAATCTAAGCGGCCTTGAACATTTCTGGAACATCCAGCTTGTGCTGAGTCAGTATGGTGGTCTAACCAAAATGATGAAGACAAAAGAACACTGCAAGCGATTCCATGAGAAGCATAAGTCAGGGATGGATAAAAAGAAAACATCCAAGCCACTAAAGTCTCCAGAAGTCCAGTTAAATCAATCATTAAGTAATGGAAGGAGCATTAAGAAATGGACTACAGTCTAGTTTGCATTTATTTTCTGGTTTTCTGTTGTTTTTGTTAACTTCTTTATTTTTCATGCTTCCTTGTTGTTTTTATTAGTTGTGTATGTTATTATTTAATTATGTACTTTCCCCTAAAAGAAGTTTATTATTTACTGTCTTTGTGTAATGAATTGCTCTCCTTTGTTCCTTTGACTTTATGGGTCTAGTCCAAGAAGGTGGGGCCACACTTATGTCACCGTGAAGGACCGCCTTCAGCTTGTATCTTCTGAAGCTGTCACCGAATCCGTCAGTAGCCCATTAAAGTTCTTTAGAGTGCATTTCATTGAGAATGCTGGATTTTCTGGTTCTTGAATATTTTTGCTTCTGTTCTTGATTTTTTAAATTTGGACTACAAATTGGGACTTGTTCGCCTAAGATTGCTTTTTTTTTATCTTTTTATTCTTTTTTGCTATCTCAAAACTTTGTGGATTTCTCCTTCCTTGCCAGAAGTTTTGATTTTCAAGTTTCCATCCATCCATTTTCCAACCCGCTGAATCCGAACACACGGTCACGGGGGTCTGCTGGAGCCAATCCCAGCCAACACAGGGCACAAGGCAGGAACCAATCCCGAGCAGGGTGCCAACCCACCGCAGTGATTTTCAAGTTTTTAGGACATAAAAGAGATTGTTTGGAGAAAGACAGTTTCTCATTATGAGCCTGAGCAAGCCAAAGCCTCCCTGTACATATCAGTCAATTCCTCTTTCTCTTTTCATCTTTCTTTTAGTTTCAAGTTAAATCATATCCTGGTCACTGTACTCCATTTTTTGGTGTATACAATAAATTTTAAATTAGCTGTGTACTTAGCTGTATAGTATTGTACAGCAGAATAGGTTGTATTTTATTGCATTGTAAAATCTTTCATTGAGTGATCTGCTGTTCTATCACCAAAGTGTAATTTACATAGATATACTGCATGGACCACTCCATATAGATTTTTTTTATTGCTTATACAGTGAAGTTGTAGCGGTCGCAAGGATGCTAAGATTCATACTGTTCAAAGATGGTGAGTTTTTTATTCTACTACTGGGACCCCAGGAACATACCCAGCCTAGATTTGGCATGCACGCAATCACAAACAGAAACACTGATAAGCAGCTCAATGAACTGATAAATAAAAAATATTTTGAAAAAATAATGAAGAGAAAAAAACAATATCACACAAAAACCCATATACACAAAAGCCCTCTCCAGTTCCCCAATGGCGATAATTATTTATTCACATTATATACATGAAACTGAACAAAACAACAGACACTACTCAGTAAACAACACTAACAATCAAGTCCAACACAGTCCAGTACAGCAGAGGCAGATGAAAATGGGCCTCTGAAGAAAATGTAAAGTTTTGTCCTACCAGGTTCCTGTTGCGGTATGTAGATTTGGCATGATTGGAAAGGCTCACCAGATGAAGACTTAGCTGACCAAAACAAAATCACATGGGCAACCAGGCATGGGACAGCACATACATCCAGAACAAACCGTAATCCACAGTAGTTGAAGTTACAATCCAATAGTGTGACTGACGTGTATGGACAAATAGACGGCTGATTACAATCCCCTCTGCATCTTTTTGTCTCCTTTTTAAAGTGCCCGCTTAATTATTCTTCTTCCCAGCAACCCATGTGCTCTCTGAATCTGCCCAATGGTGTAACATTGCCAGGGCTGCTGGGAGTTGTAGGCAATTTGATGTAGCACTGCTACAAAGTTAAGTGATTTTGCTGAAGTTTGAACAGTAGTCATTAGTGAGTGACTTCTCAGTGCCTCTGTAATTAGGCCACACTGCCTGTAAACTTGTGTACATATATTTATACAGAAACACACACACAAAGCCAATCAAACTGCTCATTCATTCCGTATATAATATCACTGGCAAAATACCCACGCTTCGCAGCGACGAAGTACTGCCTTAAAATTTTTATTAAGAAGAAAATTAATTCAGCTTTTGAGAGTTTAAACATTCATAAACATCAAAGTGTTCCCTACTGAAATCGTCACCTGTGAATCTAAGATGTTTAAGAGGCATTGGCGGTTGTCGAAAGGTGTAAAATATTTGGCAGTTTCGGTACACTTGAAAGCGACAACCGAACAATTCAGCAGCAGCCATCAACTCACATGCAGAACCATAGGTGAAAGGCTTAAGCATTTCACTCTTATAGTGCTCGTGTGTAGTATAATTATCTCCTGTACCGTCATCAGTCCACACCTTGAACCTGTCCCAGTCATTCAATACATAAGACACAATGTTCCTCCAGATATCAAGAGTGAGCCTGATATGGCCGTGCAATATGTAACAAAGAGAATGAAAAAGGCAGGAGCCATCTCCGGGCATGGAAACCACTCGGTAAGTGACAGTTCTTTGATCGATGGTTATCACCTCGATAGACATGTTAATGGGGGTACGGTTAGAACGATAAAGGAAATGGGCACCTGAACAATGTAAAGTAAGTCTAAAATACCTACACAATAACTATAATCGTAATAAATGAACAATAAAACAGCGGAGAAGCCGTGGATTAAATAAAAAGGCTGTAGTTATCAGCAGGGAGACGTGAACCTCGTGGCGAAGCAAGGAAGGGAATGTAGAGACCGGAGTGACAGATAGCCTTATATAGGCAGGCAGCCAACAACATGGGAGGCGTTGGGATGGGGGACCCAACGCTGCCTCACACGGTGACCGAGTTGCAGGCTATGGACGTATATATGTACGTAAGTAGGATTCAGTTAGCATTGGGAACCCACGTACCAAATTTCTTGAAGATGGGCCCATAAGTAACAAAGACCGTTAGAAAGTTCAATATGGCGGCCGACAGTGGCGTCATACCACCGAAATAAGTACATACATCGGTTTCGGTTAGAGCTAGGAAGCCGCCTACCAAATTTCGTGAAGATGGGGCCATAAATAAGAAAGTTCAACATGGCGGACGTTGTCGACCGTTATGACCGTTACGCGTAGAATTTCAAAATGAAACCTGCTTAACTTTTGTAAGTAAGCTGTAAGGAATGCGCCTGCCAAATTTCAGCCTTCTACCTACACAGGAAGTTGGAGAATTAGTGACGTTGGAAAGTTCAATATGGCAGCCGACAGTGGCGTCATACCACCGAAATAAGTACGTACATCGGTTTCGGTTAGCACAGGGAAGCCGCCTACCAAGTTTCATGAAGATGAGGTCAGCCTTCTACCTACACGGGAAGTTGGAGAATTAGTGACGTTGGAAAGCTCAATATGGCGGCCGACAGTGGTGTCATACCACCGAAATAAGTATGTACATCAGTTTCGGTTAGCGCAGGGAAGCCGCCTACCAAATTTCATGAAGATGGGGCCATAAATAAGAAAGTTCAACATGCCGGACGATGTTGACCGTTACGTGTAGAATTTCGAAATAACACCTGCTTAACTTTTGTAAGTAAGCTGTAAGGAATAAGCCTGCCAAATTTCAGCCTTCTACCTACACGGGAAGTTAGAGAATTAGTGATGAGTCAGTCAGTCAGTGAGGGCTTTGCCTTTTATCAGTATAGATTCCTATACATTAAGTAAGCAAAAATCAATGAAGATAATTATTGACTAATATGCCTTATTCCTACCCTGTGAAAAATTATGGAAACAATAATACAAAATTATTTAGAAGACTAGCTGTATGAAACTAATATACTCAATAATAACTAACATGGATTCATGAAAAGACAGCCCTGCTAAACTAATCTGGTGAACTGTTTTGAACAGGCAACTTAAGTACTGGACAAAGCAAAAATACACCATCATTTGCTTAGACTTTCAAAAAGCCTTCAGTGCATTTCCACGCCAATGATTAATTATGAAAGTAAACATCATTGCCATCAAACCTAACTCATAAAAGTGAATTACAAGTTAGTTAATCATCCAGAAACAAAGTGTACAGAAAAAATGAAAACAGGGTCAGGATATCATCGGAATCCTACAGGAGGATGTGCTCGGCCCATTACTCTTTCTAATTTATATTAATGCAATGGCATCTTATGGACACTAAGGGGAATTTCATTTAAGAATGAAAACAGGAAGTTCTTCTTAACACAAAGGATCATGGGAATCATGGAGTTAAAAGAAGAAACCTTACCAACTTTAAAAAGTATCTGGATGAGATGCTGGAGCAACTTCACTATTAACTAACCAAAGGAGCTTGGGAGACTGAAGGGTCTCCCCTCATTTGACTTTAACACACAATTACCCAGGATTCCAAATAATTATGTTAGAATTGGGATAAAAACAGCATTAACTGTAGTGCGTGATGGACAACATGGACGGATGGGCATCCTGACTATGTTTACTTTCCTGGCCGGAAGGCCACCGTAGATGGACAACGTGGATAGATGGACAGTCTTCGTAAGTGCTTACTTGTAGTGAGCACATGCTACGTCTGTCACACACACACACCAGCCTTTTCATAAATAAGCGTTCAAGTGCCTGAATTATCAAAAGTGGAGTTACATTTAAGAAAGTCAGAAGAATTCATATTCAACATTTTGCTCAGTTCAACTAGGCCAGTCATAACCCCGTGACTCCTGTTAGAGGGATTCATTATTTTCTATGAACTGGTCAAAAAATTAGTAGTTTCCATCTGCATTGTATTTAGTAGCTTGATTTTACTTTTACAGTTGCATTGGTTTATTTGTTAATTGCTTTATTATGAATAATGAGGTGTGTTGTTTCTCAGGTAGTGAGGCCTACTGACTAAAGCACTGCATTAAAAATCAAAGATTGCCAGCTGCCTACAATTGATTTGCTGGAAAACACAGAGTATGTAACTCACTGGCCTTTGCTCCCATTAAATGTATAAATATAAAGAATCATACGGCCTTTGTTCACTACAGCAAGGTGATAAATATAAAGCACATTTGTTTGCTTATGGTGTACATAGCAAGGGACTTTACAAATTCACCTCAGAGAGTTCAAGGAGAGGAGAGTTTATGCAGGAGGTGGACTGGGCATTTCATCTCTACCAGGCAGAAGCCGTGACAGATTGATTAAGGTACATGTCACAGATTATATACGTTTTTTATTCTCTTTTTCTCCTTTAAAACATCTATGATATTCGTCTGCGATGGCAAGTCAGCTTTTAAGATTACGTAAATCTCGTAGTTATTGCTTAATCTTGTCACCTGGGACTGGAATTGTGCATGTAGGTGGCTTTACATTCCAAGATACTCTCCATTTCCTCAACGTGAGTGGAATTCTTGTTATGACTAGGACAATTCTTTTTCCAAATTAAGCAGCATGTGTCATGTAAATATTTGCCAAAGACACCTATAAAATGTACATTTTTGTTTCTTTTTAAGAAGAGGATGCTGGAGCCAACACATTTATCTCTTTCGCATTCTATTATTAAAAAAAACGGCGACAGTGACCTCTGAGTTATACTCTACTGGTGTGATGTGCAGTTAACGTACAACTAGATTATGTGTGTAAAGAAAATGGTTGGACACAAGGAAATACTGTACTAATCCTTTAAATAATTCTTTACATTTATATAGTGAGTGGGGAGACACTTCAACCACCATTAATGTGCAGCATCCACATGGATGATGTAATGGCAGCCATTTTTGAGCCAGAACACTCACCACACATAGGCTGTTAAGTGGTGAAGTGGTGAGATAGCCAATAAGGGACATGGAATGATTCTGGGGCCAGAATGACCAGGCCATGGAGATCAATTTAGCCAGGACATCGGGATACAGCCTGCTCTTTTCAAAGGATGCCCAGTTACCTTTTATGACCACAGAGAGTCAGGATGCTGGTTTTACACCTCATCAGTGTCCCAGTCACTGGACTGCGGCATTGAGATCCACAATGAGACCACAGGTTATGTGCCCCCCCTTGCCAACACCTTATCCAGCAGTAACCCAAGCATATTTGTTTTTTGTTCTTTATTTTGCCTTATACAATTTCTTGTATTAGGAATTTGTTAGTTTTTGCATACCCCCTTGGGGTCAGAGCGCAGGGTCAGCCATTGTACTGCGTTCCTGGAGCAAGTGCAGGTTCAGGGCCTTGCTCAAGGGTCCAGGAGAGTAGGATCCATTTCGGAAGTAACAATGATTTAAACTGGCAACCTTCCGGATACCAGCACAGATCCTTAGCCTCAGAGCTAAGATGATCTGCCATCCAAGTACTGGCCGGGCCCAAACATGCTTAGCTTCAGATGGACTTAGATTTCCTATTGAAAGGAACCATACGTCACCACTGGGCTCAGGTGTTTAATTTCCTTGTCTACTCTGCCCAGCTCTTTGACAATAAAAACCAACCTCCACCTTCATTTTATATATTGATGACCTGGCAGGCAGAAGCGGCAAACTCAGTCAAGAATAAGAGAAAGAGAGAAATAGAGATGATGCTTGAAGATGATCTTGTTTTCTGTTAAGTGTAATAATCCTACTGACTCTATTCTCAGAGGAGAATGTTTGTCTTTTTTCTCCTACCTGCCCTCTCCTTTTGGGTCCCCAAACCCTCTTCTCTGTCTTGCTTAAGATCTCTTAAGTTCGCAACATTTACAGTGCATAAATATTAACGTCTTCATACCATTATTAAATCAGAATGGCTGTTTGCTGTCAAAGCTGAAATCAAGACACATTATTGTAGAAAGTTTTCATATTTACCGAGATCTTGTACCCAAGAATACTGAACTGAGAAAAAAAACGTTCATTATTAGGTAAAACAGAACTCAATTGTTATGCTGTCCTGGTCACATAAGTGTACTCCCTTTAACTCATATTTATCATTAAAACCATTCATCACTTCAGTTATAGTTGTATCAACTTAATACCACTGCCCTGTTCTTGTCAAAGTTGTTTTATTAATAAAAAATCACTAAACAAGGTACGACCTAAAAGTTTTTAGACACGTTGTTTTAAAAGAGCACTGTGCGTTACATCTAGCAGCCGACACCGTCACTACCTAGTACGATGCTTCATGTACCATCATACCACTCTCCAAGTGATTGCTGAACATCTGTAAATTGGTAAGGAAACAGTTTGCTGGATTGTAACCGAAGACTTGGGGTAAAAAGAAAGATCTGAACAAGATTTGCTCCTCACATCTTGACCACAGAGCAGAAACAAGAATGTATTGTTTACTGCCAGGATCTTCTTTTAATGAGACAAAATGGAAAGTTTTTGGGAAAATATCATTACCAGTGACAAAACATGGTGTTCCCTCCTACAGTCTGGGCACCAAATGACACAGTGCAGAGTGGGTGGGGCAAAACTCTCCAAAACCCAAAGAAACTGCAATTTCAAAAATTGCAAGTGAAGATGATGTTAATTGTGTTTTTTTTCTACGCAGAAGGTGTAATTCATCGAGAGTTTGTCCCGGAAGGGCAGAAAGTAAATGCAGAATTCTAAATGGGTGTTTTGGATCGGCTAATGAAGAGAATTCGACAAGTTAGAACAGCTAAATTCCAATCCAGTGAGTGGTTCCTCCTTCACGATAACATGCCATCTCATAACGCTGCAATAGTAAAGAAGTTTCTGGCAAAAAGGAACATTGCTGTTCTTCACCACCCACCTTACTTACCAGGGGCCTCATGCACAAAGCCGTGCGTAGAATTCACACTCTAACATGACGTAAGCACAAAAGCGGAAATGTGCTTACGCACAAAAAAATCCAGATGCATAAATCTGTGCAAACGGCAACTTCCACGTTCTTCCACTACATAAATCCTGGTCAGCGTGAAAGGTAACGCACGTGCACGCACCTGTTGTCCCGTCCCGTCTCCTCCCAGAATTATGCCTCTTTGAATATGCAAATCAATGTAAATAGCCCTTAAGCTCAGCGTTCTGTGAAAAGGCAATGGCAAAAGCACTGGCAGGGGAATAGAAGAAGTTCAGCGAATACCAAGTGGAGGCAAAGAAAAACATACTATTTGTTGGTTTAAACAGTGATATAATCAACAAAAGGAAGTTGATCGAGTGACATAGAATGTCGGAGAAACTCGAAAGCTCAAGTTCACAAAGTCGCACAGTGAAATAAAAAAGAAGCTGTCAGATATCAAAGTCACCGTGAAAAGGCGAGTTGTAGCCCACCGTCTGGGTGTCGTATGAAAGCTTATTAGGATACAGAGAAAAAAAAAATAGGCACACAGTGGGAAAAAAGCACGAAATGTCAACTTTAATCTCGAAATTTCCACCTTAATCACGTAGTTTATTTTGTCATTAAAGTAGAACATCATAAACTTCATCTTAAAATCATTTAATTTACTAGTTTCTCAAATCCCATCGTAACTAAAGTAGCACATTAAATGCTTTGTTTTGTACACGCTAAAGCAGTTATGGTATTTGGAATAGTTTGACCATTCTGTGGACCATTAAATTGTTACAGGTTAATTACAATCAGATGCATTAAACTAATAAACAATATGCAGTTAATTTCAGTGTATTTATAAACCTGCGTCAGGGATATGGATCCAAAAAAGAAAGGGAAACCACACTGGAACAGTAGCAGTGCTTTGACACTGGGTGCCGCCAGTCTGCAAAACCGAGCGCAGAACTTGTGTACGCCAGGGTATGAGCTACCGTGGAAATGTGCGTGGCTTTATGCCAAGTTTAGGTTTTATACATTGCGATTTGAACGTAGGGCGGCACGGTGGCGCAGTGGTAGCGCTGCTGCCTCGCAGTAAGGAGACCTGGGTTCGCTTCCCGGGTCCTCCCTGCGTGGAGTTTGCATGTTCTCCCCGTGTTTGCGTGGGTTTCCTCTGGGCGATCCGGTTTCGTCCCACAGTCCAAAGACATACAGGTTAGGTGGATTGGCGATTCTAAATTGGCCGTAGTGTGTGCTTGGTGTGTGGGTGTGTTTGTGTGTGTCCTGTGGTGGGTTGGCACCCTGCCCAGGATTGGTTCCTGCCTTGTGCCCTGTGTTGGCTGGGATTGGCTCCAGCAGACCCCCGTGACCCTGTTTGGATTCAGCGGGTTGGATAATGGATGGATGGATGGATTTGAACGTAGAAACAGGCTTACGCAACATTTTTGACGTACGCACTGTTTACACATGAGGCCCCAGATCTTGCACCTGCTGACTACTTTCCTCTTTCCCGAGTTAAAATTTCTCTTAAAAGGGTGACATTTTCAAACAGTGGAAGAAATTCAGTGTGCAGTGACAAGGGAACTTAACAACATTTCAAAAATTGCTTTCCTGGAGGACATGAAGAAGTTGAAGGAATGTGCAAACAAGTGTAGTGATCAAGGAGGAATGCATTTTGAAGAATAAAAATAATAAATGATGTCCATATAAGAAGTGATCTGCGTTTTATAACAGTTGTCTAAAAACATTTGGGTTTCCCCTTCTATGAATATGAACACACTTACTATACTCTCTAAGATGTTATAATATTTGCACCCTGAAGGATGATCAGATTTGCATGAACACCAGCATAATGCCAGTATACTAAAGAGTCTTGCCAGCTTTGCTGAAGGTATGAAGTTAGAGAATTTTACAGAATTGTTTAAATGTCTTGGTCAGTGGCGTAGCTAGATCTCATGCCACTCGGGTTGGGGTGGTGCTTCAATTTGCTGCCCTGAATATGTTAACCTATTTAAATAGAAAATTAAAATGACGTATACAGAAAAATTAAGATAGATTTTTCCTAGAATTATTCATATACAGAGAAACAGCAATAATTTTTCACATATAATTATTTATAAGCATCAACTAGACAAGAATATAGTACAGAAGCACTGATAAGCTGTGTTCTGATTATTAGTTTAATATATTTATGCTGCGAAAACCAGAACCAGTGTAGTGTACAAGTGATAGGGGTGGATGTTTTCTGCGCAGAGCAAGAACGCATTCGAATTGATAACAAAACGAAATTATGCATTTTAAATTAGTTGTTTATCTTCCTAGAAATTATTATTGGTGTAATGTTTATGTTTATTTTTGTTATTGCCTCATAAATTTCAACTGCTGTGTCTGATGCTGTCAGAGGACAGTCTGAAAATTACTTTTGAAGTATTTGTGGATAAAGATCAGAGAATTTTACTTCTTTTAATTCATGAGTGATATTTTTCCGAACCCTGCTGCTTACACTGAATTGTACTGAGCCTTTTGACCAACAATGCTGCCCGGGGCAGACCACACCCAGCTACGCCACTTGGTGTAGATTTCCAAATTAAGGCTGATTCCAGTCTCACCGCCAGGACAGATAATAAATCCCCGAAACTCGCCTTCAGGATAAAGCAAGCAAAAAAAAAAATGATGGATAGATGTATGAAATATTATTTGTAAGTTAATTAAACAAGTAATTGTCCAAGTTATTCAATGAGTTATATTGCACTGCCTGCCACTAAAATGTGAAGATGGATGGAATCATTTTGTTTTGCTTAGTAAGCTCAGCCTACAATCGTATTATTCAATGCCCTTAACAGCATAATCTGCTGCCCTTTCATTTGTTGATTTAATTTGTAATCTCAGCCCATTTGTATAAAATCAGTAATTTTCACCTTCAATTAGGCAATAGAAAGATGCATGGCATTGAGATAATGTCACCATGAGTTCTACTAATGTCCTTGTTGGGTAATTTGTTGTTAAGGCAAATGTCTACTTTAGGAAAAAAAACACACTGCCATCAACAATAATTAAAAGTCACACACTCTGACACAAAGATATCTGACGTAGTGTGGAAAAAGAGAGACAGAGAGAGGGAGAGGGAGAGAGAGAGAGAGAGAGCTATAATTAGAAGGTCCTGCCACCCCCACATTTACAAGTTACGGCCCACGCATTTTACTTCAGGTGGGTGCAGAGAGCTAAAAATAACTCCAACGTGCAAACCGTGACACAGAGAAGAAAGCAGGATGTGGTTGTCCTGCGGAAGCCGACTTTGAGACTCACAAAGCAGCAGTAGAAAAAAAAAACAAAAAAAACACACACACAAAGAAGGACAAAGTTGAGTAAAAGACAGCAAACACGTGGCTTTACTGACAGAGAGAGAGAGCGCTGAGCTATTGGGGCAAATGTTCACTTCCATTCACCGCTTTGTTGTTTTGTTTGCTTTGTAAAATGGATTTCCAGAATTGTGAGCATGTAAATGTAAAGCCCACCTGCCATTTCTGTGCAGGGGGGAAAAAAAAAGTATTTCTATTTTATTACATTTTTTTACAGATTCAGCTCTAAAATGTTTCAACAAAATTAAAATGGAAACATTTAGTAAATAATTGTGACTTTCTGATTGAGGATGGAAAGGTTATGAAGACAGTGACTGGAGGAAATAACCACTTGCTACAAGATGTATAAAGATTAAATGTAACCATTACTGACTTCTGTGCTTTTTATTGTTTCAAGTCAAGTCAAGTCGGGGAGCATGCACTGGTACAGTGCGTTGCCACACCCACTACACAACGAAACAACTCGGGATCCCGGTTTGCAACCCCACAGGCAGACACGCGGTCCAGTCCCACCCTCCGGAAATGACCCTTTATCTGCCGCAGCCAGGTGTTACATGGACGACCCCTTGGCCTGGTCCAGCCACTTGGGTCCCCAACAATGAGGATCTTACGAGCCAGATCACCCTCAGGGAAACGCGCCACATGGCCGTAGTGCCGTAACTGACGCGCCCTCACAATGCAGGTAATGTGCCTCATTCGGGACTCCATGAGCAACCACTTATTCGACACAAAGTCAAACCAATGGCACCCAAGGATTTTCCAGAGAGACACAGTACTGAAGGAGTCCAGTCTTCGTCTCAGGTCACTAGATAGCGTCCATGACTCGCAACCATATAGCAAGACAGGAAGCACCAGGACACTAAAAACTTTTACCTTAGTCCTTCTGCATTGATATCGGGAGCGCCACACACCCCTTTCCAGCGAGCTCATGACCCCCCATGCTCTCCCAATCCAACTACTGACTTCAAAGGAAGAGTCACCAGAGACATGAATGTCACTGCCAAGGTAAGTAAACCTCTCAACAAGGTCAACACCCTCTCCGCAGACAGACACATTGCTGATGGCCATGCCCAACAGGTCATTAAAGTCCTGGATCTTGGTTTTTATCCAGGACACTCACAAGCCCAAACACTCAGACTCCTTGCTCAGTCTCTTGAACGCCTCGATCAAAGCCTCCATTGACTCTGCAAAGATCACAGCATTGTCAGCAAAGTCAAGATCCGTGAATCTTTCTTCACCAACAGATGCCCCAGAGCCACTGGAACCCACAACCTTGCCCAACACCCAGTCCGTACAAGCATTGAACAGAGTAGGAGCAAAACACACGGCTGACATACCCCTGAATCAACTGGGAAAAACACAGAGGTTTTGCCTCCACTCTGCACAGCACTCACAGTACCAGTGTACAGGCCAGCCATTATTTCCAGCAACCTCGAGGGGATCCCACGAACCCTCAGGATGTCCCACAGGGCAGCTCGATCAACTGATTCGAACACTTTGCGAAAATCGACAAAGGCTGCACCTTTATTGATTGATCATTTTAAATTTCTAATTTTGTTAAATGAACTTGGCAATGTCCTGTAAACATCCCTTTAGCAGCAGCTAGATAAATGTGTAATCCATTGCTGTAGCAGGTACCAAAATTAAAGCAGAAGGAACTCCCTCTTTTCCTGGAAGGTCTGACTCACTTCTTACAGTAAGAGCCCTGAACACATGATGAACTCACAGAATCCTTGCAAGAAAGCTGACCCTGCTAATTCTGTGTTCACACTCCTCCTCCCTTTGTTGTTGGTCTAAGTGCCATCTTCACAAAGCCCAGCTAAGGGTGCTGTGTGTGTGTCATCATGGACAGGCTGTCCAGTGCCACATGACAAATCCCCACCAGGCAACCTCTAAATGACTGCAAATCCCACAGATTTCAGTTTTGCTGAATGCAGTTCAGGATCAGAGGAACTGGAATCCATCCTGGCCGAAGCTGCCATAAGGCTGGACCTAGGATGTGAATCAAACCATGACATTTGAGGGAGCTCAGCATCAACCTTTTTGGTGGTATAGGAGGGGGTTTTGCACATCTGTTCACCAAAAAAAAAAAATCCCTTTCGCAAGATGAAGCCTCTCACATGAAAATGAAAAAAATTGCTAGTATGTGACCCAACTGCTGCTGTCACCGCCGTTATAAAAAATGCACTCGTAGTAGAAATCAAAATGAAATGTAGCCCATGACTAAAAACTTAGAAGTAAGATTGATTTTGTTTAAAACTGACTTGATTTTTATTTATTACAATTTAAACGTTCAATTTTCGCTAATTTACAAAGTTTCTGAATTGTTTTCAGGGAGCATCAGGCCTCATTTAGAGGCCAAGCTCCCCCTGGCTCTCTTGTATTTTGCACCTTGGCTGTGATAAATCCTAGATGGAGTGCTGTCTCAGGGCACACTCACCCACACACAACTATTGCCAAATACAAATTTATAAATATATATGAATAAATATAAATATAATTGACAAATTTCTCCTTTGGGACAAATAAAATTCTATCTATCAATCTATCATACAGTGCCTTTCATATCTATCTATCTATCTATCATATAGTGCCTTTCATATCTATCTGTCTATCTGTCATACAGTGCCTTTCATATATATCTATTTTTCTATGTATTTATCATACAGTGCCTTTCATATCTATCTATCTATCATATAGTGCATTTCATGTCTATCTATCTATCTATATATTATATGCTGCATTTCATTTCTATCTATCTATCTATTATATAGTGCCTTTCATATCTTTCTGTCTATCTATCTATCTATTATATAGTGCCTTTCATATCTATCTATCTATCTATTATATAGTGCCTTTCATGTCTATCTATATATCTATATATTCTATACTGCATTTCATTTCTATCTATCTATCTATCTATCTATCTATCTATCTGTCTATCTATAATATAGTGCCTTTCATGTCTATTTATCTATCTATCTATCATATAGTGCCTTTCATTTCTATCTATCTATATATTATATACTACATTTCATTTCTATCTATCTATTATACAGTGCCTTTCATATCTAGCTATCTATTATATACTGCATTTCATTTCTATCTACCTATATATCTGTCTATCTATTATATAATGTCTCTCATCTCTCTCTATCTATCTATCTATCTATCTATCTATCTATGTATCTATCTATCTATGATATAGTGCCTTTCATATCTATCTATCTATCTATAAAAGCCTAACCATTTTACTTATGTAACTAAACTCCCTGTCCCAAACCTTTATAGAATGGTTACAATTCATAATAAACAGAAAACCAGACACCTGTTGATGGTGATAGTTTTTGTTGTGACTAAACATGTTTGTGAAAAATTTTAATTTAAAAGGTCAGGAGATGAAGCAAGGTCAAAAATACTGTATATGTGGGATCATTACCAAACAGATAAAAAGATTTTGAAATGTTAGACAAATATCAATAATGAGTTAGTCAGAAGAAAAGTCCAAAAATTGTTAAGGGAATATACATAGAAAATCACATACCAAACATTAATTTGTTTAGTTTTGTTAAATATGTGTAAGATAAAGGAGCACTGAAATCATCAGGTAGAAGGGTCCTTTAATCTGATTGGCTAGCCCAACAGGGCTTAGCTATTGACCGGCCAATAGAAAGGAGGAACCTTGTTGGCCGAGGTTTCCAGGACTCTGACTGTGTCTGACCTGTCTGACTCCTTTTCTACAAACTGGTTGTTGTTCTGTAATTAGCTGATGGACAGGTATTCTTGTTTTACATTAATTAGTTTATACTTTGTTTTTGATGTATCTGAACAAATCTACATCCACATATGAGATAGTTCTGTATTTAGTGAGTGGTATAATATATTCTTGCATTTTCCCTTGTGGCGGCACGGTGGCACAGTGGGTAGCGCTGCTGCCTCGCAGTAAGGAGACCGGAGTTTGCTTCCCGGGTCCTCCCAGTGTGGAGTTTGCATGTTCTCCCCGTGTCTGCGTGGGTTTCCTCCGGGTGCTCCAGTTTCCTCCCACAGTCCAAAGATATGCAAGGTTAGGTGCATTGGCGATCCTAAATTGTCCCTAGTGTGTGCTTGGTGGGTGTGTGTGTGCGCGCCCTGCAGTGGGCTGGGGTTTGTTTCCTGCCTTGCGCCCTGTGTGCTTGGTGTGTGTGTGTGTGCCCTGCGGTGGGCTGGCGCACTACCCAGGATTTGTTCCTGCCTTGCACCCTGTGTTGGCTGGGATTGGCTCCAGCATACCCCCCGTGACCCTGTGTTAGGATATAGCAGGTTGGATAATAGATGGATGGATTTTCCCTTGTAGTTTGTACTGTTGTGTTGTATTTCTGTGGTGATAGATTGGACATCTAGTTCTGTGAAGAGAATTACTTGCGTTCTGTTTTGAGGATTGTATTTACCCCATATTTTGACACCCATTTCATGCCCAACCTACCTAATGTCAGCAGCCATACCACATGAACTTCAGAACAGGTCATCCATCTGAAGTTGGGCATGTGCAGGTCCGGCCAGGACTTGGATAGGAGACCAACCAGGACAAAGCTCGTTTTGCTGCTGGATGAGGTGTTGGTGAGGCCAGCAGTGGGTGCTTACCCTCTGGTCTGAATTTGGATCCCAATGACCCATTGCAGTGATGGGGACACTGTGCTGTAAAAATGGCAGCGTCCTTCAGATGAGATGTAAGATCCTGACTCCCTGTGGTTATAAAAGATCCCTGGACATCCTTCGTAAAGAGTAGAGAGTATCTCAATGTCTTGGATAAATTGCCCACTATGGCCTAGTCATTCTGGCCCCTTAATCATTCCCTGTCTCTAGTTGTCTCTCTCTCCTTCTATCTCTCTCTCTCTCACCCCTTCACCACCTAACAGCTAATGTGTGGTGGGCATACTGGCACAGAAATGGCTGTTGTCGCATTATCCAGGTGAATGCTGCACATCAGTGGTGGTTGAAGTGGCTCCCCAATCACTGAGGTGCTTTGAGTAGTGAGGAAAGCATTATATAAATTGAAAGAATTATTATTATTATTACCTAGAATAGGGTCTTGCCTCTCCCAAGATTTCTTCCATTTATTTTTTCCCTATGAGAGTTTTTTTTGGGAATTTTTTCTTGTCTTCTTAGGAAGACAAGGTTGGGTGAGTTGTCAAAAAACAGGGTCGGTTCAAGCCCGTTGAGTCCTTCCTTGTTTGGATTTGGTCTATATGAGAAATGAATTGTAATTTGATGCAAACTTGAATGAAGAAGAAACATCTATGATGACCTTTTATCTGGTTATGCTGATGAGGCAATGTGTTGTGCATTCCCTATGAATCCTGGGAAAATAACTTAGGCAACGTGCAAAGTGAAACTGAAAAAATAGTTGTGCCTGTAAGGACCCAAAATGATGTTGCAGGAAGACAATAAAAAGTCTTCCTCTAAAATCAAACCCTTTGAGGTCACAAGCCCCAGTTTAGATGCACTGAAGTCAAAAAACTGCCCTAAAGAAGGCACCAAAATTAATAAAAGACACCAATCATCACAGTGTTGATAGGTGATACCCCTCCATACCAGAGCTTTTAGCCAGAGGTTAAAGTGTACATGTGCAGAAGTTTTGGCTGACAGCTTGGCTGGAACAGGCCCTGAAGGTAAACCATTTATTTTCTTGGCTTTATCTTTCTACCTGACCAGATGTAGGGCCAATATTACTACTAAATACAGCACATAATCACATAATCAACTGGCTATTACATCTCATGAAAGAAAACAATCCCAGAAGCTAATAAAGAAGAAAGTCACTTTAACAGGATATATCAGTAATCTCAACAGTCGCACCAGCAGTTGTTTTAATTAAACACTGTGGTTAAGGCAAAGCAAACATGTGGGCCAAATAATAATCAGGTCTTCAAACAACAGCTGTTGCAGGCTAAATTGAGATCATTTGTTGGTACATGCAGTTATTTCCTCTTTTACATCAAATGTTATAGCCAGCATCCCTTCCTTTCAGGCCATACATTTACTTTCCATGTTATAATTCTCCTAGAGTTGAAACTCTACCCAAATTTACTGTCCGCTCTGCCTTTTTTATTACCCAAAATGCCGACATACAGATCCACTTTATTCTGCTATAAGCCTAATGAAAGCTCTTTGATTATCTTACCTTACCCCTTAATATCTAATATTAAGGAAATTGCCTGTAAGAATTTAACAACAAGACACAATGTTTTGACAAGAGTGGGCCAATCATCTCCAGTAATTTATATCTGGCGCAAAACTCACAAAATATTAACAAATGTGTTATTTAGTTTAAATTGAACAGCTGCACACCTCACAATATCCAATATGATCCAATCATGTGTTCATCCTTCCAATTTTAGAAGCCTCTTAGACCATTTCAGGGTTGTGTGGCATAGCCAGTACCAGCAGGTTAAGATGCCAGGCAGGAGCCAATTCTAGACTGGGTACCAATCTATCACGAGGAACACTCAACGCAGGGCTCATTTAGAGCTGCCATTTAACTGAAAACAACAACAACATCCTATTAGTCTTTTAAAATCATTTCTGTGCATTAACTGGCTTTAAACAGTGAAAGTCCATCATGACTTTCAATTCTGTTTTTTACAGGATAACTGTTTACAGCAGCATGTTTATCTAATAGGTTTTTATCTCATCTCTAGTCTCTGTTTCTTAAGCCGCTTTTCCTGGCGAGGGTCACAGTGGCAGCAAGCCAAGCAGATCAAGCCAGACTTCCCTGTCCCCAGCTACAGACTGTAGCTCTTCCTAGGAAATTCCCAGGCATTCTAAAATCAGCCTTGAGATATAATTCTTCTAGCATGTCCTAGGTTTGCCACAGCGTTTCCACCCAATGGGACGTGCCTGGAGGGGAGCCACGTGGGGAACATCCTTACAACATGTCCAAGCCACCACAACTGGCTTGTCTCGATTTGGAAGAGCAGTGACTCTACTCTGAGGCTGTCACAAATTACTAAGCTTCTCATCCTATCACGGAGAGTCAGCCCAGCCACCCTGCACAGAAACCTCATAATGGCTGTTAGTACTCCTGATTCTTTCACTTATTACCTCCAGCTCATGATCACAGGTGAGGACAGGGATGTAGTTTGACCGGTAAGCCGGGAGTTCTGTCTTTAGACTCAGCACCCTCTTCACGATCACAGGTACAGCACCCACAGAACAGCTGCCGCTGCTCTAGTCCGCTTATCGATTTCACAATCACTTTTTCTAACACTCGTGAACAAGATCCCCAGATACTCAAACTCCTTCACTAATGGTTGCTGTGCCCCCCTCAGAGCAATCCACTCTTTTCTGAAAGAGAATCATGACCTCAAACTTGGAGGTGCTGACCCTGTTTCCAGCAGCTGCACACTCGACAGCGACTCACTCGAGTGCATGCAGAAGATCACAGTCAGATGAGACAAAGAGGACATCATCAGCATAAAGCAATGATGCTATTCCTATCTTCCCCAACTGGACACCGCTAACATCCTCGGCTGCACCTTGATATACTGTCCATGAAAACCACAAACAGGAGCAATGACAAGACACCGCCTTGATGGACACCCATATTTAACAAATTAGGCCTACAACCAAGTATTCAGACAGAGCTCTCACTGCATTCATACAGAGAACAAATAGCACGCAATAGCGGTCCTGTTACCCCACATTCCTACAGAACCTACCATAACACATGCCAATGGACCTGGTTATATGCTTTTTCCAAATCTACAAAACACATGTAGACTGGGTTATCATACTCCCATACACCCTCGAGCAACTGTGCCAGGCAGAAAAGCTGGTCTACTGTTACATGGCCAGGATGGAACCCACATTGTTCCTCCTCTTTCTTTGGCTCATCTACTGGACAGATTCTTCCCTCTAGCATTGGGAGGCCAAGTAGTGTAATCCCTTTGCTAAAATGTTTTAACATGTAATTCACCTTAATGAAAGGATAAGGGTCTGTGTATCTGTGTGTTCATCAGGTTGTTTTGACTCTGTCATTCCAACAGATGGTGCATCACAAACATTAACACTTCCTTAAACAAATTTCATACCAAATGGTATATAACAGAGGCATATGCATTGAATTTTTCATTCCAACAGATGGCGCATCACAAACATTTGTAGTAAGGCATTTCATGCTACCAATGTTTCTGATGCACCATCCGTTGGAATGACAAATTCAATGCGTTTTCTTCTTACATGCAATATAAAATACATTTCTGTAGATGGTGCGCTACAAACAGAATTGATTACTTAGATTTCAGCTCTTCCTAGGTGAGTAGCACAGCTAGTATTTACGTAAATCTTCACATGCCATATAAATGAGCAACTCTAAACTGTATCTCTGACCATCTGTAGGAATTTTGCCAATTTAAGGCAATTTGGTTAGTGTAGCCCACTCCTTTCTTGTATTTGAAAACAGCAGGGCCACAGCACTGATTTATGTGTAGCCTCTGCACTGATTTATAAGTAGCCCCACTACTGATCACATAATGAGACACCTTAATAAAAGGACAATTATCTGTGTGACCATCTGCTTGCTATGTCTCTGTCATTCCAACAGATAGTGCATTATAAACATTTGTAGTAATACAATGCATGACATTTGTCATTCCAACAGGTGGTGCAGCACAAACATTTGTAGTAATGCATTTTATTACTACAAATGTTTGTGATGCATCATTTGTTGGAATGAAAAATGCAACACATTTTATTACTACATGTATAACAAAATACATTTCAGTTGATGGTGCACTACCACTGTTAACATTTATATTTCAATCCATCTTTGACAGGTAGCACAGCTAGTCATCACTATAATGATCCCTTTTATTTATATTTTAACTTACATCTCTTTATTGATAAAATACATTGCATTATTCCTGTGCACATTCAAGTGGTGATGCACTCTGTGAAGTTTACCATACAGAAGATAGTTTGACAGATAGTCCAATGTGATTACGCTGTACACACGTCTGCCCCCATGGCACATTGGATAGAATTGTTGCCTCATGACTCTATAAATGTGTGAGTTTCATTTTGTCTGCAAGTCTGCCTCCTATCCAGGGTTAGCTTATGCACAGGCATTCTAGGATCCCCAAAACTGGACTCTCTCATTAGCCCTAATGACTTATGGTGTAACCTTCAGGCTGTCTGTTGATACTTTAATAAATGTTATGAGAATGTACTTCCAAAGGTTCAAGTCACCACTTATAAACGGGGGCACATCCAGAAAAGTTTTAGTGGCGTGGCCAGATAGGGCCAGTCAATATCAAGGGGTGGCATACATAAAAGCTACAGCTTAGGCAGATTACATGATTTAATAACTGTTATTATTATAATAACAAAATTATATTACAGATCATATAAAATACCAATTGGCCAAATTCCAATTTGAAGGAATCAACAGCCTACTGCTGATGAACATTGTACTGAATAATTATTTGTGGTATGTATTCCATCCATAATCCTCTTTAATAAAAGCCCTGTGTGCGTCCAGGTGTCCGTGTGTGTGTCTTCTGGTGAAGTGCGCATGCGCGGGGCCGCGACGCTCATCGCACCGTGCCCCGCCCATGTGCACAGCACCGTGGACGCACACACACTGGAAGCTGGGCACACAGTGAATGGCCTAGCCGCGGCAGCGCATGATAAGCAAATAAAAGACATCATTGCTGGAGAGAGTGCTGATTGGGTAGTCGCAGCGGCGCACATAAAATCCGTTGCTGGGGAGACGCCACACATACAATAATCAGCTGCACGCCAGCACAGATTAAAATACTTGCTGGGGAACTGCACAGTACTTGCTGGGGAGACGCCACAGGCACGATTATCAACTGCACGCCACACATTACATCAGTTGCTGGGGGCACTCTGCTGATTGCCCACTGTTGTGACAGAAAATTAAAGTCACATTACGGACATCAAAGCCAGTATTACTGTCAGAGAAAATTACAGGCATTTTACGGAAATACAAACCAGTATTACTGCGAGAGAAAATTAAAGGCACACAATACAATGACGCATATTACAGCCACATACAAGCCAGTATTACTGTAAGAGAAAATATTAATAATAAATATATTTTATTTATACTGCACTTTATATGAACAATCTCAAAGTGCTACAGAGTAAAATAAAGTAATAAAACAAAAAATATTACGGACATATCTACTAACAACATGCCAACCAAAAAAAAAAAAGGACACGTCAAGTAGGACAAAAGACACAGACAATCAAATCCTATATAAGCAACATCTCCTGGAAGAACGGTCAGCTCAACAAGTAAACATCAACAAAAGAAAGGCTGAAATACAAAGAAAAATAGATCGATTGAAGAAAAAGAAAATTAATGTCAGAAAAACGCTAAAAGAGAAAGACTCAGAAGAGCAAACCTTACAAAAAGTTGGCATTTACTTGCCAGAACCAGTATTCAGCCATGGTCAGTTTTATGTTAGAAGTTTTCCAGATGTTGTTGTCAAGGTTGTAGATGGTCCTGAACAAGGCAAACTCTTGCCAAACTCAGACAGAATATTTACAAGAAATGTCTATAATGAATTTTATAGAAATTTCATGAGGTAAAAAAATAGAAAATTTTTCCTAAATATCTTCTTCAGATATTGTGTATTACAAATTGTTACAAAGTTTTACACTAAGGCAATATTAATTATACTGACTGTATTGTCATATACGTTTCTATTTTATTTATATTATTATTTTACTTTATGCTTCTTGCAAAAATATTTTTGACAAAAAGAAATTAAGCCAAGAAACAGAATGAGGTCAAGGTCCCTTGCCACTTAATATAGACTGTTCCTACTAATGTTTATGCACTACTGTTCTATTGCCCGTTATTGTAACAGGCTTAATGTCTAGTTGTTATATAATTAAGAATCAGTGATATCAGTCATTTTCCAACCTGCTATATCCTAACACAGGGTCATGGCGGTCTACTGGAGCCAATCCCAGCCAACACAGGTGAATTATGAAATACAAAATGTAATGGTCTGGTGTAACTTAAAGGCACCACAAGATTTTTATCATAGTAAACTAATCACGGGCGGCATGGTGGCACACTGGTAGCACTGCTGCCTCGCAGTAAGGAGACCTGGGTTTGCTTCCCAGGTCCTCTCTGCGTGGAGTTTGCATGTTCTCCCCGTGTCTGCGTGGGTTTCCACTAGGTGCTCTGGTTTCCTCCCACTGTCAAAAGACATGCAGGTTAGATTGGCGATCCTAAATTGTCCCTAGGGTGTGCCTGGTGTGTGGGTGTGTGTGTGTGTGCCCTGCGGTGGGCTGGCGTCCTGCCCAGGATTTGTTCCTGCCTTGCGCCCTGTGCTGGCTGAGATTGGCTCCAGCAGACCCCCATGACCCTGTGTTAGTGGGTTGGATAATGACTGACTGATGATAACTGTAAACTAATCACAGTAAACACATCTCAAACGTTTTTTCCTCGACGGTGAAACAAACTCATTTAGAAATGAGGAAATGTACTGTGCAGTGCACCTTTATGAACTAACCACAGCAACCTGGGTCACAAGCTAGTGGTTCAGAAACATTGACTTAGGTGACCCATCGCATGACCCAATGAAAGTAACCTGTGACGCCCCCTCTGGTGATCCAATGATTCTGAAATACTGCCTTACATGGACTCGGCGTGCAGCTGTCGAGACGGGAAGATTAGTTTGTGTTACTCCACATCGGAAGTAAAAGTGTGTGTACCGCGACCCACACCAGACCCACACCAGACCCACAGACCCTCAGTTGCAATGACCAACATATGCCGAACTTGACGTACCAGTGCCAAATGGAGCCGCAAGTCAGCACATGGCTGTAGTATTCTAAACAAAGGGCGCCATACTAATTGCCACAGAATTCATGCTTGGACAAACTTAGTTAATTTTTTCACATAATCATATGGTGACTCATCAAACATAAGTCCATGACCCATAGTTTAGGAAGTAATGATGAAACAAGTAGTGGGCAGAAGGCGCAGTGCAAAAAAAACGTAACCAGTAATACCGCACGTGGCCACAGCCTCAAACGTTCTGCCTCAGTCAGTTTATCAAACGTTTTAAAGGGTGCAGACTGTACTGGCTAATGGAGGCAGCCAAGTTTTTTTCTATGGTGGCCACCACCCCTTGGAGGCGCCATTGCTTATAAAGTCAGTCAATGACCATCTAGTGCCCAATACATCCGCAGTCAAGGTTGTCTGGCCCATGGTAATATTGTACCTGAACACAAGCGGGCAGTTAAAGACATTTCGTATAACTGTAACTATAAAATGTGTCAGCTAGGAAACTAAACTGAGGGTTAATGTGTAACTCACCTGTACTTCACCACGGACCACTTTCTGCGGCCTGCCATTAGATAAAGTGCCAGCATATTCCTACTGCACATCAGCAGCAGCATTAGGTGAATGGTTGTCAGGTGGAAAGCCTCCTCTTATTCCCAGCATGCAGCACTACCCTCATCTTGGATTTGTGAGGGCCACTTAGCAGCGTATCTCCTGCTGCTGTAATTAACTGTATTATTACTCTGTAGACAGACAATCAAGTGTTTCTACTACAGTGGTGCTGGAGCAGCAAAAAAATGTGGATGGACTGCTTGTGTTTGTATGTTTTTGCTTTTGTAGAAATTAATCACCCGGCCATTCCTGCTGAAGTCCATGCTATTCCGAAATAAGCTGTTGATGATTTTTGTGAATTCTTAAGAACATCAGGTATATCTTTTTGCACTTTATCTTCCGTTTTCAATTGAACAAGCTTCTTGATTATTCTGGGCTGGAAGGTGCTAAAGTCTGCTCTGGCAACATTCACTGTATAAGGAGCACATGAATCCCAGGCCATGTCTGTCGTTGCAGGCCGAAGCAAATGAGAACCAATGCACAACGACCTGAGAGAAAACAGGCAAAACAGGAGCGTTTACAGATACTTCAGAGATAAAACTCTAAATGTGAGCCATCAGGTCTAAATATTACTTTAACGTCCACCATACTCATTAACCAAAGAAGGTAAGTAAAGAAATAATGAAGAGGTTGTATTGTTTCATGAGTTTAAGTGGACAAGATAAAGAAATACAGTACAGGCCAAACGTTTGGACACACCTCCTCATTCAATGTGTTTTCTTTATTTTCATGACCATTTACAGCACTCCATCACTCTCCTTCTTGGTCAAATAGCCCTTACACAGCCTGGAGGTGTGTTTGGGGTCATTGTCCTGTTGAAAAATAAATGATCGTCCAACTAACCTGACGTCTGCACAACACAACTGCTGGTCCCAACCCCATTGATAAAGCAAGAAATTCCACTAAATAACCCTGATAAGGCACACCTGTGAAGTGAAAACCATTTCAGGTGACTACCTGTTGAAGCTCATCGAGAGAATGCCAAGAGTGTGCAAAGCAGTAATCAGAGCAAAGGGTGGCTATTTTGAAGAAACTAGAATATAAAACATGTTTTCAGTTATTTCACCTTTTTTTGTTAAGTACATAACTCCACATGTGTTCATTCATAGTTTTGATGCCTTCAGTCATGAAAATGAAGAAAACACATTGAATGAGGAGGTGTGTCCAAACTTTTGGCCTGTACTGTATATCTAAGTGGTCTAAAAAAGTGGTTGGGAAAAACAGGGGAAAGTACCTCTGATATACAGTTCTGGGATATTTTTCCCCCCACTTCCTTGTGTTCTGTCAAACTTTTTGGACACAACCAGAAGGTGCATTTTGGAAAACAAAATTTTACAAGAGCAAAAAGACACCAAAGCCAAAACGAGAGACAAGAATCGAGGTCGAGCAAAAGGTCAAAACCGAAAGTAACATGCAAGCAGCTTTGCAGAAGGCTTTTCTGAAAGTTTTGGATAACGAAAAGGCTTCCCAGCTGTTTGTTTATCCTGTCGCATCGGTTAAGCACAAGTCACAACCTCAGAGGCCACATCCCTCGAAACACAGGGGAGTGGAACTAAGGATGGGATTAGAAAATAGTGGTGACTAAGGACCGAAAATGGAGTCTGAAACATTGTAAAACAAAACACATCTGAACCATTACAAAATTCAAGCCAATAAAAAAAGGAACAGAATTCTCAACCTCAATAACCTCCAATAAAAGTACAAAAGTATCCACCATAATAAAAGGACAAGTGCCTGTGTGTGTCAGTCTGGGTGTCAGTCAGTTGGCTATGTCTTTGCTATCCAACAGATGGCACATCACAAACATTAGTTCTGCTTTTACAAATCCTACACCCAGTGGTTACATAGCAGAAACACAGCAACTGGACAGGCACGGGACACTGCAAACGTTAACACTGCATTGGTTTACATTGATTATTTGGATTTGAACCCACCAAAGATGGGCAGCAAAGCTAGGATAAAACCCGATCGTGACACCTTGAAAAATGAAAGACAATAGATGAAGCCAAACCACACAGAAAAAAGAATTTAGCCTTACTGTGATACGTAAAACATGGGACTATACTCCCTGCCTTTATGTTCCTTTATAACCTCTAGCATACACCAAATACATTCCAAAAGCCCTCCGTACCCACTGGGGTAGCAGATAAAAGGACACAAATTGACTCCAAACTGTGAGTGATCACTGCTTCCTTTTAAACTCTCACAACCAGAACTGAAAAAAATTAGATAGATAGATAGAGATAGATAGATAGATAGATAGATAGATAGATAGATAGATAGATAGA